>CM066045.1:167486077-168142965 GCA_033557465.1 Ichthyophis bannanicus
TTACAGTATTTTCATTAGAACAGAAAGTATGCACCTTTCTTAGTCCCCGTATCTCTATCAGTGCTCTCTGAACAGCCTTCTACACAGCAGGGCACAATAGCTGTCATATACTTTGTAATAGCAGGAAGGAGAGACACCTTTCTCTGGGTAAGCTTTATCCTTAAAACTTTTAAACTTCCTGTTACATTTTACAATTTGGCTGTAAACCATAACACTTCTTTCTCTTCTATTATGTGAGGATTGTCTTCTCTTAGAAGTCCTTTGCAGGGTTTCACTGGCACAAGCGCTCTTCAGGGTCCGACATACACACTTATCGTTTCAATAGCATTCTTTCCCTCTCTACGCTGCTTGGAACTGCTTTTAAGCTGCCATGCTTTTCAGATACATACGGTTTGCCTTTCACTGCCTTCATTCATTCAGCACAGGTAGCAAGTCGCCCCGCGTGCTTAGGAAATTCAAGCTGCGTCCAGAAGGTGTTAAGTGCTTTCTTACAGCTGACCTCTACATGTGAAACTCGTCCGGGTTTCTTTCTGTGAATTTCTTTGTGGCTTCCTGCTAGAAGTTTCCAGGCAGTTCTTGACTTCTGTGGTCTGTATTTCCTGAATACTTCTGAGCTTTCTTCGAGTCTTGCAAGTTTCTCGTGTCCCTTGCCAATCTTGGCAAGTTTCTCGTGTCCTGCCAGTCTTGCAAGGTTGTTCTCCGTGTACTGCCAGTCTCAACTCTGACTGCACTAAAGCAATTTTTTTTATTACAGCTTCTTTGGGGCGTTCCCTTGCCACAGGTGAAAGCCGTTTTCATCAGCATCTGAGGAAACTGCTTTACTTAGCTAGCAGTGACTGCAGACCTCATCAGGTCCTGAGTTTGTTTAACGTTGCCTTCTGGTAACCGGGAACCTTGTGACTTGCCTGCCTGTCAGAATCTAAACCTGCAAACAGCAGATTTCCTGGTGCTTCTTGAGCAGAGGGCAGATCTTCCGTGTATACAGTATTAGGATACTCACCTGTAACAATGTGTTCTCCAGGATCAGCAGGAATCAGGTCCTCACATATGGGTGACATCGAATCGACGTCGATGAAGCGCCCCGCGGAAGCATTTTCCTCCCCAGAGCTTTCTTCCAAAGAAAAGCCTTTGGGAGATTCAGCGCAGTCAATGCATGCGCGGTTTTTCCCTCCCCCCCGCCTAAAGCTGCCCAGCGTTGCTCAGAAATCAAAATGACATAGCTAAAAACAGCACACAAAAATGGTTCAAAAATAAACTATGTACAAGCTGCAACTCCCAGGGGAAGAGGGAGGGTTGTGAGGACTGTTTCCTGCTGCTCCTGGAGAGCCACCTGTTTACAGGTGAGGTAAACTACTCTTTTCTCCAGGACCAAGCAGGAAGTCAGGTCCTCACATATGTGGTGACTCCCTAGCTATGGGCTACTAGGGGAACCCATGCTGAACAAGGAGAAAACTACGCCCTCTAGTCCCAAGCATCAAAGAAAGTCTTTTCAACCTGACAGAAACCTCCACCCGGTAGTCCAACGGCGGGCTGGAGTTGCATAAACCTCAAATAAAGATTCCGGAGTAAACTTGCCTGGCCAAAAGCACTGTCCCTACGGGACGTTCATCTCCAGGACAGTATGTGGTGGGCCGTAAAAGTCTGGCTTGCAGCCCCTGCAGATGGTCCACCAATGGTACAAGAGCGGAGGTGGAGCCAACTGAGGGCAGCCATTGGCCCTGACAACGATGGGCATGCTTGTGACCCCCGGACCCCTGCAAAGGAAGGTCAGCGGCCCTGTAAGCCCAGGTGTATACAGTTCAACTACACAGGTGACAAGGTACGCTTGGGACACCGCTAACCCACCAAATTATTAGGGGTCAAAGATATGTAAGAGCTGAGTAGCCTCTTGCTAGCCCCTGCTGCGTTACGGTCCCAGGTAGACGGATAAGGCCCTCCTACAGTCCAGGGTATGCAGAACTGCTTCAGCCTGGCTTGCATGAGGCCCTAGGGAAGACTGTGGGAAGAACCACCTCTTGGTTAAGGTGGAAGGAGGAGACCAAACTTTAGGAGGAACTTTGGATGAGTCCTAAGGACTACCCTGTTCCTATAGAAGCTGGTGTAAGGCCTGTCACAGACACATATGTCCTGGCCGAGGTTAGGGCTATCAAGAAGAGTGGCTTCCCGGATGGAAGCGTAGAGGTAAAGTAGCCATCCCATCAAAAGGTGGGCGAGTCAGGTTGCTGCAAGACCACATTCAACTCCCACCTCAGGCCGAGAACGGAGGACGGATTGGAGATTGAGCAAAAGAAAGCAAGCCTCCAAGAGAAAGCAAGGAAACGTGGGACACCAAGGGGTGGAACCGACAGAGTGAATGTCCTTTGCCACCTCTAGCTGTATCTTTGGTTTGAGGTTTGTGGGGTGAGCTGCTAGGGCTTGAGAGGTGGACCCGAACAGAATAGGACTTAAGACCCTGATTTGATAAGTGCAGTAAGTACTAAAGCACTAAAGGTTACAGTACAGGAGAAGGGATTGCACTCTGTATCGTAACTGACAAACCACACAGAAAACCTTTTCCATTTGAGAGTCATTTTTTAAGTCTTTAGTGAGTTTCCTAATGGACCTGTTCTCTTGTGGAGGCATTTAGAACAACCTCTTCAACTTCCTGAAGGTCAGGCCCCAGGGAGCTAAAACTACCCTTTATAAGCAGCCTCCAGGCCTTATCAAACCCCCAGATTAGAAGAGCTTTGAGATTGGGGTGCGGAAGGGAACCCTGATCCTGAGGGAGAGAAGAGAGAAGGTTGGGTTGACAACACACCCCCAGAGGCAGGTGGGGGGGGGCCCCACCGCCAGTGTGAAGCAGAAGTGGAAACCAAGGCTGTCTCGGCCATCCTCTGGGAGCTCACCAAGCAGGACCAAGGCCTTGTCCTGAAGAATCTTGAACAGGGGGGCTCGAGCCCACCAACTCGGCAACACGCACGTGGGATCCACGATACATCACATGCAATGGAGGCCCTCCGAGCTGGGACCATCAGGTGATTCACGAAGAGAAAGCATCTTACGTGCCGCTATCCGCAGAGGATGCGGTTGTCTGGAGCAGACCTGTTGGCAGCTGTTTGTTTCAGGGGACTCGCAAAACAGATTAATGGATGGAAAGTCCCCTTTTTCCAGGAAAATCCTCTGAACAACCCAAAGGATGGAACCACCCCTTTGTTTATTAAACACATGCAACAGAATAACAAACAAAAAGTAAATACAATCACCCCAACCAAAGCACGTCCCCCACCCACCCCCCAAAACCCCCACCCTCCCCGACATAGGCGACCAAACAACCACCAACATCCATCCACACAACCCCCCCGTGACACCACCTCCCCAAACCCACCACCCAACCCCAGCAATCAACACAGTTGCCCCTCCTCCCAACACACAACCCCCAAAAAGTCCTTGACAATGTCCATGTCCCCTCCCCCCCTCCATGTCCCGCAATGTCCCATGCCCGACCCAACCTCCCCTGCAAAGAAACACAACCCCCCCCCCAAGCCATAGCTCCACACATTGGTCGTCCCCCTTTGCCCACACCTCCCTGAACCCCTGCCCCGCAACAACCACCCCCCCAACCAGTCCAATATGTCCCATTTCCTGTCTGACTCAGGGGGACCTTTTTTCCCCTCTCCCCACCCATCCAGATACAAAGCCCCCTATCCCCATCCCTCCCCCTTCAGACCCATCCCCTCCAAAGACAAACAACCTCAAAAACAACCCTCCCCAACCACCCCCTTCCCCCCAAACCAAATGAAAACATAAGGGGCCCCTTTAGCCCCATCCCCAAAAAACCCAGTCCCACCAAAACAAATCTAACTAATCATACAAATCAAAAGCAAAATACAAGAATAAAAAAAATAACCCTTGTGTTGCCCAAAGGAGCGGGCGATTCCCAAGACACAAAAAGAACAAACAACACGAAAAACAAAAAATAATTGGACGACGCCACCCTCTAAGGAGAAAGGGAAAGCGGGACAACTGATCAAACCCCTTATGGCGCACCAGCTCACCCCCCACCCCCCCCCCCCCTTCCCCTCCCGGGAGGAAAACACCCCCAAAAATCATAACGAGAAGTAAACCCCAGAGAGTGAAGGGAAAACTTAACCCCTCCTATCACAACCCCCCCCCCAGGGAAACAAACAAAACAAAACCGCACAGAGTCCTACAGGGATGGGAACCCCTTCCCCTCACGGGGGGCGAAGGGTTGACCCCCCACCCCCCGTTACGCCACCCCCCAACAGAGCCCACCAACGCCCACAGCCCCAACGATGAGCCTCCCACCACCACCACCCGTCCTTTTCACGTTGCGACCATGCTGTACACTTTCCTCCAGAATGTTCCCGACCACCACCTCGTTCGAGGGGCAGGACCAACCCCCGGGTCGAAGACATGACAGCCGCGCTTGCCACAGGTGATAGGTGACTACAGGCCGTGACGACCGGCCCCTAGAGGGTCCCAGAGTCCTTGCCTTAGAGGAAAGGGACCAGGCCCCGTACACCCACTGCCGTATAACAGTGAGGAGGGGAAAGGTCGCGCAGGTGATAGAGCAAGCGGAGCACCAACCGGCCAGGGGCCTCCACGTTGAAGGGACACTGCCCGGAGGAAATGGTCCATGGTCTCCGTCTGCCCCCTCACACACGGCCCTTCGGACAGACCCGTTCGGCCTGTGACCTGTACTTGAGGTTGTCCCTCACGTACAAACACGCCCGTGGAAAGAGAAGACAACCAGGCCACATTCCGAACCTTCTTCGGTAAGCCGATGTGGATGGTCCCAACATGCCGAAGGGCCCGCTTGCAATCCACATCAGCCCGGAACAGGTCCCGCAAGGGGCCCACCGTGGTTGATAGTGAGAGGTGAAGAACCATGCCGGTAATTAAGCCTTTCCCCGCCCCAAGGGACTGGGCGAGCGGGCGTCGGTTCCACCCCCCCCACCGCGGAATGAGGCCCACCATCACAAATACGTACGATGGGGCCTGTTTCCCCCGCTCCCGGCTGCGCACACTTGGGACCGAGGACTCCGCCCCCTCCCACTGCTCCCAGACACCCCCCCCAGACAACACAAAAGACAGCACGGCACACCCAGCGGGAGAAACCAATTCACCGATAGGCGGCCACCCCCCAGACCCCACCCCCTTCCCGCAATTCCTACCCAAGTGGAACGCCATAGACAAAGGACCTTGACAGGAAGACAAGCCGCGGGTGCAAAACATACCCAAACCGGCCCTCTGCCCGATCCAGCGCACAAACGATGTCTGCCGCTGGCACACGGGGAGCGTCAAACGACGGTTACCCCCACAGGAAACAGAAAACTAGACGGCACAGAACAAGACGCTTGACGGGACGACGAGAAGGAACGAAAAACGTGGCCACGTGCGAGAAAGAGAGGAAGCAGAAAGAGAAACTTCCCGAGGAGTTTTGATCTTCTCCTCGTACTTACAAACCTCACCCCCTCCACCCGCAGCAACCCTAACACCGTGCCAGTCTCAAGACACCGGTCCCAATTGGGCCTCCGCATAGTCTCTCCGACCCGAAGACCGAGGCCCAAAACGGCGGACCTCCCCCACGGGAGGAGGGAATAGGGGGTGCAAGGAAGAGCGGGGGGAGGGGGGGGGGCACTCCGGGGGCCCAACCACACAGCGCTCGGCACTTGCTGTGGTTTGTACAACAAGACGTGGGCTTACCCTCCGAGTACTCACCCCCGGACCTCCACCCACCGGCCTCGCCGCAGGGCCTCTACCCCCTCACGGCCGTCCACGTAAACTGGATAAATGGTCCCTGGCAGCGTAGGGCAACGACGGGGGACCACCGGGGGCAGCACCAGGCGCCTCCAGACCCCGGCAACCCACCTGAAAGACAATCTCCGGAGGAAGGGGTCAAGGGAGAAGAACATTACACAGCAGGGGGGCTCAAGGCACCCCTGCGTGCGCCACCCCCCGAAGGCGACACCAAACGGCCGTCCGAGCCACCCGTTAATAAACGGGAAAGCTCACCCCCCCTCGGTTCAAAAGCGCCTGCATCGACGAAGAGGCGAAAACCTGCGGAGGAGGCCCGATAGTGCTGGAGCACCACCCACAGGTACCGGTGAACTTACGCGATCGAAGGCCTTGGACTGATCCCAAGGAGACCCAAACCAGTGGTCCCCGTTGGAGCGACCGGCCTCTCTCCACCACCTCCCGGACTGTGGCGACAGCGCCAGAACCCCCTCTTCCCCCAAAAGAACGGAACAATACTGGGAAGGGGACAGCAAAACGCCCGACAGGCCAGGATCTTTCCGGGTCCGGCGTTCAGAAGAGAGAGCGGCCGTCCAAAAGTTCCAAGGAGCTATCGTCCTTTCCCCCTTGGGAGGTAGCAGCAGGGACAGACTCGCGAAATGGAACCGCGGGGAGAAACCCCGGAAAAACCCCACACACCCCCACCGCTATCCATGATCTCCTGAAACACAGAGAGGTCAGGAAGGGGGCCGCCGCCTGGGCGATGACACAAGTGCGATGCCCAAGACCCTAATCCACCTCCACAGGGAGAACACACCCTCCCCCGCCCAGGCACCTTCCCCAACGGCATGGCACGAAATCGCCCCTCTCCCACCTCCACCTGCTGAATCGGAGCAGCAAGTGCATCAACCTGTGCCTGAACCAACAGCCGACTACACCGGGGGAAGGCCCGCCAAGGTACTCTCTCTCGGAGATGGGTGAGAGGTTCCACGGGGCGATCCCGCCAAACAGGTCCGAGAAGTATTCCCCCACCATCCGCAAAAGGTCCTCCTGGGAGGTATGAATGGTACCGTCCTCTCCCCGCAGGGCCATGACCTCCCTACGCCGAACCCTCTCCTTGCAAGTCAAGAAAGGGTCTGGAGTGCCGACCCCACCGGCCGCCCCCTCAAAGCAGAGGGAGGCATGGCGGATCATAAAGCAGGCCACGGAGCTGGACGCGTACCTCTTCACCTCCTCCCGCTCTGCCCCTCGGGATACCAAACGATCCAGCGACCTCCGGAGGACAGTGTAAGGTGAGGTAGCGGGATCGAGCCACGGAGGTACCCCGGGAACGGAAGAGTTGGCGGGCACGCGTCTTCACCTCGTCCCACCAGGCGCCACGGGAAGGAAAAACACCCAGCATGGTTTCCTGGTCTGCGAGAAAGGCCAAGAACTCCTGGACCAGACCTCTGATGTTGCCAACAACTGTACATTCAGTCTCCACAGGCCAGGACCCCTGCTGAGCTCCTCGTGGTTAGCCAGGAAGGACACCGGGAGAGGACGCAGTGGTCTGAAAAGTCAACCGCCTGCAACTGCGGAGGGGAACACTCTAACCCGGGCACTCACATATATCCGATCGATACGACTCCTGCAGTCCCATGATAGTAGGTGAACCCCGGCGACCGTAGGAAAGGCCCGGTGGAAAACATCCACCAGGTCAGCCGTCCGGGTCATCTCGGCCAAAAAGAGGCCCTCGTAACTGGTTGGGCGACGATCCCCCCCTCGGTCCTGCAAAAGGTGTGGTGGTGTTGAAATCCCCGGCGAGGACCACCAAACGGGAGGTGTGTAAGTAGGGGCGGATGACCCCAAACAGGGTCTTCCGCGCCAACTTAGACTTGGGGCCGTAGACCACCACGAAACGAAACCGATGAAGCCCGCAGTAGCCGTCGAAGAGCAAACACCGGCCCTGCTCCAGTTCCCACACGTACTGGCACCTGAAATCGGTTAGACGTGAACAAAACCGCCACTCCTGCGTAGGGCTGTGCCGCAAGCGACCAGTATTAAGGGCCCCACCTCCACTCCCGCTTTGCTTGCCCGATGAAGGCTAGCAAGCCGAGGTGAGCCTGGTCTCCTGCAAGAAAATGACATCCCGCCCACTCGTTGGAAAGAAAATCATAGGCCGTAGCCCGCGCCTGGTCCTGAGAAAATGCTGGCCACGTTGATCGTGGCGCACGAGAACGCAGGAGTGCACGCCATGCCTAGTTCGTGTGCATTGACCCTTTCCTCCTCTTCTCACCATACCCGGGATCCCCGGAATCCCGCTTGCAGGATAAGCCCGTGAGCTGGAGCAACTCCTCACAGTCCACGTCGACGGCGCCTTGAGATCTCTTCCCCCTCCTGCTCGTACCCTGTCACCCCACGAGGTGCTGGTGCCCCTGAGACCACCAGGCAAAGCTGTCGCAGGGGCCAACCCAGTTTCCCCATGGGGCGAGGGGGCACGGACAGGTCAGGGGTCGGAGGAATGATCTCCTCCGTGGGGTCCACCACCGGTGCTTCCCCCCCCCTCCCTGGACAAAGAACTGAGACAACGTACCAGTGCCCACCCCTGCGTTGGGAGGCCGTGACGGCCTGGGTCAGCAGGGGCTCCCTGCGAAGGCCACATCACCCAACTGCGGGGGCAAAGACCCGTCCTCCCTCACCCGTCGGGCGCCAGTATCCCCCTTGTTTTGGAGGACCCTGACCGCGGCGCGCCTTCATTATTTTGGAAGGCCGCCGCTGATGAAGAGGGGCCGCCCCCGCCGCTAACCGCTCCGAGCGCCGCACAGGAAGCCCTGCCTCCACAGGCAAGCCCTCATCCGCCTCAGCCACATCAGCAGCCAAAAAGACGACAACGGTTGATGTCCAATACGGGCTCTGCATCCAGCAACGGGGATGTCTCCCGTTTCTTCCTTTTGGATCTTGCCACCCTTGGAGGACCATAGTCCATTCCTGAGGTGGCACCACCCGCAACCCACTATCCTGTCGTGATACATTAACCTCCACCACATCAACCCTCTCCTCCTTCCTACCCGAATCCCCTCCCCCTGGTGGCTCCCTCGGCTCGATGGACTCCTCCACCCTAGGGCCCTCAGACTCCTCCTGAGGGAGAGGGGCTTCCACGACCTCCTCCCGCACAGGAACCCGAGGTGGAGTGACGGCATCCCCCCCCGGTCCATTGTGTGATGCGGATGGCATCGAGCGAATGGGTTGCCCAACTCCCCGCAAAGGTTACACCGATAAGCAAACACCCGGCCGAGGCGTGACCCCGTCCACCACAACGGGTGCATACCTGCTCGGGACAGTTCATGCTCAAATGGCGGAATGAGCCACAGCGGTGACACTCACGGGGTTGCCCGGGGTAATAGCACAAGATGCGATCCCGACCGAGGAAACCGGCCGAGGGCACATGCTGCACCACGTTTCCCACCTCACGCAAACGAATCCTACCCTTCCACGACCCCGTCCCACACACCCCTAGGGGCCCAGCACGCCCTTAACCAGGGGTGTCGAGGAGCACCGCATGGCGCGACAACCAAAACTGGATGTCCTGCCTGGGAGCGACTCATTCCGGGATAGGATGGTCACAGGTACCGTCCCTTGGCGAGAGATAGGCACAACACGAAAATCGGCCCACCCTCCCTGCCCCCTCTGCTGCTGGTTATCGGTCCCAAAAAATCTCCAGCCCCCGTCCTCAACATGAAACTAACATCATATTCAATGGTGTTGTTCATGTGGATGAAGGCATAGAGATCTCCCGGGAGAAACCCCAGCCCAAGGACCATCCTCAAGACCTGTTCCCTGGCTGGAGGGGCCCCTCCCCAGCCCACCGGATCTTCGCCACGTTGCGTCGTCTGACCTCACCCCCTACCCCTCGGAAACCTCCCCCACCTCCTCCCCCTCCTACGGGATCATTCCCCTGGGAACCCCCCTCCCCCCAGCCCCACCCGATGTCCCAGGAGTGGTGCCCGACCCCCTTAGAGCCTCCGCAAAGGTACGGGGGGGGGGAGCCGACCCGCCCAGCTCCCAACCCCTGTCCTCCTTGATCTTCCCCTGCTGCCACCTGCGGGGGATCCTGCTGCTGGTCTGCAGGATCCACAACCTCCGCACATGGGGTGACCTGAGGACTGGGCAAAGTCAGCTCTGCCAACACTGAATCAGGGATGCTCTCCCTTCCGGATCCCTGGGTGCCACCGAGAACCCCCGGATCACCCCCTGCCGCCATCTCCAGCTGCCGGAAGGCAGCAAAGGCCCCGGGAGGGCCCGTCGGGGTCTCCAAAGCTAATTGCAGGGCATCACGAACCTGGTTCTCGGTGACACCCAGGGGACCGGAAAGCCCCCCCAAACCTCCGTCCCGCGTTCCCGACCCAGCGCAAGGCTCCTGGGTCTCGGCCACCACTACCGGGGACGAACCCCGCTCCCCTCCATTCCCGGGATCCAGGGGGACCACCTCCACCCCTGACCCCACTGAGGACAACCCCTTCCCCCGAGCAGGGCCAGCCACTACCTCCTTCCCCATTATATGACCTTCAGCCGCTCCCCCCTTCCCTCCGCCAAACCCTCTCCTGACCCACCTTCCGCCACCCCTGTACAACTACCGACAACAAGGCAGGACCTACCCGAGACAGCAGGGCAGATCCCCCACCCAGAACATCCCCCAAACTGTCATCCCCCTGCCCCCTGTCCCTCCCAGGTCCTACCTTATCGTCGGAGCCAGACGTGGCACAGGGGTCCTGAACCATGTGGCCGGCAGCCAAGGCTCCAGCAGGAAGGGCAGGCGCCCCCCCGCGAGCCAGGCCCCCTTTAGCCACACTAGCTGAAAAAGCAGGCGCCTGCTCATCCCGCTCCGCTGACGTAGAAAACTGGAAATCCTTCTTTCCCTTCTTCCCTTGGCTCCCCCCAGAGGCTGCAGCAAAGGAAAAGCAGCCCCCACCCTGCTCCTTCCCCTTCCCGGTACCCTTCCGGCTCCAAACCGCCACTGCAGGGTACACAGGGCGGCCGTCATCCAGCCGTTTGGAAGCCGGAAGGGCAGCCGCCCAAGAGGGGCCCTGACCACCACCCTTTCCCCCACCAAAGTCTGGTAATGAAGCCCAATCTACTGCTGCAAACCAGGAAGACCGATCCGCACCGGAAACAGCTGCTGCCGACCTCCGGAGACGAGAAGGCGAACCCAGAGAAGCAACAGCTGTTCCCCGAATGACAGGCTGCTGTATCGCTGACCGGCAAGGCAGGACAGACTCTTCCTGAGAGCTCCGGTGATACCGTGTCTTCAGGGCAGCAGCAGACTCGTCGCCATCCTCACACTTCCGGGCTACCCCGGAAGTGACAGAGGTGTGCGGAGGGCGGCCATCCTGCAGCTGTGCACTGCCCCCGGTAATCCCTACGACGTCCTCCCTCCTGCAGGGAAGCCCTTCAGCGTCAAGAACGCTGGCACGGGAACTCCGGCGGCCATTTTGAAAACGTCGATCAGCTACCCCGGACCCAGGAATCGTCGGAGGAGGCACAGGGACAATCCCAGGATCTTGCTGCGTACTACTCCGTCCCTCCTCCATCCCTTCTCCCTGATACACCGGAGGAACACTGAACACGGAGTCCCGCGAAGCTCGGCTGGTCATCGCCCCTCCCCCAAACTTCCCGGGGGCATCGATCAGCAGGGAGCAACCTGGGGGAGCACTCGAACCCTTCACCATATCCACAGAGGCTACATCCGGTGATCCAGACACCATATTCGCCAGCAGGTAAGGAGTTCCGGGGTCAGGAATATGGACCACAGATTCCAAATCTGATACTCCTGTATCTTCTGTACCTGGCATAGGCAAGGGCAAGGGGGGACAGCAAAACCATCGGGAACCCACCGGCCGCCCCCCCCCCCAGGGGCCCCCCCGGACTGCGGCTTCACCAATATTCCACCTATCATAATTGGCATAAATCTCCGTGAGGGACCCACAACCCTGTTGTTTGAGGTAAACGATGTCCTGGTACTTGCCCTTCAAGGCCCGCTTCAACCCCTTTCTATAGGTGGAATAGGCCACCCATTCCTCCCCGGGAATGAGGGCCTGCAGGCTCTCCAGGTGGGAGAGCTGGCTTGCATCTGGGCCGCCTCCTCCTGGAGACCCCGAAGTCGCCGTACTGCCGCCACGATTGCATCTGGGGCCCGAACTGGCTGCTGGAAGGAAGGCAAGCCCGACCCACCGTCCTCATCCTCACTGGAGGAGGTAGAGGCCTCCTCCAGGACCCGAGGCGGATGGGGGAACCCACCTCCTCCAGCACTATACTTTTCAGCTCTCCAGGGTCTCCCCAGGGCCTCTCCCTTCTGCCACCCAGCCTCCACACCCTGCCTGGGGAGGAGACAGGAGCCTCCTCCCTGGGGTAGCGGGCCCAAACCTCCATACCTGTGGGTCCCTCCTCCCTGACCAGGCACAGTCCTACCTGGGGGGTCCCCCACCCGGGGCACCGGTTGTTCCATACTGCTGGTTCCCCCATCCAGGTTCAGTGAAGGAGGCCTACCAGGCTTGGCAGGCCTCTGGGCCTGGGCCTCTCCTGCTGGAGGTGGCCCAGGGCCCGACATCCAACCACAGGTAGGAAGCAGGACCTCCTCCCTAGCAGGAGCTCTTCAGAACAGGTCTCCTCACCACAACAGCTAAACAGGAAGTGGAAGGAGCTGCCATTCGTGGGGCTGCAGAATCCTGCTCAACCTGTCGGCCAGGTAGTTTCCCTGGCCAGGGAGGTACACAGCCTTGAGGAGCATATTGTGCTTGAGGGCAAACAAGCAAAGGTCCTGTGCTTCCTGACAAAGGAGCCTGGACCCAGATCCGCCTTGCTTCTTCACATAAAACATGGCTACCTGGTTGTCTGTTTGAACTAGGACAGACTGATGAGCCAGGGTTGGAGAGAAAGTCTTGAGGGCTAAGCGAATAGCCCTGAGTTCCAGTAGATTGATTTGCTGTGCGGCTTCCCAGGGAGACCACAGGCCCTGGGTGCACTTGCCTAGACAATGAGCTCCCCAGCCCTGCAGGGAGGCATCCGTGGTCAACACCACTGTGAACCCAGGAATCTGAAAAGGTACCCCTTGCAGCAGATGGGGTGGGTGCAGCCACCAGCTGAGGGAGTTCAGAAATTGTCTGGACACCCTTATCCTGTCTCTGGGGCTCCCTGTGGCCTGTGACCACTGAGTCCGAAGGTACCACTGTGCAGGCCTCATATGGAGCCTGGCATTAGGGGTCACATGTACTGTCGAAGACATGTGGCCAAGAAGCCTCAGGCAGAGTCTGGCGGAGACCAGTGACCTGCTGAGAAACTGGTTTGCTAAGTTTATCAGTCTTTGGGCTCTGTCTTCTGGCAAGAATGCCTTTGCCAGCAGAGAGTCCAACCTCGCCCCTATGAACTCCAAGTTCTGGGAGGGGAGCAAAGTGGACTTTGCGACGTTTATTACAAACCCCAATCTTTGAAGAAGAGCAATAGTTCTGAGGGTGGCCTGTCGGGCCTCCTGGCAGGTCTGACCTCTTATGAGCCAGTCATCCAGATAGGGGAAGACAAAGACTCCCTGATTTCTTAGGTAGGCCGCCACCACTGCCAGGCATTTGGTAAAGACCCTGGGAGCGGAGGTGAGGCCAAAAGGCAGTACTCTGTACTGATAATGGTTTCCTCCCACAATGAACCTGAGGTACTTTCTGTGGTCTGGATGAATGAGGATGTGAGTGTATGCATCCTTTAGATCTAATGAGCATAGCCAATCTCCCTGCTGGAGGTAGGTCAGAAGTGTTCCAAGAGTAAGCATCTTGAACTTTTCCTTCTCTAGGAATTTGTTGAGGTTTCTGAGGTCTAGAATAGGTCAAAGGCCACCGGTTCTTTTGGGTATCAGGAAATACCTGGAGTAGAACCCTTGACCTTGCAATTGGGGAGGCACAGGCTCCACCGCCCTGTCCACCAACAGACCTTGGAGCTCCTAAAGGAGAAGATCTGTGTGCAGGGGAGGACTTGGAGGCTCCCCTGGAAAGTATGGAGGAGGCAGTTGTTGGAAGTGTAGTAGATAGCCCTTGTGGACTATGCTTAACACCCAACTGTCTCCAGTGATGAGTGGCCACTGGTGGGCAAACAGGGCGAGGCGACCTCCTGTGCAGGTTTGGGAGAGCAGGGATGGAGAGGCCATGCCTAAGGAGTCAAAAACCCCCACCCTGCTGAGTGGGAGCAGGGGTCGGAGGCTTGGGGGTCCTCTGCCTACGGGGCCCATTACCCTGCCCCTTGGCTTGCTGACCCTGAGGGGAAGCTTGGGCAGCCTGGTACTGTGGGTACTGTTTGTAGGCAGTGCCCTTCCTCAGGTAAAGCATAGTTACTCACCTGTAACAGGTGTTCTCCAGGAGCAGCAGGAATCAGTCCTCACTTATGGGTGACGTCGGCGCCGACGGAGCCCTCGCGGAGCAATTTTCCCCAGCTTTCAAAGAAAGCCTTTGGGAATTGCAGCGCGCATGCGCGGTCCTCTTCCCGCCCAAGAGTGCCATCTTAGCCAGTCAGATGACATAGCTAAAAAAGACAGCATAAAAATTTGCAAAAAGAACATAAGCAGACGATTGCAACTCCAAGGGGAGGAGGGAGGGTAGTGAGGACTGATTCCTGCTGCTCCTGGAGAACACCTGTTACAGGTGAGTAACTACGCTTTCTCCAGGACCAAGCAGGAAGTCAGTCCTCACTTATGGGACTCCCAAGCTCAAGGCTACCGGAGACCCTAAGCACAAAAATGAGCTCCCTCTAGCTCAGCAGCACAGAAGGAAGAATCTTCGCTGAATTATCACCCACCGGTAGCCCACATCCGGGATGGAGGGTAGGAGTTGCTCAGACCTCAAAGAGCATACGGAGGACTGCCTGTCCGAAAGCACTGTCCCTGCGGGACTCCCTCTCGAGACAGTAATGGACCGCAAAAGTCTGGCTCGAAGACCAAGTAGCGGCCCGGCAGATGTCTGCCAGCGGAACAGAGCGGAGGTAAGCCACTGACGTAGCCTTTGCCCGAACGCAATGAGCCGTGACTCGACTTTCTAAGGAGAGTCCGGCTGCCCCATAAGCCCAAGAGATACAGTCCGCAACCCAGATGGACAGAGTACGCTTGGAGACCGGGAGCCCCAATTTATTGGGGTCAAAAGACACAAAAAGCTGAGCAGCTTTACGGTGCTCCCGCGTACGGTCAAGGTAGAAGTTCAAAGCCCTTCTACAGTCCAGGGTATGGAGGACCGTTTCAGCTCGGCTGGAGTGTGGTCTGGGAAAGAAGGTTGGAAGTACCACCTCCTGATTGATGTGAAAAGGGGAGACCACTTTTGGAAGAAACTTTGGGTGAGTCCGTAGGACTACCCTATTTTTGTAGAACCGAGTGTAAGGGGGACCAGACACGAGGGCCTGCAATTCACTTACGCGTCTAGCGGAAGTGAGGGCTATCAAGAACAGTGTTTTCCACGACAGAAAACGGAGAGAACAGGTAGCCATAGGTTCAAAAGGCGGACAGGTGATCCGCTGCAAAACCACATTCAGGTCCCAGTCAGGCGCTGGCGGGCGCAGAGGTGGTTTAAGTAGAAGGAGACCTCGGAGAAGAAACCTCGCTACGAGAGGGTCGCTGGAGAGAGGTCTACCGTCCACCGGTACATGATGTGCCGAAAGAGCACTGAGGTGAACTTTGACGGAGTTGGACTTAAGTCCCAGATTAGAGAGGTGTAGCAAGTACTGCAAGATCACCGACACCGGGCAGGAGAAGGGATCCTGAGACTGTTGGGTACACCAGACGGCAAAGCGACGCCATTTAAGGGCGTAGCATTTGCGGGTAGAAGGCCGTCGCGAAGCCAAGACGACCTCCTCCACCTCTGCCGGCAGGAGAAGGGGAGCAAGGACTACCCTCTCAGCAGCCAGGCCATGAGGTTGAGAGACCTGAGGTTGGGGTGTAGTAGAGACCCCTGATCCTGAGTGAGGAGATCCGGTTGTACCCCCAGAGGGAATGGATCCTCCACCGCTAATTGCAGTAGGAGCGGAAACCACGGCTGTCTGGGCCAGCGAGGGGCCACCAGGATCATGAAGGCTTTGTCTCGGAGAACCTTGAAAAGAGTCCGAGAGACTAGCGGGATGGGAGGGAAAGCGTACAGAAGGCTCCCCGACCATGAAATTAGAAAAGCGTCCGCCGCAACCCGAAGGGGGTGTGGCTGATGAGAGCAGAAGTGAGGAAGCTGCCGGTTGTGAGGACTGGCAAAGAGATCCACCGTGGGAGGCCCCACTTTAGGAAGAGCTTCTGAACTACCAAGGGATCCAGACGCCACTCGTGCGGCTGGAGGATCCTGCTGAGTTTGTCCGCCAGGCAATTTTCTTGGCCCGGGAGATAAACTGCCTTGAGGAGAATGCCGTGACTGACGGCCCAAGAGCAGAGCTTCTGTGCCTCCCGGCAGAGGAGGAAGGAGCCCGTGCCCCCCTACTTGTTCACGTAGAACATGGCAACTTGATTGTCCGTCTGGACGAGGACGGACTGGTGGGAAGTCAGGTGGGAGAAGGCCTTGAGAGCCAGGCGGATCGCCCTGAGCTCCAGGAAGTTGATCTGCTCAGCAGACTCCCACGTGGTCCAGAGGCCCTGAGTACGTGCCCCTTGGCAATGTGCTCCCCAGCCCAGGAGGGATGCATCCGTGGTCAGCACCCGGGTCGGCTGAGGTGACTGAAAAGGCATACCGAATATCAGGTTCGGCTGCCGAAGCCACCACCGGAGAGACGAGATCAGCGGCTCGGAGACGCGCACTAGGTCTGCTAGGCCGCCTGTGGCTTGTCGCCACTGCTGGCGGAGACACCATTGAGCAGGCCGCATATTCAGGCGGGCATTGGGGGTCACATGGACGGTGGAAGCCATATGGCCGAGCAGTCTCAGGAAGCGCCTGGCGGAGACCAGAGGCTGGCTGCGAAAACGGTCGGCTAGGTCCATGAGCCGTTGAGCCCTGTCGAGCGGTAGGTACGCTCGTGCCTGAGGAGTGTGTAGCCTTGCGCCGATGAACTCGAGATCCTGTGAGGGGAGCAAAGTGGACTTTGCGAAATTTATAACAAAGCCCAAGTACTGCAGAAGAGTCACCGTGCGGTGCGTGGCGCTGGTGACCTCCGGAGCGGACGCCGCTCTGATGAGCCAGTCGTCGAGGTATGGAAAGACATAGAGGCCGTGAAGCCGGAGATGGGCCGCCACCACCGCGAGACATTTTGTGAAGACTCGCGGTGCGGAGGACAGGCCAAAGGGCAGTACTCTGTACTGGTAATGATTTCCTGCCACCACAAACCTTAGGTATTGGCGGTGGCTTGGGTGGATGAGGATGTGCGTGTAGGCATCCTTTAGATCCAAGGAGCATAGCCAATCTCCCTGCTGGAGGTAGGGCAGAAGGATTCCAAGGGTAAGCATTTTGAACTTCTCCCGCACAAGGAACTTGTTGAGGTTGCGCAAGTCCAGGATGGGTCTGAGGCCCCCTGTTCTCTTTGGTATTAGAAAATACCTGGAATAAAAGCCTTGACCTCTCAGGTGGTGTGGCACCGGTTCCACCGCCTGTTCCTGCAGAAGACCTGCTAACTCCTGAAGGAGTAATTCCCTGTGCAGAGGGGGTCGCGGAGGTTCTCCCGGAAAATAGGAGGGAGGGACCTGGTGGAAGTGGAGAAGATAGCCTTCTCGCACGACTTGAAGCACCCAGGCATCTGCGGTGATGCTGGACCACCTGTGGGCGAAGTGAACCAGCCGGCCTCCGGTGCTGGGAGGAACCAGCGGGGGGGGAGAGGCTATGCTTAGTGAGTCAAAAACCCCCACCCTGCGGAGCAGGGGCTGGTGGTGCAGGCTTGGGGGCTTGCTGCCTACGGGACCCGTTACCCCGTCCCTTGGCCTGCTGGCCCTGTTGGGGAGCTGCAGGGGCCTGATAATGGGGGTATTGTTTGTAGGCAGCCGCCTTCCTCGGGTAAAAGGACTTTTTCCCCGAGCCCTTCTTTTTCTGGGAAGGGGCGGAGGTCTTCCTAGAAAGCCTGGTCCTGGTGAGAGTCTCAGTCTCAATTTGTGCAGCCTTTTCCGCCATGGGCTTGCCAAAGAGGTTTTCACCTCGGCAGGGGACATCGACCAACTTGTCCTGCACCCAGGGCTCAAGGTCTGACGACTGAAGCCAAGCCTGTCGGCGGGCACCGATGCCGGCTGCGGCTACTCGAGCCGATGCTTCAAAGCCATCATAGGCTGCTCGGGACATGAACTTAGAGCATTCCCGAATGCCAGTGGACAAGGCCAGGAACCTCCGCAAGGGTTCCTCGGACAAACCAGCGGAGAATCCGGCTAGCTCTTTAGCCAGATCTCGGAGATACATGCCCATGTATAGCTGGTAAGTCTGGACACGACATGCGAGCATAGAGCCCTGGAAACACTTCTTACCAAGGCCATCCAGGTTACGGGCCTCCCTGCCAGGAGGCACCGAGGAGTGCATCTTCTGGCTCTTAAGACGATGCATGGCCGATTCCACTACCATGGAATGGTGTGGTAGCTGTGCCTTTTGAAAGCCAGGGCTCTTGCGGACTCGATAGATAGAATCGACCCGCTTGCTCAGGACCGGCGAGGAGGCTGGACTCTCCAACATGCGGAAGAGTAGTCGTTCCAGCATAGGAGGAACCGGCAAAGTAAAGTGTTCCCTTGCGGGAGAGTCATACTGGAGGGCGTCGAGCTCTTCGGCTCGAGGCTCCTCCTCGGGGTCCGCAGGGAAGGCCAAAGCCTTGGCCATATCCCTGACGAAGTCCGAGAACCGGGCATCCTCCGGGGGGGACTGCTTCCGAGGCTCGGACTCCGGTGAGTCCGAGGGGACACACCGAGTCCGGAAAGAATCAGGCGACTCTTCCTCTTCAGACTCCCAGACCGACTCCGACGAGGACTCGGTGGGGTCGGCCCGGGCAGGGCGCGGCGCCTGCTGCCCCGACGCCGAGGGAGTCGGCGTCGGCGACCTCGGTCCCGAACGGGAGGCCGAGGGTGACCTCGACCGAGGATCGACTCGAGTTCGCATAGACTCGAGGATCGGCTCGGTCTCCGGGGTCGACTTGGACGTCGACGTCCCGGCGGTCGGGGCAGCGGCGCCAGCGAGGCCAGCGAGCAGTGCCCGCTGCTGGTCCATGAAGGCAGACAGTCTGCTCTCCAAGGCCGTCAACCTGAGTCCGAGCTCAGGTGACCCAGCAGCCCCCGACTCGGGCCCCGACGGCGTCGGGCCCGACGTCGGCTGTCGCGGAGGCGAGTCCAGAAGGACCACAGGACTTACCCGAGCAGGCATCTCCGACTCCAGGCGAGGTCGCTTCGTGAGGTGCTCCTTCTCCAAGGACCCGGGGCGGCTGTCGGGGCTAGGCGACCTGGCCCTCGCGGAACCAGGAGCGTCCACCGACGCCGCCCTAGCGGGTTTCACCTTCCGACAATGGTCCCCGGAGGGAGAACCCCTGTCGGAGGAACTCCGGCGACGGTCCGAGCTGGAGCCTTTGGACGCGGAGGCCTCCGACGAGGTCCGGGTACGGCTGGGGTCAGCGAAGATCCTATCACGCTGATGCCGCCGACTTCTCAACGCTTTGGAGGACATTTTGCCGCAGGGCCCACAGATCAGTTCCTCATGATCTGGGCCCAGGCAGCGGAGGCAAAAGTCGTGTGTGTCAGTTAGTGACATATTTCGGTCACACTGACCACACCGCTTAAAACCACTGGCAGCCATCGGGGGAAAAAGGGCCCCTGCGAGGTCAAAGGACCGGGCTGCCAGGGAAAAAACGAAAACGAAAGCTGACTAAGTCAGAAAAACCGAAAAAAAGGAAGAGGACTCGTGACCGGCGTCGCGAGTCCGGGCGGGAAAAAGACCGGCGTCGAACCGAAGGACAATGGAATAAAATAATGAAGAAATATTGACTTTTTCGCGGGGACAAGACGGGGACGTCTGTAGGGCTCCGCGGAAAAAAGAAGACTGGCTAAGATGGCACCCTTGGGCGGGAAGAGGACCGCGCATGCGCGCTGCAATTCCCAAAGGCTTTCTTTGAAAGCTGGGGAAAATTGCTCCGCGAGGGCTCCGTCGGCGCCGACGTCACCCATAAGTGAGGACTGACTTCCTGCTTGGTCCTGGAGAAAAGGGCTTTTTACCCGAGCACTTCTTTTTGTGAGAAGGGGCAGAAGTCTTCCTAGACAGCCTTATCCTCGTGAGGTGCTCGGTTTCGAGCTGTGCGGCCTTCTCGGTCATGGGCTTGCCAAAAAGGTTCTCACCTCGGCAAGGGACATCGACCAACTTGTCCTGAACCCATGGCTCGAGGTCCGATGACTGCAGCCATGCCTGGCGTCGAACCGCGATGCTGGCTGCTGCAACACGGGCCGAAGCCTCGAAGCCATCGTAGGCAGCGCGGGACATAAACTTGGAGCATTCCCAGATCCCCGAGGACAAGGACTTGAACCTCTGCAAGGGTTCCCTGGAGAGACCAGCAGAGAACCCGGCCAGCTCCTTGGCCAGGTCTCGCAAGTACATGCCCATGTATAGCTGGAAAGACTGGACACGGCAACAAGCATCGAGCCCTGGAAGCACTTTCTACCAAAACCATCGAGGTTCCGGGCCTCCCTGCCAGGGGGCATTGTGGAGTGCATCTTCTGACTTTTCAGGCGATGCATGGCCGATTCCACCACCATGGAATGGTGTGGTAGCTGCGCCTTCTGAAAGCCAGGCCTCTTCCGGAGTCGATAGATTGAATCGACCCGCTTGCTTAGAACCGGCGCCGAGGCCGGTGCCTCCCACATCAGGAAGAGGAGCCGTTTCAGCATCGGAGGAACCAGAACAGTAAAGGTCTCCTTTGGAGGAGAGACGTACTGTAGGGCCTCGAGCTCCTCGGCTCGAGGCTCCTCCTCGGGGTCCGCAGGGATAGCCAACGTGGTAGCCATATCCCGGACGAACTCCGAGAACCGGGTATCCTCCGGGGGGGATCTACTCCGGGGCTCAGACTGCGGTGAGCCCGACGGGACGCACCGAGTCCGGAAGGTGTCGGGGGGACTCCTCGTCCTCCGTCTCCCAGGCGGACTCGTCCGATGAGGAATTGGGGTCCGACCGTGCGAGGCCTCTGAGCACCCACCCCGACGCCGAAGGCACCGGCATTGACGCCCTCGGTCCCGAACGGGAGGTCGAGGGAGACCGCGATTGAGGTCGACCTCGAGCCTTTATGGTCTCGAGTATCGGCTCGGTCTCCGGGGTCGACTTCGATGTCGATGTCCCAGTGGTTGGGGCAGATGCGCCAGACAGGCTGGCCAACAGTGCCCGCTGCTGTTCCATGAAGGCAGACAGTCTGCTCTCCAAGTCTGTCAGCCTGAGACCCAGCTCAGGAGACTCAGCAGCCCCCGACTCGGGCCCCGGTGGCGCCGGGCCCGACATCAGCTCTCTGGGAGGAGAGTCCACGAGGACTACAGGACTTACGTGTCCAGAAGACTCCGACTCCACTCGAGGTACTTTGGGAGGCTTCTCCTGTTCCACGGACCTGGGGCGACGGTCGGGGGTCTGAGACCTAGCTCTCGAGGAGCCAGGGATCTCTTCCGATGACGCCCTCGCGAGCCGCTTCTTCCTCTTTCGTTCCCGGTCGGGAGACCCCCTGTCCGAGGAGCCTCGACGGTGCTCGGGATCCGATTCCCGAGATGTCGAGGCCTCAGATGAGGTCCGGGCCCAGCCGGAGGCCGAGTCAGAAAAAAGCCTTTCCTTTTGGTGCTGATGACTTCGAAGACATTTTTCCACATGGTCCCCACGTCTTAGGATCGTGGTCAGGACCGAGGCACCAAAGGCAGCATTCATGCGTGTCGGTGAGAGACATTAGCTTCTTGCACCGATCACACTTTTTAAACCCACTGGAAGCCATGGGGGAAAAAAGAGTCCCCGCGAGGTCAAAGGACCAGCCTTCCTGGGAAAAAGAAAAAAGGACGCGAACGTCAGCCACCAAGGGCAAAAACCGAAAAAAGAAGATCGGGCTCAATACCGGTGTACCGAAACCGGCGGGAGGGGAACCGGCGTCAAACCGGAGAAAAAATAGCAAAGGAATCGCCAAAAAATCTAACTATTTTCCGGGAGGACTAGGATACACGTCCGGTGGGCTTCATGGAAAAAGAGAGACTGAGCAAGAGGGCACCTTTAGGCGGGAAGGGAACCGCGCATGCGTGCCTGCATTCCCAAAAGCTTTCTTGGAAAGCTGGGGAAATGCTCCGCGGGGGCTTCATCGACGTCGATGTCACCCATATGTGAGGACTGACTTCCTGCTTGGTCCTGGAGAATGAGCCAGTCATGGTAAGGAACCACACAAATGGCTTCCCTGTGTGGTGCAGTGCTGGTGACCATCATGATCTTGGAAAAGGTTCTGGAGGTCATGTCAAGGCTAAAGGGCAAGGCACAAAACTTGTAGTGAATGCCAAGAACTGCAAAGTGCAGGAAGCACCACTGATTGGCCTGTATTGGATATGATAGGAGACCCCATTAGGTCCAGGGCTGAGAGAAATTCCCTCGTCAAACTGCCTGGTTGACCAACTTCAAGGTCTCCATCTGGAAATAGCCTTAAGGGCCCATCCTTTTCGGGCATGAAGAAGTAGACAGAATACCTTCCTCTGCCCTTCTGAACAAGGCATGCGCTGGATGGCTTTGAGGCATGGGAGTCTGTCCAAGGTAGACTGGACGGTTGTCTTTTTAGTCTTGGAACTACTAGGACAGACAACAAAGGCATCCAAAATGGCTGCTTGCACTCAAGGCCTGTTTGAATGATATCCAGAACCCACTCGGTGAAAAAGGCAGAGGCAACTGCCAATAAGGGGCAATTGAGAATGGGCTCCCATCCCGTCACTGTGCTGAATAGAAGGCAGATGTTCTGGAAGAGGAGGAGTCACAGGCCTTAAAGGGCTGAGACCTGTTCTGAGACTTGGCAAAGTTGACTGATTGCTTTTCTGGCCAGTAATGCTGAGAGTCTCGATATTATGGATAGGTAGAATGTGAGGAGGAGAAGCACCTAAAGGACACCTTAGGCCTATCCTCCAGAAGCAATAAGACTTAGACTCCCCCAAATCCTTTACCAGTTTTTTGAGGTCTTCATCGAAAAGGTGCTTACCCCAAAAAGCAAGCTTAGATAGCCACATCTTGGAAGCTGTGTCTGCTGCCCAGTGGCAGAGCCACAGCCACCTCCGTGCAACTGTTGCCACAGCAATGTCTCTGGATGCTAACCAGACACTATCATACATGGTATCCAAAAGGAAGACCGCCCCCAAATAGATGTACAGAGGGGGAATCCTTCGGCAACAACGGCACCCAGTGGCGAAGCACATGGTCCGAGAGACCCCTGCAAATGGTTGCCTGGAGAGTAAGAGAGGAAGCTGAGAAGATCATTTTCAAAAGCAACTCCAGGGCAGTTTCTCCTAATGGATTAATTTTGTGCATACCATGATAGTCATGAACCTCACTTCTAAGCCAGAGCATGTGGAGTATGCTCTCAAGTCCCTCAAATTTACTTCTAAGGCTCAGCTTAGCACTTACATCGTGCCAAAGAGAGCCTCCTGCTGGAGTTCATAATATGTAACATGTATGGGTAGTTTGTCAAAATGTGCTTTGAAGTTGCCTGTGGCACCCAACATGATGGGAAATATTTCTGTATCTTTCTGCCACATTTTCTTGGTCTCTGACGGCATTTCCTGGTATTTCAGGATCTTCTGCCTCTCTACGCAATTCAGGGTAGTCTCTTGGAACTGACACTTCTATTATCAATGCTGTTCTGGTCTTTTTCTTCTTAACCACTATATCTGGCTTCTTCATATCCGGCTTTTTATCAGTCAGAATGGGAGTATCCCAGATGATCACAACCCCCTCATTCTCTGTAATTCTCTTAGGCTCGTGATCCCAGTGATTTCTGAGCACAGTGATACTGCAGTGCTTACAGAGTTTCCAGTGGATGAGGCATGTTACTTTATGATGTCTTTCTATATAGGAATTTTCTGCCATCAGAGCTTCACAGCCAGCTACGAGGTGAGTCACTGTTTCCAGGTCTTTTTAACAGAATCAACATTTTTTCAATGACAGTTTTTTCAATGCTCTCTGTAAACCATCTCATGCATAAGCCGCTGTCCTGGGCTGCAACCATCACTCTCATCCCTTCTTAATCATTCATGTGTCCTGGAGTAACACTCTGTATTTCCCCTGTATTTGTGCATCTTCCACTTGTTTCCTTGTTTATCTAATTCCTTAAAGAGTTTTTTCTTTTGTTTTGCAAATTATGTTACTTCCTTCTCTGTGTATGCTTATGGATTTTCACTCATTCCTTCTAGTCCTCGGAATGTTTGTCCAAGTTTAATGATAGAAACAGATTCTGCACTTCCACCTTATGATCCTGCTGATCTCTCAGCATCACCCCACCTTCCACAGAAATGGTAGTGCATGTGGTGACTATGCCAATCCCTGCATTAACTTTCAGAAAACAGAACCACTTGCCCACATCCTCCTGAGGAAGATCAGAACGTTTGGACATACCTTTTACCTCCTTCAAAAGGGAATCAGGAGCATCACATTCTGCAAACACCATATTCCTAAGGGCCTGAGGAAAGATGCCCTGGGGGTCTTGCAGATACCGACCCATCCATGGGATACCCTTATGGCTTTTCATCCCAAAGCAGCCAAATGAAGAGACAAGACAACTTGAGCAATCAGTGCTGCAAGTTCTTCATGCCTAAACAAATGAACAACAAAAATGTCCTCTTCTTCTTCCTCTAAAGGAGAGAGCTCACCCTCTTCCAGACTAAAGAGCTAACATCGGAGAAGTCATGAGCCAAGGATGTTATTGCTAAACTGATGAACCCACTGAACCATCGGAGGTCTGGTCCTGATATGAGTGCTTCTGTATAAGGCTGCTGCATGGGATGGTCAGCCCCTCAGCTACAGGCAGCATCCCCTGTTGAACCAAGGGCTGTACGATCACCTGGGGTGGCAAATGGGAGAAGGAGCCAGCAGGCCCTGCCCTGCCCTGCCAGAAAGGCCAAGCATATTTGAAATATTCTGAAAATTTCTGAAGAAAGAGGCCCAGAATTAAGGGAGGCAGAACTCCCAACCGCCCCTGTACCGGGAATCTGCTCCTCTCCTGCCACAGGGGCCACTTCAGGCAGGAGCCACAGTGGAGCATGCCTGGGGCTAGCCACCATATGGTGATCTAAGATGGCAATCATTCCTGTCTTTGTGTTCTCTTCTACAGGCAGAAAAGACGACGGTGAGAGATATCAATGCCAAGGAGGCCCCTTTTTTTCAACTTCTTTCAGCGAAGAGGTCATCTGAGGTGGAGGGAAAAGGTAGTTACCCACCTGTAGCGGGTATTCTCTGTGGACAACAGGAATACGTCTGACAGAGCCCACACAAGTACGCTTCCTAGCTTCTATTGGAAGCTTTTGGGAGGCTCTACTGAGCCTGTGTGCCTTTTTCCTACCTGCCGCCATGACACCTCAGTCTGATTACATAGCTTAATAGAAGCAACTTCTCAAGGAGTTGGGAGGGTTGTAAGGACTTATTCCAGCTGACCACGGAGAACACCTGCTACAGGTGAGTAAAGCGTAGTTACTCACCTGTAACAGGTGTTCTCCAGGAGCAGCAGGAATCAGTCCTCACTTATAGGAGATAGAGCAGCTTTTAAACTAGATAATAGGGGAAAGCCGACAGTCGCCCAAGAGCGCATGGTTCGGAAGAATGTATCCTTGAAGGATACTACAAAAAGCAGAGAGGTTCCAAAAAAGAGTAAAGTAGCCCAAATGCCCTCGAGTATGGAGCAGACAGAACTTAAAGATCCCAAATTACCCATGTCTACCAATAGCCAAATTAATATGAATAAAATACAGTCTCTAAAATGCTTGTATGCAAATGCTAGAAGTCTACAAAACAAGATGGGAGAGTTAGAATATATAGCACTAAACGAGAGGTTAGATATGATTGGAATATCAGAGACATGGTGGAAGGAGGACAACCAGTGGGACACTGTGATACCTGGGTACAAACTATATCGAAATGATAGAGCTGATCAAATTGGTGGAGGGGTTGCGCTCTATGTTAGAGAGGGCATTGAGTCATAAAGGATTAAAGTTTTGCAAGAAACAAAATTTGCTGTAGAATCTCTATGGATTGAAATTCCATGTAAAAAAGGGGAAGGCGATGGCAGTGGGGGTGTACTATCGTCCGCCTGGCCAGAATGAACAAATGGATGATGAAATGCTCAAAGAAATCAAGGAAGCTAGCAAAAGTTACAGTGCAGTAATAATAATGGGTGATTTCAATTACCCCGGCATCGACTGGGTCAGTGTCACAACAGGACATGCTAGGGAGATAAAGTTCCTAGATGAAATAAATGACTGCTTCTTGGAGCAGCTGGTTCATGAACCGACCAGAGGGGAAGCAATATTAGACCTAGTCCTTAGTGGAACACCAGATGTAGTGCAAGAGATAAGGGTGTTGGGGCCACTTGGCAATAGTGATCATAGCATGATCGCCTTTGATTTAATTAGTGGAGGAGGGATAGTAAGGAAATCCACAGTACTACCCTTTAACTTTCGAAAGGGAGACTATGATAGAATGAGGAAAACAGTTAAGAAAAAACTAAAAGGAGCAGTTGCAAAGGTTAAAGACGTACATCAAGCTTGGGTGTTGTTGAAAAATACTATCTTGGAAGCCCAGACCAGCTGTATTCCACGCTTTAAGAAAAGTGGAAGGAAGTCCAAAAAATTGCCAGCATGGTTTAAAGCTGAGGTCAGAGAGGCTGTTGTTGCCAAAAAAGCATCTTTCAAGAAATGGAAAAAGAGCCAAATGATGAAACCTGGAAACAGCACAAGCACTGGCAAGTCAAATGCAAGGCATTGATAAGGCAGGCAAAGAGAGAATTTGAGAAGAAGCTTGCTGCGGAAGCAAAAACGCGAAATAAAGACCTTTTCAAGTACATTCGTAGCAAAAAACCCGTGAGAGAGTCAGTTGGTCCATTAGATGATAAAGGGGTTAAAGGAGCACTAAGAGGCGACAAGGCGATAGCGGAGAGACTGAATGAATTCTTTGCTTCGGTCTTTACTGAGGAAGATGTAGGGATGTTACCCACGACTGAAGTGGTATTTAAAGGTGTGGAAGAATTGAAGGAAATATCGATACATCGGGAAGATGTCCTACAACTATTAGATAAACTGAAGAGTAGCAAATCACCTGGGCTGGATGGTATACATCCAAGGGTGTTGAAAGAACTGAAATTTGAGATTGCAGACCTGCTATCAGTAATCTGTGAACTATCATTAAAATCATCTCTAATACCTGAGGATTGGAGGATCGCCAATGTAACACCAATTTTTAAAAAGGGTTCGAGGGGTGATCCGGGAAACTACAGACCGGTGAGCCTGACATCAGTACCGGGAAAAATGGTAGAAACCATCATAAAGAATAAAATTACTCAGCATGTAGATAGTCATGACCTAATGGGAGACAGCCAACATGGCTTTAGACAAGGAAGATCTTGTCTTACTAATCTGTTATGTTTTTTTGAAGGAGTGAATAAACAGGTGGACAAAGGTGAGTCGGTTGATATTGTGTATCTGGACTTTCAGAAAGCCTTTGACAAGGTCCCTCATGAGAGACTTTTGGCAAAACTAAAGAGTCATGGGATAGGAGGCAGTGTACTACTGTGGATCAGGAACTGGTTAAAAGATAGAAAGCAGAGGGTAGGGCTAAATGGCCAATTTTCCCAATGGAGAAAGGTGAATAGTGGTGTACCCCAGGGATCTGTGCTGGGTCCGCTGCTTTTTGACATATTCATAAATGACCTGGAAAGTGGAATGAGTGAGGTTATCAAATTTGCTGATGACACAAAACTATTTAAAGTTGTTAAAACCCAGGAGGATTGTGGAAAATTGCAAGAGGATCTTGATAAATTGGAAGACTGGGCATCAAAATGGCAGATGAAATTTAATGTGGAGAAGTGTAAGGTTATGCACCTAGGGAAGAACAACCCAAACTATGGTTACACGATGCAAGGTTCCACATTAGGAACCACCACCCAAGAAAAAGATTTAGGCGTCCTTGTGGATACCATGTTAAAACCCTCGGCCCAGTGTGCAGCGGCGGCCAAGAGAGCAAATAGAATGCTAGGTATGATAAGGAAAGGAATGGAAAAATAAAACAAAAGATATTATAATGCCTCTATATCGTTCCATGGTGAGACCGCACCTTGAATATTGTGTGCAATTCTGGTCGCCATATCTTAAAAAGGATATAGCAATTTTAGAAAAGGTTCAGAGAAGAGCCACCAAAATGGTAAAGGGGATGGAAGGCTACTCCTATGAAGAAAGGCTAAAAAGGTTGGGGCTCTTTAACCTGGAAAAGAGACGGCTGAGGGGAGATATGATAGAAGTCTATAAATTAATGAACGGAGTGGAACGGGTAAACGTAGATCGATTGTTTACCTTATCAGAATATAGAAAGACTAGGGGACATGCAATGAAGCTACAGGGTAAACTATTTAAGACTAATAAAAGAAAATTATTTTTCACTCAACGTGTAATCAAACTCTGGAATTTGTTACCGGAGGATGTAGTAAAGGCTGTTAGTGTAGCTGGGTTTAAAAAAGGTTTGGACAAGTTCCTGGAGGAAAGGTCCATAAACCATTATTAAGAAGGGACCCAGGATATCAATGCTTGAACCAATACAAGCATTGTGGAACCTGTGTCCCTTGGGGAAACTGCTAGGTACGTATGACCTAGATTGGCCACTGTTGGAAACAGAATACTGGGCTTGATGGACCTTGGTCTGACCCAGTATGGCATATCTTATGTTCTTATGTTCTTATGGGTGACGTCGGCGCCGACGGAGCCCTCGCGGAGCAATTTTCCCCAGCTTTCAAAGAAAGCCTTTGGGAATTGCAGCGCGCATGCGCGGTCCTCTTCCCGCCCAAGGGTGCCATCTTAGCCAGTCAGATGACATAGCTAAAAAAGACAGCATAAAAATTTGCAAAAAAAGTAAAGCAGACGATTGCAACTCCAAGGGGAGGAGGGAGGGTTGTGAGGACTGATTCCTGCTGCTCCTGGAGAACACCTGTTACAGGTGAGTAACTACGCTTTCTCCAGGACCAAGCAGGAAGTCAGTCCTCACTTATGGGACTCCCAAGCTTAAGGCTACCAGAGACCCTAAGCACAAAAATGAGCTCCCTCTAGCTCAGCAGCACAGAAGGAAAGAATCTTCGCTGAAGTATTACCCACCGGTAGCCCACATCCGGGATGGAGGGTAGGAGTTGCTCAGACCTCAAAGAGATTACGGAGGACTGCCTGTCCGAAAGCACTGTCCCTGCGAGACTCCCTCTCGAGACAGTAATGGACCGCAAAAGTCTGGCTCGAAGACCAAGTAGCGGCCCGGCAGATGTCTGCCAGCGGAACAGAGCGGAGGTAAGCCACTGACGTAGCCTTTGCCCAAACACAATGAGCCGTGACTCGACCATCCAAGGAGAGTCCGGCTGCCCCATAGGCCCAAGAGATAGATACAGTCCGCAACCCAGATGGACAGAGTACGCTTGGAGACCGGGAGCCCCAATTTATTGGGGTCAAAAGACACAAAAAGCTGAGCAGCTTTACGGTGCTCCTTCGTACGGTCAAGGTAGAAGTTTAAAGCCCTTCTACAGTCCAGGGTATGGAGGACCGTTTCAGCTCGGCTGGAGTGTGGTCTGGGAAAGAAGGTTGGAAGTACCACCTCCTGATTGATGTGAAAGGGGGAGACCACTTTTGGAAGAAATTTTGGGTGAGTCCGTAGGACTACCCTATTTTTGTAGAACCGAGTGTAAGGGGGATCAGACACGAGGGCCTGCAATTCACTTACGCGTCTAGCGGAAGTGAGGGCTATCAAGAACAGTGTTTTCCAAGAAAGAAAACGGAGAGAACAGGTAGCCATAGGTTCAAAAGGCGGACAGGTGATCCGCTGTAAAACCACATTCAGGTCCCAGTCAGGCGCTGGCGGGCGCAGAGGTGGTTTAAGTAGAAGGAGACCTCGGAGAAACCTCGCTACGAGAGGGTCGTTGGAGAGAGGTCTGCCGTCCACCGGCACATGATGTGCTGAAAGAGCACTGAGGTGAACTTTGACGGAGTTGGACTTAATTCCCAGATTAGAGAGGTAAAGCAAGTACTGCAAGACCACCGACACCGGGCAGGAGAAAGGATCCTGAGACTGTCGGGTACACCAAACGGAAAAACGACGCCATTTAAGGGCGTAGCATTTGCGGGTAGAAGGTCGTCGCGAAGCTAGGACGACCTCGTCCACCTCTGCCGGCAGGAGAAGGGGAGCGAGGACTACCCTCTCAGCAGCCAGGCCATTAGGTTGAGAGACCTGAGGTTGGGGTGTAGCAGAGACCCCTGATCCTGAGTGAGGAGATCCGGTTGTAACCCCAGAGGGAATGGATCCTCCACCGCTAATTGCAGCAGGAGCGGAAACCACGGCTGTCTGGGCCAGCGAGGGGCCACCAGGATCATGAAGGCTTTGTCTCGGAGAACCTTGAAAAGAGTCCGAGAGACTAGCGGGATGGGAGGGAAAGCGTACAGAAGGCTCCCCGACCATGAGAGTAGAAAAGCGTCCGCCGCAACCCGAAGGGGGTGTGGCTGACGAGAGCAGAAGCGAGGAAGTTGCCGGTTGTGAGGACTGGCAAAGAGATCCACCGTGGGGAGGCCCCACTTTAGAAAGAGCTTCTGAACTACCAAGGGATCCAGACGCCACTCGTGCGGCTGGAGGATCCTGCTGAGTTTGTCCGCCAGGTAATTCTCTTGGCCTGGGAGATAAACTGCCTTGAGGAGAATGCCGTGACTGACGGCCCAAGAGCAGAGCTTCTGTGCCTCCCGGCAGAGGAGGAAGGAGCCCGTGCCCCCCTGCTTGTTCACGTAGAACATGGCAACTTGATTGTCCGTCTGGACAAGGACGGACTGGTGAGAAGTCAGGTGGGAGAAGGCCTTGAGAGCCAGGCGGATCGCCCTGAGCTCCAGGAAGTTGATCTGCTAAGCAGACTCCCACGTGGTCCAGAGGCCCTGAGTACGTGCCCCTTGGCAATGCGCTCCCCAGCCCAGGAGGGATGCATCTGTTGTCAGCACCCGGGCCGGCTGAGGTGACTGGAAAGGCATTCCGAATATCAGGTTCGGCTGCTGAAGCCACCACCGGAGAGACGAGATCAGCGGCTCGGAGACGCGCACTAGGTCTGCTAGGCCGCCTGTGGCTTGTCGCCACTGCTGGCGGAGACACCATTGAGCAGGCCGCATATTCAGGCGGGCATTGGGGGTCACATGGACGGTGGAAGCCATATGGCCGAGTAGTCTCAGGAAGCGCCTGGCGGAGACCAGGGGCTGGCTGCGAAAACGGTCGGCTACGTCCATGAGCCGTTGAGCCCTGTCGAGCGGTAGGTACGCTCGGGCCTGAGGAGTGTGCAGCCTTGCGCCGATGAACTCGAGATCCTGTGAGGGGAGCAAAGTGGACTTTGCGAAGTTTATAACAAAGCCCAAGTACTGCAGAAGAGTCACCGTGCGGCGCGTGGCGGTGGTGACCTCCAGAGCGGACGCTGCTCTGATGAGCCAGTCGTCGAGGTACGGAAAGACATAGAGGCCGTGAAGCCTGAGATGGGCCGCCACCACCGCGAGACATTTTGTGAAGACTCGCGGTGCGGAGGACAGGCCAAAGGGCAGTACTCTGTACTGGTAATGATTCCCTGCCACCACAAACCTTAGGTATTGGCGGTGGCTTGGGTGGATGAGGATAGGCATCCTTTAGATCCAAGGAGCATAGCCAATCTCCCTGCTGGAGGTAGGGCAGAAGGATTCCAAGGGTAAGCATCTTGAACTTCTCCCGCACGAGGAACTTGTTGAGGTTGCGCAAGTCCAGGATGGGTCTGAGGCCTCCTGTTCTCTTTGGTATTAGAAAATACCTGGAATAAAAGCCTTGACCTTTCAGGTGGTGGGGCACCGGTTCCACCGCCTGTTCCTGTAGAAGACCTGCTAACTCCTGAAGGAGTAATTCCCTGTGCAGAGGGGGTCGTGGAGGTTCTCCCGGAAAATAGGAGGGAGGGACCTGGTGGAAGTGGAGAAGATAGCCTTCTCGCACGACTTGAAGCACCCAGGCATCTGAGGTGATGCTGGACCACCTGTGGGCGAAGTGAACCAGCCGGCCTCCGGTGCGGGGAGGAACCAGCGGGGGGGGAGAGGCTATGCTTAAGGAGTCAAAAACCCCCACCCTGCTGAGCAGGGGCTGGTGGTGCAGGCTTGGGGGCTTGCTGCCTACGGGACCCGTTACCCCGTCCCTTGGCCTGCTGGCCCTGTTGGGGAGCTGCATGGGCCTGATAATGGGGGTATTGTTTGTAGGCAGCCGCCTTCCTCGGGTAAAAGGACTTTTTTCCCGAGCCCTTCTTTTTCTGGGAAGGGGCGGAGGTCTTCCTAGAAAGCCTGGTCCTGGTGAGAGTCTCCGTCTCAATTTGTGCAGCCTTTTCAGCCATGGGCTTGCCAAAGAGGTTTTCGCCTCGGCAGGGGACATCGACCAACTTGTCCTGCACCCAGGGCTCAAGGTCAGACGACTGAAGCCAAGCCTGTCGGCGGGCACCGATGCCGGCTGCGGCCACTCGAGCCGATGCTTCAAAGCCATCATAGGCTGCTCGGGACATGAACTTTGAGCATTCCCGAATGCCAGTGGACAAGGCCAGGAACCTCCGCAAGGGTTCCTCGGACAAACCAGCGGAGAATCCGGCTAGCTCTTTAGCCAGGTCTCGGAGATACATGCCCATGTATAGCTGGTAGGTCTGGACACGACACGCAAGCATAGAGCCCTGGAAACACTTCTTACCAAGGCCATCCAGGTTACGGGCCTCCCTGCCAGGAGGCACCGAGGAGTGCATCTTCTGGCTCTTAAGACGATGCATGGCCGATTCCACTACCATGGAATGGTGTGGTAGCTGTGTTTTTTGGAAGCCAGGGCTCTTGCGGACTCGATAGATAGAATCGACCCGCTTGCTCAGGACCGGCGAGGTGGCCGGACTCTCCCACATGCGGAAGAGTAGTCGTTCCAGCATAGGAGGAACCGGTACAGTAAAGTGTTCCCTTGCGGGAGAGTCATACTGGAGGGCGTCGAGCTCTTCGGCTCGAGGCTCCTCCTCGGGGTCCGCAGGGAAGGCCAAAGCCTTGGCCATATCCCTGACGAAGTCCGAGAACCGGGCATCCTCCGGGGGGGACTGCTTCCGAGGTTCGGACTCCGGTGAGTCCGAGGGGACACACCGAGTCCGGAAAGAATCAGGCGACTCTTCCTCTTCAGACTCCCAGACCGACTCCGACGAGGACTCGGTGGGGTCGGCCCGGGCAGGGCGCGGCGCCTGCCTCCCCGACGCCGAGGGAGTCGGCGTCGGCGACCTCGGTCCCGAACGGGAGGCCGAGGGTGACCTCGACCGAGGATCGACTCGAGTTCGCATCGACTCGAGGATTGGCTCGGTCTCCGGGGTCGACTTGGACGTCGACGTCCCGGCGGTCGGGGCAGCGACACCAGCGAAGCCAGCGAGCAGTGCCCGCTGCTGGTCCATGAAGGCAGACAGTCTGCTCTCCAAGGCCGTCAACCTGAGTCCGAGCTCAGGTGACCCAGCAGCCCCCGACTCGGGCCCCGACGGCGTCGGGCCCGACGTCGGCTGTCGCGGAGGCGAGTCCAGGAGGACCACAGGACTTACCCGAGCAGGCAGCTCCGACTCCAGGCGAGGTCGCTTCATGAGGTGCTCCTTCTCCAAGGACCCGGGGCGGCTATCGGGGCTATGCGACCTGGCCCTCGCGGAGCCAGGAGCGTCCACCGACGCCGCCCTCGCGGGTTTCACCTTACGTCGATGGTCCCCGGAGGGAGAACCCCTGTCGCAGGAACTCCGGCGACGGTCCGAGCTGGAACCTTTGGACGCGGAGGCCTCCGATGAGGTCCGGGTACGGCTGGGGTCAGCGAAGATCCTATCCCGCTGATGCCGCCGACTTCTCAACGCTTTGGAGGACATTTTGCCGCAGGGCCCACAGATCATTTCTTCATGATCCGGGCCCAGGCAGCGGAGGCAAAAGTCGTGTGTGTCAGTTAGTGACATATTTCGGTCACACTGACCACACCGCTTGAAACCACTGGCAGCCATCGGGGGAAAAAGGGCCCCGGCGAGGTCAAAGGACCGGGCTGCCAGGGAAAAACCGAAAACGAAAATTGACTAAGTCAGAAAAACCGAAAAGAAGAAGAGGACTCGTGACCGGCGTCGCGAGTCCGGGCGGGAAAAAGACCGGCGTCGAACCAAAGGAAAAAGAATAAAATTATGAAGAAATATCAACTTTTTCGCGGGGACACGACGGGGACATCTGTAGGGCTCCGCGGAAAAAAGAAGACTGGCTAAGATGGCACCCTTGGGCGGGAAGAGGACCGCGCATGCGCGCTGCAATTCCCAAAGGCTTTCTTTGAAAGCTGGGGAAAATTGCTCCGCGAGGGCTCCGTCGGCGCCGACGTCACCCATAAGTGAGGACTGACTTCCTGCTTGGTCCTGGAGAATTACCTTTTCTCCAAAGATAAGCAGGAATGAGTCCCCACATATGGGACTCCCAAGATAAAGGCTACCAAAAACCAAGGAGGCCACCGAGAAGCCCAATAGGGGCAACTCAACTGCAAAATGGCAAGAGGCTGGAACAATACAACCAACAGCTATGCACAAAATGAGTGATTTCTCACTTCCTCCTTTTCTCTGTTTTTTTTTTTGGTAGTTTGGACAGAGAGAATGAGCCTAGTGGGGATGGAGTTGAATTCTAATCCCCAACCCAAATCTGGAGAAAAGATTGGACAAAATCAATGTCAACAACAGGATCCCCATTTAGAAAATACTGAGATGGGTATGTGTGAACAAAGACCACAGTGAAACCATGTGGAACTTCTCCCGGGAGACCAGCACAAGCTGGCCATCAATGCAACCATGCCCAGACCCTATGAGCGTTGACATGACCATGAAGGCTAAGGCCTTCCGGAGCACAAGCAAAAGAGATGGGGTACTCAGTCAAAACGACCAAGTGTGCCTAGGAGTGCACCTAGCGGGGATGAGGCTTTGGTAGAATAGAGGACTAATTAAGATGGAAATCAAAATCACCCCCAGAAGAATTTAAGAGGAGTACTGAGGAGCAGACTAGCATTTTGGAACTTGGAGGATAACTGTTGGAATCTAAAGTTTACTCCCTTGAATGGTAAAGAGACCACCATCAAACAATACCTCCAGGACAATAACTGCAGAGAGCAGAAAAGCGTAGTTACTCACCTGTAACAGGTGTTCTCCAGGAGCAGCAGGAATCAGTCCTCACATATGGGTGACGTCGGCGCCGACGGAGCCCTCGCGGAGCAATTTTCCACAGCTTTCAAAGAAAGCCTTTGGGAATTGCAGCGCGCATGCGCGGTCCCCTTCCCGCCCAAGGGTGCCATCTTGCTCAGTCAGATGACACAGCTAAAAGACAGCAAAAATTAGCAAAAAACGAAAGCATATAACTGCAACTCCAAGGGGAGGAGGGAGGGTTGTGAGGACTGATTCCTGCTGCTCCTGGAGAACACCTGTTACAGGTGAGTAACTACGCTTTCTCCAGGACCAAGCAGGAAGTCAGTCCTCACATATGGGACTCCCAAGCTTAAGGCTACCGGAGACCCTAAGCACAAAAATGAGCTCCCTCGAGGTCAGTAGCACAGAAGGAAGAATCTTCTCTGAACATGTCTCCAACCGGTAGCCCAACATCCGGGACGGAGGGTAGGAGTTGCCTATACCTCGAAGAGGTTATGGAGGACTGCCTGTCCGAAAGCACTGTCCCTGCGGGACTCCCTCTCCAGGCAGTAATGGGCTGCAAAAGTCTGGCTTGAAGACCAAGTAGCGGCCCGGCAGATGTCTGCCAATGGAACAGAGCGGAGGTAAGCTACCAACGTAGCCTTCGCCCGAACACGATGAGCTGTGACTCTACCTTCCAGCACGAGGCCGGCAGCCTCGTAAGCCCAAGCGATACAGTCCGCAATCCAGATGGACAGAGTACGCTTGGAGACAGGGAGCCCCAACTTGTTGGGGTCATAAGACACGAAGAGCTGAACAGCCTTTCAGTGCTCCCGTGTACGGTCAAGGCAGAAGATCAACGCCCTTCTACAGTCCAGGGTATGCAGGACCATTTCAGCTTGGCTGGAGTGTGGCCTGGGAAAGTAGGTCGGAAGTACCACCTCCTAGTTGATGTGAAAAGGGGAAACCACTTTGGGAAGAAATTTAGGGTGAGTCCGTAGGACTACCCGGTTCTTGTAGAACCTAGTGTAAGGAGGATCAGAGACCAGGGCCTGCAGCTCACTAACGCGTCTAGCCGAAGTGAGGGCTACCAAGAACAAGGTTTTCCACGAAAGAAAACGTAGCGGACAGGTAGCCATAGGCTCAAAAGGCGGACAGGTAATCCGCTGCAACACCACATTAAGATCCCAGTCCGGGGCTGGCGGGCGCAAAGGTGGCTTAAGGAGAAGGAGGCCTCTGAGAAATTGAGCCACCAGAGGGTGGTTGGAAAGAGGTCTACCATCCACCGGCATGTGATGCGCAGAAAGAGCACTGAGGTGGACCTTTACCGAGTTGGACTTAAGTCCAAGGTTGGAGAGAGAGAGCAAGTACTGCAAGACCACTGATGCTGAACAGGAGAAAGGATCTTGAGACTGCTGAGTACACCAGACGGAGAACCGACACCACTTGAGAGCGTAGGCCTTTCGGGTGGAGGGCCTCCAGGAGGCCAAGACGACCTCCTCCACCTCTGGAGGTAGCTGCAGAGGAGCAAGGACTACCCTTTCAGCAGCCAGGCCATCAGATGAAGGGACCGGAGATTGGGGTGTAGGAGAGTCCCCTGATCCTGCGACAGGAGGTCGGGCTGATTTCCCAGTGGAAGAGGAGTGTCTACCGCTAGCTGCATCAGAAGCGGGAACCAAGGTTGTCTCGGCCACCGGGGAGCCACTAGGATCATCAATGCTTTGTCTCTGAGAACCTTGAAGAGTGTCCGAGACACCAGTGGCATGGGAGGAAAGGCATACAAGAGGCCGGTGGACCATGGAATTAGAAAAGCATCCGCCGCTACCCGGAGAGGATGCGGCTGTCGTGAGCAGAATCTGGGCAGCTGCCGGTTCAGAGGACTGGCAAACAGATCCATGGTGGGGAGGCCCCACTTGAGAAAGATCCGCTGAACCACCAGCGGATCCAACCTCCACTCGTGTGGCTGGAGGATCCTGCTGAGCTTGTCGGCCAGGTAATTTTCTTGACCTGGGAGATAGACAGCCTTGAGGATGATGCCGTGGTGGACTGCCCAAGAGCATAGTTTTTGTGCCTCCTGACAGAGAAGGAAGGAGCCTGTTCCGCCTTGTTTGTTCACGTAGAACATTGCAACCTGATTGTCGGTCTGTATCAGCACCGACTGGTGAGAAACCAGGTGAGAGAATGCTTTGAGCGCTAGGCGGATGGCTCTGAGCTCCAGGAAGTTTATCTGCTGAGCAGACTCCCAAGGAGTCCAGAGACCTTGAGTACATGTCCCTTGGCAATGTGCTCCCCAACCCAGGAGAGAAGCATCGGTCGTCAGGACCTGAGAATGCGTAGGGGACTGAAAAGTCACTCCTAGTACCAGGTTGGGCAGATGAAGACACCATTGTAGAGAAGAGACCAGCTGGTCGGAGATCTGTACGGAGTCCGCTAGGCTCCCCGTGACCTGATACCATTGATTGCGAAGGCACCACTGAGCAGGACGCATGTTCAGTCGGGCATTTGGGGTCACATGGCCCGTGGAAGCCATATGGCCGAGCAGTCGCAGAAAGTGCCTGGCTGAGACCAGCGCATTGCTGTGAAAGTGGCCGGCGAGATCCATGAGCCGCTTGGCCCTGTCCAGAGGGAGGAAGGCCCGCGCCTGAAGTGTGTCCAACCGGGCGCCGATGAACTCGAGATTTTGAGAGGGGAGCAAAGTGGACTTTGCGAAGTTTATGACAAAACCCAAGTGTTGGAGCAGGACCACAGTGCGCTGAGTGGCGTGAGTGGCCTCTTGGGAAGACTGGGCTCTGATGAGCCAGTCGTCCAGGTAGGGGAACACAAACAGACCTTGAAGTCTCAGATAAGCCGCCACCACAGCGAGGCACTTGGTGAACACCCTGGGTGCGGAGGATAGGCCAAAGGGCAGTACCCTGTACTGGTAATGATTTCCTCCTACAACAAATCTGAGATATTGCCTGTGGTCCGGATGAATGAGGATATGAGTATATGCATCTTTCAGATCCAAGGAGCATAGCCAGTCTCCCTGCTGGAGGTAGGGCAGCAGAATTCCAAGGGTAAGCATCTTGAACTTTTCCTTTGCAAGGAACTTGTTGAGGTTTCGCAAGTCCAGGATGGGTCGGAGGCCTCCTGTTCTTTTTGGAATCAGGAAGTACCTGGAGTAAAACCCCTGGCCCTTCAGGTGATGGGGCACTGGTTCCACGGCTTGTTCCTGAACAAGACTTGCTAACTCCTGAAGTAGTAAGTCCCTGTGCAAAGGCAGTCTGGGAGGCTCCCCTGGAAAGTAGGAGGGAGGTACCTGGTGAAACTGAAGAAGATAACCCTTTTGAACTATGTGAAATACCCAGGTATCTGTGGTGATGTTGGACCACCTTTGGGCAAAGTGGACCAGCCGGCCTCCTGTGCTGAGAGAAACCAGCTGAGGGGGAGAGGCTATGCTGAGGAAGTCAAAAACCCCCACCCTGCTGAGCAGGGGCCGGTGGTGAAGGCTTGGGGGCTTGCTGCCTACGGGACCCATTACCCCGTCCCTTGGCCTGCTTTCCCTGTGGGGGAGCCACTGAGGCCGGATATTGAGGGTAGTATTTATAGGCAGCACCTTTCCTCGGGTAAAAGGGCTTTTTCCCCGAGGCCTTCTTCTTTTGAGAAGGGGCAGAGGTCTTCCTCGAGAGACGAGTCCTGGTGAGAGTCTCCGTCTCGATTTGTGCAGCCTTCTCATCCATGGGCTTGCCAAAGAGGTTATCACCTCGGCAGGGGACATCGACCAACTTGTCCTGTACCCAGGGCTCGAGGTCGGACGTCTGAAGCCAAGCCTGGCGGCGTCCACTGATGCCGGCCGCAGCTACCCGAGCCGACGCCTCAAAACCATCGTAGGCTGCTCGAGAGATAAACTTGGAGCACTCTCGAATACCAGTAGACAAGGATTGGAACCTCTGCAAAGGTTCGTCGGAGAGACCAGCAGAGAACCCGGCTATTTCCTTAGCCAGGTCTCGGAGATACATGCCCATGTAGAGCTGGTATGTCTGGACTCGACCAGCAAGCATAGAGCCCTGGAAGCACTTCCTACCGAGGGCATCCAGGCTTCGGGCTTCCCTACCAGGGGGCACCGAGGAGTGCATTTTTTGACTCTTCAGTCTAAGCATGGCCGATTCCACCACCATGGAATGGTGCGGCAGTTGTGCCTTCTGGAAGCCGGGGCTCTTGCGGACTCGATAAATGGAATCGACCCGCTTGCTTAACACCGGCGACGACGCCTGGCTCTCCCACATGCGGAAGAGAAGTCGTTCCAGCATCGGAGGAACCGGTACAATAAAGGCCTCCTTCGGGGGAGAGTCATATTGGAGGGCATCGAGTTCTTCGACTCGAGGCTCCTCCTCGGGATCTGCAGGGAAGGCCAAGGCCTTGTCCATATCCCTCACGAAGTCCGAGAACCGGGTATCCTCCGGGGGGGACCGTCTCCGAGGTTCGGACTCGGGGGAGTACGAAGGGACACACCGAGTCCGAAAGGAAAAAGGTGACTCTTCGTCCTCAGATTCCCAGGCCGACTCCTCGGAGGAGAAGTCGATCGGCTCCGGTCGGGCGGGCACCGATGCTATCCGCTCCGACGCCGAGGGAGTCGGCGTCGACGACCTCGGTCCCGAACGGGAGGCCGAAGGAGACCTCGACCGAGGATCGACTCGAGCCCTCATGGACTCGAGGATCGGCTCAGTCTCCGGGGTCGATTTGGAGGTCGACGTCCCGGCGGTCAGGGCAGAAGCACCGGCGAGGCCAGCGATCAATACCCGCTGCTGGTCCAAGAAGGCAGTCAGACTGCTCTCCAAGGCCGTCAACCTGAGTCCGAGCTCAGGAGACCCAGCAGCCCCCGACTCGGGCCCCGACGGCGTTGGGCCCGGCGTCGGGTCCTTCGGAGGCGAGTCAACGAGGACAACAGTACTCACGTGAGCGGGCAAGTCCACCTCGAGTCGAGGATGTTTTGACGGCCTCTCCGTCTCCGAGGACCCGGGACGGGAATCGGGGCTATGCGACCTGGCCCTCGAGGAACCAGGAGCGTCCACCGATCCCACCCTCGCGGGTTTCTTCTTCCGATGATGTTCCCGGGTAGGAGACCCCCTTTCAGAGGAACTTTGACGATGCTCAGGACCAGAGTCCCGAGACGTCGAAGCCTCTGACGAGGTCCGAGCCCGGCCGGAGTCAGAGAAGATACGCTCCCGCTGGTGCTGCCGACTCCTCAATGCTTTTGAGGACATTTTGCCGCATGGCCCACAGATCATGGAGTCATGATCTGGGCCGAGGCAGCGGAGGCAGAAGTCATGAGTGTCTGTAAGAGACATGAGTTTCTTACAGAGATCACACTTTTTAAAGCCGCTGGCAGCCATCGGGGGAAAAAGGGCCCCTGCGAGGTCGAACGACCGGGCTGCCAGGGAAAAAGGCGCAAAATCTGTCACGAAGGACAAAAAACCGAAAAATAAGGGACGGACTCGCAACCGGCGTCGCGAGTCCGGGTGGGAAAAGAACCGGCGTCGAACCGAAGAAAAAAGAGAAAAATAGAGAAAAAATCAACTTTTCTGCGGGGATTCACAGGCAACGTCTGTAGGGCTCTGCGGAAAAAAGAAGACTGAGCAAGATGGCACCCTTGGGTGGGAAGAGGACCGCGCATGTGCACTGCAATTCCCAAAGGCTTTCTTTGAAAGCTGGGGAAAATTGCTCCGCGAGGGCTCCGTCGGCGCCGACGTCACCCATATGTGAGGACTGACTTCCTGCTTGGTCCTGGAGAATAGAGAGAATTCAAGGCAGCTTCCAGGAGCTGCCGAGGAAACACATCAAATTCTAAAGACACTGCTCGAAGCATGCAAGAGGGTTTCCAGAGGAGCAACTTGCACATGGAGCGGAACCCAAAAGGACGTACTGAAATGTATGTCTATTCCACACCGTGGTGGTAAGCTCCATCTGCGGTGAGGCGGACCTCAACAAAGATGGACTAAAATCCCCACATAGAGAGGTTGCAGAAGATATTCCAGCAGTTGTTGCATGGAATAGACAAAAGGGTTTAGGGTCTGGCCTACTACCAGAAAGCAAACTCTTCCATAGCAGGAAGAAAACATTTTTGTATAAGCCCTTCTGGGGGACAAAAGGGACGTCGGTCCACTGGCCTACAGATCATGCACAGATATTGATAGCCTCTCAACCTCCACGCCATGCGGGGCAAGGACCGAATGTCGGGGTGCAACATTTAGCGTAGTTACTCACTTGTAACAGGTGTTCTCCAGGAGCAGCAGAAATTAGTCATCACATATGGGTGACGTCGGCGCCGATGGAGCCCTCGTGTGGAGCATTTCCCCAGATTTCTAAGAAAGCCTTTGGGAATGCAGTGCGCATGAACGGTCCCCTTCCCGCCCAAGGGTGCCATCTTGCTCAGTCTGATGACATAGCTAAAAGACAGCAAAAAAATCAAAATGAAGGATATGACTGCAACTCCAGGGGAGGAGGTAGGGTCGTGAGGACTGATTACTGCTGCTTCTGGAGAAAGAGTAGTTACTCACCTGTAACAGGTGTTCTCCAGGAGCAGCAGGAATCAGTCTTCACTTATGGGTGACATTGACGCCGATGGAGCCCCCGTGCGGAACATTTCCCCAGCTTTCTAAGAAAGCCTTTGGGAATGCAGGCACACATGTGCGGTCCCCTTCCCACCTAAAGGTGCCATCTTGCTCAGTCCAATGACATAGCTAAAAAACAGCACACAAAAATGTAAAAATAAACTATGTACAACTGCAACTCTAAGGGGAGGAGGGAGGGTTGTGAGGACTAATTCCTGCTGCTCCTGGAGAACACCTGTTACAGGTGAGTAACTACTCTTTCTCCAGGACCAAGCAGGAAGTCAGTCCTCACTTATGGGACTCCTCAGCTTCAGGCTACCGGAGACCCAGAGCTGAAAAATGAGCTCCCTCTAACCTCAGCATCAGAGAAAGGACTTCACTGAAACAAACCCCCACCAGTAGCCCAACCAGAGGGCTGGAGGGTAGGAGTTGCCTAGACCTCAAAGAGATTCCGGAGCACCGCCTGACCGAAAGCACTGTCCCTACGGGACTCCCTCTCCAGGCAGTAGTGTGCCGTAAAAGTATGGCTTGAGGACCAAGTTGCAGCCCTGCAGATATCTGCCAACGGTACAGAGCAGAGATGAGCTACTGAGGCAGCCATTTCCCTGACATGATGGGCCGTGACCCGACCCTGTAAGGAAGGTCAGCTGGCCTGTAAGCCCAGGTAATACAGTCAGCCACCCAAATGGACAAGGTACGCTTGGAGACAGGTAACGCCAAGTTATTAGGGTCAAAAGACACGAAGAGCTGAGTAGCCCTCCTATGCCCCTGCGTACGCTCAAGGTAGAAGGATATGACCCTCCTACAGTCCAGGGTATGCAGGACTGTCACAGCCCGGCTGGCATGGGGCCTAGGGAAGAATGTCAGAAGAACCACCTCCTGGGTGAGGTGGAAAGAGGAGACAACCTTTGGGAGGAACTTAGGATGAGTCCTAAGGACTACCCTGTTCCTGTAGAAACGAGTGTATGGCCTGTCACAGACCAGGGCTTGAAGCTCACTCACTCGCCTGGCCGAGGTCAGGGCCACTAGGAATAGAGTCTTCCAAGAAAGGAAGCGGAGAGGACATGTATCCATCGGCTCAAAAGGTGGGCGAGTCAGTTGCTGCAAGACCACATTCAACTCCCACTCAGGGGCCGGTGGATGGAGAGGAGGCTTGAGCAAGAGCAACTCCCGGAGAAACCTGGACACCAAAGGGTGAACCGACAAAGAGTGTCCCTCCACCAGAGAGTGGTGAGCTGCTAGAGCAGAGAGGTGGACCCGAACAGAATTGGACTTAAGGCCCTGATTGGACAACTGCAGAAGGTACTGAAGCACTACTGGGACAGTGCAAGCGAAAGGATCTTCCTTACGCTGCTGACACCACAAGGAGAACCTTCTCCACTTTAGTGCATAGGTCTTCTTGGTGGACTGCTTTCTAGAGGCCAAGACCACCTCTTCCACTTCCTGAGGTAGGCCCCAAGGAGCCAGCACTACCCTTGCAGCCTCCAGGACATCAAATTGAGAGATCTGAGATTGGGGTGCAGCAGAGAACCCTGATCCCGAGTTAGAAGATGGGGTTGCAACCCCAGAGGTAGTGGAGTTTCCACTGCCAGTTGAAGCAGAAGTGGGAACCAGGGCTGCCTCAGCCACCTGGGAGCTATCAGAAGTATCAAGGCCTTGTCCCTTAGAATCTTGAACAAGGTTCGGGCCACCAGAGGCATGGGAGGAAACGCATACAGGAGTCCCTGGGAACAAGAAATTAGGAAGGCATCCGCTGCTAACCTCAGGGGATGCGGTTGCCTGGAACAGAACCTGGGCAGTTGCCGGTTCAGGGGACTGACGAAGAGATCTATGGATGGAAGTCCCCATTTCAGGAAAATCTTTTGAATCACCAATGGGTGCAGCTGCCACTCGTGGGGCAGCAGAATCCTGCTTAACCTGTCTGCCAGGAAGTTCTCCTGGCCAGGTAGATACAAAGCTTTGAGGAACATGTGGTGCTGGTTGGGGGAGTGTAGCCATCACTGCAGGGAATTCAGAAAGGGTGTGGATACCCTTACTGTGTCTGCTAGGTTCCCAATGGCCTGTTTCCACTGAGTTCTGAGTTCTGGCCTAGAAGCTTTAGACAGAGTCTGGCAGAAACCCTTGGCATGCTGAGAAACTGGTTTGCCAAGTCCATGAGCCTCTGCGCCCTGTCCCCTGGCAAGTAAGCCTTTGCTTGCAGGGAGTCCAGCCGTGCCCCTATGAACTCGAGGTTCTGGGAGGGGAGCAAAGTGGACTTTGCGAAGTTTATGACAAAGCCTAGATGCTGAAGGAAGGAAACAGTTTGGAGGGTGGCTTGCCTGGCCTCCTAGTAAGTCTGACCCCTGATGAGCCAGTCGTTCATGTAGGGGAAGACAAAAACACCTTGATTCCTCTAGTAGGCCGCTACCACTGCCAGGCACTTTGTAAAGACCCTTGGGGCGGAGGTGAGGCCAAAAGGGTGTACTGGTAATGGTTTCCTCCCACAATGAACCTGAGGTACTTTCTGTGGTCTGGATGAATAAGGATGTGAGTGTACGCATCCTTCAGATTTAAGGAGCATAGCCAATCTCCCTGCTGGAGGTAGGGCAGAAGTGTTCCAAGAGTAAGCATCTTAAACTTTTCCTTCTCCAAGAACTTGTTGAGGTTCCTGAGGTCTAGAATAGGCCGTAGGCCACCGGTTCTCTTTGGCACGAGGAAATACCTGGAGTAGAACCCATACCACTGCAGGCGAGGAGGTACAGGCTCCACCACCTTTTCCAGAAGCAGATCTTGGAGTTCCTGAAGGAGGAGGTCTGTGTGCAAAGGAGGTCTGGGAGGCTCTCCTGGAAAGTAAGGAGGAGGCAACTGCTGGAAATGGAGCATATAGCCCTTGCGGACGATGCTCAATACCCAAGCATCCCCTGTAATGGGTGGCCACCTGTGGGCAAACAGGGCTAGACGACCTCCCGTGCAGGAATGGGGCAGCAGAGACGGAGAGGCTATGCCTTGGGAGTCAAAAACCCCCTCCCTGCTGAGAAGGAGCAGGAGCCAAAGGCTTGGGGGTCTTCTGCCTACGGGGCCCATGTCCCTGCCCCTTGGCCTGTTGACCCTGCTGGGGAGTTGGGGAGGCCTGGTACTGAGGGAAAGCTTTGTAGGCAGTCACCTTTCTCAGGTAAAAGGGCTTTTTACCCGAGCCCTTCTTTTTGTGAAAAGGGGCAGAAGTTATTCTGGACAGCCTTATCCTAGTCAGGTGCTCGGTTTTGAGCTCAGCTGCCTTCTCGGCCATGGGTTTGCCAAAACGTTTTTCACCTCGGCAAGGGACATCAACCAACTTGTCCTGTACCCAGGGCTCGAGGTCCGATGACTGCAGCCATGCCTGGCGTCGATCTCCGATGCCGGCTGCCGCTATATGAGCCAAAGCCTCGAAGCCATCGTAGGCCGCTCGGGACATGAACTTTGAGCAGTCCCGGATTCCTGAGGACAAAGTCTGGAACCTCTGCAAAGGTTCCCCGGAGAGACCAGCAGAGAACCCGGCAATCTCCTTTGCCAGGTCTCGTAAGTACATGCCCATGTACAGCTGGTAGGACTGGACACGGCAAGCAAGCATCGGGCCCTGGAAGCACTTTCTGCCGAAAGCATCCAGGTTCCGGGCCTCCCTGCAGAGTGCATCTTCTGGCTCTTCAGACGATGCATGGCCAATTCCACCACCATGGAATGGTGCGGCAGCTGTGTCTTCTAGAATCCAGGGCTCTTACGGAGTCTATAGATGGAATCAACCCGCTTGCTCAAGACCGGCGCCAAGGCCGGTGCCTCCCACATCCGGAAGAGGAGAAGTTCCAGCATCGAGGAACCGGCACAGTAAAAGCCTCCTTCGGAAGAGAGTCATACTGGAGCGCCTCGAGCTGCTCGGCTCGAGGCTCCTCCTCGGGGTCCGCGGGAATCGCCAATGCTTTGGCCATGTCCCTAACGAACTCCGAGAACTGGGTGTCCTCCGGGGGAGACCTACTCCGGGGCTCGGACTGCGGTGAGTCCGAAGGGAAGTACCGAGTCCGGAAGGTGTCGGGGGACTCCTCGTCCTCCGTCTCCCACGCTGACTCATCCGAAGAGGAGTCGAGGGGCTCCGACTGCGTGGGTCGAGGTGGCACCTGCCCCAACGCCGAAGGCACCGGCGTCGACACCCTCGGTTCCGAGCGGGAGGTCGAGGGTGACCGTGACCGAGGACAACTTCGAGCCTTCATGGTCGACTTCGACGTCCCGATGGTCGGGGCAGATGCACCAGCGAGCCTGGCCATCAGTACCCGCTGCTGATCCATGAAGGCAGACAGTCTGCACTCCAAGGCTGTCAGCCTGAGTCCAAGCTCAGGAGACTCATCAGCCACCAACTCGGGCCCCGGTGGCGCCGGGCCCGACGTCAGCTCCCTCAGAGGAGAGTCCACGAGGACTACAGGACTTACGTGTCCGACAGTCTCCAGCTCCACGCGAGGTACCTTGGTCGGCTTCTCCTGTTCCAAGGGCCCGGGACGGCGGTCGGGGGTCTTAGACCTGGCCCTCGAGGAACCAGGGACCTCTTCCGATGCCGCCCTCACAAGTCGTTTCTTCCTCTTGCATTCCCGATCGGGGGGACGCCCTGTCTGAGGAATCCCGGCGATGCTCGGGATCAGACTCCCGAGACGTCGAGGCCTCAGACGAGGTCCGGGCCCGGCCGGAGGCAGAGTCTGAGAAAATCCTTTCTTTCTGGTGCTGACGGCTTTGAAATGCCTTGGTGGACATTTTGCCACATGGGCCACAGATCTTGGGATCGTGATCCGGGCCGAGGCACTGAAGGCAGCAGTCGTGGGTGTCGGTGAGAGACATTAGTTTCTTGCACCGATCACACTTCTTGAAACCACTGGAAGCCATCAGGGAAAAAAGGGCCCCCGCGAGGTCAAAGGACCGGCCTTCCAGGGAAAAACAGAAAAAAGGGCGCGAACACCAGCCACGAAGGGCAAAAACTGAAAAATAGAAGACGGGCTTGATACCGGTGTACCGAACCCGGCGGGAAGGGGAACCGGCGTTGAACCGGAGAAAAATACGAAGTAATCGCTGAAAAAAAACGTCAACTTTTCTGGGTGACACGGACAGACGTCCGATGGGCTCCACGGATAAAGAGACTGAGAAATATGGCACCTTTAGGCGGGAAGGGGACCGCGCATGTGTGCCTGCATTCCCAAAGGCTTTCTTAGAAAGCTGGGGAAATGCTCCACACGGGGGCTCCATCGGCGTCGATGTCACCCATAAGTGAGGACTGACTTCCTGCTTGGTCCTGGAGAACACCCAACTATAATTCCTATGCTCACCAGACAATTTATTCCACTTACAGACTCATTCAAATATCTTGGAGTTAACATTGACTCCAACTTCTCTTTTCACAATCAAGTTTCTGCTTTTATAAAATCTACTTATCTAGCATTCCACCAATTATGGGCTACTCCTTCTTACCTCTATGTCACTACACAAAATATCCTTAATTCATATTCTCATACCCTCTCATTGGATTACTGCAATATTGTTTACTCTGGGATTCAAGCCTCTGAAGTCAAACATCTCCAGATACTTCAAAACTCTGCAGTTTGCATTCTTGCTCATGCTATCGCATTCAGTTTAAGACTCTGGCTCTATCCCACAATGCACTTTATACCAATTCTCCATCGTATCTTGCTTCTCTTATATTTCCTTATGTTCCAGCACATGCATTTCACTTTGCTCAGCAAAATTGTCACTGCATTCCCTCTTTATCTTCTGCTAGACTTGAATCCACCAGTTCATCTAGATTTTTCTTTACTGCTCCCAATTTTTGGAATTCACTCCCTCCTCACCTTCATACTGAAGCCTCATACAAAAAAATGTTGTACTGCCCTCAAAACACATCTTTTTCATCTTGCTTTTGGGAGTCCAGGCTGACACTGGGATGCCAAGAGGCAGTTATACCAGCTCCTTTGTGCTCGTTGTCCTTTTTTCCCTTTAACTTACCTTCTCTTCTCCACTTCTACAACCATAAGAACATAAGATATGCCCTACTGGGTCAGACCAAGGATCCATCAAGCCCAGTATCCTCTTTCCAACAATAGTCAATCCAGGTCACAAGTACCTGTCAGGTTCCCGAAAGGTACACAGATTCCATGCTGCTTCTCCTGGGGTAAGCAGTGGATTTCCCGTCCTCAATGATTTATGGACTTTTCCTCCAGAAACTTGTCCAAACTTCTTTTAAATCCAGCTACACTAACAGCTTTTACTACATCCTCTGGTAACGAATTCCAGACTTTACGTAGTGAGTAAAAAAATACTTTCTCTGATTAGTATTAAATATGCTACATTGTAACTTCATTGCATATCCCCTAATCTTTCTACTTTTTGAAGGGGTAAACAAGCAATCTACATTTCCCGTTCTACTCCATTCATTATTTTATAGACCTCTATCATATCTCCCGTCAGCTGTCTCTTTGCAGAATTGAAGAGCCCAACCTTTTAAGCCTTTCCTCGTAAGGAAATCCTTCCATCTCCTTTACCAATTTTGTTGCTCTTCTCTGCACTATTTCTAATTCTGCTATATCCTTTTTAAGATATCGTGACCAGAATTGCACACAATATTCAAGGTGTGCTTGCACCATGGAACAATACAGAAGCATTATAATATCCTTTGTTTTATTTTCCATTTCTTTCTTTACAATTCCTAGCATTCTATTTGCTTTCTTGGCCGCTGCTGCACACTGGGAAGAGGGTTTCAATGTATTATCCACAATAACGCCTTAATCCTTTTCCTGGGCGGTGGTTCCTAATGTGGACTTTTGCATCCAAATGGAATTCCTCTCAACACATTGTATCTTTATTGTACACAGCTTTAGTATTTATTTGAAAGGTAGTATACTAAGCAAGCGATAATGATACATCCTCCAGCAATAAATTACAGGGCTTTTTAGGTGTTAAGTAAATAAATATTTTCTCTGATTAGTCTAAAATATACTTCAATTTGTGTCCTCTAGTTGTTTCACCTTTTGAAGGAGTAAACAAGCAAGTCACATTTATTCCTTCCACTCCACTCATTATTTTATAGATCTCTATCATATGTTCCCTTAGATGTCTCTTCTCCTAGCTGAAGAACCAAAACCTTTGAAGCCTTCACTCATAGGGGATCCTTCCATCTTCTTTATCATTTTGGTTGCCCCTCCTTATACCTTTGCTAATTCTGCTATATCTTTGTTTAGATGTGGCAATCAGAAATGATAATTACACTTACCTGGTAAATGTAGTTCCTTGAGTGATGACAGTTCAGTCCTCTACCTCTGAGTTGTCAACCTCCTCCTGCAGCTTGGAGACTGGCATGTCAGAATTCTGACATCACTGGATATAGCCTGCCGGATACTCCCATCAGCCCCAGTGTGAACTATTAACAAAGCAGACTCAAAGGAGCAACAAATAAGTATCTTAACCAACATCCAAAATCTAAACTGAAACCTCACTGCAACCATTAAGATAAACTTTTCTTAACCTCTTCCCTGCTGAATACAGAAGAAGATAGAAGGATGAGCAACAACTAATAATGTCAAAAACAGACCTACCTGTAATCCTGATCTTACTGCTGTCGGACAGACGCCCCCCCTGAAAACATCCCGGGTGGGAATGAGGACTGAACTGTCATCACTCAAGGAACTACAATTACCAGGTAAGTGTAATTATCATTTCCTTATCGTTCCTCCAGTTCAGTCCTCTACCTCTGGGATGTACAAGAGCAGAAATCAATGGGAGGGACCTTTCCAGTCAGCACGCAACACCGTCGACCCAAAACAGGCATCATTCACAGCTGCCACGTCAAGACGATAATGCTTGCTGAAGGTATGAAGCGACGACCAAGTAGCTGCTCTGCAAATGTCCCCTGGCGGAACTAAGCTGTGCTCTGCCCAGGAAGACACTTGCGCTCTAGTGGAATGTGCCCTTAACCCTGACGGTACCACCCGACCTTGAAGTAGACATGCGGAAGCGATAGCTTCTCGAATCCATCTGGCAATGGAAGCCTTCGCCGCCGCCTCTCCGTTGCGAACACCTCCGAACAACACAAACAACCTATCTGATTTGCGAATAGCCTGAGAAACCTTCAAATACTGCCGCAACGCTCTCTTTACATCTAAACAATGCAAACTGCGCTCTTGATCGCCCTCATTCAAAGAGCCGAGAACTGGCAGAGATACCATCTGACTTAGGTGAAAGGGAGAAACCACTTTAGGCAAAAATGACGGAACTGGCCGAAGCACAACCTTTTCTCTAGAAAAGACCAGATATGGTTCTCTACAAGACAACGCTTGGAGTTCCAAAATACGTCTTGCTGAACAGAGCGCCACCAGAAATACCATCTCCAATGTCAAATCCTTTACCGACGCCTGACGCAGCGGTTCAAAGGGCGGCTTGGTCAATGCTGTTAACACTAAATTAAGATCCCAAAGTGGTATAGAGTAGTTACTCACCTGTAACAGGTGTTCTCCAGGAGCAGCAGGAATCAGTCCTCACATACGGGTGACATCGACGTCGATGGAGCCCTTGCGGAGCATCTCCCAAGCTTCCCATGAAAGCCTTTGGGAATGCAGGCACGCATGCGCGGTTCCCTTCCCACCTAAAGGTGCCATCTTGCTCAGTCAAATGACATAGCTAAAAACAGCACACAAAAATGGAAAAATAAGCTATATACAATTGCAGCTCCCAGGGGAGGAGGGAGGGTTGTGAGGACTGATTCCTGCTGCTCCTGGAGAACATCTGTTACAGGTGAGTAACTACTCTTTCTCCAGGACCAAGCAGGAAGTCAGTCCTCACATATGGGTGACTCCCGAGCTCTGGGCTACCAAGGAACTCAGGCTGAACAAGAGAACTCCCTCTAGTCCCAGCATCAAAGAAAGGCTTTTCACTGACAGAACCTCCACCGGTAGCCCAACGGAGGGCTGGAGGGCAGGAGTTGCCTAAACCTCAAAGAGATTCCGGAGTACTGCATGGCCAAAAGCACTGTCCCTACGGGACTCCCTCTCCAGACAGTAATGGGCCGCAAACGTCTGGCTTGAGGACCAAGTTGCAGCCCTGCAGATGTCCACCAACGGTACCGAGTGGAGGTGAGCCAATGAGGCAGCAATTGCCCTGACACGATGGGCCGTGACCCGACCCTGCAAAGGAAGGTCAGCCGCCCTGTAAGCCCAAGTGATACAGTCAGCCACCCAGGTGGACAAGGTACGCTTGGACACAGCTAACCCCAAATTATTAGGGTCGAAAGATATGAAGAGCTGAGTAGCCCTTCTATGCCCCTGCGTATGGTCAAGGTAGAAGGATAAGGCCCTCCTACAGTCCAGGGTATGCAGAACTGCTTCAGCCGGGCTTGCATGAGGCCTAGGGAAGAATGTTGGAAGAAACACCTCTTGGTTAAGGTGGAAGGAGGAGACAACTTTAGGGAGGAACTTTGGATAAGTCCTAAGGACTACTCTGTTCCTATAGAAGCGGGTGTAAGGCCTGTCACAGACCAGGGCCTGAAGCTCACTCACTCGCCTGGCCGAGGTTAGGACTATCAAGAAGAGTGTCTTCCAGGACAGGAAGCGTAGGGGGCAAGTAGCCATCGGCTCAAAAGGTGGGCGAGTCAGTTGCTGCAAGACCACATTCAACTCCCACTCAGGAGCAGGAGGACGGATTGGAGGCTTGAGCAAAAGCAAGCCTCTGAGAAAGCGGGACACCAAGGGGTGAACCGACAGAGAATGTCCTTCCACCAGTGAGTGGTGAGCTGCCAGAGCTGAGAGGTGGACCCGAACAGAATTGGACTTAAGTCCCTGATTTGATAAGTGCAGTAAGTATTGAAGCACAACTGGTACAGTACAGGAGAAGGGATCCTCTGTACGTAGCTGACACCACACAGAAAACATTTACATTTGAGAGCATAGGCTTTCCTAGTGGACTGTTTCCTAGAGGCTAGGACAACCTCCTCAACTTCCTGAGGTAGGCCCCAGGGAGCTAAAACTACCCTTGCAGCCTCCAGGCCATCAAATTGAGAGCTTTGAGATTGGGGTGCAGAAAGGAACCCTGATCCTGAGAGAGAAGGTCGGGTTGCAACCCCAGAGGCAGTGGGGGATCCACTGCCAGCTGAAGCAGAAGTGGGAACCAAGGCTGTCTCGGCTACCTGGGAGCTACCAGCAGGACCGAGGCCTTGTCCTGAAGAATCTTGAACAGGATTCGGGCCACCAAGGGCGTGGGAGGAAACGCATACAGGAGGCCCTGAGACCATGGGATCAGAAAAGCATCTGCCGCCATCCGCAGAGGATGCGGTTGTCTGGAGCAGAATTTTGGCAGCTGTTTGTTCAGTGGACTGGCAAACAGATCTATGGATGGAAGTCCCCATTTCAGGAAAATATTCTGAACCACCGAAGGATGGAGATGTTTATTTATTTATTTATTTAGACAGTTTTGTATACCGCCTTATCCTTCAATCAAAGCGGTCACAACACAATTGGGGGATACATTTAACACACGGGGATATGAGACACATACACTAATACTTACAGGGAACATGGGCAGTGGAGGGTTAAGTGGCTTGCCCAAGACCACAAGGAGCATCTGTGGGACTAGAAACCCCAGTCCTTCCGGCCCAAGGTTGCTGTCCTCTAGTGGGATTTGAACCCCCGACCTTCCGGCTTGAAGTACCTTGCCCCAACCACTAGGCTACTCCTCAACCTCACTCGTGGGGCTGCAGAATCTTGCTCAACCTGTCCGCCAGGTAGTTTTCCTGGCCAGGGAGGTACACAGCCTTGAGGAGCATGTTGTGCTTGAGGGCAAACAAGCAAAGGTCCTGTGCTTCCTGACAAAGGAGCCTGGACCCAGTTCCGCCATGCTTGTTCTCATAAAACATGGCTACCTGGTTGTCTGTTTGAACTAGGACAGACTGATGAGCCAGGGCTGGAGAGAAAGTCTTGAGGGCTAACCGAATAGCCCTGAGTTCCAGTAGATTGATTTGCTGTGCGGCTTCCCAGGGAGACCTCAGGCCCTGGGTGCACTTGCCTAGACAATGAGCTCCGCAGCCCTGCAGGGAGGCATCCATGGTCAACACCACTGTGAACCCAGGCATCTGAAAAAGTACCCCTTGCAGCAGATGGGGTGGGTGCAGCCACCAGCTGAGGGAGTTCGGAAATTGTCTGGACACCCTTATTGAGGCTGCCTGTGGCCTGTGACCACTGAGTCCGAAGGCACCACTGTGCAGGCCTCATATGGAGCCTGGCATTGGGGGTCACATGTACTGTCGAAGCCATGTGGCCTAGAAGCCTCAGGCAGAGTCTGGCGGAGACCAGTGACCTGCTGAGAAACTGGTTTGCTAAGTTTATCAGTCTTTGGGCTCTTTCTGGCAAGAATGCCTTTGCCAGCAGAGAGTCCAACCTCGCCCCTATGAACTCCAAGTTCTGGGAGGGGAGCAAAGTGGACTTTGCGAAGTTTATTACAAACCCCAATCTTTGAAGAAGAGCAATAGTCCTGAGGGTGGCCTGTCGGGCCTCCTGGCACGTCTGACCTCTTATGAGCCAGTCGTCCAGATAGGGGAAGACAAAGACTCCCTGATTTCTTAGGTAGGCCGCCACCACTGCCAGGCATTTGGTAAAGACCCTGGGAGCGGGGAGGTGAGGCCAAAAGGCAGTACTCTGTACTGATAATGGTTTCCTCCCACAATGAACCTGAGGTACTTTCTGTGGTCTGGATGAATGAGGATGTGAGTGTACACATCCTTTAGATCTAACGAGTATAGCCAATCTCCCTGCTGGAGGTAGGGCAGAAGTGTTCCAAGAGTAAACATCTTGAACTTTTCCTTCTCTAGGAACTTGTTGAGGTTTCTGAGGTCTAGAATAGGTCGAAGGCCACCGGTTCTTTTGGGTACCAGGAAATACCTGGAGTAGAACCCTTGACCTTGCAAGTGGGGAGGCACAGCCTCCACCGTCCTGTACACCAACAGACCTTGGAGCTCCTGAAGGAGAAGATCTGTGTGCAGGGAAGGCCTTGGAGGCTCCCTTAGAATGTATGGAGGAGGCAGTTTTTGGAAGTGTAGTAGATAGCCCTTGTGGACTATGCTTAACACCCAACTGTCTCCAGTGATGAGTGGCCACTGGTGGGCAAACAGGGCGAGGCGACCTCCTGTGCAGGATTGGGAGAGCAGGGACGGAGAGGCTATGCCTAAGGAGTCAAAACCCCCCACCCTGCTGAGTGGTAGCAGGGGCCGGAGGCTTGGGGGTCCTCTGCCTACGGGGCCCATTACCCTGCCCCTTGGTCTGCTGATCCTGAGGGGCAGATTGGGCAGCCTGGTACTGAGGGTATTGTTTGTAGGCAGTGCTCTTCCTCGGGTAAAAGGGCTTTTTACCCGAGCCCTTCTTTTTGTGAGAAGGGGCAGAAGTCTTCCTAGACAGCCTTGTCCTCGTGAGGTGCTCGGTTTCGAGCTGTGCGGCCTTCTCGGTCATGGGCTTGCCAAAAAGGTTCTCACCTCGGCAAGGGACATCGACCAACTTGTCCTGAACCCATGGCTCGAGGTCCGATGACTGCAGCCATGCCTGGCGTCGAGCCGCGATGCCGGCTGCCGCAACACGGGCCGAAGCCTCGAAGCCATCGTAGGCAGCGCGGAACATAAACTTGGAGCATTCCCGGATCCCCGAGGACAAGGACTTGAACCTCTGCAAGGGTTCCCCGGAGAGACCAGCAGAGAACCCAGCCAGCTCCTTGGCCAAGTCTCGCAAGTACATGCCCATGTACAGCTGGTAAGACTGGACACGGCAAGCAAGCATCGATCCCTGGAAGCACTTTATACCAAAACCATCCAGGTTCCGCGGAGTGCATCTTCTGACTTTTCAGGTGATACATGGTTGATTCCACCACCATGGAATGGTGTGGTAGCTGCGCTTTCTGAAAGCCAGGACTCTTCCGGAGTCGATAGATCGAATCGACCCGCTTGCTTAGAACCGGCGCCGAGGCCGATGCCTCCCACATCCGGAAGAGGAGCCGTTCCAGCATCTGAGGAACCGGAACAGTAAAGGCCTCCTTCGGAGGAGAGTCGTACTGTAGGACCTCGAGCTCCTCGGCTCGAGGCTCCTCCTTGGGGTCCGCAGGGATAGCCAACGCGGTGGCCATATCCCGGACGAACTCCGAGAACCGGGTATCCTCCGGGGGGGATCTACTCCGGGGCTCAGACTGCGGTGAGTCCAACGGGACGCACCGAGTCCAGAAGGTGTCGGGGGACTCCTCGTCCTCCGTCTCCCAGGCGGACTCGTCCGATGAGGAATTGGGGTCCGACCGCGCGGGGTTGTGAGCACAGGCCCCAACGCCGAAGGCACCAGCGTCGAAGCCCTCGTTCCCGAACGGGAGGTCGAGGGAGACCACGACCGAGGTCGACGTCGAGCCTTTATGGTCTTGAGTATCGGCTCGGTCTCCGGGGTCGACTTCGATGTCGATGTCCCGGTGGTCGGGGCAGATGCGCCAGACAGGCTGGCCATCAGTGCCCGCTGCTGTTCCATGAAGGCAGACAGTCTGCTCTCCAAGGCTGTCAGCCTGAGACCCAGCTCAGGAGACTCAGCAGCCCCCGACTCGGGCCCCGGCAGCGTCGGGCCCGACGTCGGCTCTCTGGGAGGAGAGTCCACGGGGACTACAGGACTTACATGTCCAGCAGACTCCGGCTCCCCTTGAGGTACTTTGGGAGGCTTTTCCTGTTCCACAGACCCGAGGCGACGGTCGGGGGTCTGAGACCTAGCTCTCGAGGAGCCAGGGACCTCTTCCGACGACGCCCTCGTGAGCCGCTTCTTCCTCTTTCGTTCCCGGTCTGGGGACCACCTGTCCGAGCAGCCCCGATGGGGCTCGGGAGCCGATTCCCAAGATGTCGAGGCCTCAGACAAGGTCCGGGCCTGGCCGGAGCCCGAGTCAGAAAAAAGCCTTTCCTTTTGGTGCTGACGACTTCGAAGTGCCTTGGAAGACATTTTTCCACATGGTCCACACGTCTTAGGATCGTGGTCAAGACCGAGGCACCGAAGGCAGCAGTCGTGTGTGTCGGTGAGAGAAATTAGCTTCTTGCACCGATCACACTTTTTAAACCCACTGGAAGCCATCAGGGAAAAAAGAGTCTCCGCGAGGTCAAAGAACCGGCCTTCCAGGGAAAAAGAAAAAAAGGGAGTGAACGCCAGCCACGAAGGGCAAAAACCGAAAAAAGAAGATCGGGCTCGATGCCGGTGTACCGAACCCGGCGGGAGGAGAACCGGCGTCGAACCGGAGAAAAAATAGCGAAGGATCGCCAAAACATCTAACTATTTTCCGGGAGGACTAGAACACACGTCCGGTGGGCTTCACGGAAAAAGAGACTGAGCAAGATGGCACCTTTAGGCGGGAAGGGAACCGCGCATGCGTGCCTGCATTCCCAAAGGCTTTCATGGAAAGCTGAGGAGATGCTCCGCAAGGGCTCCATCGACGTCGATGTCACCCGTATGTGAGGACTGACTTCCTGACTACCTGCTTCCTCGAAATTGCTTTGAGAAAACGTAAAACGTCCGCATGGGCTCCCAGCGAAAGGCTCTGCACCTTATCTCGATAACAAGAAAGAGCTGTCAATTGTACCCGCAGAGAACTGGCCGCTAGACCTTTATCAAATCCATCCTGTAGAAAACTTAATATCGAGGGAATGGAAACCGTAGCCGCCCGGATCTGTCTCCTCGAACACCAATCCTCAAATATTCGCCAAACACAAACATACGCCAGCGACGTGGACTGTTTTCTAGCTCTAAGCATCGTTGCAATGACAGCAGGTGAATAACCCTTCTTCTTCAACCTGGACCTTTCAATGGCCATACCGTAAGCGAGAACTGATCCACTTGCGGCATGAATAGAGGATCTTGGTGCAACAGATCCGCCCTCATTGGTAACTGCCAAGGCGCTCCGTATAAGAGACGCACCAGGTCCGCGTACCACGGTCGTCTCGGCCAGTCTGGTGCCACCAGGAGCACTCTTCCCGGATGAGCTCCGATCCTCTGAACTACTCTGCTGATCAATGCCCACGGAGGGAAGACATACAGAAGCCCTGTGGTCAGCCACCGTTGTAACAACGCATCTATACCTTCCGACATCCTTTCTCTCCTTCTGCTGAAGATTGGCCTTTGCTGACTGGAAGGTCGCCATTAGATCCATTACAGGACTCCCCCAGCGGTCCACTATCTGGGCAAACACGTCCGGGTGAAGTTCCCACTCTCCCGCATCCACTCGGACTCTGCTGAGAAAGTCAGCCGTCACATTGTCCTTTCCGGCAATGTGCACCACCAAAATTGCCATCAACCGACTTTCTACCCACTCGAAAAAGAGATCTGCCTCCTCCGCCATGTACGCACTCCCCGTGCTGCCCTGGTGATTGATGTTGGCAACCGCTGCCGAATTGTCGGACAGAACCCGGACCGCCCGACCCACCACGGCAGACTCGAACGCCTGCAGCGCCCGCCACAAGGCTCGAAGCTCCAGGCGATTGATTGACCACAAATTATCCAGAGGCGACCAAAACCCTTGCACGAACCTGCCTTCGCAGTGTGCTCCCCAGCCCCCCAGACTGGCGTCCGTTAACACTGGCAGCCATTCCGGCTGCTCCAGTGGCATTCCAGTCGTCAGAGATGCTGGAAGTAATCACCACCGTAGAGACTGTCTGACCTTGTACGGACATGGGAGCCGCTTGCTCAACGCATCCACCTGGTGCGACTACCGGCACAGCAGCGACCTTTGCAGAGGGCGCATATGCACTTTCCATGGTCCCCAGCACTCGGAGGTAAGTCCACGCAGAGGGAGCCGGTTACGCCCTGAACTTGCGCACCAGACTCCTGAGCCCTTGGACCCTGCGGTCTGGCAACACCACCTGACCTCTCTTTGTGTCGAATCGCACCCCCAAATACTCCAGGTTCTGGGAGGGCTCCAACCGACTCTTGCCCGGATTGACCACCCAACCCAGACTCTGTAGGAACTCCACCACTCTGCTCGTTACCTGAACACTCTCCGCCTCGGACTTGGCCCTGATCAACCAATCATCGAGGTAAGGATGTACTAGAATTCCTTCTTTATTTATTTATTTACATTCTCTTATATACCGCTCTATTCTGCATCAGTGCGGTTTACATTGAACAAACTGAAATTACATTGAACAGGGCATTATAACTTGGAGATAACTATTTTACAGGGAACATGGGCTATGGAGGGTTAAGTGGCTTGCCCAAGACCAGAAGGAGCACCTGTGGGACTAGAAACCCCAGCACTGTTCCCTCTAAGCTGTGCGCGTGTGCGCGCGCGCACACCTCGCCGAACCAGCGCATATACTTTACAACAGAGCGCACAAAAATTACGGTTCTGATTCTGATAGAAAACAACACAGACGTTCTTAAAATTGAAAAGTTGTTGTGCATTTATGGTTTTCACAAGTTCTACAATATTTTCTAGTGCAATCAATGTGGTGTACATACTGTATTCTGACGTTTAGTCAAATTTTAAAGTATATAACTCCGAGTGTCGTTATGTGGCGCACAAAAATTTAACCTTCCTTCAAAAGCTGCACAGCTGATATTTTATGCGCACACAGCCTACAGAAAATTAGAGGGAACATTGAACCCCAGTCCTTCCGGCCCAAGGTTGCTGTCCTCTAGAGGGATTTCAACCCCCGACCTTCCGGCCTGAAGTACCTTGCCCCAACCACTTAGGCCACTCCTCCACTCTTTGCGCAATGCCGCCGCCACTACCACCATTATCTTGGTGAAAGTTTGCGGTGCCGTTGCTAGACCGAAGGGCAACGCCTGAAACTGACAGTGCCCCCAAGGGAAGGCAAACCTCAGAAATCTTTGATGAGTTGATCGAATAGGGATGTTTAAGTACTCTTCCGTGAGGTCTAGAGACGTCAAGTACTCCCCTTGTCGCACTGCCACAATGACTGACCGGAGGGTCTCCATCCGAAAATGCAGAACCCGCAAACAACGGTTTACGCCTTTCAGATCCAAAATAGGCCACAACGCTCCGCATTTCTTTGGCACAACGAAATAAATGGAGTACCGACCCGCGCAGTACTCTGCTTTTGGCACTTCCACGACAGCCCCTAATTGCAGAAGCCGCTGTAACGTACTTTGAACTGCTAAAGTTTTCTTCTGACCCCTGCAGGGAGACATGACAAAGGAGTCCCGCACCGGCCGGGCCAACTCCAGCAAATATCCCTGACGAATAACCTCCACTGGTCGGATGTGATGTGGGTCCAAGCAGAAAGAAACTCTCGCAGCCTCCCGCCTATCGGAGGGCCTCCTGCCGGGACCCGCCTCATTTCATTGCGGTTTCCGAGCTGCTGCTGCAGAATTCGAGAACCCCCTATTGGCCCCTCAAAATCCTCAAAACCCCTGGCCGCGCAACGCAAAGCGACCCCTCTGCGAGCTCCCAAAACACGTTGTACAAAATCTTCGAGCATCTTGAAACTGACTCTGAAAGCCCTGACCGGACTTTCCCTGCTTCGGCTTATCCTCCGGAAGTCTACCACTCTTGGACTCCTCCGAGGTCCTTTACCAATTTATCCAGATCTTCCCCGAACAGCAACCTACCCTTAAAGGGCAGCTTGCCGAGACGGGCCTTGGATGAGCCATCAGCAGACCAATTTCGCAACCACACAGACCTGCGGGCGGCCACTACCGAGGCCGTGCTAGTCGCGAGAGCTCTAATGAGATCGTAATGCACATCTGCTAGATATGCTGTTCCGGAATCCAAACGGCCCAGTTCCTTAAGCTCCTCTAGGTCCAAGTGCAGCGACAGACGAAACTGTTGAACCCAGCGCAGACAGGCCCGCGCTACCCATGCCCCACAGATTGAGGCCTGCAGGGACAGCGCGTCCGCATCAAAAACCTGTTTAAATAGGCTGTCAACCTTACGGTCCTGCGCATCCTTTAAGGCCGCACCGCTTTCCACCGGAATAGTGGTCTTCTTTGTAACCACTGCCACCGTCGCATCCACCCGACGTGAGTGGAATCTCTCCTTATCCTTATCGGCTAAGGGATAAAGCCTATTCATTGTGCGTATTCCCCTGAGCCCTGATTTTGGCTGATCACATTCCTCCTGGATCATCCTGTCGACTACTCGGTGCACCGGAAACACCACCTGCATTTGCCTCACCGCTTGAATAACCGGATCTTCCACCTCTTCTTCACTGGCAGACTGTGCCGCGAGATTCAACATCTGCATGGACTCCGTGATCAGAGCTGCCAACTCCTCCCTACGGAAGACCCTTATGATCTTCGCCTGATCTTCAGGTTCTTGGATCTCTCCCTCTTCCAGATCCTCCAACCCTTCCTCACGCTCCCACTTTGGGTCTTCCACGTCCTGCCAATCACTTTCCGTGGAAGATAGAGCTTGGGTCTTTGCCCTTTTAGGCGCCGACGGCCCCTCGCCCCTCCCTTCAGCACCTGTTTGCTGAGACGGGACAGAAAACGGCCAAGCAGCAGGCGACTTGACCTGCTGCTGGAAACAAAAGGCCTGGTGAATTAATAATATAAAATCTGGGCAAAAGTCCCCCAGCCCCGCGGGCCCCGAAGCTGAGAGAGCTCCTGAGGAACCTGCTGTCTCCTCCAGAGCGTAGCCCTGCACAGCCGCCTGCACCAACTTCAACTCTGGCCCCGCCGACGCCCCCTGCGTCTCTGGGGACTCGTTGAACTCCATATGAGACTCTACTGCGGAGGAGAGTGAAGCACAGCCGTGGCAGACCCCGGACTCCGCAACCGTGCCTCTCCGGGTGCCGCAGACCACACACTGCAGCCTTGATGTCATAAGGCTGTAAGTGATACTGTGCGCTCTTCCCCTGTAATAAATACCTTTCTTTTGTTTTTTTTTTGCTTTGTTTTTTTAAACGAGGAAGAAGAGACCTCCAACCTTTAAAACCTTACCTCTTCCACTAAAGAACGAGAAATACTAAACTAACTGCTGACCCGACAAGAACCTCCCCCTCCCTTCTAGGGGATTAAATTCCCACCAAAAAACAAAAGGCAAACAAAACCGCCAAAGAAACAAAATGCACTGAAAAGATAAATGAAAATTAAATTAAAAGAAAAAGGACTCCTTGCCCAGCCGAAAGAAGCATACCAACCGGCATAGAAAAGTAAAAGCGCCAAATAAAATGCTCACAAGTTCCCCCCCCCCCCCCTGTTCGGCAGCCACGCGATCCCAATTAAAATGGCCGCCGCCCGCTCCAGGGAGGAAGAAAAAAGGGCGCCAAGCAGCCCGTCCTGCTAGCATTACTGTAACCCTGCCCCGCTGATGACTTAGGCTCTTCAGCTCCAACGGCCTGAACCCGGTGTACTGCCTACCGGTCAGGACTGCCGTGCTGGTAACTGATGTTTCCCGGCGATGCAGCACTCACAGGACAGCGCCGAGCCGCTGGCTTCCTTAAAGCCTGAACAACTGAGCCGCCGTTCACAAACCGACTAACCGCAGCTGCAAACCACGCTAGCCGCGCTGAGTCGGCATGATGGAACCGCCAGCCCGGAGGCTCTCCCCCGGCAAGTCTGGGAGGAGAGATCACCCGGTACAAGGCCAATTAGTCTAATAGAAAGCAGGGAGCAGGTAAAAAAACATTTCCGTCTTCTTGTTTTATTTATTAATTTATTTTTTTAAAGACACAGAACCCAATTACTGGCCCAAGAGATCTAAATATACAAATTAAACCAAATCAAACCAAATTAAAACCCCAAGTCTACAGATTCCGTATCTGTTCCTCTAGTGAGCCTCAGCTCAGGCTCACGACGTTCTCCTGCTGCATGGAGACTGAGGGGAGTATCCAGCAGGCTATATCCAGTGATGTCAGAATTCTGACATGCCAGTCTCCAAGCTACAGGAGGAGGTTGACAACCCAGAGGTAGAGGACTGAAATGGAGGAATGATAAGGAACTACACACAATACACAAGGTGAGTTTGCATCATGGGACAATACAGAAGTATTAAGATATTCTTTCCTTATAGCATTCTATTCTTGGCCATCACTGTATACTGAGTAGAGGATATGAAAGCATTATCCACAATGATGCTTAGATCCTTTTCCAGGGTGGTGACTTCTAATATTGAACCTTTAATCATGTAACTACACTTTGGGTTGATATGTCCTAAGTGCACAACTCTGCACCTGTCCACATCAAACCCCATCTGCCATTTGGATGCCCCGTCTCCCAGTCTTTCAAGGTTTTCTTGCAGTTCCCCAAAATCTCCCTGTAATTCAACAACCCTGAATAGCCTTGTGCCATCTGCAAATTTCATTACCTCACTCAATGTTTCTATTTCCAAGTCATTTATTAATATGTTAAAAAGCAGTGGGCCCAGTACAGATCCCTGGGGCATTCCACCACTGGCACTTCTCCATTGAGCAAACGGACTATTTAGTTCTACTTTCTGATTTTCGTTCCCTAACCAAATCCCAATTCACAATAGGACATGGATAATTACAACACCATCTCTATCCTACTCAACACACCACTGAATCAGATACATTGGCTAACATACCCCTGAATCAAAATTAGAAAATGCCACACCACAACATCATGTTTCTAAGAATATCATACACTTGTATAATCTTAACAATAATAATAATTAACCTATCACTAAGCCTAAACATCAAAAATTATATGACCATCCCTATAATACACACCCAACTTCGCTATGATAACCATATTGGACACAATCACCCAAATAACTATCCAAAAATAAACTATCATAGACTAATACACATAAAACAAACAAACTCATCCCAAATTTACAAGGAAACCTGCTCAAACACATCCTCACTATCATGCATACTTATTAATGCACGTTCAATGAAAAACAAACTCCCTATATTTAATGATCTAATAACAGACTCTAAACCAGACATATTATGTGTCACAGAGACTTGGCTTTCCGAAACAGACACAGTCTACCTAAACCAACTTGATAATGAAAACTACGACCTGTTTTACAAACATAGATCCAACAAAAAAGGCGGAGGAGTCTTAATGATGACAAAAAAGATACTAAAAGCCAAATCAATTCAATCAAATATCTCTAATAACATAGACACATTATTGATAAAAATTGGCCTCATGAAAATCTGTTTAATTTATAGACCTCCAGACCAAAGAGCAGAATGTCTGGACTCATTTATTGATCTCCTTAGCTCATCTACTGAACAAAACCCTATAATCATGCTAGGTGATTTCAACCTACCATCACTAGCAACACAAAACTCCAAATTATTTATGGATGCCTTATCAGATATAGATTATCATCAAATAATAAATACTGCAACACACATAAAAGGAGGAACACTAGATCTTATCTTTCTTCCTGATTCACTTTTCAAACTAATGAATCTAAACTCCATAGCACTCACAGAGACACCCTGGTCTGATCATTATATTATCAAAACAAACTTCACATATCATACTGCTAATGTCAAAAGCTATACATTAAGTGGCCCCACATCAAAATTTAAAAAATTTAATGAAACAGAATTCCTCGATTCAACAATTCCCTACCTCTTGCCATCCACATCCGATCTAGATGATGCTGTCAAAAACTGGTATGAAACCATCAATAATGCAGCCAAAATCAATCACACAAATAAACAAAGGATACACCCCAAAACTAACAACAAACCCTGTTTCAATAACAAATTAAAACAAATGAAAAAAGAACTAAGAAAACACAAAATTAAATGGCGAAAATCTAAGTTGACTATACATAAGGAAATATACAATAACCATCTCATAAAATATAAAGAAACACTCGATAGTACAAAGAAAAACTACTACGCTGCAACTTTATCAAAATCATATAACAGATCTAGAGAACTATTCTCTATTGTCAGAAACCTTACCAATAACGCTCAAAATTCTAGCAACGAAATCACCGACATCTCAGTGCAAACACTAGCTAATCACTACCAAAATAAATAAAAAAAAACTCAAATGCCTTTTGATACAATCAATAACTCTCACCAATCTGTTGACCAATGGTCAGAATTTTACCCCATTTCAAGAACAACATTAAAAACTATCATATCCGGACTCAATACTACCACCTCTTATTTAGACCCATGCCCAGTGTCATGGATAAAAAACACTCTGCCTACCTTACTTTCCTTCATTCTCCCAATAGTCAACCTCTCATTATCCCAAGGTTACCTTCCTCAATCACTCAAACATGCACAAATTCGCCCAATCCTAAAGAATGGCAAACTAGATAAAACTTGCCCAGCATCATACAGACCCATTTCTAGCATTCCATTTTTGGCCAAAATAATAGAAAAAGTAGTGCAATTACAGACACAGGAATACATAGACACATCTTACCCACTTGACGAGCAACAATATGGATTTCGGCCCCGCCACGGAGTAGAAACACTACTAACAGTATTAATTGATACTCTCCTAAGAGGAATTGACAATCATAAACAAGCATTCATCCTCCTCTTTATCGACATATCAGCAGCCTTTGATAGTGTTCATCATTCAATAATGCTCAGCAACTTAAGACAGATAGGCATAAACTCCACAGTACATAATTGGTTCACTTCCTATTTAAATAACAGAACACAAAATGTACGAATAGATAATCAAACTTCAACTACATATAACCAAGAAATAGGTTTACCACAAGGATCTGCTCTTTCAGCCCTACTCTTTAACATTTACATAAAACCGGTTTGCAATATCTTTAAAAAATTTGGAGTACATTATCACCTCTATGCAGACGATATTATGATGTACATTCCTTTTACAATCCCTAACATACCATTACAACTACTCTCAGACTGCTATAATGAAATCACAATTTGGCTAAAAACTCAAAACCTTCACATAAATCATGCCAAAACCGAAGTCCTAATCGTAACTAAAAATCAATCATTTATCCCTCCTACCCATATTACACTACAAGAGCAAGAAATTAAAATAAAAAATGAAATAAGATATGTAGGTGTTATCCTAGATACACACCTTACAATGGAAACCCACATTAGAAATACTTTAAAGAAAATCTATTTCAAACTTAAAATTCTCAAACAACTACGTCCGCTTGTATTTATACAAGATTTCATTAATATAACACAAGCTATCATAACCCCTCATTTTGATTTTGCCAACCTAATACTTATAGGCATTTCAAAACAGAACATTAAAAGAATTCAATTAGCCCAAAATGCAACAGCAAGAATTATACTAAAAATAAATTCTATACAACACATAACACCTATACTTGCATCTCTTCACTGGTTACCAATACAAAGCAGGATAATATACAAAACAATAATAACCTCATTTAAAGCATTAAACGACATGGCACCGATTACACTATGTAATCTAATATGCAAAGAAACACCTAAGCCTACTAATAGAAAAGAACAGTTAAATAAACTAAAGATCCCGAAGGACTTCATAAAAGCAAATAAATTGACCAACAATAGAGCCTTCTCACACATAGCCCCAACTATCTGGAATTCCCTACCAGAGGAACTACGTTCACTAACAGAGATCTTGGAATTCCGCAAAAAACTAAAAACTTATCTATTCACTAAACACTACAATTCCATAGAAAACCTTGCACTCAACATAGATAAAGGATAATCAGGTAAATGACCACTTAAAGCACAAACCTCACACCCAAATGGACAACACTCAGCGCTAACGAAATGACGATCCTATCTCCTATGACCTAATACCTACGCATGTACATAGTTGTATCAGTTATGTACTGTCTTACGTATATAGATACTACACTTTGTTAGTTAACTGTTTTTACACGGTCCCAGTTCAAAAACCTACCTTGTTATTTTATGATATGTTAAGATGTTCTATGTAAAAATTAAGATGTTCTATGTAAAACAAACTTAGCGTTGTTAATTGTTGTTATTTGTACACCGCATCTGATCTCTGGAAGATGCGGTATAAAAATGAGTGTTAAATAAATAAATAAATAAAAATGGAGTTTTGCCAGCATGTCCAGAGGGAGAAGTGACTTTAAAAAGTTGCATATGCGAAAAAGGAGTATCCTCTTCTTCCCCAATTGTGAGTGACTACAGGTTTTTAAAATCACTTCTTTTGACAGCCACACGCCTCCTCACTCCCTCACCAGTTCAAAACCCCCACAGCAGTTTGCTGTCTCCAACCCCCCGAAGCAATTTAGTACTCCCCTGAAGCCCCAAAAGCATTCTACTGCCCCAAACTCCCCCATAGCTATTAATACCCCCCCCCAAGCCTGGAAGCAATTCAATACCCTCCTCAACCCCACCCCAGTCCACACTTCCCCACCCATTATTCAACCCCTGGTACTAACTGGGGGCTCTCCCTGGTGGCCTAGGGGGAAAGAGTAGTTACTCACCTGTAACAGGTGTTCTCCAGGAGCAGCAGGAATCAGTCCTCATATATGGGTGACGTCGGCGCCGATGGAGCCCCCGTGCGGAGCATTTCCCCAGCTTTCAAAGAAAGCCTTTGGGAATTGCAGCGCGCATGCGCGGTCCCCTTCCCGCCCAAGGGTGCCATCTTGCTCAGTCTGATGACATAGCTAAAAGACAGCAAAAATAGCAAAAAATAAATCATATGACTGCAACTCCAAGGGGAGGAGGGAGGGTTGTGAGGACTGATTCCTGCTGCTCCTGGAAAACACCTGTTACAGGTGAGTAACTACTCTTTCTCCAGGACCAAGCAGGAAGTCAGTCCTCACATATGGGACTCCCCAGCTTAAGGCTACCGGAGACCCCAAGCGGAAAAAATGAGCTCCATCTAGAGCGTCAGAACGTAAGGAAGGAATCTTTTCTGAGAACGCCTCCAACCGGTAGCCCAACATCAGGGCCGGAGGGAAAGAGTTGCCTAAACCCCAAAGAGATTATGGAGTACTGCCTGTCTGAAAGCACTGTCCCTGCGGGACTCCCTCTCAAGGCAGTAATGGGCCGCAAACGTCTGGCTTGAAGACCAAGTAGCGGCCCGGCAGATGTCTGCCAACGGGACAGAGCGGAGATGAGCCACTGACGCAGCCTTCGCCCTTACACGATGAGCCGTGACTCGACCCTTCAACGAGAGGCTGGCTGCCCCATAAGCCCAGGCGATACAGTCAGCGACCAATATGGACAAAGTACGCTTGGAGACAGGTAACCCCAACTTATTGGGGTCAAAAGAAACGAAGAGCTGAACCGCCCTCTGGTGCTCCCGCGTACGGTCAAGGTAGAAGGATAACGCCCTCCTACAGTCCAGGGTATGCAGGACCATCTCAGCCCGGCTGGCATGCGGCCTGGGAAAGAAAGTCGGAAGCACCACCTCCTGATTGAGGTGGAAAGAGGAGACAACCTTAGGGAGAAACTTAGGGTGAGTCCGTAAGACTACCCTATTCCTGTAGAACCTAGTGTAAGGGGGATGAGACACTAGCGCCTGAAGTTCACTTATTCGCCAAGCAGAGGTAAGAGCTACCAGAAACAAAGTTTTCCAGGAGAGAAAACGGAGAGGACAGGTAGCGATAGGTTCAAATGGCGGACAAGTAATCCGCTGTAAGACCACATTTAAATCCCACTCAGGGGCCGGTGGGCGTAGAGGAGGCTTAAGCAGGAGGAGGCCTCTGAGGAAACGAGCCACCAAAGGGTGGTTGGAAAGAGGCCTCCCGTCCACCGGTGAATGGTGCGCTGAGAGAGCACTGAGGTGAACTCTGACAGAATTGGACTTAAGGCCGAGATTGGAGAGGTAAAGCAAATATTGCAATACTACCGCTACCAAGCGCAAGAAGGGATTCTCGCCGTGCTGAGCACACCATGTGGAGAATCTACGCCACTTAAGAGCGTAGGATTTCCAGGTGGATTGCCTTCTAGAGGCTAAGACTACGTCTTCCACCTCTCTAGGCAGTAGTAGGGGAGCCAGAACTACCCTTTCAGCTGCCAGGCCATCAGATGAAGGGACTGAAGGTTGGGGTGTAAGAGAGATCCCTGTTCTTGAGACAGGAGATCGTGTTGAATCCCCAGAGGGATAGGAGTGTCCACCGCCAGTTGCAGCAGAAGTGGGAACCACGGTTGCCTCGGCCACCTGGGGGCTATCAGAATCATGGAGGCCCCGTCCTTGAGTACTTTGAACAGTGTCCTGGACACTAGTGGCGTGGGAGAAAACGCATACAGTAGGCCTTCGGACCACGGGAGCAGAAACGCATCCGCTGCTACTCTGAGAGGATGCGGTTGTCTGGAACAGAATCTCGGGAGTTGCCGGTTTAGAGGACTGGCGAAAAGATCCATGGTGGGGAGGCCCCACCTCAGAAAGATCTGCTGAACCACCAATGGATTCAATCTCCATTCGTGTGGTTGCAGGATCCTGCTCAGTCTGTCCGCCAGGTAATTGTCTTGACCTGGGAGGTAGACTGCCTTGAGAAGGATTCCGTGATTGACAGCCCAGGAGCAGAGCCGTTGTGCTTCCTGACATAGAAGGAAGGCACCTGTGCCGCCCTGCTTGTTCACGTAAAACATGTCAACTTGATTGTCCATCTGGACCAGTACAGACTGGTGAGACATGAGATGGGAGAAGGTCCTCAGATCTAAGCGTATCGCCCTCAGCTCCAGGAAATTGATCTGCTGTGCAGCCTCCCAAGGGGTCCAGAGACCCTGAGTACATGCCCCTTGGCAATGCGCTCCCCAATCTTGAAGAGAAGCATCGGTTATCAGCACTTGAGAGTGCGGAGGGGTTTGAAAAAACACTCCGAGCACCAGATTCGGAAGATGAAGCCACCATTGCAGAGAGGAGGCAAGCAGTGTGGATATTCTTACTGAGTCTGCAAGGCTCCCTGTGGCCTGATGCCACTGAGTTTGAAGACTCCACTGAGCAGGCACCATATGCAGGCGGGCATTGGGGGTTACATGAACCGTGGAAGCCATATGGCCGAGAAGTCTCAGGAATTGCCTGGCGGAGACCAGGGAATTGCTGCGAAACTGCCTGGCTAGATCCATTAATCTGTGGGCTCTGTCCATGGACAGAAAAGCCTTCGCCTGAAGGGTGTCCAGCCTTGCTCCTATGAACTCTATGTTCTGGGACGGGAGCAAAGTGGACTTTGCGAAGTTTATGACAAACCCCAAGTGCTGAAGCAGAGCCACAGTGCGAAGGGTGGCTTGACTGGCCTCCTGTAAAGACTTGCCAGTCGTCCAGGTATGGGAACACGAAAAGACCTTGAAGCCTTAGGTAGGCTGCCACCACCACCAGGCACTTGGTGAACACCCTGGGGGCGGAGGTTAGGCCAAAGGGTAGTACTCTGTACTGATAGTGGTTTCCTCCCACAACAAATCTGAGATATTGTCTGTGGTCTGGATGAATAAGGATGCGAGTATAAGCATCCTTTAGATCTAAGGAGCATAGCCAATTTCCCTGCTGGAGGTAGGGCAGCAGGATTCCAAGGGTAAGCATCTTGAACTTTTCCCTCTCCAGGAACTTGTTGAGGTTTCGCAAGTCTAGGATGGGTCTGAGGTCTCCTGTTCTTTTTGGTACCAGAAAGTACCTGGAATAAAAGCCGTGACCTCTCAGGTGGTGGGGCACCGGTTCCACAACCTGTTTCTTTAGCAGACTTGCCAACTCCTGTAGGAGTAGGTCCCTGTGCAGAGGGGGTCTTGGAGGCTCCCCTGGAAAAAAGGAGGAAGGTACCTGCTGAAAATGAAGAAGATGGAGAAATTTCACTAACCGTTAATTTCCTTTCCTGGAATACTGCTAGACCAGTCCAGACAAACGGGTTATGCACCCCTGCCAGCAGATCTTGGAGACAGAGAATTCTACCAGAGCTCTGATAGGCTGGAGCCTGGTGATATAATCCTACCCCTAGGGGTCTCCCTCAGTTACGTCCACAAGCTAATGCAACATAAACTGTAACATCACCCCAGAGGGTCTCAAGTGAACTATATACAAGGGAGCCGAAGAACTCCCTAGAGCTGAAAACAGTATCCACCTACGAACCCATGGACTGCCCATGGCGAGGCATACCGGCAAAGAGAAGAACCGAGGTCGGCGGCTGCACCGCACCAGCGGCACTGTAACCAACAGCAGGGCGGGTCCTGGACTGGTCTAGCAGTATTCCAGGAAAGGAAATTAACGGTAAGTGAAATTTCTCCTTCCAGTTCATACTGCTAGACCAGTCCAGACAAACGGGCAGTACCCAAGCTACCTGCATTCAAGGGGGGGCAAGGCCGCCGACAGCTCAGCAACTCCAAAACGGACCTCCTGACGGGCATGAACGTCCAACCTATAATGACCGACAACGGTGGACAGCGACGACCAAGTCGCCGCCCGGCAAAAATCGAGAGGAACTACATGAGACCTCCCGGCCTACAAAGTTGCTTGCGCCCGAGAGGAGTGAGCACGGAGTCCCGGTGGAGCTGGCTCTCCCAGAAGAAGGTACACCACCTCAATGGCCTCCGTAACCCATCTAGAAAGGGTAGATTCGGAGGCTGCGGATCCCCGACGAGAATCCGCGAACAAGACAAAAGAGCAACAGTCATATGGAAGGGTCCCGCGACCCCCAGCTACCGAAAAAGAACCTTCTTAAGGTCCACCGCCCGCAACGGAGACCGACCACTGTCACACTGCGCCTTTGTTAAAGACGGAAAGAAAAGAGGCTGGTCAACGGCGAACGGCGTCAGCACTTTGGGCAACAAAGGAAGGGACAGTTCTCAGAGAAACGCCTTCGGAGGAAAAACGAGAGATAGGGATGTCGACACGAGAGAGCCTGGAGCTCAGAAAGACGGCGGGCCGAAGTTATGGCCACCAAGAAGACTGCCTTCAGAGACAAATTTAGAAGAGAACATGCCCTCAGAGGCTCCAAGGGAGGAGCAACGAGGGCACAGAGGACAAGAACGAGAGCTCACGCCTGCACAGGCGAACGCAGAGGAGGCCGGAAGGCCTAACTCCGCGGAGGAACCGAGACACGTCCAAATGCGAAGCTATCGATCGCCCCGCTATAGGACTCCGAAAACAAGTTGAGGCGAACACTTGTACTCGCAAGGAATCGAGCGCTAATCCCTTATCCACTCCGGCCTGTAAAAAGGACAGGATATCCGGAACACCGCAACGCCAGGGGGAGAGGTTATTTTGCGAACACCAACCATCAAGAGACGCCAAACCCGAGCGTAAGTCAGCGTCGTGGTAGACCGCCGCGCCGTGAGAAGCGTCACGACCACACTAGGCGAATAGCCGTAGCGAGCAAACCGGCGGCGTGGAATTGCCAGGCCGTAAGCGAGTAAGGAGCCGGGTCTTCCATCTCCACCGGTCCCTGAATCAGAAGGCCGAGAAACGCCTCGAGGCGGAGCATCGACGCCCCAGACAGACGGAAGAGATCCACATACCATGGTCCGCGAGCCCAATTCGGACCCAGCAGGAGTACAGGGTCGCGACGGTCTCGGAGCCACTGGAGAACCATGCATATCACGGATCAGGGAGGGAAAACACACCGGAGAAGATGAATCGGGCATGGTTGAGAGAGAGCATCTATGCCCTGCGTTCCCCCGTCCCTCCAATGGCCGAAGTACAGCGAAGCCATGTCAGTCTGTGCCGTAGCCATTAGATCCATGGTCAGTAGTCCCCACAGGTGAACAATGGACCGGAACGCATCCGGCTGCAGAGCCCAGCCCCCGGGCTCCAGAAAGTGCCGGGTGAGAAAATTGGCCTACACATTGTTCACGCCTGCGATGTGCTGTGCCGACAGCATGAAGATGTTCCTCCGCCCACGGGAGGAGCAAACGCCTCTCCTGTGAGACATTCGGATATTGCATGCTGCCTAGGCGGCTTAGGTAAGCAACCGTTGTGGCGTCGGACAGGATCCGCACCGCACACCGCCGCATTAGAGGCTGAAACTGAAGAAGGGCGAAGCGCACTTTCCGCGTCTCGAGAGGATTGATAGACCCTTGGGCTTTGCGAGGTGCCCAACACCCCTGCGCCGAGGCTAAACCGCAAGGTGCTCCCCAACCGGAGAGGTCGGCAATTGGCGTCACCAAGATCCAGCGCAGAGACTCCAGAGGGACCGCCCGTAGAAGATTGTGTGCCTGAAGCCACCAGCGGAGGCTGCGGCGCACCGGCAGAAGCAAAGGCAACCGGATTCGATAACTCTCCGATACCGGCGACCAACGAGATAGAAGCGCCGTCGGCAAGCAGCGCAAGAGCGCTCTTGCCCACGGAACGAGGGCTATCGTTGCCGCCATGGACCTCAAGAGTTGAAGGTAGCCCCAAGGCCGAGGCGCCGCTTGATCCAAGCAGCGGCGGAGCTGAAGAGAGATCTTCTGAAAACGTTCCTGAGGTAGAAACACCCGTCCCCTACGAGTGTCTCACCCAGCCCCGAGAGAATCCAGGACCTGAAGCATTCCAAAATAGACAGAGTAACGGCCCAGTCCTCCTTCCAACGGTGGACTGGGACGAATGGCATCTAAACGCTGGAGCCTTTAAAAGAAGCAACATCCGCTGCCCATTGACGCAGGCTGAGCCATCTCCGAGCTACCGACACCGGTGCTAGGAAGCGAGCTGACAGCTGCAAGAGATCACAGAATGCCTCTGCCCGGAATGCAGCAATGGATTCGAAATGAACCAACTCGGGAACACCTGGAAGCTGCGGAATCCATCGAAGGGAGGTCCGAGCTGCCAGACCTCCGCACACCTGCAAGAAGGAAATAGCGGGTGAAGGAAAACCGGACTGTAGCAGTCTCCCAACTCTTCAGGTCTGGCTGGTCGCGGAGCGCCTCTCCACCCTCAACCGGAAGTGTGGTATGCCTGATGACCCTGGTCAGAATGCATCAACTGTCGTGTATTGCAGCCAACGGCCAAGTGAAAGGGAGACCAAGGGTATAACCGATCAATACCGCGTGCCGTACGAATGCACTGGAAAATGGGATCCGGCTGCAACCGGATTTGAGAATCCGGAGGAGCAGGCGTGTCGGCTAGGGGGAGCGACTCCATCACCTGTGTGATTAGAGCCGGCAACTCCTCTTACCGAAAAAGGCGGAGAACCGTCAGCGAAGAAAACAGACGGAGAATATTCCCCATCACCGTACTCCAACGAGTCAGGGCTGACCTCCGAAGATTTAAAATCTTCTTGAATATCCATAGTACCCCGCAAGGCACAAGATACGCCCCAAGGAGGACGTACTGCTCTAAGGTCTGAGGACTTATGGGACCACTTGCGAGACCACGCCATATGCTCGCCTGCTACTGGGCAGGTGTAGGAGATAATCCAAAAGACTCCAAAAGTCACAGGCGTCATGCCAGATGGAAGAGTGTGAGGAAGGCACTGTCAGTCAAGGCTGCTGTGGCCTCCAGCGGCTGTGGAAGCGACATGGGAGCTGACTGAATCTTCTCCTGCAGGAAGATCCTGCAGCAGGGGCTCTGAGGAGGGGGGAGATAAGGTGCTGATGAACCCAGCTAGCAGCGCAGTGGGAATGGGGAAAGTCTCCGGGATGCAGCGTGCAGGTGGAACACAAGCAATCTATTAATGTCCCCTTCGGCTGATTACATATCACATATAATACAGCCAGAAAAAGAAGCATTGTAGAGACTTAAACCACCTTTCCTCTTCTTGTGTGGGGTGGGTTTTTTTGGGGGGGTTTTTAGCATTTAAAACAAAAAGCAAGGTAGGCTCAGGGAAACCCAAGACTCTTCAAGAAAAGGATTTTGAAACTCCACGTGCCTCCACAGCATGTTTAAATGTGTGGAAACTGCTGTTTAGAGCTGTTCCCTCCAAAAAGAAACACTGAAGAGAAAAACAAAACGGCCGCTGGCACAGAAAAACTGTCAGGTATTCACTGAGCTGAGAAGGGAACTGTCAGTCATTCACTGTACTGGCACAGAGAAACTTTCAAAGTCAGGGTAAGGCAATTACAGTGACTGAAAGTAGGGAAATTAGAGTGTGATCCCTCCGCAGCCATTCAGACCACCATGGTAGGGGCTGAAAGGTGTTTCTGGGGAGGGATGTAGAAAGCGTAGTTACTCACCTGTAACAGGTGTTCTCCAGGAGCAGCAGGAATCAGTCCTCACATATGGGTGACGTCGGCACCGACGGAGCCCTCGCGGAGCAATTTTCCCCAGCTTTCAAAGAAAGCCTTTGGGAATTGCAGCGCGCATGCGTGGTCCCCTTCCCGCCCAAGGGTGCCATCTTAGCCAGTCAGATGACATAGCTAAAAGACAGCATAAAAATTTGCAAAAAAACTAAAGCAGATGATTGCAACTCCAAGGGGAGGAGGGAGGGTTGTGAGGACTGATTCCTGCTGCTCCTGGAGAACACCTGTTACAGGTGAGTAACCACGCTTTCTCCAGGACCAAGCAGGAAGTCAGTCCTCACATATGGGACTCCCAAGCTTAAGGCTACCGGAGACCCTAAGCACAAAAATTAGCTCCCTCTAGCTCAGCAGTACAGAAGGAAGGAATCTTCACTGAATTATTACCCACCGGTAGCCCCCATCCGGGATGGAGGGTAGGAGTTGCTCAAACCTCGAAGAGATTTCGGAGGACTGCCTGTCCGAAAGCACTGTCCCTGCGGGACTCCCTCTCGAGGCAGTAATGGACCGCAAAAGTCTGGCTCGAAGACCAAGTAGCGGCCCGGCAGATGTCTGCCAATGGAACAGAGCGGAGGTAAGCCACTGACGTAGCCTTCGCCCGAACACAATGAGCCGTGACCCGACTTTCTAACGAGATTCTGGCTGCCCCATAAGCCCAAGCGATACAGTCAGCAACACAGATGGACAGAGTACGCTTGGAGACCGGGAGCCCCAATTTATTGGGGTCAAAAGACACAAAAAGCTGAGCAGCTTTACGGTGCTCCCGCGTACGGTCAAGGTAGAAGTTCAATGCCCTTCTACAGTCCAGGGTATGCAGGACCATTTCAGCTCGGCTGGAGTGTGGCCTGGGAAAGAAGGTCGGAAGTACCACCTCCTGATTGATGTGAAAAGGGGAGACCACTTTTGGAAGAAATTTAGGGTGAGTCCGTAGGACTACCCTATTTTTGTAGAACCTAGTGTAAGGGGGATCAGATACTAGGGCCTGCAGTTCACTAACGCGTCTAGCGGAAGTGAGGGCTATCAGGAATAAGGTTTTCCAAGAAAGAAAATGGAGAGAACATGTAGCCATAGGTTCAAAAGGCGGACAGGTGATCCGCTGCAAAACCACATTCAGATCCCAGTCAGGTGCTGGCAGGCGCAGAGGTGGTTTAAGTAGAAGGAGACCTCGGAGAAACCTTGCCACGAGAGGGTCGCTGGACAGAGGTCTGACGTCCACCGGAACATGATGTGCTGAAAGAGCACTGTGGTGAACTTTAAAGGAGTTGGACTTAAGTCCCAGATTAGAGAGGTAGAGCAAGTACTGCAAGATCACCGATACCGAGCAGGAGAAGGGATCCTGAGACTGCTGGGCACACCAAGCGGAAAAGCGATGCCATTTAAGGGCGTAGCATTTGCGGGTAGAAGGTCGCCGGGAAGCTAGGACGACTTCTTCTACCTCTGCCGGCAGCAGAAGGGGAGCAAGGACTACCCTTTCAGCAGCCAGGCCATCAGATGTAGAGATCTGAGGTTGGGGTGTAGTAGGGACCCCTGATCCTGTGTTAGGAGATCTGGTTGAAACCCCAGAGGGAACGGATCCTCCACCGCTAGTTGCAGCAGGAGTGGAAACCACGGCTGTCTGGGCCACCGAGGAGCTATCAGGATCATGGAAGCTTTGTCTCGGAGAACCTTGAAAAGAGTTCGAGAGACTAGCGGTATGGGAGGAAAGGCATAGAGAAGGCTTTTCGACCATGAGAGCAGAAAAGCATCCGCCGCTACTCGAAGGGGATGCGGCTGCCGAGAGCAGAAGCGAGGAAGTTGCCGGTTGAGAGGACTGGCAAAGAGATCCATCGTGGGGAGGCACCACTTCAGAAAAAGTTTCTGAACTACCAAGGGATCCAGTCGCCACTCGTGCGGCTGGAGGATTCTGCTGAGTTTGTCCGCCAGGCAATTTTCTTGGCCTGGGAGATAAAATGCCTTGAGAAGAATGCCGTGGCTGACGGCCCAAGAGCAGAGCCTCTGTGCTTCTCGACAGAGAAGGAAGGAGCCCGTGCCCCCCTGTTTGTTCACGTAGAACATGGCAACTTCATTGTCCGTCTGGACAAGGACGGACCGGTGAGAAGTCAGGTGGGAGAAAGCCTTGAGAGCCAGACGGATCGCTCTGAGCTCCAGGAAGTTGATCTGCTGCGCAGACTCCCACGTGGTCCAGAGACCTTGAGTACATGCCCCTTGGCAATGCGCTCCCCATCCTAGGAGAGAAGCATCGGTCATCAGCACTTGAGCCGGCGGAGGAGACTGAAAAGGCATTCCGAGTACCAGGTTTGGCCGATGAAGCCACCACTGTAGAGAAGAGGCCAGCGGGCCGGAGATGCGCACTAAGTCGGCTAGGCCGCCCGTGGCCTGTTGCCACTGCTTGCGAAGGCACCACTGAGCAGGCCGCATATTCAGGCAGGCATTGGGGGTCACGTGGACGGTGGAAGCCATATGGCCGAGTAGTCTCAGGAAGCGCCTGGCCAAGACCAGGGACTGGCTGCGAAAACGGCCGGCTAGGTCCATGAGCCGTTGAGCCCTGTCGAAAGGCAGGAAAGCTCGCGCCTGAAGAGTGTGCAATCTTGCGCCGATGAACTCGAGATCTTGCGAGGGGAGCAAAGTGGACTTTGCGAAGTTTATGACAAAGCCCAAGTACTGGAGAAGAGTCACAGTGCGGTGTGTGGCTTTTGTGACTTCTGGAGAGGACGATGCTCTGATGAGCCAGTCGTCTAGGTACGGAAAGACATAGAGGCCGTGAAGCCGGAGATAAGCCGCCACCACCGCGAGACATTTTGTGAAGACTCGTGGTGCGGAGGATAGGCCAAAGGGCAGTACTCTGTACTGGTAATGATTTCCTGCCACCACAAACCTTAGGTATTGGCGGTGGCTTGGGTGGATGAGGATGTGCGTGTAGGCATCCTTTAGATCCAAGGAGCATAGCCAATCTCCCTGCTGGAGGTAGGGCAGAAGGATTCCAAGGGTAAGCATCTTGAACTTCTCCCTCACGAGGAACTTGTTGAGGTTGCGCAAGTCCAGAATGGGTCTGAGGCCTCCTGTTCTTTTTGGTATTAGGAAATACCTGGAATAAAAGCCTTGACCTCTCAGGTGGTGGGGCACCGGTTCCACAGCCTGTTCCTGAAGAAGACTTGCTAACTCCTGAAGGAGTAAGTCCCTGTGCAGAGGGAGTCGTGGAGGCTCTCCCGGGAAATAGGAGGGAGGGACCTGGTGGAAGTGGAGAAGATAGCCTTCTCTCACAACATGAAGCACCCAGGCATCTGAAGTGATGTTGGACCACCTGTGGGCAAAGTGGACCAGCCGGCCTCCTGTGCTGGGAGGAACCAGCTGAGGGGGAGAGGCTATGCCGATGAAGTCAAAAACCCCCACCCTGCTGAGCAGGGGCCGGTGGTGCAGGCTTGGGGGCTTGCTGCCTACGGGACCCGTTACCCCGTCCCTTGGCCTGCTGACCCTGTTGGGGAGCTGCGGAGGCCTGATATTGAGGGTAGTGTTTATAGGCAGCCGCCTTTCTCGGGTAAAAGGACTTCTTTCCCGAGCCCTTCTTCTTCTGGGAAGGGGCAGAGGTCTTCCTAGAGAGCCTAGTTCTGGTGAGAGTCTCCGTCTCGATTTGTGCAGCCTTCTCAGCCATGGGCTTGCCAAAGAGGTTCTCACCTCGGCAGGGGACATCGACCAACTTGTCCTGCACCCAGGGTTCAAGGTCAGACGACTGAAGCCAAGCCTATCGGCGGGCACCGATGCCGGCTGCGGCCACTCGAGCCGATGCTTCAAAGCCATCATAGGCTGCTCGAGAAATGAATTTGGAGCATTCCCGAATACCAGTGGAAAAGGCTAGGAACCTCCGCAAAGGTTCCTCGGACAGCCCAGCAGAGAATCCGGCTATCTCTTTAGCCAGGTCTCTAAGGTACATGCCCATGTAGAGCTGGTAGGTCTGGACCCGACAAGCAAGCATAGAGCCCTGGAAACACTTCTTACCGAGGCCATCCAGGTTGCGGGCCTCCCTGCCAGGAGGCACCGAGGAGTGCATCTTCTGGCTCTTAAGCCTATGCATGGCCGATTCCACCACCATGGAATGGTGCGGTAGCTGTGCTTTTTGGAAGCCAGGGCTCTTGCGGACTCGATAGATGGAATCGACCCGCTTGCTTAATACCGGTGACGATGCCGGACTCTCCCACATGCGGAAGAGTAGTCGTTCCAGCATGGGAGGAACCGGTACAGTAAAGTGCTCCCTAGCGGGAGAGTCGTACTGAAGGGCGTCGAGCTCTTCGGCTCGAGGCTCCTCCTCGGGATCCGAAGGGAAGGCCAAAGCCTTGGCCATATCCCTGATGAAGTCCGAGAACCGGGCATCCTCCGGGGGGGACTGTTTCCGAGGTTCGGACTCAGGGGAGTCCGAGGGGACACACCGAGTCCGAAAAGAATCAGGTGACTCTTCCACTTCAGACTCCCAGGCCGACTCCGAGGAGGAATCGGTGGGGTCGGTTCGGGCGGGCAGAGGCGTCGGCCGCCCCGACGCCGAGGGAGTCGGCGTCGACGACCTCGGTCCCGAACGGGAGGCCGAGGGTGACCTCGACCGAGGATCGACTCGAGCCCGCATGGACTCGAGGATCGGCTCGGTCTCCGGGGTCGACTTAGACGTCGACGTCCCGGCGGTCGGGGCAGAGGCGCCAGCGAGGCTAGCGATCAGTGCCCGCTGCTGGTCCATGAAGGCAGATAGTCTGCTCTCCAAGGCCATCAACCTGAGTCCGACCTCAGGTGACCCAGCAGCCCCCGACTCGGGCCCCGACGGCGTCGGGCCCGACGTCGGACCCCTCGGAGGCGAGTCCAGGAGGACTACAGGACTTACCCGAGCAGGCAACTCCGATTCTAAACGAGGTCACTTCGGGAGACGTTCCTTCTCCAAAGACCCGGGACGGCTATCGGGGCTATGCGACCTGGCCCTCGCGGAACCAGGAGCGTCCACCGACGCCGCCCTCGCGGGTTTCGCCTTCCGATGATGATCCCCGGAGGGAGAACCTCTGTCGGAGGAACTCCGGCGATGCTCAGAGCTGGAGCCTCTGGACGCCGAGGCCTCCGACGAGGTCCGGGTACGGGTGGGATCTGCGAAGATTCTTTCCCGCTGATGCCGCCGACTCCGTAAAGCTTTGGAGGACATTTTGCTGCAGGCCCCACAGATCAGTTCCTCGTGATCTGGGCCAAGGCAGCGGAGGCAATTATCGTGTGTGTCAGTGAGTGACATATTTCTGTCACACTGAACACACCTTTTGAAACCACTGGCAGCCATCGGGGGAAAAAGGGCCCCTGCAAGGTCAAAGGACCGGGCTGCCAGCGAAAAACCGAAAAACGAAACTGACAAGAAAAATCAGAAAAACCGAAAAATAAGAGAAGGACTCGCAACGGCGTCGCGAGTCCGGGCAGGAAAGAGACCGGCGTCGAACCGAAGAAAAAAAGAGAAATAAACGACGAAAAATCAACTTTTTCTGCGGGGACAAGAAGACCACGTCTGTAGGGCTCCGCGGAAAAAAAGAAGACTGGCTAAGATGGCACCCTTGGGCGGGAAGGGGACCGCGCATGCGCGCTGCAATTCCCAAAGGCTTTCTTTGAAAGCTGGGGAAAATTGCTCCGCGAGGGCTCTGTCGGCGCCGACGTCACCCATATGTGAGGACTGACTTCCTGCTTGGTCCTGGAGAAGCTCAAATCCAGTTGTAGGAAGCTTACAGTGAGTATGCTTAATTAGGCCGAGCCCCAAAACAGTCAGGATCCAAAACACTGACTTACAATTCCAATCAAATGGTCTATTGAATAAGACAGGTACAATATTCAGTAAGACGTACAAAGTAACCCGGCTGCAGTTTGTGGATTAAAAATTTAAAGAAGGAGCTTCAAAACTCAGAGGCAGCCGGTCCGGATGCAGTTGAAATCATCCCAGAGCAGCTGGGGCAAGTAAGAAAAAAAACAGGCTACTCACAGTTTTCTTTCAGGAAATGATACCTGAACTTCCTGGAGGTGTCTAAACTCTCGTGGCACTTCCTGGAAGTGTCCAAACTCTCGTGGCAAAGACTCAGCGCAGCGTAAAGCCAATGGAGAGCTCCACTGAAGCCAAGCTCAGGAGTTCCCAAGTTCATCTGGGGAAGCAAGATGCTGGGGGAAGAGCAGAGCTGATTCATGAGGTCCCTGTGTTTCTTTTGACAGCCTATGCAACGTAAACCTGAATAAGGCATAGTGAGAACTAAAAACAAATAACTGCGTCCCGCAGGAACAGGCATTTAACAATATTCCCCATAATAGGTAATGCCTCAGCCAGCCTTCTTTGTTGGGCACAGTGGGGGATGGAACCCATGAGCCCTGCACCCTTCGTCAGTGACTTAGCATTGTACTGTGGCTCTGAATTGCATCCTGTTCTCTATCCACGCCTTCCGTACTTTTTATTCATTATGTTAATACATAGGCAGAGAAAAAGGAACCCCTTCACAACTCACAGCTAGCAAGTGTTGTGGAAAAAAAAAAACTTAAACAGCAATATAGCTATTAGAAGCCAGCAGAGAAGTAATCTGGCTTCCCGCCAAAAACCGGGGCTCATTAGCTATTCAAAATGGCCGCCGGCAAAAATAAACCTCAAAAAGAGTGAATTAAAACCCCCAAAAGCTAAGGAATTAACTTAAAAAGTCAAAGGAGAAGGTGGGAGGGTTGCAGGCATGAGAGAAATGCCTAAAATCGCTGAAAAATCAAGAAAAATAAATCGAGTTACCACAGAGTTGCAGACAGCAGTGGGAAAAAGACAGTTTCTGTACTTACAGTACCGAAAGTGCAGAGAAGCCACGGACCGCTGCTCAAACCACTGCAGCTGCCTCACCACTAAAATCAGCCCCAGGGACTGGATTTTAGAAGGCGTACCATCCAGCTAAATAGCCCTCATGACTAGTGCTGGGGAGTCTGCACATCAGCGATCTCTACTGTGACAGAGGACACAGGAGCTTCAGCTGGAGTCATCCTGGTGCTCAGATAAGTACACTGGCAACTCAGGGCATAATCTCTCCAAGAGAAATCACAAAGAAATAAAGCATTTTAAATTTTGTTTGAAGGAGCAAAAAAAAAAAGCATCCAGATCTGCTGGAGACAGAGAAAAACTGAGGGAGACCCCTAGGGTTAGGATTATATCACCAGGCTCCATCCTATCAGAGCTCTGGCAGAATTCTCTGTCTCCAAGATCTGCTGGCAGGGGTGCATAACCCGTTTGTCTGGACTGGTCTAGCAGTATGAACTGGAAAGCCCTTTTGGACTATATGGAGCACCCAGGTATCTGATGTGACGGCTGACCACCTGTGAGCAAAAAGGGCCAGCCGGTCTCCTGTGCTGATGTGAGCCAGCTGAGGAGGAGAGGCTATGCTTTCTGAGTCAAAACACCCTGCCCTGCTGTGCAGGAGCCGGTGTTGGTGGCTTGGGGGCCTTCTGCCTACGGGGGCCATGACCCTGCCCCTTGGCCTGCTGACCCTGTTGGGGAGCTGCAGAGGCCTGATAATGAGGGTATTGTTTATAGGCAGATGTCTTCCTCGGGTAAAAGGTCTTTTTTCCCCAGCCCTTCTTCTTCTGAGAAGAGGCAGAGGTTTTTCTGGACAGCCTAGTCCTGGTCAGAGTCTCGGTCTTGAGTTCAGCAGCCTTTTCAGACATGGGTTTGCCAAAAAGGTTTTCACCTCGGCAGGGGACATCGACCAACTTGTCCTGTACCCATGGCTCGAGGTCAGATGACTGTAGCCAAGCCTGTCGGCGGGCACCGATGCCGACCCCGGCTACTCGGGCCGAAGCCTCGAAGCCATCGTAGGCTGCTTGAGAGATAAACTTCGAGCACTCTCAAATACCAGTGGATAAGGCCTGGAACCTCTGCAAAGGTTCCTCGGAGAGACCAGCAGAGAACCCGGCAATCTCCTTTGCCAGGTCTCGAAGGTACATGCCCATGTAGAGCTGGTATATCTGGACACGGCAAGCAAGCATAGAGCCCTGGAAGCACTTCTTACTGAGGGCATCCAGGTTCCGGGCCTCCCGGCTGGGAGGTACCGAGGAGTGCATCTTCTGACTTTTCAGTCGATGCATGGCCGATTCCACAACCATGGAGTGGTGCGGTAATTGTGCCTTTTGGAACCCGAGGCTCTTGCAGACTCGATAGATGGAATCGACCCACTTGCTTAACACCAGCGTCGAGGCCGGGGTCTCCCACATGCGGAAGAGCAGCCGCTCCAGCATCGGAGGAACCGGAACAGTAAAGGGCTCCTTCGGGGGAGAGTCATACTGGAGGGCCTCAAGCTCCTCGGCTCGAGGCTCCTCCTCGGGATCCGCGGGGAATGCCAAGGCCTTGGCCATATCCCGCACGAAGTCCGAGAACCGGGTATCCTCCGATGGGGATCGTCTGAGGTTCGGACTCCGGTGAGTCTGATGGGACACACCGAGTCCGAAAGGTGTCGGGTGACTCTTCATCCCCCGTCTCCCAGCCTGACTCCTCGGAGGAGGAATCGAGCGGTTCCGGCTGGGCGAGCACCGATGCCCTCCGCCCCAATGCCGAGGGAACCGGCGTCGACGACCTCGGTCCCGAACGGGAGGCCGAGGGAGACCGTGGCCGAGGATCGACTCGAGCTCGCATGGACTCGAGGATCGGTTCGGCCTCCGGGGTCGACTTGGACGTCGATGTCCCGGTGGTCGGGGCAGATGCACCGGTGAGACCGGCGATCAGTGCCCGCTGCTGCTCCAAGAAGGCAGCCAAGCTGCTCTCCAAGGTCGTCAACCTGAGTCCGAGCTCAGGAGACTCAGCAGCCCCCGACTTGGGCCCCGACGGCGTCGGGCCTGACGTCGGCTCCCCTGGAGGAGAGTCCACGAGGACTACAGTACTCACGTGTCCAGGAGACTCCATCTCGAGACGAGGTTGTTTGGCTGGCCTCTCCGACTCCGAAGACCCGGGACGGCGGTCGGGGCTATGCGACCTGGCCCTCGAGGGACCAGATGCGTCCGCCGACGCCACCCTCACGGGTTTTTTCTTCCTGCGCTGCTCCCGCGAAGGAGACCCCCGCTCAGAGGAACCCCGACATTGCTCGGGGCCGGAGTCCCGAGACGTCGAGGCCTCTGACGAGGTCCGGGCCCGTCCGGACGCAGAGTCAGAGAAGATTCTGTCCTTTTGGTGCTGCCGACTCCTCAACGCCTTCGAGGACATTTTGCCACATGGAGCACAGATCATCGGGTCATGATCGGGTCCAAGGCAGCGGAGGCAGCAGTCATGTGTGTCAGTAAGAGACATAAGTTTCTTACACCAATCACACTTTTTAAACCCGCTGGCAGCCATCGGGGGAAAAAGGGCCCCTGCGAGGTCGAAAGACAGGGTTGCCAGTGAAAAAGAAAAATGGCGCGAACGCTAGTCACGAAGGACAAAAACCGAAAAAAGAGAGAGTGGGCTCGATACCGGCGTATCGGGCCCAGGCGGGAAAAGGATCCGGCGTCGAACCGAAGAAGGAAGACAAAAAACAGGGTAATCAACTTTTTCCTCGGCGAAAAACGAACTAAGTCCGTCGGGCTCCGCGGAAAAAAGAAGACTGAGCAAGATGGCACCCTTGGGCAGGAAGGGGACCGCGCATGCGTGCTGCAATTCCCAAAGGCTTTCTTTGAAAGCTGGGAAAATGCTCCGCACGGGGGCTCCGTCGGCGCTGACGTCACCCATATGTGAGGACTGACTTCCTGCTTGGTCCTGGAGAAAGGAGTGATCCCCAGTTGCTTCTGCTCCATTGGGCTCCAAACCCAAATGGTGCCCTTATTTAGCAACTTGACCCCTAGCATTGTGCCATGGCAATACCACTTGAAGTTGATGGTGCCGGTTTGGACCCAGAGTCCAAGAAAGCAAAAGCACTTGGGATCAATCTTGCTCCCCCTAGACAATCAGGGAAATCCTCCAAGATCAAGTAAAGACCTTTGGATTCCTCCAGTGACCTGTTCCTGGCCAAATCTGAGGGCCTTTACTCAATCCTCATCCTTTTTTACCAATCTGCCGCTTTTGACACTGTTACCATCTCTTCTTGATACCCTATTCTTGCTTGATTTTCAGGACTCTGTTATATCCTGGTTTAATTCTTATTTCTTCCATTGTATGACTAATGTATGCTCTAGTGGATTCTCCTCCACTGCTATTCCACTATCAGTCAATCTACCTGAGGGGCTCTGTCTTTGTCTATACTTGTACTTTGTCTATACTTGGTGCCTTGATCTTGGTCCCATGGTTTTCAGTGACATCTTTATGGTGATGACTCCCAGATCTACCTCTATGAACCTCAGAACTCTCCAGGAATTCAGGCCCATAAGATTTGTATGAGGTAAAGACACAAAGACTGAATTTAGAAAAACAAAGAATTTCTGCATAGTTTTACAAAAGTATTCTCTTATTTCATAGTCAATACCATTCTGCAACAAATTTCTTACTATAAACAACAACATTTAATTTAACCTACCTTGAAAGTCCCATGATTAGAATCTTTCATTTCAATTTCTTTCATTAATGTTCTATTTTGAGATTTTTCCTGAGTTACTTGCTGTTCTAAATCCTTTTGAACCATTAGTGATCTTTCCTAAACAAAACAGGAATTTATGACAAACCTGAGAAATCTGTTCTGTACTAGGAGAGGTCAAAATTAAGCTTTCTTTAGAAGCTCAAATGACAAGGCCTTCGATTTTCGTACCTTAGCCACATCATGTGACGAGAAAGATTAGAGAAAAACATCATACTTGGCAAGATTGAAGATCAGCTAATAAGAGAAAGGCCAGCAAGGCTATGGATTGATACAATAACAGCAGCTATGGATTCCACTCTATCAACAATAAGCTGCCTGAGTGAAGACTGAACACAGTTTAGGAAACTATCCAAAGGGTCGTGATGAATCGACATTGATATGATGACACGTAATAACAATAATTTCTGTCAGTGATAATAAAATTTAAACTTACCAGTTAATTTCCTTTCCTTTAGTCCTGCCAGATCAGTTCAGATAAGTAGATTTATCCCCATGCCAGCAGATGGAGAAATAGTAAAAAGATCAGAGCTGACTTCACTCCCCTTACAGGGCACTGGTGCTGCCTTCAGCTCTTCAGTATCCTATATCAAAGCTAAGACCACCAAAGGCAATTGTGATGTTCTTGCTGTTAGTTTTCTGAAATCATTAGACAGAGCTGTTGGTCATTGTGGCTTCTCTGGTGGATTCTGGACTGGTCTGACAGGGCTACAGAAAAAAAACAACAAATTAACTAGTAAGTTTAAATTTCACCTTCCTCATCATCTAAGCCAGACCATTCCAAATGAATGGGATGTACCCAAGCTCTACCCATGCCAGAGAGTTCTCAGGACATCTAAGGCGTAGTCCCTCTAGACTTGCTACCAAGGCAGAGTGAGGAGCACGCCGCGGAAGAGATCAAAGGGCAGCGGCCCTTTAAAAGCAGCGTGCTCCATCGGGCGTGCCCGCGCCTGGCGGACCCGCACCTGAGGGCCTCGCCAGAGGGCCCTTTGGCATGGCCCTTAGGCACGGGCCCGGGAGCGCTCTGGTGTGAGCCGTGAACCCTGCTCCCCCTAATCATCACAGCTGCCTGAGCCGGCCCTGGATCCGGGTAGGCAAAATCGCTCCTCCACACTTCTCCTCCAGACCTCAACCATCTCGCCATCACCTCCTTCCTTCAAGCAACTTTCTTTGACTTGCTGCCCACTGCTGACATTGACCTTCCTTCCATTACCCGCCTGTACTTGCTACCCATTGTCTACTTAGTACTGTTACCTACAGCCTGCCTAGAGCTGCTAACCACTGTTTGAACTGAACCGCTACCCACTGTTTGCCTAGACCTGTTGCCCACTGCCTGCACTTAACTGCTACCCAGTACTTGCACAGAACTGTTTGCCTTGACCTGTTGCCCACTGCCTGCACTGAACTGCTACCCAGTACTTGCACAGAACTGCTGCTCACTGCCTGCACCCCAGCAGAACTGCTATCCAGTATTACTCTGAAATGCTACCCATTGTTGCGCAGATCTGCTACCCAATGTTGCCTAGACCTGTTACCCAGTGTTGTTTAGATCTGCTTCCCAGTGTTGCTTAGATTTGCTTCCCAGTGTTGCTTAGAACTGCTATCTATTGTTGCGTGGAACTGCTCCCAGTACTGCACAGAACTACCTATTGTTGCTTAGAACTGCCACCCATTATTGCCTAGACCTGCTACCCAGTGTTGCGTAGAACTTCTTCCCAGTGTTGCATAGTACTGCTACCTATTGTTGCATAGTACTGCTACCTATTGTTGCGTAGTACTGCTTCCCAGTGTTGCGTAGAACTGTTTCCCAGTGTTGCACAATACTGCTACACATTGTTGCTTAAAACTGCTACCCATTGTTACGTAGAACTGCTTCCCAGTGTTGCTTAGAACCGCTAACTATTGTTGCGTAGAACTGCTACCCATTATTGCCTAGACCTGCTGCCCAGTGTTGCGTAGAACTGCTTCCCAGTGTTGCACAGTACTGCTTCCCAGTGTCGCACAGTACTGCTACCCATTGTTGCTTAAAACTGCTACCCATTGTTGCGTAGAACTTGTGATGCAGCAGACCAGCGGGGAATAGAAGAAAATGTTTTAAACACGGAAAAAGGCATGCACAAGCTGCAGTATTCTCAAGAACCTGATAGGGGGAGCAAGAGGGACCTCCGGAAGATTGAGGATCCACGCCCCACAGGGTGCGACCTAAAGCCAGCCAGCCTCCAATCCAGGAAGGCAGGAACTCCTTTTAAAGAAAGTCTGGAAGACTGTAGAGAGAGAAGTGGCGGTAAAGAGGAAGGTGGCTGTAGAGGCAGAAGTGTCGGTGAAGCCAGAAGCAGCAGAGAAAGCAGCAGAGAAGTTGCGGAGCCTTCAGAAACCGGAGAAGTAGCAGAAACTGCAGAAGCTGGAGAAACTGCCGAAGCTACAGACACTGCTGGAGTGCAGGAAAGAGGTACAGGCCAGAGAGACCTGAAAGGACAGAGAATACAGAAGGATCCAGGGGATTCAGGAACGCGCAAGCCATACTATGACTGCTGTGGGAAAACCCAAGCCATATTGCAGGAGCAAGGCAAATTCTCACCAGGAGTAGGCCTCAAGCCTCGTCCCCAAGAAAGAAGCCAGAGTTACAAGGTAACCCATACTTTGTTGGAAACAGCCTTCAGAGGGCTAGCGTATGGAGAGGACAAGAAACAGAAGCTCCCTGTTCATGTCCCACTTCTCAGGAGACAAGGTATGAAAAGCTTTTATCAAATAAGAAACTTTTAAATAAGCAAGGTTGGCAGGAAGCGAATGTAAAGCCTTTGAAGAGAGAAGGATATTCACACTGTAGAACAGCTCATGACCGACGCCCTACGCTGAACCCCAGGCACTGGGAGGTCATACAGCATTTGTGTGAAAAGCCTGATTATAGCTTCCCCAGAACCATTGACTCTGTTTCAGATACATTGGAGCAGGAACCGATGCAAGTGGAAGTGGTAGAGCCCCTTTCTGAGGAAGAAATGGATTGTAGCTTTTGTACCAATGGAAGCTTGGAATCCTTGTGTAGCAAGTGAGCAGTAGACTTGTGTAATTAGGAAAACTTGTTTTGTATCCCCTCTGTGAAGAAAACAGTTTTTGCTTTTGAACCTGAGTTGTACCTTTTTCCTAACCTAATGTAAGGACATTTCTTTTGTTGTTTGAATCTGATCCTTTGAACCTTTTTGCAAGACAAGGGAAATAAAGCCTTATTTTTCCCTCCACTCGAAGACCTGTGTTCTCTGGGTATTTGGTAATAAGGACGCTACCAAGGCTATACATCACTGGGCCCTAGAAAATACTTACCAAACCCAACCTTATTCTCAATTGTGTCCGACCTGCCTTGGAGCCCATTAGCCACCAGGGTGGCGTCGCGACAAACTGCTGCCCATTATTGCCTAGAACTGCTACCTGTTTGCTCAGATCTTGCTGCCCACCCCATGGCCCCACATCTCATTGTCCTTCTCTCCCTCTTCCTCCCCAACTGCCTATCAACACCCTCCCTCCTCTCCCCTACCCTCCTCACTTCTCCCTCCACTCTCCCCCCTAGCCTAGCATCTGCTTTCGAGCCTCTCCACACTATCCCCCGCACTTACCCAGCCCCCCTCTCCACCTTCCTCACTTCTCCCTCCATTCTGCCCCCTACCCTAGCACCTGCTCTTGAGCTTCCCCACCCCATCCCCCACATTCAACCTGCCCCCCTCTCTTTAAGGCAACCCCACCCTCGCTTCCGCCATACTATCTCCACTTTACCTCGCTCTCTAATACTCATTCTCCTTCTCTCATCAGGTAATATCAACCCTAACCCTCATCTGCCCCACCCATTTCTCTCTCTCTAAAGATAGTTCCTCACGTACCTTATCTAATCTCATCCACATCCCACTCCTCCCTCCTTCCACCCCCTCCCAGTCATCCCACAATCACTCATCCATAAATATCAACTCTAACCCTACCCCCAAAAATAATCCCTCACATAACCTACCCAGCACCAACAAGTTAACCCTCATTTCCCCCCCCCCCCTCATATCCCTCTCGGGGGCACATACACCCAAACATACCCACCCTCACCCTTCTTCATCCAAAGCTCGCTACTACCCTAAAAATAGACCCCCGTGCTATTCTAATAAGAAATCTGCACGTAACTTATCCAACCTTATTCATATCCCTCTCCCCCCCCCCCTCCACTCTCCCGTTTACTTGTGCCCTATGGAACGCATGCTCAGTCATTAAAAAAATCTCTTTTATTCACGATCTTTTCATCTCTAATGCCCTACACCTCCTTGCCCTGATCGAGACCTGGCTCCCCCCAGACGACACCGCATTCCTTGCCTCTCTCTGCTATGGGGGCTTCCAATTCTCCCATACACCTCGATCTACTGGTCGCGATGGTGGCTCTCTCCCTCTTGCCAATTCCAACCCCTCCTGCCACCCCAATCACACTACCCACTCTCCTTCGAAGTCCACTCCACTCACCTTCTCACACCACTTCCCCTCCGAGTAGCGGTTATTTATCACCCACCCAACTACTCCAAATCAACCTTCCTCATCGACTTCGACTCCTGGCTCTCTGCCTTTATGGATCCCTCCTCCCCCACTCTTATTCTTGGCGATTTCAACATTCACGTCGACAACCCCTCCGACCCTCATGCCTCAAAGTTCCTCACCCTTACCACCTCGTTTGACCTCCAACTTTGCTCCACTGCCCCCACACACCTACACGGCTACTGCCTTGACCTAATACTCTTCTCCAATTCCTCTCCCTCAAATTTCCGCAAATCAATCCTTCCCTTATCTGACCATCACCTCCTAACTTTTATTCTACAGCGCCCACCATCTCAACCTCGTCCTGTCTCCTCCAACCTATTTAGAAATCTGCAAAGTATTGATTCCCTGACTCTCTCCTCCACCATTTCTCCATTTTATCCTCCGAGTCCGTCGATGAGGCATTATCCTCATACAATGCTACACTATCCTCAGCCCTTGACACTCTTGCCCCTTCCATCCTACGTCCTGTTAAACGATCTACATCACAACCCTGGCTTTCACCCACAATCCTTTACTTACGCATCTGCGCCCGTTCTGCTGAACGAGCCTGGTCCAAATCCCGCTCCCCAGAAAACCTTCTACACTTCAAATTCATGCTTGGCTTCTTCCAGTCAGCCTTAGCACTTGCCAAACAAGACTATTTCATTCATCTGACTAATTCCCTTGCCTCTGATCCCCACCGTCTCTTTAACACCCTCAATTCTCTCCTCAAGGTTCCCCCGCCCCCAATCCCACCCTCCCTTTCTACCCAAACCCTAGCCGACTACTTCCACGACAAAATCCTCAAAATTACCCTCCAATTCCCTACCCCCTCATCTACCTCCCCTCTTCCTCATTTCTCCTCCCCCATCCATACTCCCCTCGCCACCCTCTCCTCCTTCCCTTCGATCTCCGACAAAGAAACCACACTCCTCCTTTCCTCCTCCAAACCCGCCACCTGTTCTTCAGACCCTATCCCCACCCATCTCCTACGTTCCATCTCCCTCACCATTGTCCCCTCCATCACTCATATCCTCAACCTTTCACTCTCCACTGCAACTGTCCCCGCTGACTTCAAACACGCTGTTGTCACACCCCTCCTCAAGAAACCCTCACTTGATCCCACTTGCCCTTCCAACTATCGACCCATCTCCCTCCTTCCCTTTATATCCAAACTATTAGAACGAGCAGTCCACCATCGCTGCCTTGACTCTCTCATCTCCCAGGCCCTCCTGGACCCGCTTCAATCCGGCTTCCGTCCCCTACATTCCACTGAAACGGCACTCACTAAAGTCACAAACGACCTGTTCCTGGCTAAGTCCAAGGGCCTCTACTCTATCCTCATCCTTCTTGACCTTTCTGCTGCCTTTGACACCGTGGACCACGACCTTCTCCTCATCACCCTCTTCTCACCTGGCTTCAAGGATTCCCTACTATCCTGGTTCTCCTCCTACCTCTCCCATCACTCATTCAGTGTATGCTCTGGTGGCTCCTCCTCCTCCCCTACCCCACTCCATGTAGGAGTACCCCAGGGATCTGTCTTGGGCCCCCTCCTCTTCTCTCTCTATACCCAAGGCCTTGGCGCACTCATCTCCTCCCACGGCTTTCAATACCATCTCTATGCCGATGACTCCAAAATTTACCTCTCTACACCTGATATTTCCCCGACAACTCAGTCCAAGATCTCTGCCTGTCTTTCGGACATCGCTGCCTGGATGTCTCACTGCCGATTAAAATTGAACATGGCCAAGACTGAACTCCTTGTCTTTCCACCTAACTCCTTCCCCCCCACACACTTCCCCCTCTCTCAATCCATGTGGATGGATCTACTATCCTTCCTGTTCCCTCGGCCCGCAATCTGGGGGTTATCTTTGATACATCTCTCTCCTTTTCTGCTCATATCCAGCTTGTAGCTAAGACCTGCCGCTTCTTTCTCTACAACATCAGCAAAATCCGCCCCTTCCTCTCTGAACACACCACCAAAATGCTTATCCACTCCTTAATCTCCTCTCACCTTGATTACTGCAACTTACTTCTTGCTGGTCTTCCCGCTAGCCACCTCCTTCCCCTCCAATCTATACAAAATCACACCGCTCGACTAATCTTCTGCCAACCTCACCATGCCCACGTTACTCCTCTTCTCAGGTCACTTCACTGGCTCCCTGTCCAATCCCGCATCCAATTCAAGCTTCTCCTGCTAACCTATAAGTGCATCCACTCTATGGCCCCTAGCTACCTCTTATCTCTCCCTACATCCCCTCTCGAAATCTGCGCTCTGCTAACAAATTACTTCTATCAATGCCTTTCACATGCACTGCAAACTTCCTACTGCGCTCCTTTCACCTTGCTGCACCTTACGCCTGAAACAGCCTACCTGCTTCTGTGCACCTGGCATCCTCCTCAGCCCTCTTCAAATCCAAATTGAAGACCCACCTCTTCACTGTTGCATTCAGATCCTGACTCCTTCTTCATCTTACCCTAACCCCCGCCATCATTTATGACCAACCTACTGACCAAACCGTACCTTGCGCAGAACTGACCAATGCTCTACCTTGCGCAGAACTGACTAATGCTCTATACTGTTCTAACTGCTATACTGTTCTAACTTATGTTTTGTTCTAACTAGACTGTAAGCTCCGATGAGCTTGACTTTGACGAGCAGGGACTGTCTCTTGTATGCTGGCTACCTCTTGTAGGTCAGCTGTGCAGCGCTGCGTGTGTGGCGCTCTACAAGTGCTGAATAGTAGTAGTAGTAGTAGTGTGCAGTTTTGGTAAGATGCTAAAAAATAATGCAGGGCCCCCACACTAAAAATCCTGGGCTACTCTGGCAGTGCATTTTGGAGTGGGGACTGTGTAGGACATGGGCATTACAAGCAAATTGTGGCTAGAACAGGTGTTAGCAGCCTGTACTAACTGCACTCAGCGCAGGTAGTAAGGGTGCAACTAACACTACCTCAATTTGTGGTGTTAATTGCACCTGCAGCTCCAGTCTCTGCACTACTGTGCGGCTTTCATGCACTAACTGCAGGGGGACGGATGAACATGCTCCCCTGCAGTTAGCCAGAAGCCCCGCACTAGTAATGTGACTCACATGTTCATTACCAGCATGGAGCTTAACATGCCCCTTAGAGTAGGGGTACAACCGAGGCAATAGCACTGCCCTGCCATTACTATCCTCTGGAAAAACAGATTCTAACTCTGTCTATGAGGACTCCTGAGCTCTAACTGAGTGGGGTCACAACACTGTCACCTCCCAGGAAAAGGATCTAGGTGGCATCTTGGATAATACATTTGACTCCTTTGCTCGGTGTGCAGCAGCAGCCAAAAAACTAAACAGAAAGCATAGTTGCTTACCTGTAAGAAGGGTTCTTCATAGACAGAAGGGTATGCAGCCACACTCTGAAAGTGAAGTCCCTCATTGAGCCTGAGTTCCTTGGATTTCCCATAGCTAAGAGAAGCTTTTGAGCCTCTCCAAGCATGCATGTCTGCTTCCAGCTAGTTTGCTTCCGGAGGAATCAGTTCTTACCATAGCAGCGATAAAATGCCCGCTCTCTTCATCTTGTGAAATATTTTCTGGCTGTGAAGAGTTGCTTTTCCACTCAATTTGTCTTTGTTGTAGGGTTTCTTTTGTTTGTTTATTTTTGGCACTGTAAGGATGGGGGCAGGTGAGCGTGGCCTCAAATCCCTGCTGTCTACGGAGAAAACGAAATTAGGTCTTACCTGCTAATTGTCTTTCCTTGAACTTTCTCCGGGCCAGTCCAGGGAAAGGTAGGGTTGTCAATCCCCTATAGCAACTGAGGACTGAATGCTTCAAGTTTTCCTGAGAGGTGAAGCCACTCCCCCTTAGGGCTAACCATCAGTCTCCTTCTGACAAAGCAACTAAAGAGAAAAAACTGAAAAAAGTAGATTAACCCTTGAAAAACTGATAACAATCTATAGTTCTTGAACCACGAGGAAGCAAAAAAAACACACTTCCCCTGTAAGTTTAAAGTTGTTTTTTTTTTTTTTTTTTTGCCATACTCAAAACATATATAGGAGTTACTACAGAGTGATCCGTGCGTGGCATGGAGTGCATGCGCCCAGCCCCAAGATGTGCTTCCGGAGCTAAAACGCCGAGAAGATGAAATGCTTCGAACATGCTACCAAACATATCGCTGGCAAAAGGCTGAACATCCGGGTGGGACCCTGGACTGGCCCGGAGAAAGTTCAAGGAAAGACAATTAGCAGGTAAGACCTAATTTCGTTTTCCTTATCACTTCTCCGGGCCAGTCCAGGGAAAGGTAGGGCAGTACCAAAGCAGTACCTAAGTCCGGGAGGGGCCCGCCAAACCTGAGATAAGAGCCGCAGCCCCCACCCTAGCATCGTCTCGTGCTTGAACATCTAAGCGGTAATGCTTTGCAAACGCGTGCAAAGAAGACCACGTTGCTGCTCTGCAAATATCCACCGGCGGAACGAAGGCGAACTCCGCCCAGGAAGTTGATTGAGCCCGAGTGGAATGCGCTCGCAGTGGTAGCGGTAGCGACAGACCGCGGATAATGTATGCTTTGGCAATGGCTTTGCGGACCCATCTGGCAATTGTGGACTTAGAGGCCGCAAGACCCTTTCGAGGACCACTGAACTGGACAAAAAGCCTATCCGTCTTCCGAATAGATTGCAAAACCCGAAGGTAAGTTTTGAGAACCCGAGCTAGATCCAAATGCCGGAGTGCTCGGTCCATAGGAGAAGTGGAGGAACCCGAAAAAACAGGCAACGCCACAGATTGATTAACATGAAAAGACGACAGCACTTTCGGCAAAAAAGAGGGAACAGTGCGGAGCAAAACCCGCTCGGGAAGAAACTGCAAATAAGGTTCCTGACAAGACAAGGCTTGCAAATCCGCAATCCGGCGCGCTGAACACAAGGTGACCAGGAAGGCCGTCTTCCAAGAACACTGTCGGATCTGTCGCGAGCAGAGGGACGTCAAAGGAGAACGAGAAAACGCTTCCAAAACCACATTTAAGTCCCAAGGAGGCACAATAGAACGAACCGGGGGACGGATAATCTTTGCCGCCCGTAAAAAACGATGCACATCTGGATGCGCGGAAAGACGGCGACGTTGCACCGGACCTCGAAAACAGGCAAGCGCTGCTATGTGAACTTTAAGAGTACTAAGAGCCAGTCCCTTGTCCAAGCCATGCTGTAAGAAAAGGAGAAGCTGCGGCAATGTAGAAGACATAGGCAGAACATCGTGCTGAGTACACCAATTTTCAAAAAGGCGCCAAACTCGCACATATGCTAGAGACGTCACTGGCCTTTTAGACCGCAGCAAAGTAGACACTACTGAGTTTGCGTAACCTTTGCGTGTCAAGCGCGTCCTTTCAAGAGCCAAGCCGTAAGCAAGAAGCGATCCACTCGCGGCATGAGTATCGGACCCTGATGCAAGAGATTGCTGCGGACTGGAAGAGGCCATTGCTGATCCACCAGGAGTCGAACGAGATCGGCATACCAAGGCCTGCGCGGCCAATCCGGAGCTATGAGAATCACCAACCCCCGGTGCCGCGCAATGCGCTGGAGAACCCGACTCAACATCGGCCATGGAGGAAACACGTACAGCAGAGAATCTGGAGGCCAGGGCTGAACGAGAGCATCGAGCCCCTCGGACATGTGCTCTCGGCGCCTGCTGAAGAAACGATTCGCTTTGGCATTGCTGCATGTCGCCATCAAATCCATTATTGGCTGCCCCCAACGCAAGGTGAGATCGTGAAATACCGCCGCATTCAACTCCCACTCTCCGGGATCGAGAAGATGACGGCTGTGATAATCCGCTTGCACGTTCTCCGTGCCCGCAACATGAGCCGCCGAGAGCGCCAACAGATTGTCCTCCGCCCAAGTCATCATCGCGTGACATTCGGATAGGAAAGAAGGAATTTTGGTTCCCCCCTGACGATTGATATACGCCACCGTCACTGCATTGTCGGAAAAAACCTTTACCGCCGATCCTCTGAGAAAGGAAGCAAAGTGTAGGAGGGCAAGACGAGCTGCTCGCAGCTCCAAGAGGTTGATCGACCAGGAGCTCTCTTCGGGAGACCAAGCACCCTGAGCAATATGTGTCTGACAGTGAGCTCCCCAGCCGACAAGACTGGCATCCGTGGTGACCAATATCCAGGAGGGTTCTAGCAAGGGCACTCCCACAGATAGATGATCCCGAACTAACCACCACTCGAGACTGCGCCTTACAAGAATTGAATAGGGCAGGCGCTGCGAGAGAGGGTGAAGCTGTGGAGACCAACGGGACAGCAAGGCCTGCTGTAAAGTCCGCATGTGCGCTTTGGACCACGGAACCAGATCCAGCGCCGCCGCCATGGACCCCAAGAGTTGTAAGTAAGTCCACGCCGACGGAGTCGTCAGCCGCAGAAACGCTTGAACCTGCCGTACCAGCTTGTCTATGCGCACCTCGGGTAAAGAGACTCTCCCCCGCTCGGTGTCGAAAAGAGCGCCCAGATAAACCATCCGCTGCGATGGTACCAAGAGGCTCTTGGTTTGATTGATTACCCAACCAAGCCGCTCTAGAAGCTGCACCACCCGAGCTGTCGCTGCGACGGAATCGACCCGAGAATCGGCCCGGATCAACCAATCGTCGAGATAAGGATGAACGCGGATTCCGTCTTTCCGAAGCGCCGCTGCAACCACCACCATGAGCTTCGTGAACGTACGCGGAGCCGTAGCTAGCCCGAACGGCAACGCTTGAAACTGGAAATGTCCCACGGGAAGGGCAAAGCGCAGAAAACGCTGATGCGATGGCCTGATGGGAATATGAAGATAGGCCTCTGTAAGATCTATTGAGGTGAGAAATTCTCCCGGCTGTACCGCCCGAATTACGGTACGAAGAGTCTCCATGCGAAAGTGTGGTACCCGCAGGGTACGGTTTATGGCTTTGAGATCGAGCACCAGACGAAAAGAATCGTCCTTTTTGGGCACTACAAAATAAATCGAGTATCGACCGCAACCGTATTGGTCTAAAGGAACAGGAACGATCGCCTGCAACTGTAAGAGGCGCGAGAGCGTTTCCGCTATGGCTTCCGCCTTCCGATTCGAGCCGCCTGGAGACATTACAAATGCGGGGGTTAAGGGACACGCAAAATCGAGAGCATAGCCCTTCTGAATGATCTCCAACACCCATCTGTCGGAGGTGATGGTGGTCCAAGCCGTCAGGAAACCCTGTAGTCGCCCGCCTACCGGAACCAACGTCTGGACCAGCCGACCTTCATTGTGACTTTTTAACGGTGGGCTGGGGCGATCCAAAGTAGGATTTGCTAAAACCTCTGGCACCCCGAAAGGACTGGCCACGAAAGCTGGAACGGCCCCTGGCATAGGGGGAAAAACGGGCACCACGAAAACGACGGGAGTCTCTACCAGCGCCCCGGGAGACCGACCCCGAGCGCCCCGACCTAGGCCTATCCTCAGGTAACCGGCCGCCCTTGGAGTCACCTAAATCCTTAACAATCTTTTCCAAGGCTTCCCCGAATAGTAACTGCCCCTTATAGGGTAATTTACTGAGACGCAGCTTGGACGAAACATCCGCCGACCAGTTGCGCAGCCAAAGAAAGCGCCTAGCCGCCACGAGAGAGGCCATAGTCTTAGCCGCAATCCGCAACAAATCATAGAAGGCATCTGCCATATACGCCGCGGCTGATTCTAATTTCGCCGTGTCGGGCACCTCAGAAGGCTGCTCCCCTTGTAACCAGCGAATGGACGCCCGAGAAACGTATGCTCCACAAATTGCCGCTTGCAACGCCAGTGCGCTGGAATCGAAGGCCTGCTTGAGCAGAACCTCCAACTTCCTATCCTGCAGGTCCTTGAGAGCCGCTGCTCCCTCGACAGGAATGGTAGTCTTTTTGGTGACTGCAGATATGATAGCATCTACCTTTGGCATGTGCAACAAAGCCTTCACCTCCTGGGGAAGGGGGTATAAGCGCGCCAAGGCGCGGCTACCACGCAGGGAAGCCTCTGGACATTCCCATTCCGAATCAATCATTTGCCTGATCACCCGGTGAAGAGGGAAACAGCGTTGTTCGGTTTTAACTCCCTGTAATAAGGGATCTTCCAAGGGCTCCTGAGAAGAGGAAGGGAGCACAAGGTGCAGCGCTGTCAAAGACTGAGAAATGAGCGCTGAAAGTTCCTCCTTACGGAAGACGCGGAAAACATTGGGATCCACACCAGGAGCAATCTCTCCTTCCTCCAACTCCTCCGCCTCCATATCTAAAGCTGGATCAGCTCCTACCTCTGAATCCCCTTGAACTAGGGAAACGTCAGGGACCTGAGGAGAAAAAAAATCAATAGGCTCTGAAAGAAACCCTTTAGCCTGAGATGATCCCTCTCCAGGATCACCAGGCTCGGGAGCCCGCAGAGGCATAGTCATAGGAGAGGAAACTGCAGAGAGTGAAGCTGGCTGTGATGATTTCATTAAAAAAGCTGTGTGCATAGCCAGAATAAACTCAGGCGAAAAAAAGGAAGGGACCCTCTCTGGAGGCGCAGAAACGGCCTCGGCAGGCTTTGCCTGGCGTCTGGCCTCTTTATTTATTTATTTATTTATTTTATTTATTTAACAATCATTTATATCCCGCATCTTCCAGAAGTTCAGGTGCGGTTTACAATTGAACAACAGTCAACAAGGAGTGCTTGTTTTACATGGAACAATATTTGGCAGAAAACAATGTAATGGTTAAATACGTAACCGAACAGTGTAATGGTTAAATACATAATAGAACAGTGTAAAGGTTAAATACATAATAGAACAAGAACAATGTTAAGAACTATGTACAAATACATGTTTGTAAACTCGTTGGATTTAGATCATGGATATTTACAAGTGGGAGTAATATCTGTTAAGTTATGAGGTTAGTTTTACTCAGTAGGGTGTAATTTAGCCTTTTTCTGGGATGATTGATGGATTATCTATTTTGTTGTAGTGCATGGCAAAGAGATATGTTTTTAGTTTTTTGCGGAATTCTATAATTTCAGTTGTAGATCTTAGGTCCTCCGGGATGGAGTTCCAAATAAGGGGGGCCGCATGTGAGAAGGCTCTGTTATTAGTTAGTTTGCTTGCTTTTATAAAATCATTAGGGGTCCTTAATTTATTTGAGTGTCCTTTTCTGTGAGTGGTTTTTTGAGGTTCCTTGCTTATAAGTTTGCTTAATGGGATTGGAGCCATGTCATTAAGAGCTTTAAATGTGGTTATTGTGGTCTTATATATTATCCTGCTTTGTATTGGCAGCCAGTGCAGGGTTTCTAATATTGGAGTAATATGCTGAGATGAGTGTGCTTTCATTACGATTCTAGCTGCTGCGTTCTGTGCTAGTTGTATTCTTTTGATGTTTTGTTTCGTTATACCTAAAAGAATTAGGTTGGAAAAATCAAAGTGCGGGGTTATGGTTGCCTGTATTATATTAATGAAATCTTGAAAGTGAACTAAAGGGCGTAGTTGCTTTAGTATTTTGAGTTTGAAGTAGATTTTCTTTATAGTGTTTCTAATGTGGGTGTTCATCGTAAGGTGTGTGTCTAATATTACTCCTAGATATCTTATTTCATTTTTTATTGTGATGTTATGGTTTTGTATTGTTATATGGGTTGGAGGGACGTATGAATGGTTTTTCGTTGCAGCCTACTTACAATCTAAGATGTGCCTTGTTAACAGAGCCTCCACAACAACCACCACCCTTGGACAGGTCACCCTCGGAGCTTTTTCTGCATTCTCTATTCCTTCTAAGAAAGGAATTGAAGACACTATTACAACACTCAACATCACTACATCCCAGTCAGATCCATGCCCTGCCTTCTGGATCAAGGAATTCCGCAGTCACCTCAGCCCTGTAATTGCCTCCATAATGAACCTTTCCTTCTCAACAGGATCATTCCCTTCAGCCCTTAAACACACTTCTATTAGACCACTGTTGAAAAATTGCAAACTCGACCCCCTAAAGGTTGAGTCCTATAGACCTATCTCTAGTATTCCTCTACTTGCTAAGATCATCGAAAAAGAGGTCCAACGACAGTTACAGGACCATATTGACACTGCTGCTCCATTAGACCCCTGCCAACATGGCTTCAGGGAATATCATGGAGTCGAAACTCTCCTCACAATTCTCTTCAGCAAGATAATCACTGGCATAGATAACATCCGTCAAGGATTTGCCCTCATCTTTCTGGACATCGCAGCAGCGTTTGATTCAGTGAATCACGATATCCTTTTAATGAGGCTAACAGAGAAGGGCATCACTGGAACAGCGCTTGAATGGTGCAGGTCCTACTTATCCGGAAGATGGCTGCATGTCCGCTCAGGGGGCAGAACTTCAGAACCCTTCCACCTAGATCAGGGAGTCCCTCAAGGTTCTTCACTCTCTGCACTTCTATTCAACGTATACATGCAACCGATATGTAAGATCATACGGTCATTTAATGTCGACTGCATGCTTTATGCAGATGATGTCCTACTTTATACCCCCATCTCAACTGACCATTTGGATCTTTCCCCTCTAATCAACTGTTTCAATGCAGTTTCTGACTGGTTGCTCTCCCAAAACCTCCGTATACAACATAAGAAAACAGAAGTCCTCTTTATCTCAAGGAATCACAATTTCATCCCACCTCAATCTATAAGAACTAATGATGCTGAACTGCAAACCAAACCCTCAATACGCTACTTAGGAGTCACTCTGGATCAACATCTGGATATGAAGTCCCACATTGGAAACACAGTCAGAACAATATATTACAAGATCCGATCCCTGAGACACCTACGCTCCATTCTAGAACCAAAAGATTTCAGGACTATCTACCAGGCACTTATAATACCCCACTTCGATTACGCCAATGTCATTCTTCAAGGTCTCCCTCAATCTACCTTAAACCCTTTACAGCTGGCTATGAATGCTGCAGCAAGGGTACTCCAGGGGGCCACCAGGACTGACCATGTTACTCCTTTGCTGATTAAATTACATTGGCTACCCATTCATGCCAGAATTATCTTCAAAACTCTACTCCTTACGTTCAAAGCTCTCAACAAGCTTTCCGCTCCTTCCTTATCTGACCTTATTAATACTACCACACCAAACAGAGCAAGAAGATCCTCAGCCATCAACTCCTTAAAACTCCCAAAGGCCCTAACAAGCTGCTCTTCTTCCACAGCCAAGAGAGCCTTTATCCTCTGTGCCCCTAGGTGCTGGAATACACTACCTCCTGGCATTCGGGCTATCACTAGTTTATCACAATTCAGGAAAGCTCTCAAATTCCATCTCTTTAATAAACATCTTATTGAGACATCGATACTCATTGACACTAGTGATCCCACCCAGATACCCAGCTTCGTGGTTTCTCAACAACAGACATGTGATGAATCGCTTTGATTATTGAATATGTTCTTAGCACCTGTTCCTATTAACCTGTATTCATTCAGTAGTATTACATCTGTAAATAGACTGTAAATAGTTTCCCTTGTTATCCAAGTTCCTTCCCTTGTTATCTGTAAACTCATGCTTGTTATTGTACTGAGACCTTTGTTCTGTGTAAACCGCGCTGATGCTGAATAGTGCGGTATATAAGAGAATGTAAATAAAATAAAAATAAATAAAATTAATACTTCTGTTTTTGAATGGTTTATGTGGAGGTTTTTCGCTTTGAGCCAGGATGTGATTTCGTTAAGGCAATCTGTTAAGAGTTTTATCGGTACATCAGGGATAGTGAATGGAATGTATAACATGATATCATCTGCGTATAGATGATAGAGTACACCGAATTTTTTGAAAATGTCACAAATTGGTTTTATATATATATTAAATAGGAGGGCTGATAGTGCGGAGCCTTGTGGGAGACCAATTTCTTGTTTGTATGTGGTAGATGTTTGATTGTCTATTCTTACATTTTGCGTTCTATTATGTAAATATGAGGTGAACCATTTGTGTACCGTGGCATTTATACCTATTTGTTTTAGGTTATTAAGCATTATAGTGTGATGTACACTATCAAATGCTGCTGATATGTCAATAAATAGGAGTATGAAAGCTTTTTTGTGATTATCAATCCCTTTAAGGAGTGTATCGATTAAGACTGTTAATAGTGATTCTACTCCATGCTGAGGTCTGAAACCATATTGGTGTTCATCAAGTGGGTAGAAAAAGAGTCTAGGTATTCCTGTGTCTGGATCTGTACCACTTTTTCTATTATTTTAGCTAAAAAAGGGATACTTGAGATAGGTCGGTATGATTTTGGTGATGTTTTGTCCATTACACCATTCTTGAGAATTGGGCGGATTTGTGCATGTTTAAGTTTAGGGGGGAGGTAACCTTGGAGTAATGAGAGGTTGACTATAGGGAGGATGAAAGAGATTAGTATTGGAAGTGTACTTTTTATCCATGTTACAGGGCAGGGATCAAGGAAGGAGGTGGTAGTGTTGAGGTTGGAAATTATATTCTTTAGTGATTCTTTAGATGTGGGGTGAAAATCTGACCATTCGTTTAAGCAATTTAAAGCTGCATTATTTTTGTCTATGGTCGTTATAGGTTGTGTGGATTTATTTTGATAGTAGTCAGCTAAAGTTTGTACTGATATGTCAGTAATTTCATTGTTAAGTGTTTGGGGGTTATTAGTGAGATTTCTAACAATGGAGAATAGCTCTCGTGGTCTGTTATAGGATTTTGATAAGATTGTTGCATAGTAAGTCTTTTTAGTGCTATCTATGGTGTCCTTGTATTTTGTAAGAAGGTTATTATATATTTCCTTATGAATAAATAGTTTGGTTTTGCGCCATTTAAGTTCTGATTTTCTTAGCTGTCTCTTCATTTGTTTTAGCGTGTTGTCGAACCATGGAGCTTTTTTTGAGTTAGTGGGTTTCTTATTACTTCGATCAGATTTAGCTGCATCGGTTATTGTGTCATGCCAATTTTTGATAGCTTCGTCTAAATCCGTTGGGGGAGACACAAGGTAGGGTATTATTGTATCTAGGAATTCAGTTTCGTTAAATCTTTTGAATTTTGTGATGTGTTCACTTCTTGAGTAGTTTTTGGTGCTATTGGTGTGGAATGTTAGTTTTGTTTTAATAATGTGATGATCAGACCAAGGAATTTGTGTGCATTCTATAGAATCTGGGTTGAATAGTTGGAAGATTGAGTTTGGAAGAAGTATAAGGTCTAGCGTGCCTCCTTTTATATGTGTTGTTTTGTTGATTATCTGGTGAAAATCCATGTCAGCTATGGTTTCTAGGAAAATGTTGGCTTCCGATGCTGGAAGTGAGGGGAGGTTAAAATCACCTAGCATGATTATTGGATCTTGATCAGTAGATGAGCCCAGAAATTCAATAAGTGGATCTAGGCTATCTGTTTTTTGGTCAGGGGGTCTGTATATTAGGCATATTCTAAGATTGTTAGTCTTTATGGTGATTGTGTCAATGTTGTTGGCTATAATAGGTCTTATTGATTTGGCTTTTAATATCTTTTTCGTCATGATAAGTACGCCTCCTCCTTTTTTGTTAGGTCTGTGAGTAAAGTTTATATCATAGTCATCAGTATTAAGTTGGTTTATGTAGACTGTATCCGTTTCAGATAGCCACGTCTCAGTTACGCATAAAATGTCGGGTTTTAGGTCCGTTATTAAATCGCTAAAAATGGGAAGTTTATTTTTCATTGAGCGTGCATTGATAAGGATGCATGATAGTGATTTGGTGTTTTTGATGTTGCTTTCTTTTGTTTGTTGTAAATCATTTTGTTTTATTTGTATAAGTCGGTGGTAGTTTATTTTTGCCTGGTGGTATGGGTTTGTGTGGGCAATATGGTAGTTATTTCTAGGTGTTGTTCGTATTATGGGGATTGCCATGTGATTTTTAGAAGAAAAGCTAAGTGTTAGATCGATTAGGATTGTCAATAATATAAAGTTGTAGGTTATTTTTAGAATCATGGTGTTAGTGATTGTCATGTTCAGTGTCAAGGTACTGGTTGGAAAGTTTTCTGTAGTATAGTGTGTTTCGTAGTTCAATGTAATAATATCCGGATTCTATTACCGGTGTTGGTGATTATTTGGTCAGAGAAATTATGGAGGGAAAAGATCAGTTAGTGGTATTCAGTAAATAAGCTCTGTAAGAGTTAAATTGCAGTAGTGATAATTGTAAATCCAAGTGATTTACTGGTGACAGTAAGTTCGGAGCAGGTTACTGATGACGGTAACTCAATCTTCTAATGTCAACTGTATTAGAATGAATGGTTGTTACTTGCTAGTTGGCTACTTACAGCAATTATGAGTGCTGACTTACTGTTTAGCAACAATAATAACTTTCTACTGGCAACAGTATAAGTGATGGCTTACTACTGACAACAGTATTAGGTACTGTTGGTAATAGTGATGTAGAAAGAGCTAGTGAAGTGTTCAATTGAGGTATCAGTATCAATTATTGCTACAGTTTAATCAGCATCGATTAGTTATGTATATTATTGTAACACTGTAAATCGTTAGACTGTTCAGGTAAAGTAATTATCAGTTGATGTTAAGTTCAGAGCAGTTACAAACAATACAAATTAGTACTGACAATGTTATATTATTATTTTTTTTTTTTTTTCAGGAGTATATCTTACTGACAACAGTAAATAATCGTACTGGTTATAATCTATATATGAGCTACTGGCAACAGTATTACTTTCAGGCTATTTGTGATGGCAGTATGAAATACTACTAACAATAGTAATGTATTTCTGTTGTATATCTTATTTACAGTATTGATCAAGTTATACCAGATATGATGTAGTTGCTATAAAAGATAATCTATTTAGGGTCTCAGAGATTATTCACAGTTGAAAATGCAGTCCCAAGGGACTCTTTAGAAGTCTTAGCCTTGCTCTTATGAGGCCGAGACTGCTCTGATACGGCAGCCACCGGCGCTGACAAAATGGCCGCCTTTCCCGCCTTTTCGGCCAGCAAAGACGGCTCCTGTGCGCCTTGTAAAGACGTTTCCGCCATGAAGAAAAACAAAAAGAGACCCGCAAAGTGAAGAGCCGAAAAAAGAAAAACTGACCGCCGAAATCCCGAGAGGGAAAAAGAAACCAAAGTGGCCCGAAGAAGCGCCGCGGGCGGCAGACAGGGAAAAGAAAGCCACAAGGAACTCACCCGACGAACTAAAGACAAACAGAACCGGGCCCGCCGAACCGCTGCCAGCGGCAATGATGGCAAGGATGACAGCGCTATAGCAGAGGAAGAACTGGGGCCCCCAGGATCACTCTGTAGACGGAGACGGAGGCAGGCAATGAGGCAGGCTCTACCTCGCACTGCAAGACTTCTTTACTCACGTCTCGATGCTCTTAAAGCAACAGCGCTTTTAATTTAGAGGTGCACAATTTTACCCAAGAACCATAGAAAACAGCTCTGCCAGAGCTAAATTACTTAATAAAAGAAAGGTAAGAGGGAGAAAAAATAATTCGAACCTCTATAGCTGCTGAGGACTGAAAGACTGATGGTTAGCCCTAAGGGGGAGTGGCTTCACCTCTCAGGAAAACTTGAAGCATTCAGTCCTCAGTTGCTATAGGGGATTGACAACCCTACCTTTCCCTGGACTGGCCCGGAGAAGTGATAAGGAACCTCCATTACAGGTAAACAACTATGCTTTCTCCGGGACAAGAAGGGGGATGCAGGCATACTCTGATGGCAAGTCCAGAACTGAGGGCTGCCACAGAATCTGTTGATCATTTATGATCTCTGTTGCTTTCTGTACCTTTGGTTGTATGTGGTTTTGTTGATTTTTTTTGTTTTTTTGTTTCAAGGCAGCCCAGGCAAGAGTAGGGAGGTGGAGACTGATTAGATAGTGAAGAGACTGTGGAGAACCACTTGCTCGAAGGCAAAATCCTGTGCTGATGAATGGTTCAGACTGTAGTGTTTGGCGAAGGTGTGGATAGATGTCCAGGTGGCTGCCTTGAAGATATCTTATTTATTTATTTGGATTTATATACTGCACTTTTTAAGATCAGCGCGATTTAGATAAGAGCTCAATACATTGAAGAGATACAAATAATACATAGAACAGGTATACAATAAATTAAATATGTTTAAATAACAACAGAATGTTTCCATAAGCTGAATAGCTAACATGTAACCTGAAGAAGTTAACTATTTACAGGCTAAAAAGAGATATGCATTAGCAGGGAGGCCATAAGCAGCTATGGAACATGGTAGAATGAAAGCTGGAAAAGATGTGTCTTAATTGCCTTGTGGAAGATTGAAAGGTCAGTGATAAGGCGGATAGGAGGAGGGAGAGAGTTCCAGAGCAGCAGGGCAAAACAGGAGGAGAAGGCTCTGCTTCTGGAAAATTGAGCGCTTTTGCTCGTCATAGTTGGAATGGTAAGGGTATTAGCCATATTTGTTCTCCTGGATCTGGTTTAGGGTGTCCAATGTAAGAGGTTTTCCAGCGATGAAGCTGAGATCTGGTGAAGGATTTTAAATGAAAGTAAGAGAGCTTTGTATTTGAGTCAATTGTTAATTGGTAGCCAATGTAGCTGTATTAGGAGAGGTGAAACATGATCATATCTGGATGCTCCATGGATGGTTCGGGCAGCAGTATTTAAAGCCATTTGTAAAGGATGAAGTGCATATGTTGGTATACCATGAAGTATGATATTAGCATAATCAAAGAGTGGAGTGACCACGGCTTGGAATATAGTGCGAAAGTCAGTAGGTTCTAATAAGGGTCGAAGCTGGCGGAGTGATCTTATTTTGAGGTAGACAGCCTTCGTGATGTTTCTTATGTGGGTTTCCATATTTAGATGTTGGTCCAGGGTGACACCAAGATATCTAACCTTGTGATTTGACTTCAGAACAGCATTCTTAACCTGTAGTGGGGATGCTGGGATGAAAATTGGATCCTCTGTGATGAAAAAATCTTCTGTTTTTTTATAGTTTACTTGCAGGTTACAGGTTCCTAACCAGGTAGATACTGCATTAAAGAAGTCTATGATTCCAGGGAAGTTAGGGTTATCCAGTGAGAATGGGGCGTAAAGAAGCACATCATCTGCATAAATGCGGTAGAGTGCATAATGGTTGAATATATATATTGAATAGCAGGGCTGAAATGGACGAGCCCTGAGGAACTCCTGGGGATTGTTGAAATGTAGTAGATGATTGTGTACCAAGGTGTACATGTTGTTGGCGATCTGAAAGATCAGAACGACACCAATCTAGGGCTGAACTTTGAATGCCTTTAAGTTGAAGTTGGGTAAGCAGGAGGCTGTGTGATACTGTGTCAAAGGCTGATGCGATATCTAGGAAAATAAGGATGAAGGAGAAATTAGACCTTACCTGCTAATTGTCTTTCCTTGAGTTCTCTCCGGGCCAGTCCAGAACTGATGGGTAGTGTCACAGAGCAGACTCTCTAGAGCCCCCTGAGGAGCTAAAAAAATACTACTCCTCAAGTAAACAGTGACGTGTGGAGAGAGCACATGACACAAGGGTATCAGAATAGGTATAAGGGAGTGAGGTCACAAGCCTGGAATTATCACCCAGCCAGTAGGGAGGCAAGGAAGGTCCCACCTGACCCCAATAGGCTAGGGTGTGGTGCAGCTGGGGATTACGTAAATAATCAGCACAGCTCACAGGAAGGAAGCAGGGCAGAAAGAGCCGAGGAAGCTGGGAGACCTGAGAGACGAAGGAGGTTAAGAGAATCAAGGCAACCAAGTGAGTTGAAAGACCCAAGGAGAAAGGATATTCCCAGGCAGAGGAGATACCCAGAGTGGGAAGTACACAGACCTCCCAGGTCTCTACAGCAAGGCAGAAGGCACTGGCTGAATGAAAGTCTGAGTGAGTCTGATGAACAATTAAGTGAAAGAGATGAGCAACTGAATTCAGACAGGGACAGTGTATGCAGCAGCCTTGATAGAAGCTATGCCCTAAGACACCAGTTACAAGCTAGGAAAAGCTATTCTGAGCCAGAGAGGAGAAATGCTAAGCTGAGCTATGAGAGGCATTTGTATGAGAAACAAAAGCCCTATAATGTTAACTTAATGAAAGCAGGAAAACTCCAGAGTCTGGGCTACAGACAGAATATAGAACAAAGCTTGTTACCTGTGAGAGAGAACCCTGCAGAGGGATATAACTGGCATAAGCCTTCTCAGAAACTGCCGTTGGAGATAACAGCTGTTTGTAAAGCTCCTGTTAAAACAAAACCCCGAACAAAGGTTCCACTCTCTAATAGCTGGGCAGCTAACTGCTTTACTCTGCCTGATAACCAGAGGCAGAGGAAAGGCTCCTGGTTGAGCAACTCCAGAGAATATGGTAAAGCCAAACAGATACATTCTGTAGAGAGTCAAGTACGTCACAAGCTGGAAAGTTTGTTAAACAAACTACCTCAGGAGAGAAGTGACGAAGCATCTGTACAGGACAGTGTTCCAATGCAGTATGAGCCTTATGCAATAGAGGATAACATTGAATTGCCTGTTGAACAGATGGACTGTAGTTTGATACTAGCTGACCAAATAGAGTCTCTCAGATAGAAGGCTGAACTGCTCCAGAGAAGCCTTTATCTGGAAACCTGACAAGCTGTATTTCTGTTTCCATTCATATTTTGTTTGCTAAAAGGAAAGCTATTTTTGTTATAGTTCTTTTTGTTTACCCGAGAAGGGTTATGTTGATTTGATTGTTATACTTTTGAAAGAATCCTACGGGACGGGGAATAAAACCCAGTTAAACCGATTTCGGTGTCACAACTTATTTGTGTACTGGCAAGGACTATCAAATATTAAAAAGGCCAGTACTTTACACCCGGGTGCAGTACCAGCTGTGACCAGCAGGAGGTGCTGCATGACAAAGGGGTGACATAATGGCGTAGTGTTTCAGGATTTTGATACCACGTGACTTCCCCTGGAAAAAACAAGTGCTGAGCAGTGCTGGAAGAGACGACTCACCCGGAAGTACTTGCTGAGAGAGGATTTTCGCTGGCAGGTCGGCCAGAAAAGGAAGGAAAGGAAAAACTTTCTCACACGCTGGAATCTACCCAAAACTCAGGTAACAGTCACCTGGGAGAAACCGTAGATGGATAAGTGAGAAAGAGGGCACTGTTCCTAAGTGGGAATTTAAAAAAAAAAAAAAAAAAAAAAAAAAAAAGGTGCCGCACTTGGTGTGTTTTTCTCTTTTTTTTCCGCAGGTCCTCAAATGACAGGAAGAATGGATGTACGTGATGTTCAGGCGTGGATGCAAACGCAGTGGAACGAACAAGCCAAGCTTATGCAACAACTGCAGAAACAGTATATGGACGCTATGCAGGAGCAACAGCAACCGTTGGTGGAAGCATTGAAGGCTCTAGTTACCAAACCTCAGGACAGTGAGGCAATGACTGTGCCAATACTGACGCAAGTAGCCATGAACCCTGCTTCCAATTTTTCTGTAAGACAGTTAACACAGTATGATGACATTGATGATCATATTGAATCGTTTGAGAGGATGGCAGCCACCCTCAAATGGCCGCCAGAGCTCTGGGCCAGGCAATTTACCTTAACTTTGACCGGAGATGCTCTGTCAGCCTTTAGAGGGATGCCTGCTGATTTAGTTACGAATTATACAGAGATTAAGAAGGCCATAAAAGATAGGCTGGGTTTTACACCCAGACAGTATAAGCACCAATTTAGGGAGGCACGCATACAACCCAAGGAGACTCCCCGAGCCTTGTATCAAAGGTTAAGAGGCCTCGCGTACAAGTGGCTTAACCCTGAAGGGAGATCCATAGATTCTGTTATGAAAGATATTATAATGGAACAGTTCATGCATTCGGTATCTGATGATTTGAGAACTTTTCTCATGTTACAGGACTGCCATGATCCGGAAGAGGCCGCAAATATGGCAGAGGCTTATTTTGAAGCCAGAGGGGCAAATGCCTTAAGGCCTGGCGGGTTAAAAATAAATGGACAAGAGAGTCCAGGTAGCATGAGAAAAGGGGACAGGGATGCTATGGAGAAAAGAAGTGTGCGTGATAATATTGGTGAGGCTGTGGCTAAGAATGTGGGATGTTACAAATGTGGTAAAATAGGACACCACAAGAAAGTTTGTAGGGTAAGAACTGTGTTAGTAACAGGGGATGATGAGCCAGACCTGGAAAACTTTCTCCAGGAAGTTCAGGTGGAGGGGGTCGACGCCCTAGCATTGCTTGATTCAGGCGCCAATCAAAGCATGGTTTCTCAAGAGTTTTGGGAAACCCTAGGGGACCAACCATCCGTGGCCCCGAATCAAGCAGTAGGCCAGGTGCGTATACGTTGTGTGCATGGAGAAGCTTCCTGTTATCCCTTACACATGGTTGACATAAAGGGTTCTGGGGTCACCCGACGAATGGCAATAGCGATAGTACCCAATTTACCCTATACAGTCATCCTGGGAAGGGATTGGTCGTCCCTTAGTCAAGATACAAGGAAGGGTCCTCCAGAATCAGTAGCCCCTACACCCACGAACAACCAGCCCGCCGAGTTAGGCGCTGAGGTTTTAGCAGCCAGTATCCCAAGTCCTTTATTTGAAAGAAAAAATAAGCCGAAGTCCCAAAAACAGTCCTCTCGCCCGGTAGTAACGCCTGATAGACCGAAATTCCTACTACAATTTTGTAAAAGTAATGAACAGGCTAAGGGTCCTGTAAGGGCTACGGCGGCAGCCGCCGGGTACGATCTTTTCAGTATAGAAAACATCTTGGTCCCAAAAAGAGGACAGGCCCTGATAGATACAGGGATCCAGGTAAAATTACCGGAAGGTTGCTATGGGCGCATCGCACCCCGGTCAGGACTAGCGGTTAAAACATGCTATAGATGTTGGAGCGGGGGTTATTGACCCCGATTACCGAGGTCCTCTAAAAGTCCTGCTGTTTAACTTTGGAAGCCAGGACTTCCAGATACATGCAGGGGATCAGATTGCGCAATTATTGTGCGAACGGGTAGGGTTCCCAAAAGTGGAGGAGGTACCCTCCTTACCACCATCCGAGCGAGGCATGGCGGGGTTTGGCTCCACCGGGGAACGCGAAGTAAAAAACCTAACGGCTATAGGAGAAGAAGAGAGGGAGGAGGATTTAGGCCCACAGGTCGGGGATTGGGGAAAACAACCCACTCCAAAGATAGGGACGGAGCTGTCGCCCCAACAGCGAAAAGAGTTGATGCACATGACGGGGAAATTTAAAGATGTACTTACCACCCGGCCGGGCGAGACACATCTTGTAGCCCACGAAATCCTCACAACCCCCGGTCGTGTTATCAGACAACGGCCGTATAGAATGCCGGAGTCCCGAAAACGTGAAGTAATAAAACAGGTAAAGGAAATGCTGGACACCGGCATAATTGAGGAATCCCACAGCCCGTGGTCCAGTCCCATTGTCCTGGTACCAAAGCCAAACGGAACACTGAGATTTTGTATTGACTTCCGTCAGGTCAATGCAATCTCACAATTTGACGCGTACCCTATGCCCCGCATAGATGACTTATTAGACCAGTTAGGCCAAGCCAAATATCTGACCACGCTTGACCTTAGTAAAGGATACTGGCAGATTCCCTTAACCAGGGAATCAAAACCCAAGACAGCATTCACAACACCAATAGGGCTATTCCAATTTAAAAGGATGCCGTTTGGGTTACACGGAGCCGCCGCCACGTGCCAGCGGCTGGTGGACCAGGTCCTGCGGCCACACCATGAATACGCCCTCGCCTATATGGACGACGTGGTTATTCACAGCACCACGTGGCCTCAACATCTGGCCAGAGTGGAAGCTGTATTAAGGGCTTTAAGGAGGGCTGGCCTCACCCTCAATCCTGAAAAATGCGTTTTTGCCATGGAAGAGGCAAAATATTTAGGGCACATAATAGGAAAAGGGGTGGTGAAACCACTGGCCAATAAAATAGAAAGTGTGAGGAACTTTCCTCCACCTAGTACAAAAAAACAGGTCCGGAGCTTTTTGGGGCTACTGGGATATTACCGACGGTTTATTCCCCGATTTGCAGAGCAGAGCATAATCTTCACAGCAATGTTGAAGAAAAACGCGCCAACCCGAGTCCAGTGGACTCTGGAGGCAGAGGCAGCGTTTGAAGCTTTGAAGGGACGGTTATGTAGTGCCCCAGTACTACGCGGTGTAGATTTTAACCTACCATTCATAGTCCAAACGGACGCATCTGACACAGGTCTAGGAGCAGTATTATCCCAAGTTTTTCAGGGTGTCGAACATCCAGTAGCCTACCTCAGTAGACAGCTCTCCCGTGCTGAGAGAAATTATGCGACCATTGAACGCGAGTGCCTAGCGATAAAGTGGGCGGTAGAAGCACTCCGTTTTTATTTAACCGGGCGCAAGTTTTTATTAATAACGGATCATGCGCCCCTAAAATGGCTCCACCACATGCGGAACAACAACGCGAGGCTGACAAGGTGGCACCTTGCGCTACAGGCCTATGATTTTACTGTTCAGCACAGAGCAGGCAAAACCCATGGCAATGCAGATGCGCTGTCGCGTCTTACGAGCTGTCCGTCTGAAACTGAGACAGCACGTAAGATTTTAAGGGGGGGAATATGTCACAGAGCAGACTCTCTAGAGCCCCCTGAGGAGCTAAAAAAATACTACTCCTCAAGTAAACAGTGACGTGTGGAGAGAGCACATGACACAAGGGTATCAGAATAGGTATAAGGGAGTGAGGTCACAAGCCTGGAATTATCACCCAGCCAGTAGGGAGGCAAGGAAGGTCCCACCTGACCCCAATAGGCTAGGGTGTGGTGCAGCTGGGGATTACGTAAATAATCAGCACAGCTCACAGGAAGGAAGCAGGGCAGAAAGAGCCGAGGAAGCTGGGAGACCTGAGAGACGAAGGAGGTTAAGAGAATCAAGGCAACCAAGTGAGTTGAAAGACCCAAGGAGAAAGGATATTCCCAGGCAGAGGAGATACCCAGAGTGGGAAGTACACAGACCTCCCAGGTCTCTACAGCAAGGCAGAAGGCACTGGCTGAATGAAAGTCTGAGTGAGTCTGATGAACAATTAAGTGAAAGAGATGAGCAACTGAATTCAGACAGGGACAGTGTATGCAGCAGCCTTGATAGAAGCTATGCCCTAAGACACCAGTTACAAGCTAGGAAAAGCTATTCTGAGCCAGAGAGGAGAAATGCTAAGCTGAGCTATGAGAGGCATTTGTATGAGAAACAAAAGCCCTATAATGTTAACTTAATGAAAGCAGGAAAACTCCAGAGTCTGGGCTACAGACAGAATATAGAACAAAGCTTGTTACCTGTGAGAGAGAACCCTGCAGAGGGATATAACTGGCATAAGCCTTATTTATTTATTTATTTATTTATTTATACATCTCTTCTATACCGCCACTTCCAGCGATCAGTGGCGGTTTACAAGTAAACAAAATTTAATAATAGCATGCTATTATTTTACATAGAACGGGTTTAGAAACTATTTTACATAGAACAGGTTTTGAACTATTTTACATAGAACATTTTAGTAAAAAGAACAGTAAATACAATGAATAGTAAATAGAGAACAAGGGTTTTTACATAGAACAAAATTATAAACGTAAACATTTAACTATTAAATTGCAACTCAATAATACAATGAAATAACTGGCTATCAATAGTAAATCATCGGCAATGATTCAGAAACTGCCGTTGGAGATAACAGCTGTTTGTAAAGCTCCTGTTAAAACAAAACCCCGAACAAAGGTTCCACTCTCTAATAGCTGGGCAGCTAACTGCTTTACTCTGCCTGATAACCAGAGGCAGAGGAAAGGCTCCTGGTTGAGCAACTCCAGAGAATATGGTAAAGCCAAACAGATACATTCTGTAGAGAGTCAAGTACGTCACAAGCTGGAAAGTTTGTTAAACAAACTACCTCAGGAGAGAAGTGACGAAGCATCTGTACAGGACAGTGTTCCAATGCAGTATGAGCCTTATGCAATAGAGGATAACATTGAATTGCCTGTTGAACAGATGGACTGTAGTTTGATACTAGCTGACCAAATAGAGTCTCTCAGATAAGGCTGAACTGCTCCAGAGAAGCCTTTATCTGGAAACCTGACAAGCTGTATTTCTGTTTCCATTCATATTTTGTTTGCTGAAAGGAAAGCTATTTTTGTTATAGTTCTTTTTGTTTACCCGAGAAGGGTTATGTTGATTTGATTGTTATACTTTTGAAAGAATCCTACGGGACGGGGAATAAAACCCAGTTAAACCGATTTCGGTGTCACAACTTATTTGTGTACTGGCAAGGACTATCAAATATTAAAAAGGCCAGTACTTTACACCCGGGTGCAGTACCAGCTGTGACCAGCAGGAGGTGCTGCATGACAAAGGGGTGACAGTAGTCAAATCTCCCTCCTCTAGCAGCTGAGGACTGAATACAGATTCTTGTTGCCAGGTTACCCAGCACCCCTCTGGAGGCAGCAAGGCAGTCTTAATGTATCAAGCAAAGCAGAAAGATAAAACAAAACGAAGAACTCATGAAAACAGTGGAAGAATTACACAGAAGGCTGCTTACCGTGCGTTGTGGCTGTCTAGTAGCACTATCGCAGGGAAGAATATTTCCCTCTTTTTTTTTTTTTTTTTGTTTGTCATCATGGCATATCTTGACCTACAAACACGGCGACAAACATGAAATATACAGCACTGAAAAGATACCTAGGACACTGATAGGGCGGGCTCTGGACTGGCCCGGAGAGAACTCAAGGAAAGACAATTAGCAGGTAAGGTCTAATTTCTCCTTCCTTATCGTCTCTCCGGGCCAGTCCAGAACTGATGGGTAGTACCAAAGCAGTAACTAACCCTGGGAGGGACCTGTGAGCCCCGCTATGACGGCGGAAGCCCCCACAGACGCATCCTGACGGGCAAGGACATCTAAACGATAATGTCGCGAAAAAGCATGTAGAGAAGACCAGGCCGCCGCACGACAAATATCCACCGGAGGAACCAAAGCCGACTCCGCCCACGAGGTCGCTTGACCCCTGGTAGAATGAGCCCGAAGACCGACAGGCACGGTCTTACCTCTGGATTCATATGCGACTCTAATGGCCTGCTTTACCCAACGCGCGATGGAAGCTTTGGAGGCCGCTTTCCCCTTGGACGGCCCCCCATAGAGCACGAACAACCTATCGGATTGCCGAAACGATTCCGTTTCCTTAAGATATCGATGGAGCACACGCCCCAAATCCAATCTGCGTAGAGAACGATCCAAATGATCCTCGGCCCCCGACGTAACGAAGGAGGGCAGCGTAACAGACTGGTTCAGATGAAAGGCTGAGACTACCTTAGGCAGAAAAGACGGAACCGGACGCAAAACCACTTTTTCCACCGAAAACTGTAGAAAAGGCGGCCGACAGGAAAGCGCTTGCAAGTCTGAAATGCGACGAGCAGAACATAAGGCTACCAAAAATGCCGTCTTCCAGGATAACTCCCGGATAGAACTGGAGGAACGCGGCTCAAAGGGAGAGACAGTGAGCGCCTCGAGTACCAGATTCAAATCCCAAGGAGGAATAACCTGCCGAACAGGAGGACGAATATGCCGAGCCGCTGTAAGAAATCGAAGAACATCCGGATGCGAGGAAAGACGAGATCCGCGAATCGTACCACGAAAAACCGTCAGCGCTGCCAACTGCACCTTAAGCGTGCTAAGAGCAAGACCCTTCTCCAGCCCCTCCTGAAGAAAGGCGAGAACATCCGGAATAGAAGACCCACGGGCCCGCAAGGCGCGCTCAGCACACCAGGCTTCAAACACGCGCCACACGCGGATATAAGCCAACGACGTGGAGCGCTTGCGCGACTGTAACAAAGTAGCAATCACCGTTGAGGAATAACCTTTGCGGCACAAACGTTCCCACTCAAGAGCCATGCCGTAAGCAAAAATTGATCCGCCTGAGGCATCGGCACGGGACCTTGATGAAGCAGGTCCGTCCGAGCGGGTAACCGCCACGGCGGCTCCAACAGAAGCCGCATCAGATCGGCGTACCAAGGACGCCGAGGCCAATCCGGAGCAATAAGGATCACTCAGCCGTCGTGAGAGGCTGCCCTGTGAACAACTGGACCTACCAACGGCCACGGAGGAAACACATAGAGAAGCTGCCCCGCCGGCCAAGGTTGAACGAGACCGTCGAGGCCCTCCGACATATGTTCCCTGCGCCGGCTGTAAAAACGCCCTGTCTTTGCATTGCGAAGAGTTGCCATCAAGTCCATAACCGGGTGACCCCAACGCAATGTGATCTCGCGAAAGATTTCCGCATGGAGCTCCCACTCTCCCGGATCCAGCAGATTCCGACTGAGATAGTCGGCTTGCACATTGCTCTTTCCTGCCACATGAGACGCTGAAAGAGCCGTGAGGTGCAGCTCCGCCCATTGAAACAAACATTGACTCTCTTCCAGGAGAGGGAGACTCCCCGTTCCGCCCTGGCGATTTATGTAGGAGACGGTCACCAGATTGTCGGATAAGACGCGAACCGGCTTTCCTTTCAGAAGCTCGGCAAAGGCTAGCAGTGCTAGATAGACCGTTCTGAGTTCCAGACGATTGATGGACCACCTCTGGCGACCAGGCGCCCTGCACTATGTGAGTCAAACAATGTGCCCCCCAACCGGTGAGACTGGCATCTGTAGTGACCAAGATCCAATCCGGGAGGGTCAGAGGAACGCCCGCCAGAAGATGGTCCGGATCACCACTGAAGACTGAGCCTGACATGCTCGGGACAGCTCAAGCGTCGCGAAAGTGGATGACGCTGCGGAGACCAACGTGACAGCAGCGCCTGCTGGAGCGGCCGCATGTGCGCCCGGGCCCATGGCACCAGATCCAAGGCTGCTGCCATCAGCCCCAGTAACTGCAAGTACTTCCAAGCTGTTGGAGCGAGAAGACGCAAAAACCCGGACACGTGAGCGAGAATCTTCCGCACACGCTCCGGAGGCAAGAGGACCAGCCCTCTGTCCGTGGCGAATAATGCCCCTAGGTAAGGAAGCCGCTGGACCGGCTGCAGACGACTTTTGGCTTGGTTCACAATCCAGCCCAGGTTCTCGAGACAAGAAACCACCCGAGCTGTCGCCGTGAGCGACTCCGCTCTTGACGCCGCCCGAATCAACCAGTCGTCCAGATAAGGATGAACCTGAACACCGTCTCTGCGAAGAGCCGCCGCCACCACCACCATCACCTTGGTGAAGGTGCGCGGTGCCGTTGCTAGACCAAATGGTAAAGCCTGAAACTGGAAATGACCCATGGGAATCACAAAACGAAGAAAACGCTGATGTTCCGGCTTGATAGGAATGTGGAGGTAAGCCTCTGTCAAATCGATGGAAGAGAGAAACTCTCCGGGACGCACGGAGCGAATTACCGACCTCAAAGTTTCCATCCGGAAATGAGAGACGCGCAGACACTGGTTCACATGCTTCAGATCCAAAATGGGCCGAAAAGTGCCCTCCTTTTTGGGTACCACGAAATAAATCGAGTATCGACCGAAGCCGTACTGGTCCCGAGGTACGGGTACCACGGCCTGGAGCTGCAATAAGCGCTGTAACGTGTCGTGGATCGCCCTCCGTTGGCCAGCGGACCACAAGGAGAGAAAACGAAGGCGTCTGCCAGAGGACAAGCGAACTCGAGGGAATACCCCTCTCTGACAATCTGAAGCACCCACCTGTCGGTGGTGATGGCGGCCCAAGCAGAGGCAAACGCCTGCAATCGACCTCCTACCGGAAGCTCCGCCTGGACCGGCCTCGCATCATTGTGGCTTCTTAAGGGAAGGGGAGGTGTTACCGAAGTAGCCTCTACCGGAACCTCTAGCGCCTCGAAAGTACGACCCCCGTGATTGAAAACGACCCCGCTGATAAGGAGTAAAGCGCGCTCCCCTAAAACGGCGAAAGTCATGTCCCTGTCCCCGAGAAAAAGAGGACTGCTTAACTGTTCGAGGACGGTCTTCCGGAAGACGTCCTCCCTTGGAGTCACCTAAATCCTTAACAATCTTCTCTAGCGCTTCCCCAAAGAGAAGCTTACCCTTATAGGGTAGTTTACTGAGACGGGCTTTGGATGAAGCATCCGCTGCCCAATTACGCAGCCAAAGAAAGCGACGGGCCGCAATCGTGGAAGCCATAGCTTTTGCGGAAATACGGATCAAATCATAAAAGGCATCCGCTAGATAAGCTGCCGCAGATTCCAGCTGAGCGCCCTGTAGAGAAGGAGCAGAGGCACCCTCGGGAGCAGAAGTCAGCTGATTCCACCTAATAGAAGCTCTAGATACGTACGCTCCACACACTGACGCCTGTAGCGCTAAGGCGCTGGCATCAAAGGCTTGCTTCAAAAGCCCCTCTAGGCGCCGGTCCTGCATATTTTTAAGGGCCGTAGCACCCTCCACGGGAATGGTGGTCTTCTTGGTGACCGCCGACACCAGAGCATCAACCTTAGGCATACGCAGGAGCTCCCTTTCCTCTTGAGGCACAGGATACAAACGAGCCATTGTCCTTGCGCCCCTCAAGGAAGCCTCCGGAAATTCCCATTCGGATTCTATCATTTGCTTTATGACTCTGTGGAAAGGAAAATACTTTTGATCCGACCTGACACCTTGTAACAAGGGATCCTCCAAAAGTTCCTGTTGCACCACCGGAGGAATAATATTGAGAGCAGATAGAGATTGTGCTATCAGAGCCGACAACTCATCTCTTCTAAAAACCCTAAAAAGATTAGGGTCCTCCCCTGGTCCCAACTCTCCTTCCTCTAATTCTGTGGGCCAGGAATCGAAATCCGAGTCTGCCAGGAGCTCCCCTTCCTCTGGCCCCAGAACCTCTGGAGCCAGAGAACTGTCATCCACCTTAGTATCGCGAAAGACAGGCAAACCAGAAACCCCTTCTCCGGGCTCTGACCTGTAAGAAACAGTAGCCTGAGGCGTCAGGAGTGAATCGGCCACTCCTGGCACAGGAGATTGAGATTTTTTAAGCAGATAAGCCCTGTGAAACGCGAGAATAAACTCAGGAGAAAGAAGAGGATCAAGCTCCTGTGGCAGTCCTGTTACCACAGGCCGTTCAAGATCCACCGCGGTATGCTTAGATTTAGCTTTTCGTTTGGCCGGCTTAGCCAGAGGAACTGAGGAAACGGCAGGACCCCCTAAGATGGCCGCCGTTCCCGCGCTTTTCTCCGAGGACTGCGCTGTAGAAATGCGGTCCATTGGATCCCCCAACGGTTCCTGCATTGCCGGCCCGAGACCCGCAGCTCGGAGACCCCCAAAACAGAAGAGAAATAGCGCGAAGCACAGCCCCCGCCGAAAAAAACGCCCGCGGGAAGGAATCCGGAAAGCTAAGAGAAGGGAAACGGCGCGGCATTCAAATACCTGCACTGATGCCGGTTCAGCGAAACCGCTCCGGATACCCCGAGAATCGCTGCTAGCGGAAAGAGGGGTAGGAGAGACAGAGCAGAAGGATACCAGTAGCTGGGGCCCCCAGGTCTGGTTCCCAGTATCGGCACTAACAGAGTAGAGGAGACAGGCTCTGCCCCATACTCCGATAAGAGCTGTGATAAGGAAGCTTATCATAGCTCAGGTAGAAGCTATAGAAAAGATGATGTGACTCTGAACAAGCAACCTGTCAGTTCTGGTAGAAGTAAGAAAACAGAGTTTTCACATAAAAGACTACCAGTCCCAGAATGCACCAGGTTTCCAGCAGCCATGAGGGAGGCTGAAGTGAGAAAACGTGTGTGCAATCAAGAGAGCTATGAGGTAATCCCTAAGCACTCATCTCAAAGGGCAGGGCCTGATTCAACACAGCTGCGCTGTGTTAGGGAGGAACACACATTAGGACAGAATAAGAATAGAGCTTATTCTTCAGATAACAGCTTCAGGAACAGCTACAGAAAGAGCTTCAGGAAGGGAGACAGCTACAGCAACGGCTACAAGCACCAGCATCACCTGGAGAAGCAGAAGCCAAGCCAAGCGGATAGAGAGAGAAGGAAACTCTCTGGAAGGAAGAGAAGAAAGGCCATTGGCAGGTTTGGGAGAGTCCAAGGCAGTACCCATACTGGGAGGTATTCCAAGTGCCAGCAGAGTCCATTGGACTGGAGTCAGCCAGAGGAATGGAATGGCAGAGATAGGAATCACCAGTGGCTACCTAGGAGAGAGAAGACTGCACGTGGAAGGGACTTTCAGACCTATGCCAGAAGGTATGTGAGGAAAGATCCAGTGTCCAGGGATCAAGATTGGAAGGCTGGACATCAGAATTGGATTACATACTGGCCAGGCTATACAGAGAGGAATTATGATAGCAGGAGAGGCTCAGGTATGAACACTGATCCAGACCCTATCCATAATAGTGAATGGCAGCAAGGGAATAAGCATTCTCATGATAGTGCCTTAATGAAAGACTCGTCTGTGCCAATGTATGATAGTGACCCTATGCTGATTGATGAAGGGGGAGATACAGCAGATGAAACTATTCATTACATGGACTGTTCTCTATCTAAATGCTATTGCTAGCTTTCTGTGAGCAAACACCTCAGCCATCACAAAGAAACCTAACTTTGTTCTTTATTTCCACTGCAAAAAGCTCTTAAAGCAGGATTTGGGTTCACACAGTAGCAGCCAGCCAGCTAAAGGGTTTCAGCTGGTCAATTGATAGTAATTAAAGCTGTACCTGATTGTGTGTGTGAGAAAGGGAGAATCACTGCTGGGATCTGCGTGGAAAATAAGCAGAAGTTAACCTAACAAGCAAAGTTTATTCATTTCTTTGTGCCTTTTTATTTGGTAATTATTTGCTAAGAAAACATTAGCTAATTGCCTGACAAGCTGAAGGTTGTTTTCTGGTTTGCTTTGTGACTTTATGTTATCCATTTAAACACTGCAAGCAAGTATCCTCATTTATATTGCTACCAAGCATATTTGTGCTGGGTGAATTAAACCCCATCAATAAAAGAAGAATTTTATTGGCTTTACCACTTGGTTTCACAACTCAATTATTGTCTTCAGCTGTGTTTGGGAGTGAATGAACTACATTACCCACAATACCTTGCAAGAATCATATGAATATATGCATGATCAAGATTGTGTAAGTTCTCACCCTAGGCAGCCGTCTGACAGAGCACACAGTGAAGGAGCGTGTAAAAAAAAAAAAAATCACAGCCAAGCTGTATAACAGCGCAGTGCTAATATACCCAGCTAGGATAAAGCACTAACCCCAATGTGAAACTCTTCCAGAAAATAACAAAAATTGATAATATAAGGAAAAGAAAAAACAGAACCTTGGTGGGAGTCAAATCTCCACACATCCAGTTCAGCTGCTGAGGACAATAAGACTGCTTTGCTGCCTCCAGAGGGGTGCTGGGTAACCTGGCAACAAGAATCTGTATTCAGTCCTCAGCTGCTAGAGGAGGGAGATTTGACTACCCATCAGTTCTGGACTGGCCCGGAGAGACGATAAGGAAGCCTTGTTTTGGTTTGTTCATGCCTTTAATAAGATTATCAAAAAGGGAGGTGAGTAAGGTCTTGACACCATGATGTTGACGAAAGCCATGCTGTTGAGGATCCAGAGGAGGATACGGACACCAGACTCATGATGGAGACAGCGGTGACTCTGAAACTGTGTGGGCCCACATGCTCCAGCAGCGACAAGGCAGCTTGCTCATAGCAGAAAACTAAGCAGTCAGCTAATGATGAAATAGTCTTCCTGGAGGCTGTGGCAAGGAAGCCTATCCGGAGTCTGGAGGAGGATAAAGAGACAGGGAATTCACCCTAATAAAGGGCCCCCTTTCACCAAAGCCATAACCACATCCAGGAATCAAAAAACATCCACCTGTCCCATATTTCATGCTCCCCCTAGTGGAATGAAGGGGAGAGGATACAGGGCCCAGAACCCCTATGGCAGGGAATGCTCCAAGCACTCAGGTGCCCAAAGTCAGGCTGATTGCTGTCACCTAAATAAATAAATAAAATACCTGAGCAGGGAGGAGTTGGAGCTAGAGCCCTGGAGGTATAAACCTAGGCCAGAGTATGAGAGAGGGGGAAGAGAAGCAGGAAGCCAGGCTGACACGAGCAGAGGCACAGACACAAGCAAGGGAAGCTTGACTGGGGCTGAGCAGAGCAGAGGAACTGAGCTATAGCACGTCTGCAGGAGAGTTTGGAGACAGGAACAAGAGAGATTCCAAGATCCCCCGGGAGGCTGTTAGCTGAGCACTGTGAGCAAGACGGGGAGTCAGAACCCATGCAGCTGGGAGAGCCCGAGGTGAAGCTGAATGATGAGGACACTCCCATGGACTGTTCCTTTTGCCAAGCTTTAAAACCTGGGAACGTAGAGAAAGCAAGCCAGTCCTGAAAGAAAGTCTTCCAGGAAAAAGGTACACATATTCCACATGCAGGGTGGCCGTGACTCCCACGTGTTTGTAAAGGGGATGTTAAGGGGTCTAAGGAGCAAGCCTGGAACTGTGATAAGCTTGTTAATCACCTGCTGCTGGAATGAGGACACTGGGGTAAGCTAACATAGCTATTAGAACAAAGCCTTTTTTCGCCCCTGAATTATATGTGTTACTTGGAAGGTAACCAAGAGAGGTTTGAAGCTGTATAGAAGCTAAACTACCACAGACTTTAAATGTGATTTTGTTTTTGTGCTTTTGCCAGCAAGGCTATGAAGGAAGGCAATATCCTTGCTGTTAAAGACTGTGTATCCTGAACTATAGAGAACCTTTAAACAGCATTTTGTGTTTGGGTTTGTTTTTGGACAATGCTCTACTTCAAAGAGTCCTGAACAATTGATACTGTGTGGTATGATATGATCGAACCATTGTGTACAAAATACATTTCTGTCATTTGCCTTACCTCCTTGAGCCTGAGTATAGCTTTCTGCCTGATGCACCCATACAGCTAAACAAAGACTACATTTCCCAGAGGGCACTGCGGGGGAAATAATTTGAAAAAGCTGAAAAAGCGAACAGCAGAAAGTTCCTCTAATAACCACGCCCCTCTAAGCTAGAGGTGAGTGGTGGTGGCGTGACAAGGCCCAATAGCATGGATAGCGTAGTTACTCACCTGTAACAGGTGTTCTCCAGGAGCAGCAGGAATCAGTCCTCACATATGGGTGACGTCGGCGCCGACGGAGCCCTCGCGGAGCAATTTTCCCCAGCTTTCAAAGAAAGCCTTTGGGAATTGCAGCGCGCATGCGCGGTCCTCTTCCCGCCCAAGGGTGCCATCTTGCTCAGTCAGATGACATAGCTAAAAGACAGCAAAAATTAGCAAAAACGAAAGCATATAACTGCAACTCCAAGGGGAGGAGGGAGGGTTGTGAGGACTGATTCCTGCTGCTCCTGGAGAACACCTGTTACAGGTGAGTAACTACGCTTTCTCCAGGACCAAGCAGGAAGTCAGTCCTCACATATGGGACTCCCAAGCTTAAGGCTACCGGAGACCCTAAGCACAAAAATGAGCTCCCTCTAGCTCAGCAGCACAGAAGGAAGGAATCTTCTCTGAATACGTCTCCAACGGTAGCCCAACATCCGGGATGGAGGGTAGGAGTTGCCTATACCTCGAAGAGGTTACGGAGGACTGCCTGTCCGAAAGCACTGTCCCTGCGGGACTCCCTCTCCAGGCAGTAATGGGCTGCAAAAGTCTGGCTTGAAGACCAAGTAGCGGCCCGGCAGATGTCTGCCAACGGAACAGAGCGGAGGTAAGCCACTGACGTAGCCTTCGCCCAACGCGATGAGCAGTGACTCTACCTTCCAGCACGAGGCCCGCAGCCTCGTAAGCCCAAGCGATGCAGTCCACAATCCAGATGGACAGAGTACGCTTGGAGACAGGGAGCCCCAACTTGTTGGGGTCATAAGACACAAAGAGCTGAACCGCCCTTCGGTGCTCCCGCGTACGGTCCAGGTAGAAGTTCAGCGCCCTTCTACAGTCCAGGGTATGCAGGACCATTTCAGCTCGGCTGGAGTGTGGCCTGGGAAAGTAGGTCGGAAGTACCACCTCCTGGTTGATGTGAAAAGGGGAAACCACTTTAGGAAGAAACTTAGGGTGAGTCCGTAGGACTACCCGGTTCTTGTAGAACCTAGTGTAAGGAGGATCAGATACCAGGGCCTGCAGCTCACTAACGCGTCTAGCAGAAGTGAGGGCCACCAAGAACAAGGTTTTCCAGGAAAGAAAACGAAGAGGACAGGTAGCCATAGGCTCAAAAGGCGGACAGGTAAGCCGCTGTAAAACCACATTGAGATCCCAGTTCGGGGCTTGCGGGCGCAGAGATGGTTTAAGGAGAAGGAGGCCTCTGAGAAAACGAGCCACTAGAGGGTGGCTGGAAAGAGGTCTACCATCCACCGGCACGTGATGCGCAGAAAGAGCACTGAGGTGGACCTTGACCGAGTTGGACTTAAGGCCAAGATTGGAAAGAGAAAGCAAGTACTGCAAGACCACTGATGCCGAACAGGAGAAGGGGTCTTGAGACTGCTGAGTACACCAGACGGAGAACCGACGCCACTTAAGAGCGTAGGACTTCCGGGTGGAAGGCCTCCTGGAGGCCAAGACGACCTCTTTCTCATCTGGAGGCAGCTGGAGAGGAGCAAGGACTACCCTTTCAGCAGCCAGGCCATCAGATGAAGGGACCGGAGGTTGGGGTGCAGAAGCGTCCCCTGATCCTGCGAGAGGAGGTCGGGCTGAAACCCCAGAGGAAGAGGGGTGTCCACCGCTAGCTGCATCAGAAGCGGGAACCAAGGTTGCCTCGGCCACCGGGGAGCCACTAGGATCATCGATGCCTTGTCTCTGAGAACTTTGAAGAGCGTCCGAGACACCAGAGGCATGGGTGGAAAGGCATACAAGAGGCCTGTGGACCATGGAATCAGAAAAGCATCCGCCGCCACCCGGAGAGGATGCGGCTGTCGAGAGCAGAATCTGGGAAGCTGCCGGTTCAGAGGACTGGCGAACAGATCCATGGTGGGGAGGCCCCACCGTAGAAAGATCCGCTGAACCACCAGCGGATCCAATCTCCACTCGTGCGGTTGGAGGATCCTGCTCAGTTTGTCTGCCAGATAGTTTTCTTGACCTGGGAGATAGACATCTTTGAGGACGATGTTGCGATGGACGGCCCAAGAGCAGAGCTTCTGTGCTTCCTGACAGAGAAGGAAGGAGCCGGTTCCGCCTTGTTTGTTCACGTAGAACAGGGGTCTCAAACACGCGGCCCGCGAGAGCATCTTGTGCGGCCCGCGAAGTACCGGCGAGTAAAAAAAAAAAAATTCCAAACTTGCCGCCGCAGTATTAAGCGTCCCGCGGGCCCCTCTGCCTGGTCCTCTCTTCCCTGCAGTATCAGCTCCAAAAGCGGCGGCTTTCAGAGCCGCGAAGAGAGAGAGTTTCTCTCGCGCGGTTCTGAAGAGCAGCGCGAGAGTCTTCAGAACCGCGCGAGAGAAACTCTCTCTCTCTTTGCGGCTCTGAAAGCCGCCGCTTTTGGAGCTGAATGCTGCAGGGAGGAGAGGACCAGGCAGAGGGGCCCGCGGGACGCTTAATACTGCAGCAGCAGCAAATATACATTTTTTTAAAATCTGATTTGGCTAATGGTGGGAGGGGGGTTAGGACTGGTAATGGGCTATGGGGGGGGGGGGCTAGGACTGGTAATGGCCTATGAGGGGGGTAACTGAAAATGGGGTGATGGGGGTAACACTGAAAATGGGGTGATGGGGGGGGGGGGTTTAGGACTGGTAATGGCCTATGAGGGGGTAACACTGAAAATGGGGTGATGGGGGGTTAGTACTGGTAATGGCCTATGAGGGGGTAACTGAAAATGGGGTGTTGGGGGTAACACTGAAAATGAGGTGATGGGGGGGGGTTAGGACTGGTAATGGGCTATGAGGGGTAAGACTGGAAGTGGGCTATGGGGGGTTAGGACTGGTAATCGGCTATGGGGGGGGCTAGGACTGATAATAGGCTGGGGGGTCTGCTAGGACTGGAAATGGGCTGAGTGGAAGGGGGGCTTGAACTGCAAATGGCTGATGGGGAGGGGGGCTTGGAATGGAAATGGGCTGTGAGGGGAGGGAGCTAGCACTGGAAATGGGCTGATGGGGGGGAGCTACGATTGGAAATGGGCTGATGGGGGGCTAGGACTGAAAATGGGCTGATGCAGTGACTAGAAGGGAGGGGGTGCTGTGTGGGACTGGAACTAGAAGGGAGCTGATGTTGGGGGAGGATTAGAATGGGATGGAGCTGGGAGAGTGAAATGGAGAGGGGAAAATATTTTGTGTGGAGGGAAGACAAATCTACAATTGGCCAGGTAAGTGGGGATTGAGGATGGAGGGGTAAAATTTGAGTGGATGAAAATAGGAATGAGGAAAGAGCAAAAGGAGAAAGATTAATATGTTAAAGCAGATGTAGAGGGAGAATGGAAAAAGCTAGAAGAGAGAAGGACAAATGGACAGCAGACGATGGAGAGTTAGCAGAAGGCACGAAGAAACCAGAAGAAAGTGGCTGGAACTGAAAAAAAATGCACAAAAGGTAGAAAAATATCTTTATTTTGAATTTATTAACTGGAATATGTCAGTTCTGGGAAATGTGCATCAATAACGTTTGCGCTTTGTTTAGTACAAGAGGAAATTAATTTATAGTTTTATTTCTACAGTGTTGTTGTACATTCCAAGTTTGGCTTTTGGGGGGTCCCAGTTTAAATTGTCTTGTTTCTAAATTTTGATTCCTTGTTTGGTGATGGTGTATTCTGCATGTGTAACTGAGCTGAGGTATTCTGTTTATGTAATTCCTATTTGACATTGCTACTTGTTCTCTGTCCCCAGTAGGTCATGTATTGTTATTCTCTGAAATGTATTGATTTAATATTTGCAGTGTTGCCTTTTGATAGGTAGGGTATGGTGCTTTGTGAGTCCTGGTAGTGCTGTTAGGATATGGCGGGTTTGCTATGGGTTCTAAATGGGCAGTGTTTGTTTGTAGTAGTTCCTAATGTGCCTGGCGGTTGCCACTGGATTATAGTAATGTAGAAATCTTTTAGTCTTTCTTTATTCATGCACTCATTAAGAGGCATGTTTACTAAAAGTTAGGGTATGGTAACATTATGCAAATATTTATGCAAATGAGGTCCCTTATGCAAATGAGGTCCCACGTCTCATGCGGCCCCCGGGTTATTTTACAAGTCCTCATTTGGCCCTCAAAGCAATTTGAGTTTGAGACCCCTGACGTAGAACATGGCAACCTGATTGTCTGTCTGGACAAGTACTGACTGGTGAGAAATCAGGTGAGAAAAGGCTTTGAGCACTAGGCGGATGGCTCTGAGCTCCAGGAAGTTGATCTGCTGAGCGGACTCCCAAGGAGTCCAGAGACCCTGAGTACAAGTCCCTTGGCAATGTGCTCCCCAGCCCTGGAGAGAAGCATCGGTCGTCAGGACCTGAGAATGTGCAGGGGGCTGAAAAGTCACCCCGAGCACTAGGTTGGGCAGGTGAAGCCACCATCGCAGAGAGGAGACCAGCTGGTCGGAGATCTGTACGGAGTCCGCTAGGCTCCCAGTGGCCTGATGCCATTGTTTGCGAAGGCACCATTGAGCAGGTCGCATGTTCAGGCGGGCATAGGTGGTTACATGGACCGTGGAAGCCATATGGCCGAGCAGTCTCAGAAATTGCCTGGCCGAGACCAGGGAATTGCTGTGAAAACGGCTGGCGAGATCCATGAGCCTTTGGGCCCTGTCCAGAGGCAGGAAGACCCGCGCCTGAAGAGTGTCCAACCTGGCACCGATGAATTCTAGATCCTGAGAGGGGAGCAAAGTGGACTTTGCAAAGTTTATGACAAATCCCAAGTGCTGGAGCAGAGCCACCGTGCGATGAGTAGCCTGAGTGGCTTCTTGGGCAGACTGGGCTCTGATGAGCCAGTCGTCCAGGTATGGGAACACAAAGAGACCCTGAAGTCTCAGATAGGCCGCCACCACTGCTAGGCATTTGGTGAACACTCTGGGGGCGGAGGATAGGCCGAAAGGCAGTACTCTGTACTGGTAATGGCGTCCGTCCACCACAAACCTGAGGTATTGTCTGTGGTCTGGATGAATAAGGATATGAGTATACGCATCCTTCAGATCTAAGGAGCATAGCCAGTCTCCCTGCTGGAGGTAGGGCAGCAGGATTCCAAGGGTAAGCATTTTGAACTTCTCCTTTGCAAGGAACTTGTTGAGGTTGCGCAAGTCTAGGATGGGTCTGAGGCCTCCTGTTCTTTTCGGAATCAGGAAGTATCTGGAATAAAACCCTTGACCCTTCAGGTGGTGGGGCACCGGTTCCACGGCTTGTTCCTGAACAAGACTTGCTAACTCCTGAAGGAGTAAGTCCCTGTGCAGAGGGAGTCTGGAAGGCTCCCCTGGAAAGTAGGAGGGAGGTACCTGGTGAAAATGAAGATAGCCCTTTTGAATTATCTGAAGCACCCAGGTATCTGTGGTGATGTTGGACCATCTGTGGGCAAAGTGGACCAGCCGGCCTCCTGTGCTGAGAGAAACCAGCTGAGGGGGAGAGGCTATGCTGAGAAAGTCAAAAACCCCCACCCTGCTGAGCAGGGGCCGGTGGTGCAGGCTTGGGGGCTGGCTGCCTACGGGGCCCATTACCTCGACCCTTGGCCTGCTTTCCCTGTGGGGGAGCTGGGGAGGCCTGATACTGAGGGTAGTATTTATAGGCAGCACCCTTCCTCGGGTAAAAGGGCTTTTTCCCCGAGGCCTTCTTCTTTTGAGAAGGAGCAGAGGTCTTCCTGGAGAGACGAGTCATGGTGAGAGTCTCCGTCTCGATTTGTGCAGCCTTCTCATCCATGGGCTTGCCAAAGAGGTTATCACCTCGGCAGGGGACATCGACCAACTTGTCCTGCACCCAGGGCTCGAGGTCGGACGTCTGAAGCCAAGCCTGGCGGCGTCCACCGATGCCGGCCACGGCTACTCGAGCCGAAGCCTCAAAACCATCATAGGCTGCTCGAGAGATAAACTTGGAGCACTCCCGAATGCCAGTAGACAAGGATTGGAACCTCTGCAAAGGTTCGTCGGAGAGACCAGCAGAGAACCCGGCTATTTCTTTAGCCAGGTCTCGGAGATACATGCCCATGTAGAGCTGGTATGTCTGGACTCGACAAGCAAGCATACAGCCCTGGAAGCACTTCCTACCGAGAGCATCCAGGCTTCGGGCTTCCCTACCAGGGGGCACCGAGGAGTGCATTTTTTGACTCTTCAGTCTATGCATGGCCGATTCCACCACCATGGAATGGTGTGGTAGTTGTGCCTTTTGGAACCCGGGGCTCTTGCGGACTCGATAAATGGAATCGACCCGCTTGCTTAACACCGGCGACGACGCCAGGCTCTCCCACATGCGGAAGAGAAGCCGTTCCAGCATTGGAGGAACCGGTACAATAAAGGCCTCCTTCGGGGGAGAGTCATATTGGAGGCCATCGAGTTCTTCGACTCGAGGCTCCTCCTCGGGATCCGCAGGGAAGGCCAAGGCTTTGGCCATATCCCTCACGAAGTCCGAGAACCGGGTATCCTCCGGGGGGGACCGTCTCCGAGGTTCGGACTCGGGGGAGTCCGAAGGGACACACCGAGTCCGAAAGGAACCAGGTGACTCTTCATCCTCAGATTCCCAGGCCGACTCCTCGGAGGAGGAGTCGACCAGCTCCGGTCGGGCGGGCACTGATGACATCCGCCCCGACGCCGAGGGTGTCGGCGTCGACGACCTCGGTCCCGAACGGGAGGCCGAAGGAGACCTCGACCGAGGATCGACTCGAACCCTTATGGACTCGAGGATCGGCTCGGTCTCCGGGGTCGACTTGGAGGTCGACGTCCTGGCGGTCAGGGCAGAAGCGCCAGCGAGGCCAGCGATCAATGCCCGCTGCTGGTCCAAGAAGGCAGACAAACTGCACTCCAAGGCCGTCAACCTGAGTCCGAGCTCAGGAGACCCAGCAGCCCCCGACTCGAGCCCCGACGGCATCAGGTCCTTCGGAGGCGAGTCCACGAGGACAACCGTACTTACGTGAGCGGGCAAGTCCATCTCGAGTCGAGGATGTTTTGACGGCCTTTCCGACTCCAAGGACCCGGGACGGGGATCGGGGCTATGCGACCTGGCCCTCGAGGAACCAGGAGCGTCCACCGATCCCGCCCTCGCGGGTTTCTTCTTCCGATGATGCTCCCGGGTAGGAGACCCCCTTTCAGAGGAACTCCGACGATGCTCAGGACCAGAGTCCCGAGACGTCGAAGCCTCTGACGAGGTCCGAGCCCAGCCGGAGTCAGAGAAGATACGCTCCCGCTGGTGCTGCCGACTCCTCAATGCTTTTGAGGACATTTTGCCGCATGGCGTGCAGATCATGGGGTCATGATCTGGGCCGAGGCAGCGGAGGCAGAAGTCATGAGTGTCTGTAAGAGACATAAGTTTCTTACAGAGGTCACACTTTTTGAAACCACTGGCCGCCATCGGGGGAAAAAGGGCCCCTGCGAGGTCGAACGACCGGGCAGCCAGGGAAAAAAGGAAAAAAGCGCGAAATCTGTCACGAAGGACAAAAAACCGAAAAATAAAGGACGGACTCGTAACCGGCGTCGCGAGTCCGGGCGCCGAAGAAAAAATAGATAAAAACAGAGGAAAATCAACTTTTCTGCGTGGATTCACAGGCAACGTCTGTAGGGCTCCGCGGAAAGAAGAAGACTGAGCAAGATGGCACCCTTGGGCGGGAAGAGGACCGCGCATGCGCGCTGCAATTCCCAAAGGCTTTCTTTGAAAGCTGGGGAAAATTGCTCCGCGAGGGCTCCGTCGGCGCCGACGTCACCCATATGTGAGGACTGACTTCCTGCTTGGTCCTGGAGAATATTGGGATTGAACTTAAGGAAAAGCTGGGAAGAGTTGCAGTAAGCTCTTGTGCGATCTAGGTAGTACGGAGTGGAGGAGTGGCCTAGTGGTTGGGGCAAGGTACTTCAGGCCGGAAGGTCGGGGGTTCAAATCCCACTAGAGGACAGCAACCTTGGGCCGGAAGGACTGGGGTTTCTAGTCCCACAGGTGCTCCTTGTGGTCTTGGGCAAGCCACTTAACCCTACATAGCCCATGTTCCTTGTAAAATAGTTATCTCCAAGTTATAATGCCCTGTTCAATGTAATTTCAGTTTGTTCAATGTAAACCGCACTGATGCAGAATAGCGCGGTATATAAGAGAATGTAAGTAAGTAAAGTAAAGTAAATATTACTACTACTGAACATTTGTACAGCACTACAAGACGTATGCAGCACTGAACAGACACATGTAATAGACGGTCCCTGCTCATTAGAGCTTACAATCTAGTCATGACAGACAATACCGTAGCTATAGACATGGGATAAAGCTAGGGGGAATGGTAAGGAAATACAAAAAAGATCACATGAGTCAAAATCCAAAAGCTGCAGTAGTACAACAAAGCTCATCTTCACTACAGGGTGTGGAGTACTTCCTCTGGAGAGCCTCTTGAGGGTGCTGGAAAAAAAGCAGGCAGAACGAGGGGCAGACTGAAGTGGAAGTCCGACATGACCTTGGGGAGGAATTTGTGATGAGTCCTGAGGATGACCTTGTCATCAAGATCTGAACACATAATTTCAATTCTACATCAACTACATTGGCTACCAGTGTCATAAATAATTAAATTCAAGGCGATACTGACCACATTTAAGACAATATACAACATTGCACCTACATATCTAATTCACTAATTCAAACACAACAAGATATAAAAAGAAAGAGAGAAAATATGAAGAATCTACTAGCCACCCCGAAGTTATTAAGAAGTGCAAACCAATCAACAACAAACGGGGCTTTCTCTCTTTACTCACCGATTCTATGGAACACTCTACCCAACAATTTACGTGAAATAAAAGACTTAACCATATTCAGAAAAGATCTCAAAACATTACTATATACATAATGTTACCAGTCCATAATGGATATACAAACTTCAAAGAAATAAAAGAACACCCATTCATATAACACTGATACACCTCTTCACACACCATTTCCACCTTGATGTAAAGAACATCCTTCTGCACATCACACACCACCATGATATTCCTAACTGTAAATAGTTGACCGACTTATCTCATCCTGAAGGCCTGATTGTGTTATGCAAATTCAATTAAGATGTTCATTGTTCTTGTTCAGCTTATTCATTGTTCACTGTAAACCGCCTAGCACAATGTGAGTTGTGTTCTCTGTAAACCACTTTGATTATGTGACAAAGCGGTATATAAAACTAATAAATAAAATAATAATAATAAAAAAATGAAGGAACTACATGTAAGGAGGATAGTGGATGAGAGGTTGGAGTTCCACGATTTGTCCAGCCAATCTTATGGCTACGAGGAATGCTGTCTTCCAAGTGACAAACTTGAGGGAAACAGTCACAACGGGCTCAAAGGGGGTTTGCATGAGCCCCAAGAGGACCATGTTGAGATCCTATGCAGGTACAAAGGAATGAAAGCGTAGTTACTCACCTGTAACAGGTGTTCTCCAGGGACAGCAAGAATCAGTACTCACATATGGGTGACGTCGGCACTGACGGAGCCCTCATGAGGAGCAAATCCCCAGCTTTCAAAGAAAGCCTTTGGGATTGCATCATGCATGCACGGTCCCCTTCCCGCCCAAGGGTGTCATCTTGCTCAGTCAAATGACATAAATTCTATGAAAATTACTCCAAACTAACAGGCTAATGCAGAAAAAATTGGAGGGTTCACTTCAAAACTCAATCCCAATGCTCGGAAATCGTCTCAGACTATTCGGCTGCCATAGGCTGGATATTGAATGTTCAAAATAACCAGCGGCGCCTGTTGGCATCAATGACTCATTCCGGCATATTTTTTAGAAATTTTTGACACCCTCTCCCAATAGTGTTGTTAAACAAATGGTTAGTCTCTAATCATCAAAACTTTTCTTTCTCTTCTTTTGTATTCCTTTATATTCCTTGGATTATCTTAATGATTTCTTTGTTTTCCCGAATTTTTCATTATCCCAACGCCTCACATACAACGTTGTGACTGCGTTTCTCCCAATATTATGAGGTTCTTCAGGGGATAGATCATAATCAGTCAAGTATTTAACTAGAAAAGAAACCATCATTAAAACCAGTCTAACTGTCTTGCTTCAATAACTGCCTTAGGTCCAATTAAAAATAGTACAATCATAAACTTAAGCAACTATAATAGCTAAAATCATACCCAAGTTTGGCCAAAGTACTGCACAGCTTTCCTAAGCAAACTAATCTTCTTTTCCGCTTCTTGTTAGACATTCTTCGATCTCTGTTTCCAAAAAATGCCGCGCATGTGCAGTCCATGCCTATCGGTTCTTCTTATAGCCCTCCCACTCCACCGGCATGGCTGTCATCAGTCAGCTTCATACTCCACAACTTCCCCATTCAATTTCTATATTCAACCCTTTTGGTATTAAGGTCTGTAACTGGAAAATCCAACGTTGTTCTCGAAATGATAGAGTTTGTGCTAATGATTTCCCGTTCATTGGAGTTATAACTTGTTCTACACAGAATCATTGTAACATCTCAAAATTATGCTGCAAGTCCTGACAGTGGGCAACCAATGGTGCTAGCATCACCTTATGCTTCAGACGGCTCTTATGTTTTGATATACGTGTTTTGAAAGACCTGCTGGTCTTCCCTATATAGAGAAGATCACAGGGACAAACTATTGCATAAATCACATTTTTTGAATCACAGGTTGTACGATGACGTAAAACATATTCTTTCTGTTGATATATGAATTTTTGTAATTCCTTAGTGACCATGCAAATAGAGCACTGGCCGCATTTATAATGGCCAGGAATCTTCACTTCATTTGATGCCACTGACAGGGGCTGCAAAACCGCTGGGCTTAGCCTTTCTTTTAGGTTTCTGTTTCTACGCCAGACACATCGGATAACTTTATTACATAAACGTGGCACTGTATTCAAAACATTAATGTGTCGAGAGACAATCTTCTTGATTTTAAAACTAAATGGGGAGTACTGAGTAATAAAATTGATCATGTCTGGATCAAATTCCTCCCGAGTTCTCGTGGTGCCCAACAGAGCTGACCTATTATTAAAAAGTGCTCGACGATACGCTCGTGTTATTACCTTAGTTGGATATCCCCGTGCCTCAAAATTGCGAACCAAATCTTTGGCTTTATGTCTGAAATCCAAAACTTCTGAACAGTTTTTGCGGTATCGCAAAAACTGGGAGAAGGGCAGACCATCTTTTAATCGGAGCGGGTGTGCGCAGAAAGTGTTCAGAAGTTTTGGATTTCAAACATAAAGCCAAAGATTTGGTTCGCAATTTTGAGGCACGGGGATATCCAACTAAGGTAATAACACGAGCGTATCGTCGAACACGTTTTAATGATAGGTCAGCTCTGTTGGGCACCACGAGAACTCGGGAGGAATTTGATCCAGACATGATCAATTTTATTACTCAGTACTCCCCATTTAGTTTTAAAATCAAGAAGATTGTCTCTCGACACATTAATGTTTTGAATACAGTGCCAAGTTTATGTAATAAAGTTATCCGATGTGTCTGGCGTAGAAACAGAAATCTAAAAGAAAGGCTAAGCCCAGCGGTTTTGCAGCCCCTGTCAGTGGCATCAAATGAAGTGAAGATTCCTGGCCATTATAAATGCGGCCAGTGCTCTATTTGCATGGTCACTAAGGAATTACAAAAATTCATATATCAACAGAAAGAATATGTTTTACGTCATCGTACAACCTGTGATTCAAAAAATGTGATTTATGCAATAGTTTGTCCCTGTGATCTCTATATAGGGAAGACGAGCAGGTCTTTCAAAACACGTATATCAGAACATAAGAGCTGTCTGAAGCATAAGGTGATGCAAGCACCATTGATTGCCCACTGTCAGGACTTACAGCATAATTTTGAGGTGTTACAATGTTTCTGTGTAGAACAAGTTATAACTCCAATGAACGGGAAATCATTAGCACAAACTCTATCATTTTGAGAACAATGTTGGATTTTCCAGTTACAGACCTTAATACCAAAAGGGTTGAATATAGAAATTGAATGGGGAAGTTGTGGAGTATGAAGCTGACTGATGACAGCCATGCCGGTGGAGTGGGAGGGCTATAAGAAGAACCGATAGGCATGGACTGCACATGCGCGGTGTTTTTTGGAAACAGAGATCGAAGAATGTCTAACAAGAAGCGGAAAAGAAGATTAGTTTGCTTAGGAAAGCTGTGCAGTACTTTGGCCAAACTTGGGTATGATTTTAGCTATTATAGTTGCTTAAGTTTATGATTGTACTATTTTTAATTGGACCTAAGGCAGTAATTGAAGCAAGACAGTTAGACTGGTTTTAATGATGGTTTCTTTTCTAGTTAAATACTTGGCTGATTATGATCTATCCCCTGAAGAACCTCATAATATTGGGAGAAATGCAGTCACAACATTGTATGTGAGGCATTGGGAGAACAAAAAATTCGGGAAAATGAAGAAATCATTAATTTAAGATAAGTCCAAGGAATATAAAGGAATACAAAAGAAGAGAAAGAAAAGTTTTGATGATTAGAGACTAACCATTTGTTTAACAACACTATTGGGAGAGGGTGTCAAAAATTTCTAAAAAATATGCCGGAATGAGTCATTGATGCCAACAGGCGCCGCTGGTTATTTTGAACATTCAATATCCAGCCTATGGCAGTCGAATAGTCTGAGACGATTTCCGAGCATTGGGATTGAGTTTTGAAGTGAACCCTCCAATTTTTTCTGCATTAGCCTGTTAGTTTGGAGTAATTTTCATAGAATTTGTGTCACTACATTACTCTATAAAGTAGACCCATATCTTTTGTATGTTTACAGTCAAATGACATAGCTAAAAAGACGGAAAAAAGAACAAAACATAACAGGACTGCAACTCCAAGGGGAGGAGGTAGGGTTGTGAGGAATGATTCCTGCTGTCCCTGGAGAACACCTGTTAAAGGTGAGTACCTACTCTTTCTCCAGGAACAAGCAGGAAGTCAGTCCACACATATGGGACTCCCTAGTTATAGGCTACCGAGAACCCATAGCTGAAAAATGGTTCCCTCTAGAAGAGCCACAGCAGCTGTACTAGGAATTTCGTCGAGAACGCAATACCCCCCCCCCCCTGTAGCCTGACACCAAAGGGTCAGAGGGTAGGGGTTCCCTAAATCTCAAATAGGTTATGGAGTACCACATGGCCGAAAACACTGTCCCGTCGGGACTCCCTGTCCAAGCAGTAATGGGCTGCAAAAGTCTGGCCCGAAGACCAGGTGACGGCCCGGCAGATGTCTAACAGCGGAACAGAGCAGAAGTGAGCCACTGATGCGGCCTTAGCCCTGACACGGTGGGCTGTGACTCAACCCTGCAATGGGAGGTTTGCCGCCCTGTATGCCCAGGTGATGCAGTCTACCACCCAGGTGGACAACGTGCACTTGGAGACAGGTAGACCCAGCTTATTGGGGTCATAAGAGACGAAGAGCTGATTAGCCCTTCAATGTCCCCGTGTACGCTCCAGATAGAAGGCCAACGCCCTTTTACAATCCAGGGTATTCAGGACCGCCTCTGCCCGGCTGGCATGCGGCCTGGGAAAGAAGGTTGGAAGAACCAACTCTTAATTGAGATGGAACGAAGAAACCACTTTCGGAAGGAACTTGGGGTGGGTGCAAAGGACCACCCTGTTCCTATGAAACCGTGTGTACGGTCTATCAGAAACGAGAGCTTGTAGTTCACTCACATGTCTAGCAGATGTGAGTGCTACCAGGAAAAGCACCTTCCAGGAGAGGAAGCGCAGATGGCACTTGGATATTGGGTCAAAAGGTGGGCGAGTAAGCTGATCCAAGACCACATTCAACTCCCACTCAGTTGCCGGAGGACGAACCGGTGGTTTTATTAGAAGTAGACCTCTGAAGAATCTGGACACCAAGGGGTGAGCCGAAAGAGGTTGTCCCTCCATTGGAGAGTGGTGTGCTAATAAAGCACTCAGGTGGACTCTGACAGAGTTAGACTTGAGGCCTAACTCTGAGAGGTGAAGTATTGTAACACCACTGGTACAAGGCAAGAAAAAGGGTTTTTGTTGTGCTGGGTAGAAGTCTATAAATTAATGAACAAAGTGGAACGGGTAAACGTAGATCGATTGTTTACGTTATCAGAATATAGAAAGACTAGGGGACATGCAATGAAGCTACAGGGTAAACTATTTATTTAAGACTAATAAAAGAAAATATTTTTTCACTCAACGTGTAATCAAACTCTGGAATTTGTTACCAGAGGATGTAGTAAAGGCTGTTAGTATAGCTGGGTTTAAAAAAGGTTTGGACAAGTTCCTGGAGGAAAGGTCCATAAACCATTATTAAGAAGGGACCCAGGATATCAATGCTTGACCCAGTACAAGCATTGTGGAACCTGTGTCTTTTGGGGAAACTGCTAGGTACGTATGACCTAGATTGGCCACTGTTGGAAACAGGATACTGGGCTTGATGGACCTTGGTCTGACCCAGTATGGCAATTCTTATGTTCGTATGTTCTTATGGGTACACCACACCTCAAACCTATGCCATTTGAAGGCATAGGACTTCCTAGTGGACTGCCGCCTTGAGGCCAGTAACATTTCTTCTACGTTCCTAGGTGGGAGGAGAAGAGCTAGCACTACCCTTTCAGCAGCCATGCCATCAGGTTGAGGGACCTGAGGTTGGGGTGCAAGAGAGAGCTCTGCTCCTGAGACAGGAGGTCGGGCTGCGTCCCCAGCGAGAGTGGGGCTTCCACTGCCAGCTGAAGGAGAAGAGGAAACCAAGGCTGCCTCGGCCACCTGGGGGCTACCAGAATGATCGAGGCCTTGTCCCGAAGGATTATGAATGGAGTTTGGGTCACCAGAGGCGTGGGAGGAAACGCATACAGGAGGCCCTCTGACCAGGAGATCAGAAAAGCATCTGCAGCCACCCTCCGAGGATGTGGCTGTCTGGAGCAAAACTTGGGCAACTAGTGATTCTGCGGACTAGCAAAGTGATCTATGGACGGATGCCCACAGCGGTGGAAAACCTGCTGGGCCACTTCCAGATTCAGTTGCCATTCGTGAGGTTGGAGAATCCTGCTTAGCTTGTCTGCTAGGAAGTTCTCCTGACCAGGCAGGTAAGCTGCTTTGACAGACATACCCTGCCTGACTGCAAAGAAGCAGAGGTCCAGTGTCTCCTGACATAGGATGCGAGACCTTGTGACTCCCTGCTTGTTCACGTAGAACATTGCTACCTGGTTGTCCGTCTGCACCAAGACAGACTGATGTGCAAGAACATGACGGAAGGATTGAAGAGCGAGGCGAATCGCCCACAGCTCTAAGAGGTTGATTTGGTATGTAGTCTCCCGAGGAGACCACAGCCCCTGAGTGCATGATCCCCGGCAATGGGCTCCCCAGCCCAACAAAGAGGCATCTGTCGTTAGCACTCTTGTGTGCGAGGGAATCTGAAAAGGCACTCCCTTGAGCAGGATAGGTGGCTGAAGCCACCACTGCAACAACTTTACCAGTCGTTTGGACACTGTTATCCTGTCTCAGAGGCTGCCAGTGGCTTGTGTCCATTGATCTCTGAGGCACCACTGAGCTTTTCTCATGTGGAGACGGGCATTTGGGGTCACATGTACTGTGGAGGCCATTTGGCCCAGGATGTGTAGGAAATGTCTTGCTGAGATCTGAAACTTGCATCTGACCTGGTGTACCAGCACCAGCAGCCAATGTGCCCTGTCTTCCGGCAGGTAAGCTCTCGCCTGAAGGGTGTCTAGTATTGCTCCTATGAACTCTAAGTTTTGAGTGGGGAGCAAAGTAGACTTTGCGTGGTTTATGACAAAGCCTAGACGCTGCAGCAGGATGATGGAGCGAGAAGTGGCCTGTTGGGCCTCCTGAGGCGACTGGCCCCTGATGAACCAGTCGTCTAGGTAAGAGAAGACAAAAATCCCTTGGTTTATGAGGAAGGCCGCCACCACGGCCAGGCATTTGGTAAACACTCTGGGAGCAGAGGCTAGGCCAAAGGGGAGTACTCTGTACTGGAAATGGTTTCCTCCCACTACAAATCTCAGATATTGTCTGTGGTCTGGATGTATGAGGATGTGCGTATAGGCATCCTTCAGGTCTAAGGAGCATAGCCAATCTCCCTGGTGGAGGTAAAACAGCAATATTCCAAGGGAAAGCATCTTGAACTTTTCCCTAACCAGGAACTTGTTTAAGTTTCGCAGGTCGAGGATAGGCCTTAGGCTAGTTCTCTTTGGTATCAGAAAATACCTGGAGAAGAAGCCCTTTCCCTGCAGGTGGTGGGGCACCAGTTCCACCGCCTAATCCTCTAGAAGACCTGCTAACTCCTGCAAGAGGAGGTCCCTGTTAAAAGGGGTTCTGAGAGGCTCTCCTGGAAAGGAGGGAGGTACCTGGTTGAAGTGAAGCAAATAGCCCCTTTGGACTATTTGCAGGACCCATGTATCCGTGGTGATAGCTGGCCACCTGTGGGCGTACAGGGTCAGCTTTCCTCCTGTGCAAGGCCTCACCACTGGTGGGAGAGAGACTATGCTTTGGGAGTCAAAAACCTCCTCCCGGCTGGGTTGGAGCCGGGGCCTGGGGCTCTTCTGCTTACGCGGGCCATGCCCCTGTCCCCTGGCCTGCTGCCCCTGTTAGGGAGCTGGGGTGGCCTGGTAAGTGGGGTAGTTGCGGTAAGCAGCACCCTTCCTCAGGAAAAAGGACTTTTTACCCCAGCCCTTCTTCTTAGAAGGGGCAGAAGTCTTCCTGGAGAGACTTGTCCGGGTCAAGTACTCAAACTCAATCTCCGCAGCCTTCTCAGTCATGGGTTTGCCGAAGAGGTTGTCACCTCGGCAAGGGACATCGACCAACTTGTCCTGAACCCATGACTCCAGATCCGACGACATTAGCCAGGCCTGGCGGCGTACACCGATGCCGGCCGCGGCTACTCGGGCCGAAGCCTCGAAGCTGTCATAGGCTGCTCGAGACATAAACTTTAAGCATTTTCAAATCCCTTGAAGCACTGCAAAGGTGCCTCAGAGAGGCCAGTTGAGAACCCGGCAATCTCCTTTGCCAGGTCTCTCAAGTACATGCCCATGTACAGCTGGTAAGTCTGGACCCGGCATGACAGCAACGAGCCCTGGAAGCACTTTTTGCCGAGGGCGTCCAGGTTCCAGGAGGCACCGAGGAGTGCATTTTTTAGTGCTTGAGCCTGTGCATGACCGATTCCACAACCATGGAGTTGTGCGGCAGCTGTGCCTTTTGGAACCCAGGGCTCTTGCAGACTCGATAGATGGAATCGACCCGCTTGCTGAGAACCAGCATTGAGGCTGGTGACTTCCACATGCGGAGCATCAGCCGTTACAGCATCGGAGGAACCGGAACAGTAAGGGCTTCCTGAGGAGGAAAGTCATACTGGAGGGCTTCGAGCTCCTTGGCTCAAAGCTCCTCCTCGGCATCCGTCAGGAATGCCAAAGCCGTGGCCCTGTCCCTGACGAAGTCCAAGAACCGGGTATCCTCTGGAGGGGACCTTCTCCGAGGCTCGGAACCCAATGAGTCCAATGGGACATACCGGGTCTGACGGGTGTCTGGGGACTTCTCATCTTCCGTCTCCCATGCCGACTCCTCCTCCGAGGAATCGAGTGGCTCCGGCTGCGAGGGCTTTGATTCTGACCGCCCTGATGCCGAGGGCACCGGCGTCGACAACCTCAGTCCCGAACAGGAGGTCGAGGGAGACCTCGGCCGAGGATCGACTCAAGTTCGAAGAGTCTCGAGGATCGGCTCGGCCTCCGGGGTTGACTTGGATGTTGAGGTCCTGGTGGTCGGGGTAGATGGACTGGTGAAACCTGCCATCAGCGCCCGCTGCTGCTCCATGAAGGCAGACGTGCTGCGCTGCGATGGGAGAAGCTGTATTCCTAAGATGGCCGCGGAGTGTTTCCACTATTTGAATGCCTAAAGCGTAAAGGGAAGTTGCGGGCTGTTCCCTCTGAGCCCCGACAGCCCACTTCAGGTCCTATGGACTGTTTCGTTCGTCTACCTGAGGAAAAGAAGCAGGGGATTCGAGCCGGCTTGGTTTCGCCTGATGGTGAGGTTCGGGCGCTTCCGTCGGATTCAGAGACTTCTCTCTCCCCAGCACAGAAAACTCCGCCGCCACGCCCAGCTGCGTCGCACCCTGGTTCAGCTATGGCAGCTTCGGTGTCTTCCGGGAAGGGAACCCCGAGTGCGGAGAGGGTGTCAGCTGTTCGTGTGGTTCCTCTGACCCCCGGTGATTCTGGGGAGGCTTCGGGTGAGAATAGAGCGGCGGCTGTTCAGTTGACACTCTCTAAGTGTGAGGAAGGATCCTCTGTGCTTGTTTCGACGCCTGTTTCGTTGAACTCTCCTCTTCTCCTTCGTCCTAAGGTTTTTACTTTGGAATCCATATGGGATGCTATTGCCACTTTATCTTCAGCGATTATCTCACAAACTATTACTTTGGCCTCTCATGTTCATGAAAATGATGTTGCTATCCAGAGGAATGCTGCTAATATCGACACTGTTATGTCTGTTAATGAACAATTGAAGAGTCAGACTAATAATCTGGGATCCCAGCTAGATAATCTTTCTGCTGTTTCTTCAGCTTTGATGAAAGATCAGGGGACAATTAAGTATAAGCTGGAAGTGTTGGAAAACGCTTCCAGGGCTGCAAATCTACGTGTTTTGAATTTTCCACGTGTGTCTGGTGTTACAGCGTTAGATATGTTTAAAAGATATATGTTGGAAATCTTAAAAATCCCAGAGGGCTTGATTCCCCCTTTGGCTAAAGTATATTATCTCCCAATAGCTAAGAAAAATGCTGAGAACCCAGTAGTTGTATCTGAAGTTAATTTTGAAGCTCTAGATATTTCTGGTATCATTTCTGATGTTGAGGAGGAAAATTGTATCGCCTCTACATTGTTAGTTCAATGTGCTTTAATCTCAGACAAGGATTGGCTTTTGAAGCTGTTTTTTAAAAAACGCTTAGAATCCTTTATGGGTTTTACTATTTCAATGTTTCCTGATTTGACTAAAGAAACCCAGAAGCGGAGGAGACAGTTCCTCTTATATAAGGCAGGTGTGACTCAGTTGGGGGATCCGTTTTTCTCAGGTTCCCGTGTCGATGTTTGGTAATAATTAAGTATGTCAAGTATGTTTTTTCAGACCCAAATGATCTTAATACCTTCATCAATGCTAGAATTCTAACTGCTATGTCGCCTGAATAATAATGTCAACTGTAGTATGTTCTCTTAAGAAATAGTAGTACTTGGGTCCTCCGCGCCTCTTGGATTGTCTATTAATTACTTAATCTTATATACTTTGCTTCCAAAATACCTCTGTTTGGAAGTATTTTCTTCTGCTTTTCTCCCCACTATGTGGACTATTTGGAGTAATGTTTGAATTATTATCCTTTATATTATGTTGGTGAGATTATGGATTTGTTGACATGTACTCTGTTTTCTTGCAAGGAATGGTTTGTTTCTTGTTGTTTTTTTGAAAATTGCATAAATAAAAAAAAAAAAAAAAGACATGCTGCGCTGCAGGGCCGCCATCCTGAGACCGAGCTCAGAAGGCTGTGCAGCCTCTGGCTTGGAACCCAACGCCATCGGGCCCGAGGCCAGGTCTCACGGAGGAGAGTCTATGAGTACAACAGCAGTTACCTTCCTTGGCGTCTCCGGCTCCGTGCGAGGTAGCTTTGCAGGTCGCTCCGACTCCGAGTACCCGGGGCGGTAGTCAGGACTCCGCGACCTGGTCCTCGAGGGCCCAGGTCGATCAGAGGCATCCAACAACGCCGCCCTCATGAGTTTCTTCTTCCTCTGGTGTTCCCGCAAGGGAGACCCCCGCTCAGAAGACCCCCAACGCTCAGGTTCAGACAGCTCCTGAGACGTCGAGGCTTCTGACGAGGTCCGGACCCGGGGGGATGCAGACTCGGAGAAAATCCTTTCACGCTGCTGCCTACTTCTAAGTGCCTGGAAGACATTGTATCACACGGGCCACAGATCTTCGGGTCATGGTCGTGCCCGAGGCATCGGAGACAGCAGTCGTGTGTGTCAGTGAGGGACATTAACCTTTTACACCGATCACACTTCTTAAACCTGCTGGCAGCCATCGGGGGAAAAAGGGCCCCCTGCAAGGTCGAACGACCGGGCTGCTACTGAACAATGAAAAAAAAGCGAGAACACTAGTCACTAAGGACAAAAAACGAAAAATTGGACCGGACTCGATACCAGTGTACCGAGCCGAAGGCAGGAAGGGAAACCGATGTCGAACCGGTAAGAAAAGAAAAGTAATTTCTCACTTTTAAACACTTTTTTTCTCGGGGACACTAGGAGAACGTCCATTGGGCTCCGCGGAAAAAAAGGGACTGAGCAAGATGGCACCCTTGGGCGGGAAGGGGACCACGCATGTGTGATGCAATCCCAAAGGCTTTCTTTGAAAGCTGGGGATTTGCTCAGCTCGAGGGCTCCATTGGCGCCGTCACCCATATGTGAGGACTGACTTCCTGCTTGTTCCTGGAGAATGGGAGGTTTGATGTTCAGGATTCCCCTTATGCATCTGGAGACGACCAAATGCATGGAGATAAGCTTTCCATCAATTGGCACATGCGAAGCTGCAATCGCCGACAGGTGATATCAAATAGAGTTAGTTTGGAGTCTGGAATTTGACAAATGGAGGAGGTAAATCACAAACAGCAATTGGTCTATAACAGAGTGAACAAAACACTGACAAAATCAATAAGATAATTCACTCCACTAGATTAACAAAACCTCATATCAGGTACTCAACAGAATATTTACACAAGATTTTAAAAGCAGGAACTAAGAAACAAAAGCCTCAGAACACAAGGTAATAAATCCAGCTTCAAGCCAAAAAGCAAACTTTCCACACATCACAGGCTCTCTATACCTCCTTCCAACCCTTAAAATCTTTCCTCAATAATAACCTTCCATTTTATAACATTCAGTGCACAAAAGAAACAATGCTGTTAATACTGCTAGGGAAACACACCCCACACACAAATTGAGCAATGCTAGCAGGGAAACACACCCCACCTGTGTGGCTGGTTTGTGTGAGGCCTAGAAGACAGTGAGGACATCCCCCAGAAAAGATTCAGTATGCGTCAGGGGCCCTGAAGTTTTGAGGATGTGAGGGAGAGACTCTTGAAGCTGAGATGCAAGGGACATCCTTGATGCTGGGTTAGAAACATGGCTGGACCTCCAGCAGTATAGGAAGTGTTTGCAGCAGAGCAAGGAGATGAGGATACCAGATTTGGTGAGGCCACCGTGAAACTATAAGGATGAAGAAGGCCCTGTCCTGCTTGGTTTTGAGCCAGACATGTGTGATCAGCAAGGGTGGCAGAAAAGCACAGAACAACCCCCAAGACCAGTCCATGACAAAGGCATCCCTTCTCCACGATGTGGACTGGGACATATGGAGCAGAAAACGCGGCATTTGGCATTCTTGGAAGAAACAAAGAGGTCCAGCTCACTACAGGTATCAAAGATGGCCTGAAGGACAGTGCAGTCGATGGACTACTCGTGTGGATCCAGCTGCCGACTGTGTGCATTGGCCAGGTGATTCAGCGACCTGGAAGGTAGGTTGCTCAGAGGGTCATTCCAATCAAGAAAGCGAAGGCCCAGAGGGGTGTCGCTTTGAGGAAGAGTGTAAGCGAGCTGGTGCCACTTTGCTTGTTGACGTAGAATGTGGTGACTTGGTTGTCTGTGAGCATAAGGACGATTTTGCAGCGAACTCAGTCCGCAAAGACAGTGAGGGCATAATAGATAACTTGCAGCTCCAAGACATTTATGTGTAGCAACCTCTCGAGAGATGAACACAGACCCTGGGTCAACAAGTGTTGTATGAATGCTCCCCAGTCTTGAGTGGAAGCATCTCTCGTGAAGCTTAGGTGATGCAGCACCGGCAGGAAGAGGCAGCCGTTGGTTAGGTTGGACGGCATCACCCACAACGAAGGATGCTCTGGAGGATAGTCCAGTTTTATCCCTGCATAGACAGGAGGCAGCGCAGAGACTGGGAGTGCTGACACTAATTGAGTCGGAGGTGCCACAGTAGTGGCGCATATGCAATCATGTGAGTGGGACAACGGGAATGCAAGCAACAGTGTGCCCTAGAAGCTGCAGGACCGGGCGGGCCCATGCTGTCTGAAGAGTGGCAGGGCACTGCTGAGACGATGCAGGGACTGGGTTCTTTCTGAGGGAAGGAAGGCTCTGACCTGCAGGATGTCTATGTGTGCTCCTATGACGGTCAAGTGCTGCTGAGGCACAGGCTCTGACTTCTGGTCATTGATCAGAAAGCCCAAGGCTCACAGAATGGTGGAAGTGGCTTGCATGGTATGAAGGGCCATTTCCAGCAACGCCCCTGAGATGAGCTAGTCATCGAGATAGGGATATACAGTACACAATGTCCATGACTCCTCAGGAAGCCAGCAACAACCACAATGCAGTTGGTGAGACTTGAGGAGCGGAGAATAGTCCAAAGGGGAGTACTTTGTATTGGTCATGCCTGTTCAAGAACTGGAAATGAAAATGCTGCCAATGATGCAGATGAATAGGGATATGAGTGTAGGCATCCTTTAGGTACAGAGAGGCTACCCAGTTGTGACGGCTGAGCAGAAAGAGTATGGAGCTCAGGGAATGCATTTGGAATTTATCTTTCTTCATGAGAGAGGTTGAGGTATCAGAGGTCGAGGATGGGTTGGAGGCTCCCCGATTTCTTGGCAATGAGGTAGAATCTCATGTATAAGCTTTGATTGACTTCAAGGGAAGAGACTGGCTCTATGGCATCATTGAGTAGCAGTTGTTGAACTTCCTGAGCCAGTTGCTGTAGGTGGCATCCAGGAAGTCAGCTGGAGATGGGAGCAGGGTTGGAGGGAGGGAGCCTGGAGAAATTGAGCTTGGAACCATCTTGGATGATGGCGAGAATCCAGCGGTCCATGGTGATAGACTGCCAGACCTCGCGGAAGAAACAGATGCGTCCCCCACCTGACAGATAGTCAAAAGCTGGGGTTGGTGGGCTAAGGGAGGGGTTGGGTTCTCCTTTCTCGCTGACGGGTTCGCTGACTGTAGGCTTGACTTTGGAGGCTTTGTTGTGGTGGCCTGGGGTAGGGTTGGTATTGGTGACATGGGAAGAACTGTTGAAAATATTGGTAATGATAGCTACACGTTTCTGGTCAGCGGCCCTATGTGGTGTGTCTGGCTGACACGGCTGTAGCCGCCGAGTGCATCAAAGAATCATAAATGTTATAGGTGGCACGGATTATGTGATAGAGAGACTCGCAAGATCAGTCGCCAATTGCACAGGGTCCTTCGTGGCCAGGTTCCAGAGGAGCAGGTCATGGTGGTAGTGGAGCATCTGCAATTGATGAGCCAAGGTTTGCATGGCTAAGGTGCTACTCTGGTAGGACCTCTGGCCAAGAGTGTCTGGGGGTGTTTGCGATGGAGGTTTGGAACTCTTGGACTTTTTCAGTACTGCCTCCGATACAGCTGACTGGTGAGAGAGCTGCTTGTGTTCAAAGCCGGGAGCTGGTAAGACCTTGCATTTGAAAGCCAGTCGTTGAGACGTGGCCCTACCTGATGGAGGTGTTTTTCAGATGGAGGTTTGGAGGTTGAGAAGTATCTGAGCTACCAGAAGGGCAAGAACCTCCTTGAGGGTGCTGCAGGCTTTGAGTATGGATTAGAAGTCACACTTATTAGTGGGGGTCTGAGAGTTGCTGAAAGTGAGAACATGTGAGATCTTTTGAAGGAATTTGGGGTAGTAGAGATCCTCAACGGGTTCCTCAGGGTTGTCCTTTTCAGGGGGGGGAGGAGAGGTCATCCATGGAGGGGTCATAGGTCTCCCAAGATTGGGGGAACAAACGCAGGGATCCTGCATCTTTTTCAAGGGGGGCGGGGGCTGCCAGTGGTTGAGTGAGGATTATTTTGGCATTGCAGGTGGAGAGGGAGCCAGTCCCGGGTCACAGGGGTTCCTGTCATAGGTAGGGGGTTGGAGGAGAAAGTTGCCTGCAGAATGGCTAAGCTATCCTGTAGGAATCTCCGGAGGAGGGAGGAGAAGATTGTGGACTGGGTGGTTCCCTGGCTGGAAGAGGGGGGCTATCGGGCATGCAAGCTTGTATCTTGGCAGATGGCTCCCACTGAAGCTTGCCCCCGCAGCATTTGGGAGTGGTCTTACCTTCAATTTTTAAAGCAGAAGACCCTGAGGAGGAAGAAGGTTTGCTGTGCTTGTGCTTGCCTTTGGCTTTTCTTTCCGATTTATCTGAAGTTTGGCGGGCAGGAGAAAGGACTGCAAGGTTCAGGGTAGGATCTGGCAAGGGATGGAGTGGAGTCAACCTTCTCCAGCGTGTTGATGATCCATGCCCCCGATGCCATCGTCAAAGGTAAAATGGCTTCCGGTAGAGCGGCCCTCATTAAGCCCGTTTGTGCCGTTACTGGACCCGAAGGGTGGAGGGGAGAAGAACTGGTCGGATCCGCAGACATGGAGGTGAGCCCCGCAGAAGCAGTGTGCTGAGCAAAGCGTGCCCCATGTCCGTTGCTCTTAACTTCCTCTTGCTATTGTTTTTTTTTTTGTGAACGCTGCAGCACGCAGCTCTGAAGCGGTCCTGAGTTTGTTGCTGCAGCTGCTGCTGAGAAGCTGGATAGGTAAAAAAATATATGCTTTCTTTTTTTTTTCTTTTGTCCGCACCAATCGAAGACAGGGTAGTCTGAAGGCAGTAGAAGAGTTCAGGGGATGCTGTTGCTATGCAGGCACTGAGAGAGGGAGAACAGTGGCTACTCTGAGGTGATCAGGAAAAAAAATTGATTCCTCCGAAGGCAAACAGGCTTGAAGCAGGCATGCATGCTTGGAGAGGCTCAAAAGCTCTCTTAGCTATGGGGAATCCGGGAAACTCAGGCTCAGTCAGGAATTTCACCTTCATAGTGTGCCTTCATCCCCCCGCTTGTCTCCAGAGAATCCTAGGGCTTATAAGGAAAGGCATGGAGAATAATCCAAAGGATATCATAAAGCATGGTTACTCGCCTGTAACAGGTGTTCTCTGGGAGCAACAGGAATCAGTTCTCATGTTTAGGTGATGTCACCGATGGAGCCCATGCGATAACTCCCCAGCTTGCAAAGAAAGCCTTTGGGAGATCCACCATGCATGTGTGGTCACCTTTCCTCCCAAGGGAGCCATCTTACCTCAGTATGATGACATAGCTTAATCAAGCCTAAAAAGAAAAAAACAAGTCACAGGGAGGAGGGAGAATAGTGTTTCCCACTGCTCCCAGAGAACACCTGTTAGAGGTAAGTAACCACGCTTTCTCCAGGACCAAACAGGAAATCAGTCCTCACTTATGGGATTCCCTAACTACAGGCTACTGAAACCACAGGCAACCCAAAAAGACAAACCGTAAATGACAGCGGAACAGTGCTGAAAGGTTCCAAGAGTTGGCATCAGCCCCGACATCAACCAAGGAATCGACTCTATGGTAGCCTGGACTGACAGAAGGGAAGGAGTTACACTAATCCCCAAAGAGGTGCCGGAGTATGGCCTGTCCAAAGGCACTGTCATGCCAACAATCCGCTTCCAGGCAGTAGTGGGCTGCGAAGGTATGGACCGAAAACAAGGCTGCAGCCCAGCAGATCTCCAGTATGGAGACTGAACATAGATTAGCCATCGAAGCTGCACAGCTCAGATATTGTAAGCCGTAAAGCGTAGCTACTCACCTGTAACAGGTGTTCTCCAGGAGCAGCAGGAATCAGTCCTCACATATGGGTGACGTCGGCGCCGACGGAGCCCTCACGGAGCAATTTTCCCCAGCTTTCAAAGAAAGCCTTTGGGAATTGCAGCGCGCATGCGCGGTCCCCTTCCCGCCCAAGGGTGCCATCTTAGCCAGTCAGATGACATAGCTAAAAGACAGCATAAAAATTTGCAAAAAAACTAAAGCAGATGATTGCAACTCCAAGGGAGGAGGGAGGGTTGTGAGGACTGATTCCTGCTGCTCCTGGAGAACACCTGTTACAGGTGAGTAACTACGCTTTCTCCAGGACCAAGCAGGAAGTCAGTCCTCACATATGGGACTCCCACGCTTAAGGCTACCGGAGACCCTAAGCACAAAAATGAGCTCCCTCTAGCTCAGCAGTACAGAAGGAAGGAATCTTCACTGAATTATTACCCACCGGTAGCCCTCATCCGGGATGAAGGGTAGGAGTTGCTCAAACCTCGAAGAGATTTCGGAGGACTGCCTGTCCGAAAGCACTGTCCCTGCGGGACTCCCTCTCGAGGCAGTAATGGACCGCAAAAGTCTGGCTCGAAGACCAAGTAGCGGCCCGGCAGATGTCTGCCAATGGAACAGAGCGGAGGTAAGCCACTGACGTAGCCTTCGCCTGAACACAATGAGCCGTGACCCGACTTTCTAAGGAGAGTCCGGCTGCCCCATAAGCCCAAGCGATACAGTCAGCAACCCAGATGGACAGAGTACGCTTGGAGACCGGGAGCCCCAATTTATTGGGGTCAAAAGACACAAAAAGCTGAGCAGCTTTACGGTGCTCCCGCGTACGGTCAAGGTAGAAGTTCAATGCCCTTCTACAGTCCAGGGTATGCAGGACCATTTCAGCTCGGCTGGAGTGAGGCCTGGGAAAGAAGGTCGGAAGTACCACCTCCTGATTGATGTGAAAAGGGGAGACCACTTTTGGAAGAAATTTAGGGTGAGTCCGTAGGACTACCCTATTTTTGTAGAACCGAGTGTAAGGGGGATCAGACACGAGGGCCTGCAATTCACTTACACGTCTAGCGGAAGTGAGGGCTATCAGGAATAAGGTTTTCCAAGAAAGAAAACGGAGAGAACAGGTAGCCATAGGCTCAAAAGGCGGACAGGTGATCCGCTGTAAAACCACATTCAGATCCCAGTCAGGTGCTGGCGGGCGCAGAGGTGGTTTAAGTAGAAGGAGACCTCGGAGAAACCTTGCCACGAGAGGGTCGCTGGAAAGAGGTCTGCCGTCCACCGGCACATGATGTGCTGAAAGAGCACTGAGGTGAACTTTAACGGAGTTGGACTTAAGTCCCAGATTAGAGAGGTAGAGCAAGTACTGCAAAATCACCGACACCGAGCAGGAGAAGGGATCCTGAGACTGCTGGGCACACCAAGCGGAAAAGCGACGCCATTTAAGGGCGTAGCATTTGCGGGTAGAAGGTCGCCGGGAAGCTAGGACGACCTCTTCCACCTCTGCCGGCAGTAGAAGGGGAGCAAGGACTACCCTTTCAGCAGCCAAGCCATCAGATGTAGAGATCTGAGGTTGGGGTGCAGTAGGGACCCCTGATCCTGTGTTAGGAGATCTGGTTGAAACCCCAGAGGGAACGGATCCTCCACCGCTAGTTGCAGCAGGAGTGGAAACCACGGCTGTCTGGGCCACCGAGGAGCTATGAGGATCATGGAAGCTTTGTCTCGGAGAACCTTGAAAAGGGTTCGAGAGACTAGCGGTATGGGAGGAAAGGCATAGAGAAGGCCCTTCGACCATGAGAGCAGAAAAGCATCCGCCGCAACTCGAAGGGGATGCGGCTGTCGAGAGCAGAAGCAAGGAAGTTGCCGGTTGAGAGGACTGGCAAAGAGATCCATCGTGGGGAGGCCCCACTTCAGAAAAAGTTTCTGAACTACCAAGGGATCCAATCGCCACTCGTGCGGCTGGAGGATTCTGCTGAGTTTGTCCGCCAGGCAATTTTCTTGGCCGGGGAGATAAACTGCCTTGAGAAGAATGCCGTGGCTTACGGCCCAAGAGCAGAGTCTCTGTGCTTCTCGACAGAGAAGGAAGGAGCCCGTGACCCCCTGTTTGTTCACGTAGAACATGGCAACTTGATTGTCCGTCTGGACAAGGATGGACCGGTGAGAAGTCAGGTGGGAGAAAGCCTTGAGAGCCAGACGGATCGCTCTGAGCTCCAGGAAGTTGATCTGCTGCGCAGACTCCCACGTGGTCCAGAGACCTTGAGTACACGCCCCTTGGCAATGCGCTCCCCATCCTAGGAGAGAAGCATCGGTCGTCAGCACTTGAGCCGGCGGAGGAGCCTGGAAAGGCATTCCGAGTACCAGGTTCGGCCGATGAAGCCACCACTGTAGAGAAGAGGCCAGCGGGCCGGAGATCCGCACTAAGTCGGCTAGGCCGCCAGTGGCCTGTTGCCACTGCTTGCGAAGGCACCACTGAGCAGGCCGCATATTCAGGCGGGCATTGGGGGTCACGTGGACGGTGGAAGCCATATGGCCGAGTAGTCTCAGGAAGCGCCTGGCCGAGACCAGGGACTGGCTGCGAAAACGGCCGGCTAGGTCCATGAGCCGTTGAGCCCTGTCGAGAGGCAGGAGAGCTCGCGCCTGAAGAGTGTGCAATCTTGCGCCGATGAACTCGAGATCTTGCGAGGGGAGCAAAGTGGACTTTGCGAAGTTTATGACAAAGCCCAAGTACTGGAGAAGAGTCACAGTGCGGTGTGTGGCTTTTGTGACTTCTGGAGAAGACGATGCTCTGATGAGCCAGTCGTCTAGGTACGGAAAAACATAGAGGCCGTGAAGCCGGAGATGAGCCGCCACCACCGCGAGACATTTTGTGAAGACTCGTGGTGCGGAGGATAGGCCAAAGGGCAGTACTCTGTACTGGTAATGATTTCCTGCCACCGCAAAACTTAGGTATTGGCAGTGGCTGGGGTGGATGAGGATGTGCGTGTAGGCATCCTTTAGATCCAAGGAGCATAGCCAATCTCCCTGCTGGAGGTAGGGCAGAAGGATTCCAAGGGTAAGCATCTTGAACTTCTCCCTCACGAGGAACTTGTTGAGGTTGCGCAAGTCCAGGATGGGTCGGAGGCCTCCCGTTCTTTTTGGTATTAGGAAATACCTGGAATAGAAGCCTTGACCCCTCAGGTGGTGGGGCACCGGTTCCACAGCCTGTTCCTGAAGAAGACTTGCTAACTCTTGAAGGAGTAAGTCCCTGTGTAGAGGGAGTCGTGGAGGCTCTCCCGGGAAATAGGAGGGAGGGACCTGGTGGAAGTGGAGAAGATAGCCTTCTCTCACAACATGAAGCACCCAGGCATCTGACGTGATGTTGGACCACCTGTGGGCAAAGTGGACCAGCCGGCCTCCTGTGCTGGGAGGAACCAGCTGGGGGAGAGGCTATGCCGATGAAGTCAAAAACCCCCACCCTGCTGAGCAGGGGCCGGTGGTGCAGGCTTGGGGGCTTGCTGCCTACGGGACCCGTTACCCCGTCCCTTGGCCTGCTGACCCTGTTGGGGAGCTGCGGAGGCCTGATATTGAGGGTAGTGTTTATAGGCAGCCGCCTTTCTCGGGTAAAAGGACTTCTTTCCCGAGCCCTTCTTCTTCTGGGAAGGGGCAGAGGTCTTCCTAGAAAGCCTAGTTCGGGTGAGAGTCTCCGTCTCGAGTTGTGCAGCCTTCTCAGCCATGGGCTTGCCAAAGAGGTTCTCACCTCGGCAGGGGACATCGACCAACTTGTCCTGCACCCAGGGTTCAAGGTCAGACGACTGAAGCCAAGCCTGTCGGCGGGCACCGATGCCGGCTGCAGCCACTCGAGCCGATGCTTCAAAGCCATCATAGGCTGCTCGAGAAATGAATTTGGAGCATTCTCGAATTCCAGTGGACAAGGCTAGGAACGTCCGCAAAGGTTCCTCGGAAAGTCCAGCAGAGAATCCGGCTATTTCCTTAGCCAGGTCTCTAAGGTATATGCCCATGTAGAGCTGGTAGGTCTGGACCCGACAAGCAAGCATAGAGCCCTGGAAACACTTCTTACCGAGGCCATCCAGGTTGCGGGCCTCCCTGCCAGGAGGCACCGAGGAGTGCATCTTCTGGCTCTTAAGCCTATGCATGGCCAATTCCACCACCATGGAATGGTGCGGTAGCTGTGCTTTTTGGAAGCCAGGGCTCTTGCGGACTCGATAGATGGAATCGACCCGCTTGCTTAATACCGGCGACGATGCCGGACTCTCCCACATGCGGAAGAGTAGTCGTTCCAGCATGGGAGGTACAGTAAAGTGCTCCCTGGCGGGAGAGTCGTACTGAAGGGCGTCGAGCTCTTCGGCTCGAGGCTCCTCCTCGGGATCCGCAGGGAAGGCCAAAGCCTTGGCCATATCCCTGACGAAGTCCGAGAACCGGGCATCCTCCGGGGGGGACTGTTTCCGAGGTTCGGACTCAGGGGAGTCCGAGGGGACACACCGAGTCCGAAAAGAATCAGGTGACTCTTCCACTTCAGACTCCCAGGCCGACTCCGAGGAGGAATCGGTGGGGTCAGCTCGGGCGGGCGGAGGCGTCGGCCGCCCCGACGCCGAGGGAGTCGGCGTCGACGACCTCGGTCCCGAACGGGAGGCCGAGGGTGACCTCGACCGAGGATCGACTCGAGCCCGCATGGACTCGAGGATCAGCTCGGTCTCCGGGGTCGACTTAGACTTCGACGTCCCGGAGGTCGGGGCAGAGGCGCCAGCGAGGCTAGCGATCAGTGCCTGCTGCTGGTCCATGAAGGCAGATAGTCTGCTCTCCAAGGCCGTCAACCTGAGTCCGACCTCAGGTGACCCAGCAGCCCCCGACTCGGGCCCCGACGGCGTCGGGCCCGACGTCGGACCCCTCGGAGACGAGTCCAGGAGGACTACAGGACTTACCCGAGCAGGCATCTCCAATTCCAAACGAGGTCGCTTCGGGAGATGTTCCTTCTCCAAAGACCCGGGACGGCTATCGGGGCTATGCGACCTGGCCCTCGCGGAACCAGGAGCGTCCACCGACGCCGCCCTCGCGGGTTTCGCCTTCCGACGATGATCCCCGGAGGGAGAACCTCTGTCGGAGGAACTCCGGCGATGCTCAGAGCTGGAGCCTCTGGACGCCGAGGCCTCTGACGAGGTCCGGGTACGGGTGGGATCAGCGAAGATTCTTTCCCGCTGATGCCGCCGACTCCGTAACGCTTTGGAGGACATTTTGCTGCAGGCCCCACAGATCAGTTCCTCATGATCTGGGCCAAGGCAGCGGAGGCAATTATCGTGTGTGTCAGTGAGTGACATATTTCTGTCACACTGAACACACCTTTTGAAACCACTGGCAGCCATCGGGGAAAAAAGGGCCCCTGCAAGGTCAAAGGACCGGGCTGCCAGCGAAAAACTGAAAAAACGAAACTGACAGAAAAATCAGAAAAACCGAAAAATAAGAGAAGGACTCGCAACGGCGTTGCGAGTCCGGGCAGGAAAGAGACCGGCGTCGAACCGAAGGAAAAAGAGAAATAAATCACGAAAAATCAACTTTTTCAGCGGGGACAAGAAGACCACGTCTGTAGGGCTCCGCAGAAAAAAGAAGACTGGCTAAGATGGCACCCTTGGGCGGGAAGGGGACCGCGCATGCGCGCTGCAATTCCCAAAGGCTTTCTTTGAAAGCTGGGGAAAATTGCTCCGCGAGGGCTCCGTCGGCTCCGACGTCACCCATATGTGAGGACTGACTGCCTGCTTGGTCCTGGAGAACATGATGTTCCAAGGCAGCCCAGCCAGGTCAAAGGTGAAGGAGATACAGTCAGCCCAAGTGGAAAGGGTGTGCTTAGAGACCATGATTCCCAGTCTGTTTAGGTCATAAGAAACGAACAGCTGGGGCAAACGGTGAAGGCCCTTGGTCCATTCAAGGTAGAAGGCCAGCGCCTGCTTGCAATCTAAGATATAGAGAGAGGACTCCGTGCTATTAGCATGAGGCCTGGGAAAGAAGGTGGTAAGCACCACCGACTGGTTGAGATGAAAAGGCGAGACCACCTTAGGAAGGGACAGAATAAATGCAGAGAACCACTCTATTACTGTAAAACCTGGTATACGGAGCATGTGCCAGCAGTGCCTGCAGCTTACTGACTCTGCGTGCTGATATAAGCACCACCAGGAAAAGGACTTTCTAGGAAAGAAATTTGAGGGGGGCAGGTGGCGAGCAGCTCAAAGTGGGGAGCGATAAGCTTCCAAGGACCACATTGAGGACCCCAAACTGCCGTAGATGGGCGAATTGGGGCCGAGAGAGAAGGCCCTTCTGGAAGTGGCCTATGAGTGGATGAACAGATAGGGGTTGTCCGACTGTCTGATGATGGTACGCCACCAGTGCACTCAGATGCACTCTGATGTAATTGGACTTCAAACCACCATGGGAGAGGTGCAGAAGATAGATAAAGACTGTCTGTAACAAGCAGGAAAATGGGGTAAACCCTTTACCTGCACACCAGATGGAGAATCTGCATCACTTGAAGGCATAAGCACATCTAGTGGAGTCCTTTCGGGAATTGATGAGAGCATCATCCACATCTCTGGGGTGGTAGAACTGTGAAAGAACTATCCTTCCAGCATCCACATCATGAGTGCCAGAGACTTGAGATTGGGATGCAAAGGGTTCCCTTCTCCTGCGAGATCAGATCCATGACACAGCAGAGAGGATCTGGGGCGCCCTCGAGAGACAGAGCAGTAGGAGGAACCACGGTTGCCTGGGCCAACATGGGGCAATGAGGATCACCGAGGCTCTGTTCATCTGGATCTTGAAGAAGGCCTTGGCCACCAAGGGAATACATAAGAACATAAGATATGCCATACTGGGTCAGACCAAGGTCCATCAAGCCCAGTATTCTGTTTCCAACAGTGGCCAATCTAGGTCATATGTACCTAGCAGTTTCCACAAGAGACACAAGTTCCACAATGCTTATACTGGGTCAAGCATTGATATCTTCGGTCCCTTCTTAATAATGGTTTATGGACCTTTCCTCCAGGAACTTGTCCAAACCTTTTTTAAACCCAGCTACACTAACAGCCTTTACTACATCCTCCGGTAACAAATTCCAGAGTTTGATTACACGTTGAGTGAAAAAATATTTTCTTTTATTAGTCTTAAATAGTTTACCCTGTAGCTTCATTGCATGTCCCCTAGTCTTTCTATATTCTGATAAGGTAAACAATCGATCTACGTTTACCCGTTCCACTCCGTTCATAAATTTATAGACTTCTATCATATCTCCCCTCAGCCGTCCCTTTTCCAGGTTAAAGAGCCCTAACCTTTTTAGCCTTTCTTCATAGGAGTATCCTTCCATCCCCTTTACCATTTTGGTGGCTCTTCTCTGAACCTTTTCTAAAATCGCTATATCCTTTTTAAGATACGGTGACCAGAATTGCACACAATATTCAAGGTGCGGTCTCACCATGGAACGATATAGGGGCATTATAATATCTTTTGTTTTATTTTCCATTCCTTTCCTTATCATACCTAGCATTCTATTTGCTCTCTTGGCCGCCGCTGCACACTGGGCCGAGGGTTTTATTTATTTATTTACATTCTCTTATATACCACGCTATTCTGCATCAGTGCGGTTTACATTGAACAAACTGAAATTACATTGAACAGGGCATTATAACTTGGAGATAACTATTTTACAGGGAACATGGGCTATGGAGGGTTAAGTGGCTTGCCCAAGACCACAAGGAGCACCTGTGGGACTAGAAAGTCCAGTCCTTCCGGCCCAAGGTTGCTGTCCTCTAGTGGGATTTGAACCCCCGACCTTCCGGCCTGAAGTGCCTTGCCCCAACCACTAGGCCACTCCTCCACATGGTATCCACAATGACGCCTAAATCTTTTTCCTGGGAGGTGGTTCCTAATGTGGAACCTTGCATCGTGTAACCATAGTTTGGGTTGTTCTTCCCTAGGTGCATAACCTTGCAATTGTCCACATTAAATTTCATCTGCCATTTTGATGCCCAGTCTTCCAATTTATCAAGATCCTCTTGCAATTTTTCACAATCCTCTTGGGTTTTAACAACTTTAAATAGTTTTGTGTCATCTGCAAATTTGATAACCTCACTCGTTATTCCACTTTCCAGGTCATTTATGAATATGTCAAAAAGCAGCGGACCCAGCACAGATCCCTGGGGTACACCACTATTCACCTTTCTCCATTGGGAAAATTGGCCATTTAGCCCTACCCTCTGCTTTCTATCTTTTAACCAGTTCCTGATCCACAATAGTACACTGCCTCCTATGCCATGACTCTTTAGTTTTGCCAAAAGTCTCTCATGAGGGACCTTGTCAAAGGCTTTCTGAAAGTCCAGATACACAATATCAACCGACTCACCTTTGTCCACCTGTTTATTCACTCCTTAAAAAAAACATAATAGATTAGTAAGACAAGATCTTCCTTGTCTAAAGCCATGTTGACTGTCTCCCATTAGGTTGTGACTATCTACATGTTGAGTAATTTTATTCTTTATGATGGTTTCTACCATTTTTCCTGGTACTGACGTCAGGCTCACCGGTCTGTAGTTTCCCGGATCACCCCTGGAACCCTTTTTAAAAATTGGTGTTACATTAGCAATCCTCCAATCTTCAAGTATTAGAGATGATTTTAATGATAGTTCACAGATTACTGATAGCAGGTCTGCAATCTCATATTTCAGTTCTTTCAACACCCTTGGATGTATACCATCCGGCCCAGGTGATTTGCTACTCTTCAGTTTATCTAATAGTTGTAAGACATCTTCCCGATGTATCGATATTTCCTTCAATTCTTCCGCACCTTTAAATACAACTTCAGTCATGGGTAACATCCCTCTACATCTTCCTCAGTAAAGACCGAAGCAAAGAATTCATTCAGTATCTCCGCTATCGCCTTGTCGCCTCTTAGTGCTCCTTTAACCCCTTTATCATCTAATGGACCAACTGACTCTCTGACAGGTTTTTTGCTATGAATGTACTTGAAAAGGTCTTTATTTCGCGTTTTTGCTTCCGCAGCAAGCTTCTTCTCAAATTCTCTTTTTGCCTGCCTTATCAATGCCTTGCATTTGACTTGCCAGTGCTTGTGCTGTTTCCAGGTTTCGTCGTTTGGCTCTTTTTTCCATTTCCTGAAAGATGCTTTTTTGGCAACAACAGCCTCTCTGACCTCACCTTTTAAACCATGCTGGCAGTTTTTTGGACTTCCTTCCACTTTTCTTAAAGCGTGGAATACAGCTGGTCTGGGCTTCCAAGATAGTATTTTTCAACAACACCCAAGCTTGATGTACGTCTTTAACCTTTGCAACTGCTCCTTTTAGTTTTTTCTTAATTGTTTTCCTCATTTTATCATAGTCTCCCTTTCGAAAGTTAAAAGGTAGTACTGTGGATTTCCTTACTATCCCTCCTCCACTAATTAAATCAAAGGCGATCATGCTATGATCACTATTGCCAAGTGGCCCCAATACCCTTATCTCTTGCACTAGATCTGGTGTTCCACTAAGGACTAGGTCTAATATGGCTTCCCCTCTGGTCGGTTCATGAACCAGCTGCTCCAAGAAGCAGTCATTTATTTCATCTAGGAACTTTATCTCCCTAGCATGTCCTGACGTGACACTGACCCAGTCGATACCGGGGTAATTGAAATTACCCATTATTATTACTGCGCTGTAACATTTGTTAGCTTCCTTGATTTCTTTGAGCATTTCATCATCCATTTGGTCATTCTGGCCAGGTGCTCGATAAAACACCCCCACTGCTTTCCCCTTTTATATGGAATTTCAATCCATATAGATTCTACAGCAGATTTTGTTTCCTGCAAAACTTTAATCCTTTCTGAGTCAATGCCCTCTCTAACATAGAGCGCAACCCCTCCATCAATTTGATCAGCTCTATCATTACGATATAGTTTGTACCCAGGTATCACAGTGTCCCACTGGTTGTCCTCCTTCCACCATGTCTCTGATATTCCAATCATATCTAACCTTTCATTTAGTGCTATATATTCTAACTCTCCCATCTTATTCTTTAGACTTCTAGCATTTGCATACAAGCATTTTAGAGAATGTATTTTATTCATGTTAATTTGGCTATTGTTAGACATGGGTAAATTGGGATCTTTAAGCTCTGTCTGCTCTATACTTGAGGGTATTTGGGCTACTTTACTCTTTTGTGGAGTAGGAGGATATGCATAGAGGAGACCCTCCCTTCAACTCAGGAGAAACTCATTTGCTGCCAGATGAGTGTAGCAGGGAGTTCTGGAGCAGACGTGTGGCAGCTGGGCGTTGCAGGGGCTGGCAAAGATATCCATTGCTGGCATCCCCCACTTCGGAAGATGTCACGGGCCACCTGAGGATTTAGGGCCCACTCATGAGGCTGAAACACTCTGCTGAGCTTGTCCGCCAGGATGCTGTCTTGGCCCGGGAGGTACACTGCCCGGAGGTACATGTCACAAGCACTGGCAAATCTCCAGAACCGAACCGCCTCCCAGCACAGGAAGTATGAGCCCATGCCTCCCTGCTTGCTGATACAGAACATCGTGATCTGATTGTCCATCTGGATGACAATGATCTGATTGGACAATTGTTGCTGAAATCCTCAGAGGGCATTGGACACTGCCTGGAATTCAAGGAAGTTGATCTGATGGAGGCTCTCCACTCTCGACCATAGGCCTTGGGTCTGGAGGCCCCCGAGGTGGGCTACACCCAGCTGAGCTTGGAGGTGTCCATGCTGAGGACCTGCTGATGCACCAGAGTAGGAAAGGGGAGTCCGGCTAAGAGATTCTCCGGTTATTGCCATCAGGGGCGAGGACAAGTGGACCCTGTCTGCTAAGCATCCAGTTGCCTGCTTCCATTGGGTACAGAGCGTCCACTGGGCCTGTCGCATTTGGAGATGGGTGTAGGGGGTGACATGAACTGTCGAATCCATGTGCACCAGGAGGAGCAGCATATGAAGGGCCAAGACCATCGAGCAGCCCTGGATTTCATAGGCCAGTGATGCCAGGCACTGAAGCCAGTCTAACAGAAGGAAGGCCCTGGCCCAAGACATGTCCAGGAGGAGCCTCGATAAACTTGAATTGCTGAGAGGGCTGCAGGTGGGACTTCGGGTAGTTTGACGAAGCCCAGCTGCTCCAGCACCTGGATGATACACCGGGCGGCCTGGCAGACCTTGCCGGGTGACCCTCCCCTGATCAACCAGTCATCCAAGTAAGGTGAAAACCCCTTGGAGTCTCAAGAAGGCGGCAACCACCACCAGGCACTTTGTGAAGACCCTGTGGGGGGGGGGATGCAAGACAGAAGGGGAGCACTCTACTGGTGGTGACACCCTCCAATGATGAACCCGAGATACTGCTAGTGCAAGGGATGGATCAAGATGTGGGTGTAGGTGTCTTTGAGATCCAAGGAGCATAGCCAATCTTCCCGCTGGAGATATGGCAACAACGTTCCAAGGGACACCATCTTGAACATTTCTCGTACCAAGAAACGGTTCAGACTCTGCAGGTCAAGGATGGGGCAAAAGCTTTCTGTTTTCTTGGACATCAGAAAGTAGCGAGAGTAAAACCCTCTGCCCACATGAAGCTAAGGGACCAACTTCACCACTTGTTCCGCAAGGAGAGTGTGGAGCTCTTCCCAAAAAAGTTCTCAATGCCGGAGGTCCAAAGGAATCGCCCCTGAGAAGAATGGAGGGGACATTTGCTCGAAGTGAAGGAGGTAGCCTTCCTTCACGACTTGCAAGACCCAGGTGTCACTGGTGATGCTGGGCCATCGATGTGCAAAAGATGTGAGCTGCCCTCTGATATGCTGCGGAGTGGGACTGTCCAGAGGAAGACAGGCTATGGTCCTGAAGTCAAAAGCCCCCCCACCCCCCAGGTTGCAGCTGCAGTACTGGAAGGGGCTTGCAGGTCAGACCTATGATGGCCATGCACCTTGCCCATGGACTGCTGCACCTGTGGGGGAGCCTGGTAGACCTGAAATTGGGAGCAGCCCCCTTAGGGTAAAAGGACTTTTTCCCCAAAGCCTTCCATCGGGAAGGCTCAGCAGTCTTCCATAACAGCCTGGTTCTGGTAAGCAACTCAGTCACCAGCTTGGCAGCCTTGTCTGTCATAGGCTTGCCAAAGAGGCTGTTCCCCGGCAGGGGATGTCAACCAACTTGTCCTGAACCTATTGCTCCAGGTCCGAGGACTGTAGCCATGCCAAGCAGCGGGCACCAATGCCCACCACTGCCATCCGAGTCACGGACTCAAAAACATCGTAGGCTGCATACTTGGAGCACTCCTTCACCGTATCTCAGGGTCTTAAAACACTGGAGAGGTACGCCAGAGAGTCCAGATGAAAACCCGGCATGTTCCCCTGCCTGGTCTCTCGGTATATGCCCATGTATAGCTGGTAAGACTGGATACGGCCACAAGCATCGAGCCCTGGTAATACTTCCTACCAAAGCCATCCATGATGTGTGCTTCCCTATTCAGGGGTACTGAGGAGTGCATCTTCTGGCTTTTAATGTGGCGCATGGCAGATTCCATTACCATGTGGACTCAATACATTGGATCAAACCACCGGCTCACTATGGGCACCATAACTGGGATTTCCCACATTTGGAATAGGAGGCACTCGACGATAGCAAGCACTGGGATGATGACAGCCTCCTTGGAAGGAGAGGAGTATTGGAGGATCTCAAGGTCCTCCGCCCGAGGCTCCTCTTCCATCTCGATGGTGAAGGACACAGCCTTCCCCATATCCCATACAGTCAAAGAAACAAAGGTCCTTCGGAGGGGACTGTCATGCTCCAGCAGAGGTGAGGGTTCAAAGGAGCATCATGGTGTCATGCCATGTCCAGGGACTCATCATCTGTCTCCCACTCCTAGCCTGACTTGGAGAGGAAGTCAAAAGATCGGTAGGAATCGCGCCAGTGGTAGGGTCAACAGGATCTGGGGTTCCTGGCGCTCTGAGCCTAAAGTGTTCGGAGGATTCACCCAGTGCCCCAATGGGAACAGGGAGCAACCCCTGGAATCGACCTGGAGGGCATGCCGCTCAAGGCTCAGCTTTACCTCCAAAGGCAAGGCACTCGCAGTGGATGGGCCGTCGCCAGCCCCGAGGAACCAGATATACCCAGAACCAGGGCCCTCTGCTGTGCCATGAAGGCAGCCAGGCTGAACTCCAGGTTGGCCATGCGCACCTCCAGCAGAGAAGGCCTCGCAGCCACCAGCGCCAGCACTGAAGGAATTGGGCTCAGCGACGATTCAACCTGCAGAGACTCCCGCATAATGATGGGCTTGGGAGCTCGATGCCAGTCCTCCAAGGGCGTGGAAGACTCTTCCCATCGGGGCAGCTTCAAGGGCCTTTCCCAGCCATCGCCCTTGGCCTTGCATCGAGGACTGCGGTGCTGATGTTTTTGAGACTTGCCCCTGGAACCTGTATTGCCCCCGATGATGAATGGGGTGGAGTCCGGTCCTTCTGGGAACGACCCTCACCAGAGAGGCACTGGTCTGAAGCTCCTTTATCCTGAAACTCCGAGAGAGCCCAGTCACCACGCAAGGTTGAGGGCTTCGCGGCAGTCTCCGAAGGCGTAGATTCCAACATCGCTGCCAGAGCTGATGCCAAGGATGAGGCCATACAGCGCCTCCCACTGCCTTTCACGGTTCTTATGCCTCTTGCTAGTCATCTGGAGACACAGCAGGCAAGTGGAGGCATCGTGGTTGGCCCCGAGGCACTGAAGGCAGCAGTTATTATGGTCAGTATTGGACATAGTCCTACCACAACTGCTGCACTTCTTGAAACTGATGATCATGGACATAGCTGGAAACACGAGTCCAGCAAGATCAAATTCTGATGTCCCGACCAGGAGGACGTGAGAAAAAAAAACCATGCACCAAAGATAACAGAGAGAAAAAATGGACCCAAAAAACCATGGCGCCAAGGCATCAATGGTTCCAGGCTCACAGGAAGGCAAAAGGAATGCGACCGAAGAAATAGAGAAAAAGGCAGAAAACTATAGATTACCACAATACTTTTTTCTGGGGTGCAGACAAACGTCTGATGGGCTCCACGGAAAATGAAGATTGAGGTAAGATGACTCCCTTGGGTGGGAAGGCAACCACACATGCATGGTGGATCTCCCAAAGCTTTCTTTGAAAACTGGGGAGAGTTACCATATGGACTCCGTCAGTGATGTCACCTGTAAGTGAGGACTGACTTCCTGCTTGGTCCCGGGGAATGCCTTTGTATTGCTCCATGATGCAATCACACCGAGGCACCTGTCTTTCATGCAGTTCTAGTTGCCACATCTAAAAAAAAAGACATAGTGGAATTAGAAAAGGTACAAGAGGAAGAAGTGACGTTACTCAGCCCGATGGTCAGTTGAGCCACAAGCTCTGCCGATATCACAGACTAAAGAGGGGAAAACGGCATATTAAAGTGGCTGACAGCAGCGTTATCTAGTAGGATTACCACCTGGCAAGCTCTGGGTGCGAAAGATGGTGGTAATGTGCAGGAAAACGGTAGACTTGAGAGAGTTCTCATACCAGAGCAAGCGGGCCGACTCAAAGGAAGGAGATAAAATGACAGCAGACCACGTGGTGAGCGGGGACGAAGAGGCTACAGTGTGTCTAAGTGAACTGCTGGCAAGTCGAGCACAGTGGTGCAAATAACAAAAGCAGAATTGTATACCTGGTTCACAGAGCTAAAAACTGAAATGGCAGGTATTAAACCAGAGGTGGGGGAGGTGATGAGTGAGCTCCGCTTGGAAATGGTAGAGGTGGGCCAGCAAATTGAGGATGTGGAGACCCATGCACACCCGCACACACAGCACCCAGACTTGCCATCTCAGCCAGCTAAGCCTCCCTTCCTGCAGCCGCTGCCACTCTAGAGCATAGAGACCAGCACATCGGTGTGGAGATAAGCCCCTCCTACTACCGGCGTGCATGCAGTGATGTCCTTCTGGCTCCGGCTCGACTATTTAAATGAACTGCACCGACACACCTGTCTTTCACGCAGATCTGCACATACACAGCTATTGCACCCAGACTTGCCATCTCAGCCAGCTAAGTCTCCATTTCTGCACCCGCTGCTGCTCCAGAGCACAGTGACCAGCACATTGGCGTGGAGGTAAGCCCCTCCCACTACCGGCATGCATGCAGTGATGACCTTCCAGCTCCAGCTCTACTATCTAAATGAAGTGCAGTGAGGAGCGCCTGATGGGCCCACATCTAAGGGCCTTGCCAAAGGGCCTTTTGCATAGCCCTTAGGCAGGAACTTCCACCAGACCTCCACTAATTGTACCATATCTACTCATTCCAAAGACTGAATACAGGAAGCAAGTCACAGAATCAAGACCGATAGCAACCACCGAGGCCTCACCAAGCACTGTCTGCACAACACGTCAGGATCTAGCGTTGCCTAACATAGCTATTTTGAGCACCTTCAGACTGACAGGCTGCACATGTAAACAGTCTAGGTGAGGCAGTGAGTCTGCCGAAGGACCCTTCACCCGGAATAACACACCATCTGCAGGGAAAAAAAAAAAATCTTAAGACCCCATTCCACTCTTCAGGAAGCAAAAACACACAAGACAATAAGCATGCCATACACTCATATCTCGCTTGTGTTCCTGGGCCTCACTATCCCAATCTTACATGGGCATGTGGAAAGCGCAACAGACCCCTGCCTAATCCCTATCATCCATAGCACAAGATTCAACACCGTCAGCACTGTCTCTTCACAAAGCATGCGACATCCTCACAATATCAATCAAGCATTTTACTTGATGCTATAATCACATATCAACACAACCACCTCCCCATTAGACCCATGCCTGGTTTCATGGGTGAAAGCTAAGAGGACACAACTCCTACCACTCATATCAACCATTCTATAAACATCTCTGTCACAAGCAAGCTTCCCCCTGCCTCAAAAGCAAGCCTCCGTAAGACCTCTCTTACATAAACCCAACTTAGATTCAAGCTCACCTGCCTCCTACAGACCTATAGCCATCGTACCCTTCCTTGCAAAAATCACAGAAAAGGCAGTCCAAATCCAGCTACAAGAACAGATTGATAAACATGCACCCCTTGACAGACATCAACACGGGTTTTGCCCCATCACAGCGCTGAACCTTGCTAACTTCCTTATTATCAACACTCATCACAGGAACTGAAAGAATCTCCAGCGGCTTCATACTGCTTTTTCTGGACATCTCTGCAGTGTTTGACACAGTTTCTCACCAACGCTACTTAACCAACTTCATAATACTGGGGTACAAGGCAAGTGTCTTGAATGGATTCCTTCATATCTCTCACAACATACCCAACAGATAAAAATCGGCACCGCACATCAGCCCCTTATACACTGCCTCAAGGAATGCCCCAAAGATCTGCTCTCTCCTCACTACTTTTCAATATTTACATTCGGCCCATGTGCACAACCATGCAGAATTTCAATGTCAGTTACCAAATCTATGCTGACGACATAATGATATATACCCTATTCTCCACAACTGCTCCCAACTACTTGAGTCTCACAGCCTGCTTCCAAGAAATAGTCAACTGTCTTCAGCTCCGCAACCTGGCAGTCAGCTTCAACAACACTGAAATTCTCCACGTCATCAAGGACCCCACTTTTACGCCCCTCACATCCAGCATAATTGATAACACAGATCGTTAAGTCAAAACCCAAGTCAGATACCTTGGCATCACTCTGGATCAGCAACTGAACTCCCAGACCCACATCCGGAACACCACTAAGACAGTCCATTTCAAGCTCAGATCTCTACAAAACCTACTATCCTACTATCTCCTGAAAACGTCCGTGAGGTATGCCATGCTACAATCACCCCCTCTTTGATTACTGCAACTCTATACACCAGGGATTCCCCAAAAAACAACATCCTACCACTACAGCTTGCCCAAAATACCACAGCATGCACCAGCTTCGGAGATTCCAGACACACCCGCATCACACCCATACTAAAATCTCTCCATTGACTACATATTGCCTCAAGAATTAAACACAAAATCTTCACCATTATTCACAAGGCCCAGAACAACATCACCTCCAACTACTTAACCTGCCCACCACAGATCTGTGAGAGCATCCAATATGTTCGTCAAAGAGCCTTTATACTTTACGCCCCCATCCTCTGGAATGCTTTACCCCCAACATTACGGAACATCCAATTATCTCAGAACTTTAGAAAAATCTTGAAGACATACCTCTTCTAAGAGCACTATAGCACAACTCAACAGATTAACCCACAGCAAAAACACCCTCTTTAGCACAGAGCACCCCTCCCACCCACCTCTGTAAATGTCCAATCAGTCCTCTCTTTCACCTCTACCCATGCTGCAAGTTCTACTCTCTATAAGGTAGACTTAACTGAACTATACTGTTAGATACCACTGCTTACACTATTAAAGTTTGATGTCACCTACATGCACCTCCCACTATTATTGCCTTTTGTTTGCATATTGTTACCTGTAAACCGTTTTGACTGGTAGACAAATGGTATAGCAAAACCAGTTAAATAAATAAATAATCCACCAAATCTGTCCGAACCATGCAGAAAAGAATGGGGGAGCTTGAAGAAGCCATAGGGGTGATGGACCTAAAGTGGAGGATTTGGAAAACTGAGCATACTGAAACAATTTGAGCATCAAAGTTCCAAAACTGTATGCAGGTGGCACAAGAAATATGTAAGGCAGACGAGGAAAAGAGGTTGACCCCCCGATCTGTGCACCAGACTGAAAAGCAAAGCCATTTGAAAGTGTATGCTCGCCACATGGAATCCTTACGAGACACCAGGAGAACATCTTCAACCTCCCGGGGCAGATAAAATTGGCCAAGGGCTAACCTTTCAGCAGCCCGGCAGGACAATGGGCCTGAGATTGGGGTGCAGGAGGAAGCCATCCTCTTGCGATATCAGGTCCAGGGCACAGCCTATTGCAATTGGTAGCACATGAGAAATATGGAGCACCAGGGGGAACCATGGCTGCTGGGCCCACCAGGGGGCAATGAGAATCACAGAGGCCCAAGTCTGTTGAATCTTGAGAAAAGTCTTGGCAACCAGAGGGGTCGGAGAATACACATGCAGTAGCCCCTCGCTCCAATACAGGAGGAATGCATCGGCCGCTACTCGGTGCGAGGCCAGCCGATTCCACCACCATGGAGTTGTGTGGTAGCTGTGTATTCTGGAAGCCAGAGATCTTGTGGACCCGACACATGGAATCAAGTCACTTGCTCACTACTGGCACCATAACTGGTGTTCTCACATCCTGAAGAGCAGACTTTCAAGGATGGAAGGAATGGGCACCGTGAGTGCCTCCTTTGGGGAAGCCTCATATTGGAGGATCTCGAGATCCTCTACAAGAGGCTCATCCTTGGCCTCGGTTGTGAAGGCCAAGGCCTTAGCCATGTCCTGCATAAACTCCTGGAAGGAGAGGCCCTTGGGCTAGGATCGCTGACACTCCTGCGGTGGGGATAGGTCTGCGGGAATGTCCTGATGCCGACAAGTATCTGGGGACTCATCAGTCTACCATTCGGAATCGGTATCAGAAGATACCTACAAGATCCAATGGGAATCTGCTTTCTGACCAGCAGGGGGAGTCAAAGGGGGATGAGGCTCCATTGTGATCTGACCCTGAGACACTTGGTGGAGAAGTGCAGGCCCTCATGGGAGAGGTGGACTGATGCCTGGAATTGGTGTCGGGTTGGAACCACTTCAGCACAGCTGAACTTCCATGGGCAACGCCCACACAGCCGATTTCCAATCCTAGCCCACCCATCAGCCCATTTCCAGTCCTATTCCAACAATCCTATTCCAACCCCATCAGCCTATAACCAGTCCAAGCTCCCCCATCAGCCAATTTCCAATCCAAGCCCCCCCATGCCCATTTCCAGTCTTATTCCAGCCCCCATCAGCCCATTTCCAGTCCAAGCTCCCTCATCAGCCAATTTCCAATCCTAGCCCCCTCATCAGCCCATTTCCAGTTCTATTCCAGCTCCCATCAACCCATTCCAGTCCTATTCCAGCCTCCCAGCCCATTTCCAGTCCAAGCTCCCCCAGAACAGCCCATTTCCAGTCCTAGACCCCCATCAGCCATTTCCAGTCCTATTCCAGACTCCCATCATCCCATTTTCAGTCCAAGCTCCCCCCATCAGCCCATTTCCAATCTTAGCCCTCCCCATCAGCTCATTTCCAGTCCTAGCCCCCCATCAGCCCATTTCTAGTCCCATCAGCCCATTTCCAATCCAAGATCCCCCTCATCAGCCATTTCCAGTCCTATTCCAGCTCCCCATCAGCCCATTTCCAATCCTAGCCCCATCAGCCCATTGTAGCCCAGCCCCCCATCAGACACTTCCAGTCCAAGCTTTGCCCCTCATCACCCATTTCCAGTCCAAGCTTACCCTCCCATCAGCTCATTTCCAGTCCTAGCCCCCCCCCCCATTTCCAATCCTTGCCCCCCCATCTGCCCATTTCCAGTCCTATGCTAGACCCCCCCCCCCCCCGCCGAAGAGCCCCGCAACTGTCTAAGGAGCTTCAGAAGGAGCTGGGGAAGCCCTGCGAGGCACCGGCTTCCTCTGCACGCTGCCAGCGTGAAGAGTGTTTTCTCTCATGCTGGCGGCTGTTTCTGTAAAGTGTGCTGAATGCCAGGAAAGATTAAAGGGCATTTCCCAGCACTCACGCACTTCACAGAAACAACCACCAGCATGAGGGAAAGCACTTCATGCTGGCGGCTGTGCAGAGGGAGACGGGGCCTCACGTGGGCTTCTCCAGCTCCATCTGAAGCCATCCATTTGTGCGAGAATGAAGTTCACGTGGGGCCCTGCGTGAACAACATTCTTGCACAATGGACAGGCCGGCCCTGCTGACTGACGTGAGAGAGAGAGAGCACATTGGGCAAGAAGGGGGAAACCGGAAAAAAGGTCACCCCTTCGATCAAGAATGTCAATAACGGGTTGTGGCTGGAAAGCATTTGCAATGCTGAAATCCACTGCATCGAAGTGACAGCTACCAAGAACTCCATTTTCAGGGACAGGTCCTTGATGGTAGCCCGCCTGAGGGGCTCAATAGACAGACACATGAGCGCTCTGAGCATCATCCCATGGCGGGACTATGGGGTCTACTAGTGGACAAAGGGTCTGAACCCAATGGAGAAAGCGTCTCACATCCCAGTGCACTGCCACCAGACCATGAAAACAGAAAAGTGCCGCTACCTGCACCCTGATCAAGCTTGACAAACCTTCTCAACTCCCTCTTGAAGGAAGGCTAGAATTGAGGGGATCAAGACTGCCCATGAGGAAAGGAGACATCGATGACACCAGTTCTCAAAAAGACACAGACCTAGGCATAAGACAATGAGGTGGAGAGCTGCCTAGTCTTCAACAGGGAATAGACCTTACATTTTAGGCGATCCTGTTGTAGTAAGCCCCTCCTGTTTCTGAGGTATGGGGGCCGGGAGACGAGGAGATAGATGATGTCTGCATACCATGGCCGATGAGGCCAGTCTGGTGGACCAGGATAACCAGACTCAGGTGACCCTCGATGCTCCAAAGGACTCTGGGTATCATGGCCCAAGGGGTGGGACACACAGAGCAGATGATCTGGGGCCAGGGCTGCACCAGTACATCCACCCTCTTGGACTTGGGCTCTGAACAATGTCTGAAGAAGGAGAAGACCTTGGCATTGGCAGCCATTGCCATCCAATCCACCCCTGGGAGGCCCCACCGATCCACTATCCAGCTGAATGCCCATGAGGCAAGTTCCCAATCACTGGGATCAAGGAGGTGACAACTCAGGAAATCCACTTCCCAACTGACCTCGCCCGCGATGTGCTGGGTTGTACTAGTACTACTATTGCTACTACTACTTAAGCATTTGGAGGTGCAGTTCTGTGCAGGGGAACAGTAGAGACATTTGCCAAGCTAATCCCAGGCATTTCATTCCACCCTGGCTATTGACATAACCCACCGTGGTTGCTTTGCTCAAGAGCGCTCCCGTGGAGCAGCTTGCTTAAGTGCAGCAATGCCAGATAGATGGTCCTGGTCTCTAGGCAATGGATGGCCCATTTTGCTTCCACTGGAGACTGCCGATTCTATGCAGTTTGGTTAAGACAATGAACTCCACAACTGGAAAGACTGACATCGGTAATGAGGAGCACCTGGGATGGAGTTTCAAGGGGCATCCTCCTCAATATGTTGTCAAAGGAGGCCCACCAGAGGAGGTGTGTCAATACAAGAGAGGAAACATGAGTTGAACTCTATAGTCCTGCAAGCACAGGAACAAGCCAGTCAGCAAGCCCACTGTAGAGGACGCCTATCAGAAGCAACGGAGATCCCTTGACATTCAGGAAACAACTAAAAACCATCCTATTCCAGGAATACCTTGGACCAGAAACATACACCCATCACTGACTACCCCCAGACCCCCTAATCATACCCTCAGATCTATTTTCTAAAAGATTGATGTCCACTGTCTATGTCCTTAATATCTGTTCAGATCATTAATGTTGGCCTCCCGGTGATAGCCCCAACCCTAGAATTGATTATTGTCCCCCACCCTTTAATGTTAAACTGCTTTGACCCGGTGAAAAGCGGGATATAAATACAGTTAAATAAATAAATATGTGCTCATGCTGAGGACACCAGCTCTAGGGTTGCAGCCATAGCTCTCAAAAGCAGAAGGTAGCCCCAAGTCGTAGAAGTGGAGTTCCCAAAAAAGTCCCGAGGTTGGTCATAGAACTTGGCCCTGCATTCCCCATAAGGAAGACTTTGCCTACACAGGTGTTGAAACGAGTCTTAAGAAAGTTCAGGTTCTGAGATGGCATCAGGCAGCTCTCACTGTTGTTGATGACCCAGCCGAGCCACTTGAAGTGTTGGATCACACAATGCAGTGCCTGAATGCCGAGACCTGGCTCAAATAAGCCAATCATCCAGGTAGGGGTGTACGCAGATGCCCTCGTGTCTCAGTCTTGCCACAACTAGCACCATCATCTTGGAGAACGCCCAAAGGATAGTGGCCAGGCTGAAGAGCATTGCACAAAACTGATAGTGAGAGACCAAAATCGCAAACTGGAGAAAGCGCTGCTGTCCTCCCGGATGGGAATGTGAACAAAGGCCTCTGCCAAATCCAAGAAGGTGAGGACTCATCCTTCTGGACCACCTGGATAACAGATCGCAGCATTTCCATGCGGAACCTTGGAACTCTCAAACTGCAGTTGACCCTTTTGAGAACACTCTAAAACATATCCCTGTCTTATAATGTTGAGCTCCCATTGATCATTCATCAGACAGGCCCATTCATGATAACATTGTTGCAGATGGCCTCCCACTTGCGGGAGGTAGGAATGGGCTCCAGAACAGTCAGCAAGAGAGGCGAGAGGCTTTCCCGCCATGGAAGTCTGCGAATAGGCCCGGCATCCTCCTTGAAACGACTGTGACTTGGATTCTGTTCCAGAAGAGGGGGCGATCTGCTTATTCTGTTGATACTGCTGAGAATCGTGGAATTTCAGCAGCGAAGATGACTCCCCTGATGTCAAAGAAGAAGAATGCCTAGAGGAATCCTTGGGTTTATCCTCCGGCAGCCGCTGAGGCTTGACCTCTCTGAGGTCCTTGACTAACTTTCCCAAGAGCTCGCTAAACAGGAGCCTGTCCCTAAAGGGCAATTTGGCTAAGCGCCCCTTAGGTGCTGTCAATTTCTGAGCCACAGCCCTCGGTGAGCCACTGTCACTGCTGTGACTCCCCATGCAGAAAGCATAACAGATCTTTATCTCTTATCTTTATCACAAAAGGCATCCACCAAAAAAGGCCGTCAGATATTCGAGATGGGCTGAATACTCATCCTCGGGAAGGAGCTGAACCCAGTGGAGGAGGACATGTGCACAGATGCCGCCCCACGTTGTCACCTGAAAGGCTAGGGAGGAAGAAGAAAAGGCCATCTGAAGGAGTCCTTCCTCCTTCCATCCCTGCAGGTCCTGAAGGGCAGCTCCACTTCTATGGAATGGTGGTATGCTGGTGTCCACCATGATCAAGACATCGACCCTGGGAAAATGCAACCACTTTACAAGACTGTCAGTGACAAGGCATAAATGCAATCCAATCACTGGGCCTTCTTGAGGGATACATCAGGAGAAGCTCCAGCAGGAAAGGAAAGTCTCTTGAAAACCCCATGATGCCAGGATCAGAAGTGGAGGGGGATGGGGTCGGTCCAGAGAGCTCTGTAATTTTTCATTTCAGTGGCAATCCAGACAGTTAAGGGGGGCGGGGAATCTCCACTCGGCACAAAGACGCACCACACAAGAGTCACTATGGTCCTCCTCCTGAAAAAGTTCCCCCTCTTCCATGTTGGAGGCAGTTCAATTGGAGTCAATACACATGCAGTAGCCCCTTGCTCCAATACAGGAGGAATGCATCGGCCGCTATTCGGTGCGGGGCCAGCCGATTCCACCACCATGGAGTTGTGTGGTAGCTGTGTATTCTGGAAGCCAGAGATCTTGTGGATCCGACACAAGTGCAAACACTATCACCAAAAAATTCTGCCTCGCTCCAATAAGGAACTTTGGAGGGGGTAACGGATCCTCCCAGACAGAGTCCTGCCCTCTCAGTCTTTTGTGGGAACCTCACGCAAGGACTATCAGAGGAACAGCGGAAAATGGGCCTGGCTGAGAAGAAACAAGGCCTTGACCCCCCCTTGGATAGTCCACAAACATGTTGGAAGATGGGCGAAAAATCTGCCGCTGCAGGGTTCCACAAGTGGCTGAAACACTTGTGACTGCTGTGGCTGAGAGAGCTGAGAGGGAGCCGGTCCCATGGTGAAATTCGGTATCGTGAGAACAGCAGGTCCACCTGGAGAAGAGCACTGATAATCAGCACTGATGTGGAAGGCACTAACGAAGCCTCAACTGCATGAGGTAGGCACTGATCCTAATGCACCACAGATTTACACTAGCTCTCATAGACAGGAACTTAACCCTCTGGTGTTTCTCCCCTTCCTGTGGCATCTTATACTTCCTGGGGTCTCAGCTGGCCAAGCTGCACTGAAACCAGTCTCAAACTGACCAGGAGCTGTAGGTCTTAAGGAAGGAAAAATGGTGTGCGGCCTGCACATCAGACGGGAAAGGCAGGATCGCAGCAAACATGCATGGTTAAGTACAGCGGCCCCTTTTTGCTGCTGGTATGCAATCTGAGCAGGCCAGGGATGACTGGCAGGATAGGCAGGATTGCAGCAATCTCTCATGGTTAGATGCAGTGGTCCTTTTTGCTCTGGTGCGTGGCCTGCACAGGCCAGGGATGTCAAGCGGGATCACAGCAAACACTCACGGTTAGGTGCAGCGGCCCCTTATTGCCGCTGGTGAAGTTACGCGGCAATCCTCTGCATTTGCCCACTGGAAAAGGCAGCGATCCACCGCAGCTTCAGTGCTGCGGTCCCCCAAGGAGCACAGGGGAGCGGGGACGGTGGTGGGGGGGGGGCGCAGGGAGGAAACCTCAATCAGCCACATGCTAAGGAGCAACATGGAGCCTTGCAGAAAACTCACACCTTTTATATTTTTTTTGTTTGTTTAAAGAAAGAAAAGGAAAGGAAAAAAGAAAAGAAAAAAAGGCCAAAATACCGTTAAGAATCCCTCAGAACGATCCTCGTGATCCAACGCTCCTACCAAGCTACACTGGCTCTCCTAGCCAAGAGCTAGTTCCAAAGTAACAGATAAACCAGAAAAGGGTATCTCATACACCCCCTGGGATCTAAAGTGGCCGAGCTACACTGCAACACAGGCGCAGACTGGGCAGGAGCTATAGGCCTCTGAAAAAATGCAGCATCTGCTGAGAAAATACTGAGGGCTCTCTCTAGCTGTGCTAGTTATTTTTGCCAGTGGTGATGTCACGGCATGGTTTTACTTTCTTTTCTCTCTCATCTGCTGGCAGGGGAAAATAACCCACTAGTCTGGACTGGTCTAGCAGGAAGATTTGGAAAGTGAAGGTTACACCATGGCCTAAAATTTGCTTGACATTGTTCAATTCTATTCAAGTCCCACAGCACTACCTTGGTGAGAACATTTCAAGTTTTTTTTGGCAGGAGTAGAATACCTGGGAGAAAGGATATTTCTCTTGTGGCCATTGTTATTGGTGCTATCCATCTATACAGGGGGAGAACTGGAAACATCCTAAGAAAGATTATTTTCTTTAAAGCTAGATCCCACTCTGATTATAACTTCTCATACGTGATCTACCTTATGATTTGCCTATGTCAACCGGTTTATGATAGGAAAACAAAATGAAAAGTATGTTTGCGACTTAATGAGCACAAGAATAGAATATCTACTAAATAGATGTCAGCACTTCTGGATGAGCACTGGGTGGCTGCCAAATATATTTTGGAGGATATACATTGGAGGCTCACTGAATCGATTGAGGGGGACTGGCACGGAGGTAACTTGGATAATGTGTTGAACGACAGAAAGCAGGCCTGGATCTTCCAGCAGAATAGTGTAACTGCAAATGGGTTGAATATGGAGCTTGAATGGATGACCTTGGTGTAATTGTTTAACTGAATGGATTAGAGCTGATATATCCCACTGTGTGCATTAGTCACGCCCCTTTGATGACAGTCTTAGAATGATGACTTGGATGCTATGTGACCTCTTTACAACCATGATTGACACCATATATGAACTATTCATTGTAGCCTAAAGAAGAGGAGGCTGGTGAAAGATGTCAACGTTTATTGGGAGTTTATTAACATGAAGAAAGTATTGCTTCAGATATATCTGGGCTTTTCCTGACACAGATGAGCTTTGTTTGCCATCAAAATCTAGCAGCATGCTATGGACTACGTCGGAATCTATTTAGAACTACATATGCACCCTTGAAGTTTGAAGCCTATCTAGAATCACGCTGAATCAAAAGCATGCAAGTCTATTTGGCTTTTTACTTATTTTTATTAAATGTTGCATGTGGTTGAATGAAGACTCTCATGGGGAAAGGTTGATATTGAAAAGTAAAATGACAACTGGGTAGGAGTGTATTGAAGATTGATTTCTGCACCTCTTATATAGTGCATCAGATAAAGCACAGTTACTTACCTGTAACAGGTGATCTCTGGGAACAGCAGGAATTAGTCCTCACATATGGGTACGTCGGAACCGACGGAGCCTGCGCGGGAAAGCTCCCCAGCTTCCTAGAATGGAAGCTTTTGGGACCTCCCACTGCACATGCGCGCTGCCTTCCCGCCTTCCTGAACAGCTCTCCTCAGTTTCGAGTTTATAGCTGAGACAATAGAGAGAGGACAGGAAGACAGATAGATAGAAGATACAACTCCTAGGGGAGGTGGGTGGGTTGTGAGGACTAATTCCTGCTGTTCCCAGAGATCACCTGTTACAGGTAAGTAACTGTGCTATCTCCAGGAACAAGCAGGAATAAGTCCTCACATATGGGGACTCCCTAGCTGAGATGCCTGGGAGATCCCCCTCCAAGGGTTCGCCATCTTCGTATGGATCTCAGGCATCCATCCTGGGAAGGTGGGCAGGAGTTGTCTAAGAATGGAACAGGTGTTTGAGGACAGCCTGGCCAAACAAGGCATCCCGGCGGGAGTCCTTGTCCAAACAGTAATGGGCTGTAAAGGTATGAACCGAGGCCCAGGTAGCGGCTCGACAGATCTGATCAATGGAAACAGAGTGCAGATGAGCCATAGAAGTTGCCATGGCTCTCACATTGTGAGCTGTGACATGGCCTTCCAGAGAAATGTTTTTACTCTGGTAAGCAAAGGAAATACACTGAGCAATCCAATTGGAAAGTGTACGCTTGGAGACTGGAAGTCCCAAATGTGAAGGATCAAAAGCCACGAAAAGTTGAGAAAACTTTTGATGTGGCTGAGTCCTATTAAGGTAAAAGGCTAGAGCTCTTTTACAATCCAGAGTATGAAGGTTCCTCTCTGCACTGGAGGCATGAGGAGCCGGAAAAAAAAAACCGGTAGATATACCTCTTGATTAAGATGAAAAGGCGAGACCACTTTGGGCATAAAGTGGGGATTTGTCCTAAGGACCACCTTGTCATGATGAAATCTTGTATAAGGTGGATTAGCCACTAGAGCCTGCAGTTCGCTGATGCGGCGAGCGGAAGTGACTGCAATTAGGAATAGTACCTTCCAGGAAAGAAATTTCAAGGAGGTAGAAAATAACGGCTCAAAAGGTGGCTTCATAAGCTGACCAAGCACTAGATTCAAATCCCATGCGACCGGGGGGGGTCTGATGGGAGGTTTAGTGAGAGTCAGGCCTCTCATGAATCTTGCAACAAGAGGATGAGAGGAGATAGGTTGTCCATTTACAGGTTTCAGGGATGCTGAAATAGCACTTAAATGGACTCTTACAGAATTCGTCTTAAGGCCTGCATTGGAAAGATGCAGGAGATAGTCTAAGAGGGAATTCAAAGGAAGTGCCAGAGGGTCAAGGCCCTGCTGAGCACACCAAATGGAAAAACGTTTCCATTTGAAAGCATAAGACCGCCTCGTGGAAGGTTTCCTAGAGGCATGAAGGATATCTTTCACAGGTTGAGAAAGATTAAAGTCTTGAAGACTTAAGCCTTCAGTAACCAAGCTCGGAGATGTAGGATTTGGGGTTTGGGTGCCACAAAGTCCCCTCCTCCTGAGACAGAAGGTCTGGTGCAGCTCCTAAGTCCAGGGAGGATCCCTGGGAGAGCTGTAGAAGCAGAGGGAACCACACTTGGCGTGGCCAGCGTGGAGCTATGAGGATCATAGAGCCGTGATCTCTCTGGAGTTTGAACAGAGTCTTGGGAATCAGCGGAATGGGTGGAAAGGCATATAGGAACGCCTGACCCCAATGGAGGAGAAAGGCGTCCGTGGCCTGAGCTTCCTGACACGGAGTCCTGGAACAGAACCGGGGAAGTTTGGCATTCCACGGACTTGCAAAGAGGTCTATGTCCGGGGTCCCCCATTCCTGAAAGATTCTGGTTATCTGGTCCACGTGTAGGGACCACTCGTGTGGCAGCAGAACTCGACTGAGCCTGTCTGCTCGAGAGTTTTGAACTCCTGGAAGATACACTGCTAGCAGATGAATTTGGTGCTCTCTGGCGAAGGCCCATAATCTGAGAGCTTCGTTGCAAAGCGACAGAGAGCCCGTCCCTCCTTGTTTGTTTATGTAAAACATGGCCACCTGATTGTCTGTCTGAACCAGGACAGTCAGGTTGGCAAGGAGGGTATAGAAGACCTTGAGGGCAAGGTAAATTGTTCGCAGTTCCAGGAGGTTGATATGAAGGGTGGCCTCCTGTGGAGACCAAGTGCCCTGAGTGGAGAGAGTTAGCAGATGGGCTCCCCACCCCAATTGGGAGGCATCTGTTGTGAGGGTTGCTTGGGGTAGCAAGGGCTGAAAGGGAGCCCCCAACAACAGATTCTTGGTGGATATCCACCAATGGAGGGACCAAGACAGACGGTTTGAGGTTTGTATTTGGTCTGAGAGTGCTCCCGACGCCTGAGTCCACTGGGTGGCCAGGGTCCATTGAGCTGCTCTCATATGAAGACGAGCATAGGGCACCACATGTACTGTGGAGGCCATATGGCCCAGGAGGCGTAGCATTTCCCTGGCTGTCAAGTGAGTACTGGACTGGGCTTGGGAGGCCAAGCTCAGCAGACGCTAACCCCGAACCAGTGGAAGGTAGGCTCTTGCAGTGGTGGTGTCCAACTGGGCCCCTATGAATTCTAGAGACTGAGTAGGGCTGAGTTGAGACTTGGGAAGGTTTACCACCAGTCCCAGATACTGCAGAAGGCTCCTTGTGCGGTCTAGGGAAATCTGGGCCTGCGACTGAGTTGGAGCTCGAATGAGCCAGTCGTCCAGATATGGGAATACGAAAATCCCCATGCTTCTGAGAAATGCGGCTACGACTGCCATGCATTTGGTAAAGACTCTTGGGGCAGAGGCGAGACCGAAGGGAAGTACTCTGTATTGGTAATGACTTCCCCTGAACAGAAAGCGAAGATATTTTCTGTGGGATGGATGGATGAGTAGATGTGTATACGCATCCTGCAGGTCTAGAGAACAAAGCCAGTCCTGACTCTGAAGGTATGGAAGGAGAATGCCCAAAGAGAGCATTTTGAATTTCTCCTTGTACAGAAATTTGTTCAATTCTCTCAGATCTAGGATTGGTCTGAATCCCCCTGTCTTCTTTGGAATGAGAAAATAGGGGGAGTAGAAACCTGACCCTTGTTGATGAAGAGGAACCTCTTCTATGGCCCCTTGGGCAAGCAGAGAAGAGATCTCCCGATCCAACAGGGCTAGGAGAGGAGATGGAGAATTGAAGGGTCTCACCATGTGATGAGGAGGAAGGTTGGAGAAATGAAGTTTGTAACCCTCTCGGATGATAGAGAGGGTCCATTGCTCTGTTGTGATTTGTTCCCATCTGGGAGCAAAGTGAGCTAACCTTCCAGGTATGGTGAGAGGTTCTGGTTGGTCCAGAACCAGGAATGGCAAGTTCTCTAGGGGCAAGTCAAAACCCCTGAGGGGGTGGAGCCTGTTGAGCTGCAGTAGCTGCTGCAGGCTTTGCTCTTGTTTGTTTCGTTTGCTGACGTTTAGCCGCAAAACGAGGTTGAGAAGATTGCTGGCCAGTATTGGAAGCATATCTGGCCTTCTTATAATAAGGCCTCTTGAAAGACTTCTTCTTAGTGGGAGTAGAAGTGGACTTAGAAAGTCTCTCTAAGGTGGCATTTTCAGCGTCCATTTGAGTGGCTTTAACTTGCCACTCTGCACCGAATAAGTTCTCACCTGTACAGGGCAGATTCCGTAAGCCATCTAGAACCCAGGGTTCCAGATCAGAAGCCTGGAGCCAAGCCAGACGTCTGGCTGCAATAGCAATGCCAGAAGCTCTGCTGGCTCCCTCGAAGGAATCAAAGGCAGCTCTGTTGGAGAACTTAGAAACATCTGAGAGTTGTTTCACAACAGAAAGGAAGTCCTCCTGTTTATCCTCAGGGATAAAGGGGGCAAAATGCCGCATTTTATTGGCAAGTTCCCCTAGGAACATGCCCATATAGAGGCTGTAGGAATTAATCCTGGCTATAAGCATACTAGCCTGGAAGATTTTCCTACCAAAAGAGTCCAGTGTCTTACATTCCCTTCCTGGAGGTGTAGAAGAGTGCCTTTTAGTACTCTTGATCTTTTTCATTGCAGACTTTACCACAATGGAGTGGTGAGGCAATTGAGTTTTCTGAAAACCAGGAGAAGGAGGGACCCGATACATGGTGTCCAACCTACGGGAATAAGGAGACAGAGTTAAAGGGTTCTCCCAGAAATCCATCAATTGTTCCTGAAGGATTTCATGGATAGGCAGGGTAACTGCTTCTTTAGGAGACTTAGAGTATCCTAAAATATCCAATCTTTTTGACCTTGGTTCCCTTTCAGAGGAGGTAGTGATAGAAAGGCCTTTAGCCATTTCTAAAATAAAGTCCTGAAAGGACAAATCCTCTGGAGGAGACATTCTCCTTTTTGGAGAAGAAGGTTCCTCAGGAAGGTCAAGGGAGAGCTCTGCAGACTCATCAGAGGAGCCAAAATCCTCAGAGGAATCGGTGTATTCTCTAGTTTCCTCCAACGCACGATACGCATACCGATCGGTATCGACATCGGGCGTAACGGGTATGGAAGCGGTATGGAGCGAAAGCCCATACGGTACCGATTTGCGTTTAGAAGAGGAAGGCCTGGGTTCCGGCATGGCGGACGATACCGGAACCGGGCCCGGAACCGCTGGAAGCGGTACCGATGGCGTTGCAGCTTAATGAAAGCCATGACGGCCTGCTGCATGGATTGGACAGTATTGCCCATAGACGCCACGGCTGCCTGGATGTCGGTACCGGTATGGGCCGGTACCCCAGAGCAGTCCAACAGGTGATCTGTCGAGGCCGTGCCATCGATGTCAACCTGTAGCCCCTGAATTGGCGGTTTGGAAGGCAGAGCTTCCCGCCGGGGCTGTTTGGCTGGGGCAGGGTCCTCAAAACTAAGAGCCTCTCGATGCTTTGAAGGAGATTTGCCCTTTGAGGACTTGCCCACAGAAGGTTTGGTTACCTGAGATCCATCCGGAGATGATGACCTGGATGACTGTGATGTTGGATTCTCTGAAGCAAACAGCACATGGAATTTGTTGGCCCGGTTCTGCAGCCCATGCTTAGACATTTGGGAGCAGGAAGGGCAGTCCGGAATGGAGTGGTCAGGCCCCAAACATTTAAGACACCATTCATGGGTGTCTGTGACTGATATTACAGCAGTACACTTGGTACACTTCTTAAATCCAGGGGCTGGCTTCTCCATGTGGAGAATTCAAGTAGGCCTGAAGGCCTAACTGAAGTGACCAAGTGCTGAAAAATAATAAAAGAAAAGAAAATAATTTTTCAAGAAAGAAAAAGGAAGACCGGCGATACCGGTATCGGTATGGGAAGGCAGGTACGCGGTCTAAAGAAACAAAACAAAAAACTACAATTTCTTCAGCGGTGACAGGATACACGACCTGCTGGCTCCGCGGAAAAAGAGAAACTGAGGAGAGCTGTTCAGGAAGGCGGGAAGGCAGCGCGCATGTGCAGTGGGAGGTCCCAAAAGCTTCCATTCTAGGAAGCTGGGGAGCTTTCCCGCGCAGGCTCCGTCGGTTCCGACGTACCCATATGTGAGGACTTATTCCTGCTTGTTCCTGGAGATAAAAAATTATTTTATGTTGATGCAGGGAATTCTATGACTGTTTGTTTGATATTTACAATATGACATCCTGGATCCTGTAAGTGGCTTGAGTCCACTACATACTGAAGGTCCATTGTGCTTATCTCATTTTGAGTCATGCTAAGGTTGTTAATGTGTACAGCTGAAGCCATGTGGCCCTACATTTTCAACATGTTTCAAGCTGATGTCTGCTGAATCTTTAATTTCTTCCATTATGGATACAAGGCTAGTGATCCTTTCTTGTGGAAGAAAGGTTTTCACCTAAGTTGTGTCTAGCGAGCTCCTATGAACGCCAATTGAGCTGGCAGGCTTAAATTGGACTTAGAATAATTTATTTATTTTTTATTTAGGAATTTCCATTTGATACAATAGGAATATATACAAAGAAACATGCAGAAAACAGCAAGGAAAAAAAAAAACATATCCCGTAGGATTACCCAAATTATAATGCAATTAGTCCACATCTAAGGCGAGCAGAGGGCAACAATAACCTAGAGCAAATTACATATCAAGCTCTAAATTCCCAGATCCCAATAAAAAACAATATCAAATATAATCAACATAATCAAGCTACCCTTTAAATGCCACTACGTACCCCACCCTCCCTGCTCTTCAAAAAACCCTCCAACTGCTGAGGGTCTGTATAAACATAACGGAGACCCAGCAGAGATACCACATATTTGCAAGGAAACCTAAAAAAAATAGTAGCTCCCAACGCTATCACATGGGGTTTTAACTGAAGAAAACTCTTACGTTGAATTTGAGTGGCCCTAGCCACATCTGGAAAAACTTAAACCAACTGACCACAAAGAGTAGTTACTCACCTGTAACAGGTGTTCTCCAGGAGCAGCAGGAATCAGTCCTCACATATGGGCGACATCGACGTCGATGGAGCCCCTGCGGAGCATTTCCCCAGCTTTCTACGAAAGCCTTTGGAAATACTGCACACATGCGCGTTCCCCTTCCCACCTAAAGGTGCCATCTTGCTCAGTCAAATGACATAGCTAAAAAACAGCACACAAAAATGTAAGAATAAACTATGTACAACTGCAACTCCCAGGGCAGGAGGGAGGGTTGTGAGGACTGATTCCTGCTGCTCCTGGTGAACACCTGTTACAGGTGAGTAACTACTCTTTCTCCAGGACCAAGCAGGACGTCAGTCCTCACATATGGGTGACTCCCTAGCTCTGGACTACCAATGAACCCAGGCTGAACAAGAGTACTCCCTCTAGTCTCAGCAGCAAAGAAAGACTTTGCACTGAAAGAACCTCCACCGGTAGCCCAACGGAGGGCTGGAGGGCAGGAGTTGCCTAAACCTCAAAGAGATTCCGGAGTACTGCCTGGCCAAAAACACTGTTCCTACGGGACTCCCTCTCCAGGCAGTAATGGGCCGCAAATGTCTGGCTTGAGGACCAAGTTGCAGCCCTGCAGATGTCTGCCAACGGTACAGAGCGGAGATGAGCTACTGAGGCAGCCATAGCCCTTACACGGTGGGCCGTGACCCAACCCTGCAAGGGAAGGTCAGCTGCCCTGTAAGCCCAGGTGATACAGTCAGCCACCCATATGGACAAGGTACGCATGGACACTGCTAACCCCAAATTATTAGGGTCAAAAGAGATGAAGAGCTGAGTAGCCCTTCTATGTCCCTGCCTACGGTCAAGGTAGAAGGATAAGGCCCTCCTACAGTCCAGGGTATGCAGGACCGCTTCAGCTTGGCTTGCATGGGGCCTAGGGAAGAATGTTGGAAGAACCACCTCCTGGTTGAGGTGGAAAGAGGAGACAACTTTTGGGAGGAACTTTGGATGAGTCCTAAGGACTACCCTGTTCCTATAGAATCGGGTGGAAGGCCTGTCACAGACCAGGGCCTGAAGCTCACTCACTCGTCTGGCCGAGGTTAAGGCTACCAGGAAGAGTGTCTTCCAGGAAAGGAAGCGGAGAGGACAAGTAGCCGTTGGCTCAAAAGGTGGGCGAGTCAGTTGTTGCAAGACCACATTCAACTCCCACTCAGGGGCTGGAGGAGACAGGAGGCTTGAGCAAGAGCAAACCCCTGAGGAACTGGGACACCAAGGGGTGAACTGACAGAGTGTCCTTCCAGAGAGTGGTGAGCTGCCAGAACTGAGAGGTGGACCCGAACAGAATTGGACTTAAGGCCTTGATTGGACAAGTGCAGCAGGTACTGAAGCACTACTGGTACAGCACAAGAGAAAAGATCTTCTGTACGCAGCTGACACCACACAGAAAATCTCTTCCATTTCAGGGCATAGGTTTTTCTAGTGGACTGCTTCCTAGAGGCCAGGATGACCTCTTCAACTTCTGGAGGTAGGCCCCAAGGAGCCAAAACTACCCTTGCAGCCTCCAGGCCATCAAATTGAGAGATTTGAGATTTGGGTACAGAAGAGAACCTTGATCCTGAGAGAGAAGGTTGGGCTGCAACCCTAGGGGCAGTGGGGGGTCCACTGCCAGTTGAAGCAGAAGTGGAAACCAAGGTTGCATCGGCCACCTGGGAGCTACTAGTAGTACCGAGGCTTGTCCTTTAGAACTTTGAACAGGGTTCGAGCCACCAAAGGCGTGGGAGGAAACGCATATAGGAGGCCCTGAGACCAGGACATCAGGAAAGTATCCGCTGCCCACCTCATGGGATGTGGGTGCCTGGAGCAGAACCTGGGCAGCTGCTTGTTCAGGGGACTGGCAAAGAGATCTATGGATGGAAGTCCCAATTTCAGGAAAATCTTCTGAACCACTAATGGGTGGAGTTGCCATTCGTGGGGCTGCAGAACTCTGCTCAACCGGTCTGCCAGGCAGTTCTCCTGGCCAGGGAGGTAAACAGCTTTGAGAAACATGTTGTGCTTGAGCGCAAACAAGCAAAGGTCCTGTGCCTCCTCACAAAGGAGCCTGGACCCAGTGCCGCCCTGCTTGTTCACATAAAACATGGCTACTTGGTTATCCGTCTGTACTAAGACAGACTGGTGAGCCAGGTTTTGAGAGAAAGTCTTGAGGGCTAAGCGAATAGCCCGTAGTTCCAGTAGGTTGATCTGTTGCGTGGCCTCCCAGGGAGACCACAGGCCCTGGGTGCACTTGCCCAGACAATATGCTCCCCAGCCCTGCAGAGAGGCATCGGTGGTCAACACCACTGTGAACCCAGGAATCTGAAAAGTCACGCCTTGCAGTAGATTGGGGGGGGGGGGGGGGGGGTGCAGCCACCAGCATAGGAAGTTCAGGAATGGTCTGGACACCCTTACTCTGTCTGAGGCGACCTGTAGACTGTGTCCACTGAGTCCTGAGGCACCACTGTGCAGGCCTCATACGGAGTCGGGCATTGGGAGTCACATGCACTGTCGAAGCCATGTGGCCCAGAAGCCGCAGCCAGAGTCTGGCGGAAACCAGTGGCCTGTGAAGAAACTGTTTTTCGAAGTCTATCAGTCTTTCGGCTCTGTCTTCTGGAAAGAAAGCCTTTGCCTGCAGAGAGTCCAGCCTTGCTCCTATGAACTCCAAGTTCTGGGGGAGGAGCAAAGTGGACCTTGCGAAGTTTATGACAAACCCCAGGTGTTGAAGAAGAGAAATAGTTCGGAGGGTGGCTTGCCTGGCCTCCTGGCATGTCTGACTCCTGATGAGCCAGTCGTCCAGATAGGGGAAGACAAAGATACCCTGATTTCTCAGGTAGGCCGCCACCACCGCCAGACATTTGGTAAAGACTCTGGGGGCTGAGGTGAGGCCGAAAGACAGCAATCTGTACTGATAATGGTTTCCTCCCACAATGAAACTGAGGTACTTTCTGTGGTCTGGATGAATGAGAATGTGAGTGTACGCATCCTTTAGATCTAAGGAGCATAGCCAATCTCCCTGCTGGAGGTAGGGCAGAAGTGTTCCAAGAGTAAGCATCTTGAACGTTTCTTTCTCTAGGAACTTGTTGAGATTTCTGAGGTCGAGAATAGGCCTGAGGCCTCCGGTTCTCTTTGGTACGAGGAACTACCTGGAGTAGAAACCGTGACCTTGGAGTTGGGGAGGCACAGGCTCCACCGCCTTGTCTAGCAACAGACCCTGAAGCTCTTGAAGGAGGAGGTCTGTGTGGAGAGGAGGCCTTGGAGGCTCTCCAGGGAAGTAAGGAGGAGGCAGCTGATGGAAATGAAGCATATAGCCTGTGTGGACTATGCTTAAGACCCAACTGTCTCCTGTAATGGGTGGCCACCTGTGGGCAAACAGGGTTAGTCGACCTCCTGTGCAGGGATGGGACAGCAGAGATGGAGAGGCTATGCCTTGGGAGTCAAAAACCCCCACCCTGCTGAGAGGGAGCAGGAGCCTGAGGCTTGGGGGCCTTCTGCCTACGGGGCCCATGTCCCTGCCCCTTGGCCTGCTGACCCTGTGGGGGAGCTGGGGAGGCCTGGTAAGGTGGGAACTGTTTGTAGGCAGTCAACTTCCTCGGGTAAAAGGACTTCTTACCCGAGCCCTTCTTTTTATGAGAAGGGGCAGAAGTCTTTCTAGACAGCCTTGTCCTCGTGAGGTGTTCAGTCTCGAGCTGTGCAGCCTTCTCGGCCATGGGCTTGCCAAAAAGGTTCTCACCTCGGCAAGGGACATCGACCAACTTGTCTTGAACCCATGGCTCGAGATCCAATGACTGCAGCCATGCCTGGCATTGAGCAGCTATGCCGGCTGCTGCAACACGGGCCGAGGCCTCGAAGCCATCGTAGGCTGCGCAGGACATGAACTTAGAGCATTCCCGGATCCCCGAGGACAAGGACTTGAACCTCTGCAAAGGTTCCCCGGAGAGACCAGCAGAGAACCCGGCAAGCTCCTTCGCCAGGTCCCGCAAGTACATGCCCATATACAGCTGGTAAGACTGAACACGGCAAGCAAGCATCGAGCCCTGGAAGCACTTTCTACCAAACGCATCCAGGTTCCGGGACTCCCTGCCAGGGGGCACCGCGGAGTGCATCTTCTGAATTTTCAGACGATGCATGGCCGTTTCCACCACCATGGAATGGTGTGGTAGCTGCGCCTTTTGGAAACCAGGGCTCTTACGGAGTCGATAAATGGAATCGACCCGCTTGCTCAGAACCGGCACCGAGGCTGGTGCCTCCCACATCCGGAAGAGGAGCCGTTCCAGCATCGGAGGAACCGGCACAGTAAAGGTCTCCTTCGGAGGAGAGTCATCATACTGGAGGGCCTCGAGCTCTTCGGCTCGAGGCTCCTCCTCAGGGTCCGCGGGGATTGCCAAAGCAGTGGCCATATCCCGAACGAACTCCGAGAACCGGGTTTCCTCCGGAGGGGATCTACTCCGGGGTTCAGACTGCGGTGAGTCCGACGGGACGCACCGAGTTTTGAAGGTATCAGGGGACTCCTCGTCCTCCGTCTCCCAGGCGGACTCATCCGAAGAGGAGTCGGGCTCCGACCGCGCGGGGCCTGGCAGCACCCGCCCCGACGCCAAAGGCATCGGCGTCAACACCCTCGAGGTTGAGGGTGACCGCGACCGAGGACGACCTCGAGCCTTCATGGTCTCGAGTATCGGCTCGGTCTCCGGGGTCGACTTCGACGTCGATGTCCCGGTGGTCGGGGCAGATGCGCCAGCAAGGCTGGCCATCAGCACCAGCTGCTGATCCATGAAGGCAGACAGTCTGTACTCCAAGGCTGTCAGCCTGAGACCCAGCTCAGGAGACTCAGCAGCCACCGACTCGGGACCCGGCGGCGCCGGGCCCGACGCCGGCTCCCTGGGAGGAGAGTCCTCGAGGACAACAGGACTTACGTGTCCAGCAGACTCAAGCTCCACACGAGGCACTTTTGACGGCTTCTCCTGTTCCACGGGCCCGGGACGGCGGTCGGGGGTCCGAGACCTAGCCCTCGAAGAGCCAGGGACCTCCTCCGACAACGCCCTCGTGAGCCGCTTCTTCCTCTTTTGCTCCTGCTCGGGGGACACCCTGTCCGAGGAACCCCGAAGATGCTCGGGGTCAGACTCCCGAGACATCGAGGCCTCAGACGAGGTCCAGGCCAGGCCGGAGGCCGAATCAGAGAAAAGCCTTTCCTTTTGATACTGGCGACTTCGAAGTGCCTTAGTGGACATTTTGCCACACGGTACACAGATCTTAGGATCATGATCAGGACCGAGGCACCGAAGGTAGCAGTCGTGTGTGTCAGTGAGAGACATTAGTTTCTTGCACCGATCACACTTTTTAAAACCACTGGAAGCCATCGGGGAAAAAAAAGAGTCCCTGCGAGGTCAAAGGACTGGCCTTCCAGGGAAAAGGAAAAAGGGCGCAAACGCCAGCCACGAAGGGCAAAAACCGAAAAAAGAGAACGGGCTCGATACCGGTGTACCGAACCCGGAGGGAAGGGGAACCGGCGTCGAACCAGGCAAAAAAACCGCGATGGAATTGCAGGAAATAGCAAGAAAAATCTAACTGTTTTCTGGGTGAACTAGGACAGACGTCCGACGGGCTCCACGGAAAAAGAGAGACTGAGCAAGATGGCACTTTTAGGCGGGAAGGGGACCGCGCATGCGTGCAGTATTCCCAAAGGCTTTCATAGAAAGCTGGGGAAATGCTCCGCAGGGGCTCCATCGACGTCGATGTCACCCATATGTGAGGACTGACTTCCTGCTTGGTCCTGGAGAAAATAAATTAGACTTACATTTAATATATAACTTCATAACCTGTGATTTCTCAATATCAACAGCAAAATAAACCACCAAAGTGGCCCTCCCAGGAATATCATCCACTGACTACTCCAAAAATTGGGACAAGTCAATGGAAGCCAGAGGGGACCCAACGGGTACCCAACAGGTACACCAGCCGGCTTATCTGGCAAGTAATATAGCTTAGTAACTTGTATCTTATCTGCATCTTCCATTTTCAAACATTCCTTAAAGTAATTCTGCAATAAAATTAATGATGAAAGATAATGAGTTCTAGGAAAGTTAAGAAATCTTAAATTTTTACTACATATCAAATTCTCCAACAGTTCCAGCCGCCCATGTAAAAGCAGGGCATCTCTCATCCCTGCCAAATTGGCCGCTTGAATATTGGAGAACTGACAATCTATCCTAGATAATCCACTACTTAATTGAGCAAAAACCACATCCTGTTGCTTAAACTTAGCAACAACCTCCTTAGAAAAGAAGGCTGTCTGATCAAAAAAAGTTTTAAGAAACTGATTTGTCAGTGCAATCATCGGGATAATTTATGATGAACCCTAGCAATTCCAGCACCCAGATGATTGTGCATATGAATTCTTGAGCTCCTTCCTGAAATGTGCTCTTGACCAGCCAATCGTCCAGGTAGGGGAACATGTGCAATCCCAGTCTGCGTAGATATTTTATGACTATGGCAAGGCATCTTGTGGGCACCCATGGAGCTAATGTGAGGACAAATGGCAGAATCCAGTATTAGTAGTGGTGTGTGTCTATTATGAACCTGGGATATGTCCTGTGAATGGGATGAATCTGAATGTGAGTGTAAACATCCTTCAAATCCAGAGAACATAGCCAATCTCCTTTTTTGGAGATAAGAAGGTGAAATTAGGTCTTACCTGCTAATTACCTTTCCTTGAACTATCTCCGGGCCAGTCCAGGGAAACGCGAGGGTAGTCAATCCCCTTCAGCAGCTGAGGACTGAATACTTCAAGTTTTCTTGAGAGCCTAAGCCACTCCCCCTGAGGTCAATACTCCAGTCATCGCCTGACAAAGCAGCTAACTTAATGCCTGAAATGAAAAAATAGACCATAACAGAAGAACTGATAACCAGCCATATTCTCTAGGGAGTAACCACACCAATGAAAGTTATCTTAAAATTTACTTATTTATTTAGTTATTTAATTATTGTATTGCTTTTTTTTTTTTTTTCTTAAATGATATAAATAAACCAGAGAAACAACACCTCCGCCCACCGTTAAGAAAACCCCCATCTACGCCTCACCAAAGAAAAAAACGTAATCTTCTAGCAGTCTTGCGCTCCGGTAGGCGAACCAGGAAGGGGTGGGCCCTGGACTGGCCCGGAGATAGTTCAAGGAAAGGTAATTAGCAGGTAAGACCTAATTTCACCTTTCTTATCACTTCTCCGGGCCAGTCCAGGGAAACGCGAGGGCAGTACCAAAGCAGTATCTAAATCCGGGAGGGACCCGCAAGACCAGCGACAATCGCGGAAGCTCCAACCTTCGCATCCTCTCGGGCCTGAACATCCAATCTGTAATGTTTTGCGAACGTATGTAAGGAAGACCACGTTGCCGCTCTACAAATATCTACTGGAGGCACAAACGCATACTCCGCCCAGGAAGCAGCTTGAGAACGAGTGGAATGAGCCTTCAGCCCATCAGGAGGAGCTTTCCCTCCGACCTCGTAAGCTACCGCAATAGCACTCTTCACCCATCGAGCAATCGAAGCTTTGGATGCTGCCTGGCCTTTCTTCGGGCCAGCGAATAGAACAAATAAACAATCGGACCTGCGAAAAGACTGCGTAATCTTTAGGTAATGTTTTAAGACGCGTCCCAGATCCAATCTACGGAGAGAACGATCCATGGGCGAACCGGAAAGATCAGAAAAAACCGGCAACGCCACCGATTAACATGAAAAGCAGACACTACCTTAGGCAGAAACGAAGGTACCGTCCGCAAAAGGACCTTTCCAGGTAAGAACTGCAGATAGGGCTCGCGACAGGAAAGAGCCTGCAAGTCGGAAATCCGTCTGGCCGAACACAAAGCCACGAGGAAGGCAGTTTTCCATGAAAATTCTTTACCCGATCCAAAGACGCCACGGCAAACGGAGGACGGGACAAGGCCTCTAAAACCAGATTTAAATCCCAAGACGGCACCACCTGCCGAAATGGAGGTCTAATAAGTCTAGCCGCACGAAAGAACCGTTGCACATCGCAATGCGAGGAGAGACGACGATTGTGCACCGGACCACGAAAACAAGTTAGAGCTGCCAGATGCACCTTCAAGGTACTGAGAGCCAAGCCCTTATCCAAGCCATGCTGGAGAAACAAAAGCAGTTGCGGTAAACTGCTAGGTATGTATGACCTAGATTGGCCACTGTTGAAAACAGAATACTGGGCTTGATGGACCTTGGTCTGACCCAGTATGGCATATCTTATGTTCTTATGTTCTTAAAGTAGAAGCCATAGGCCGAAGATTCCGCTGAGAACACCAATCTTCAAAAACCCGCCAGATGCGAACGTAGGCTATCGAAGTCGCTGAACGTTTAGACCTAAGCAGAGTAGCCACTACGGAATCTGAGTAACCCTTGCGCTTTAAGCGATGCCCTTAAAGAGCCAAGCCGTAAGCAAGAAGCGATTCACTTGAGGCATGAGAACTGGACCCTGATTCAGCAAATTGATGCGGACCGGAAGCCGCCAAGGAGAATCTATCAAGAGCCGCACCAGATCGGCATACCAAGGCCGTCGAGGCCAATCTGGGGCAATGAGAATCACCGTGCCTTGGTGAGTCGCTATGCGCTGAATGATCCGTCCCAGCATCGGCCACGGAGGGAACACATACAGAAGAGCGTCCAAGGGCCAGGGCTGAACCAGCGCATCCAGCCCCTCCGACATGTGCTCCCTGCGCCTGCTGAAGAACCGAGGCGCTTTGGCATTTCCAAGAGTGGCCATTAGATCCATCACCGGCCGACCCCAGCACAGTGTCAACTCGTGAAAAATCGCCGCGTTCAGCTTCCATTCCCCCGGATCGAGAACATGGAGACTGAGAAAATCGGCCTGCACGTTGTCCTTGCCTGCCACGTGCGCCGCCGACAACGCCAGGAGATGGCACTCCGCCCAAAGAAACAAATCCTGGCATTCGCGGATCAAGAGCAGACTCTTGGTCCCGCCCTGTCGATTGATATAGGAAACTGTCACCGCATTGTCGGAAAACACTCAAACTGTCGCCCTTTCGATCAAGCGCTCGAAATGACGGAGAGCGAGACTCACTGCCCTCAGCTCCAACCGATTGATCGACCACGAGGCTTCTTCCGGGGACCAGCAACCTTGCGCTACCTGAGACTGACAGTGAGCTCCCCACCCAGAGAGACTGGCGTCCGTGGTCACTAGCACCCACGGCGGATCCTGCAAGGGCATCCCCGCCCTGAGATGTGCGGGATCCAACCACCAAAACAGACTTTGACGGACAAGCTCCGGACAGACTAGTCTCTGAGAGAGACGATGAAGCTGAGGAGACCACCTGGAAAGCAACGCCTGCTGCAGAAGTCGCATATGAGCTCTGGCCCATGGAACCAGATCTAAGGTCGCTGCCATGGACCCCAAGAGTTGCAAATAGGTCCACGCCGAAGCAGCTGGATTCAGCAAAAAGGCTCGCACCTGCTCCACGAGCTTGAACACCTTTCCCTTTGGTAGGAAGACCAAGCCTCGGGTTGTGTCGAAGAACGCTCCTAGATAAGTAAGCTGCTGCACTGGCTGCAAGTGACTCTTCGCATGGTTGATGACCCAACCTAGGCTCTCCAGCAGTTGCACCACCCGAGCCGTCGCCTCGACGGAAGCCGCCCGAGTATCGGCCCTGATTAACCAGTCGTCGAGGTACGGATGTACGCGAATGCCGTCCTTCCGTAGAGCAGCTGCCACCACCACCATCAGCTTCGTGAAGGTGCGAGGGGCAGTAGCTAGACCGAAGGGCAAAGCTCGGAACTGAAAGTGACCCATTGGAAGGGCGAAGTGCAAAAACCGCTGATGAGCTTCCCTGATGGGTATATGCAGATAAGCCTCCGTGAGATCTATAGCTGAGAGAAACTCTCCCGGCTGAATGGCTCGAATAACGGCGCGCAGCGTTTCCATGCGAAAATGCGGAACGCGTAAGGCGCGATTTACATGCTTGAGATCCAAAATCGGACGAAAAGGACCTTCTTTCTTGGGAACCACGAAATAAATCGAGTACCGACCGAAGCCGTACTGGTCGCGAGGCACGGGAATCACCGCCTGCAGACTCAACAGGTGTGACAGAGTATCGGAGATGGCCTGCGACTTCGGTCCGGGAGCACAGGAAGACTGAAGGAAGGCATCTGTCAAAGGGGCAGCGAAATCTAGCGCATAGCCCTTTTGAACAATTTCTAGTATCCATTTGTCTGAGGTTATCGCGGTCCAGGCCGAGAAAAACTCCCGCAGACGACCCCCGATAGGGACCGGAACCTGGACCAGCAAACCTTCATTGCGCCTTCTTAGCAGCGGACGGCTGAGCATTAAAGTAGGATCTACCAAATTTGCGAGCTTCGCGAAAGGAACTGCCCCGAGAACCGAAACAGCCCCTGGGATAGGGAGCAAATCGGGCACCCCGAAACCTACGAGACTCCTTAACCTGACCGTGTTGACCGGGAAGACCCCTAGCCGCCTTTGGCTTATCCTCCGGCAAACGACCTCCCTTAGAATCCCCGAGGTCTTTAACGATCTTCTCCAGAGCCTCTCCAAACAGTAACTTACCCTTATAGGGGAGTCTACTAAGGCGCAACTTAGAGGAAACGTCCGCTGACCAATTACGCAGCCAAAGAAAGCGCCTGGCCGCCACCAGCGAGGCCATAGACTTGGCAGCTATCCGCACCAAGTCATAGAAAGCATCCGCTAAGTAAGCTGCCGCCGACTCCAACTTCGCACCGTCTGCCGTAGCAGAAGCCTCCGGATCCGCAGAGGACTGCCCTTGAAGCCAGCGGATGGAAGCCCTGGAGACATATGCACCACAAACAGAAGCCTGCAGCCCAAGAGCACTCGACTCAAACGCCTGCTTCAAGAGACCTTCCAAATTACGATCCTGCAGGTCCTTAAGTGCCGCCGCACCTTCGACCGGAATCGTGGTCTTTTTAGTCACCGCAGAAACCAAGGCATCTACCTTAGGCATCCGCAATAAGTCTCTCTCCTCCTGCGGAACGGGGTAGAGTCGAGCTAAGGCACGACCCCCCCTCCGAGAGGCCTCCGGACACTCCCACTCAGATTCAATCATCTGCTTTATGACCCGGTGCAGCGGAAAACAGCGCTGCTCAGCTTTAAAACCCTGCAACAACGGATCCTCCAGAGGCTCCTGTGAACTCGAGGGTAATAGAAGATTTAAGGCCGCCAAGGACTGAGAAATAAGGGCGCCCAGCTCCTCTTTCCGAAACACCCCGAAAACATTAGGATCATCGCCCGGCGCTATCTCACCCTCTTCAAGCTCCCCTGGCCAAGGATTGACCCCAGCCTCTGAGAGGACTTCTCCGTCCTCCTCCAGCTGGGCATCAGCCACCAGAGGCCCCAAAGGTTCCAAACTTGACGGAGCTGCTAACCCCGCTAGAGAAGGACCCTCACCAGGATCAACCGCCATATCTGCAGCCCGAAGTCCCTCTGAAGAAGGAGAACCGGAGGACCCAGGCACTAACTGAGAAGACTTTAACAAAAATGCTTTATGCATCGCCAGAATAAACTCTGGCGAAAAAAATGCAGATACACGTTCCTGAGCCTCAGGAAGAGCAGCGGGGACCTGCACCGCTACCGGAGGCTCCTTAGAAGTCTTAGATTTGCGTTTTCCTGTTTTGTGCAGACCCGCGGGAGGAACGGCTGGCTCCTTTAAAATGGCCGCCGTTCCCGCCTTTTCCCCGACTAAAAAGGGCCCCGCAGAATCAGAAGAGAGCTTGCCTTCCATCCCGATCCCACAGAACACCCTGAAGAACAAAACAACCGCGATCCTGTCTCACTAAAAACGACGAAATCACTCACCCACGGAACCGCGAAAAGGAAATGGGGCAGAAGGCAAGCGTCTCCCCGTAGTACAAGCTCTCCTGTATGAAAGAGGCAGCGCGACTCGAAGATCGACGTCCCACTGCTAGCGGGAGTGTGATCACTCGGTGGCACAGAGGGATAGAGGTAACTGGGGCTCCCAGAACCAACTATCCAGATGATGCAGACGCCCGAGGAAAGGCAGGCTCTACCCCCCTCCGCCCCCTAACCAGGCAGGCAAGGGCCGTCTACAGCGCTATAGGAGCTGTAATTACTCCGGTATTGAAACGAGCTTGACAATTAAATTTCAAAAAGCCCTGAGAATATAGCAACGATCAGCCCTGCTAGGACCAAAGCGCTATAAAAAACAGGCAAACCAAAAACAAAAAATGCAATCATGAACAGGGAGATGGCTAACATCGATCCTCTTCAGCTGCTGAGGACTGAAAGACTGGAGTATTGACAGGGGGAGTGGCTTAGGCTCTCAAGAAAACTTGAAGTATTCAGTCCTCAGCTGCTGAAGGGGATTGACTACCCTCGCGTTTCCCTGGACTGGCCCGGAGAAGTGATAAGGAAAAGCGTAGTTACTCACCTGTAATGTGATCTCTGGGAACAGCAGGAATTTAGTCTTCACATATGGATAATGTCGGCACCGACGGAGCCTGCGTGGGAATGCTCCCCAACGTCATATAGGAAAACATTTATGAGTACTCCACTGCACCTGCGTGACTGCCCTCCCACTCTTCTGACTCCCTCTCCTCAGTTGGATTTGCAGCTGAGAAGGAAGAGTAAAAATTACCCTACAACTCCATGGGGAAGAGGATGGGTTGTGAAGACTAAATTCCTGCTGTTCCCGGGGATCACCTGTTACAGATGAGTAACTACGATATCTCCAGGAATAAGCAGGAATGTAGTTTTCACATATGGGACACCCTAGCTCCCAGATCAACAAGAGAGTTGGAAACCAGGTCAGAGATGTCAGACTGTGTTCAACTGAACATAAGACACCCCGTCATGGAGATCTGGATAACAGTATGGGCTGGGGGTGGAGTTGTAGCTATGTTCCAAAGAGATGCTGGCGGATCGCCTGGCCAAAAGCGACATCCCGGCGGGAGTCCTTGTCCAAGCAGTAGTGGGCGGCAAAGGTGTGGATAGAGGACCAGGATACTGCCCAGCATATTTCGTCAATGGCTATAAGCTTAGGTTAGCTACAGATGCTGCCATGGCTCAGACGTTGTGAGTTGTGACATGACCTATGGAGGAGTGTCCTGCTTTATCAAAAGTGAAAGTAATACAGTCTGTTGATGATCTTCCTTTCTGTTTCCTGATTTGCCCAAAGTTTTTTTCTGGTCTACAGCTCTAATGCTAACTGGATTTTACCACTTAGTTGATCATCACTAACTGGACAATCAGGATCTGGATTAGTCTTTGTAAATGTCTATGATAGTGTACTTAGACATGGTTTGACAGAACTCCTCATACAAGAACATGGCATAAGAAATGTTTTTGGAATAAATCTCTACAGCACGATTTAATAGATTCAGAAGACAAAAAAAAATTCAGTTAGTATTTTCCATAGAGCTACAGATCAAACAAACTGGCCAATCAGGAAACAGGAAGGAAAATAATTAGCAGTACACAAGTTAAGAGTAGGCTGACTAGAGCTAGCTTCTACTGAGATGTGATGGCTCTTCTACAAGTTACTTGCCTTTGTATCTAAAGATCATTGGTTCAAGACCAGCCTCTAACTGTGAGTAAAAAAAAGCAAGTTGGGTTTTTAATTTGTATGAAACCTCTAGTAACCTTTCAACTTTGGTTTTTTTTTTGTTTCGGCAGCAGCCACAGCGACATTTTTAATGAACAAAATTGCTCTGAAATGAAAATTTATAAAAACTAAATGAAAAAAACCAAAATGTATTAAACCAAAATAAAATAAAATGGAGCAACCTGCAAACAATACAGGAAATGAAACAAAATGTTTTCACCTACACACCCCTAGTGTTCAGCGCATATTCTCCCTGGGGATAAGCCAGAATCTAGACTGATTGAAAGGAGGAGCTACACAAAGTGGGACTCAGCTGTCCATATCCTACGTTTCCTGTAAATTTAACCCTGGTTAGGAAGCACTGTCCTGGAAAGTCTGATGGGGCTATATTATATTGCCACTTTTGCATCTAATCTATATCTAATATAAATAGCTAATATAAACTTTATACCGTAGTCAGGCAATGAAAAAGGATAACATGCTGCAATTTAAGAAAAATGGAAACAGCAAAATACAGTTCCATTTTACTGAATTATGTATACCACATCAATGACAGTAAATATTTACCAAGGCTTTTTTCAGGTCCTGAATCTCAGTTTCATTGTCATTTTTTAATTTGTTCATCTCTCCTATAACAAATACAGGACAGTATGAATACAATACAATGTCCAAGTCATCTATATACTAAAGCTTAATTGATAAAGCAGCAGTTAGCAATGTGGTGAAAGATACACTATGGGGGGCAGACCAAATGAAATCTTATATTTTTGCAATCAGGACTATGATAATGTATACTATGCCAACATAACCTGAAATGATAAAAGTTCGCTCTTTAGTCTACTTTACTTTGAATATTTACTATATTCAAGTATTTCACAATCATGGCTGCCTTCCTGCCTACTCTCCTGGTGTCCTCAGTTAGGTGTATAGCGGAGAAAAAAATAAGAATCTTTGTATACTAAGGATGAGAGAAAAAATCGGGACAACTTGATGGGGAGGTGGGCGGGTTGGGAAGACTGATTCCTGCTGCTCCCGGACATCATCTGTTATAGGTGAGTAACTATGCTATCTCTAGGAACAAGCAGGAAGTCAGTCTTCACATATGGGAATCCCTAGTCCCAGACAACCAAGCGAAGGAAGAAAGCCAGGAACCAGAGGTTGCAGCCAGGATCTAACAGACTCAGCTTGTTCAGAGCACTCCTCGCGAGAGGTAGTCGTATGGGCAGTGGGCAAGTTGTCTAAATTTGGAAGAGATTACACAAAACTGCCTGTCCGAATTGAGCATCTGCTCTGGAGTCCTTATCCAGGCAATAGTGCACTGCAAAGCTGTGCAAAGACGACCATGTTGCCGCCAGGCAGATCTCAGATATGGGAAAACAACAAAGCTACCATGGCTCTGACATTATGAGCTTACTTCTGGATGACAACGCAACAGAGATATGCCAATCACATCCAGCATATTAAAATCACCCCTATCAATAGCACTTTTCCTTTCCTGGCAATACTGCATGTCTTCTATTAAATCTCTGTCCAGATCTTCTGCCTGGAATGGAGATCTATATATCACACCAATGCAAATTTAACCCACAGTGCCTCCTCGTTCTCTCATAAGCCCTTTCATTCTACTGTTTTAATACTATTTTTTACATATAGTGCCATTCCCCCCCCCCTCCCCTTCTTCCTACCCTGTCCGTCCTGAATAAAATATAGCCTGTTATAATTACATTCCAGTCATGGTTGTCCGTGAACCATGTCTCCGTAACTGCCACTAAATCCAAATCAGTCTCTTCCATTAAAGCCTCAAAAGTGAAGGAGTAGCCTAGTGGCTAGGGCAGCAGCCTGGAATCAGAAAGACCAGGGTTCAAATCCCACTAATGCTTCTTGTGGCCTTGGACAAGTCATTGAAGGACGGACTAGATAGGTCATGTGGTCTTTTTCTGTCATCATGTTTCTATGTAACATCTGGGATCCCATATTATAGGCATTTATGCACACAGCTTTCCAGATGTTGCTCCTTTTATCCATTTCTAAAGAGGTATTTAATGTTTTCCTTCCCTGAGGGCTTTTACTTGCTTGTGGGCTTTCTTCATCCATCCCTAACAAACCTAGTTTAAAGCTCTCTTCAGTAGGTTAGCCAGTCTGCTGTGGAAGACACTCTGATCCTTCTTGGATAGGTAGATGCCATTTCTGCTCAGCACCCAATGGAAAATCATCCCATGATTCAGGAAACCAAAACACACTCAGTGATACCATCCAGGCAGTCATGCATTATCTCCAGGATGTGAGCTTCTCTGCTTCGGTCTTTACCCTCAACAGTGAGGATTGAAGAGAACATCACCTATACACCTATCTGCTTCACTCTCTCCCAGAGCCATGAAGTCATGCTTGATAAGCTCGGAGGGATACCTAGCAGTATCATTTGTGCTGACATAGATCAACAACATCGGATAACAGTCAATAGGCTTGATGAGTCTCGGCAAACTCTCTGTAACATCTTGGATTTTGGCACATGGCATACAGCACACCTCCCTGGACATCAAGTCTGGTCAGCAGATGAACACCTCAGTACCGTTCAGAAGAGAGTCACCAACCACCACTACCCTTCGCTTCCTTGTGGTCATTGATTCTGCAACTTTGGGGTGCATGAGTTTCTTCCCTTTCCTGGGATGTTTTCAACTCCTCCACTTCCAGGGCTGCATACTGCTCTTTAATTTGAGGGCTGGAGGTGTTAGATTGTCAATTCTGCAGGCTCTGGTGACTCGTGTCCAACTCTCTTCATTCTGTAGTACATTCCCCCTTTGTTTATAGCTGTTATTACTGTTTGTTGATCATAACTATTTGAAAGTTGCACTTGTTGTATATTTGGAATGTTCCTGTTCTCTGTAAAACAGTTGCTCGTGCACTGTTACATTGTTGGTTCTATGTAAATCGTCTTGAATAGTAGAAAGTCAGTATATATACAACTTCAAATAAATAAATAAATAAACCATCTTCACATCTGTCAGAGATCTTGAATGTCTCAAGAAAGTGTAGTTACTCACTGTAACAGGTGATCTCTGGGAACAGCAGGAATCAGTCTTCACATATGGGTGACATCGGCACCAACACAGCCTGGTGTGGGAACACTCCCCAGCATCCAATAGGAATGCCTTTGGAAGTGTTCCTCCATACATGCCTTCCCACTTTCTCTCCTGGTCTCCTCAGTCAGGTGTATAGTGGAGAAAAAATAAAAATCTTTGTATACCAAGGATGAGAGAAGAAAATGAGACAACTTGAAGGGGAGGTGAGCGGGTTGTGATAACTGATTTCTGTTGTTCCTGGAGATCACCTGTTATAGGTGAGTAACTATGCTATCTCCAGGAACAAGCAAGAAGTCAGTCTTCACATATGGGACTCCTTAGCACCAGACAACCGAGCGAAGGAAGAAAGCAAGAAACCGGAGGTTTCAGCTGGAATCTAACAGACTCAGCTCATTCAGAGCACTCCTCCTGTGGGCGGTGGGCAAGTTGTCTAAATTTAGAAAAGATAACGCAAAACTGCATGTCCGAATTGAGCATCTGCTCTGGAGTCCTTATCCAGGCTATAGTGTGCTGCAAAAGTGTGCAGAGAAAGCATAGTTACTCACCTGTAACAGGTGTTCTCCAGAAGCATCAGGAATCGGTCCTCACATATCGGTGACGTCGGCGCCGACGGAGCCCTCGTGTGGAGCATTTCCCCAGCTTTCAAAGAAAGCCTTTGGGAATGCAGCGCATGCGTGGTCCCCTTCCTGCCCAAGGGTGCCATCTTGCTCAGTCTGATGACATAGCTAAAAGACAGCAAAAATCTAAATGAAGGATAGGACTGCAACTCCAGGGGAGGATGGAGGGTCGTGAGGACTGATTCCTGCTGCTCCTGGAGAACACCTGTTACAGGTGAGTAACTACGCTTTCTCCAGGACCAAGCAGGAAGTCAGTCCTCCCATATGGGACTCCCCAGCTCTAGGCTACCTTGAACCCAGAGCTGAAAAAATGGCTCCCTCTCAAGAGCCTCAGCATCCGTGATAAGAATTTTCTCTGAGAACGCACCCGTACAGTAGCCCAACACAAAGGGCCAGAGGGTAGGAGTTGCTTAAACCTCAAAGAGATTAAGGAGTACCGCCTGGCTGAAAACACTGTCCCAACGGGACTCTCTCTCCAGGAAGTAATGGGCTGCAAAGCTCTGGCTTGAAGACCAAGTTGCCTCCTGGCAGATTTCTGCCAATGGAACAGAGCAGAGATGAGCTACTGACGCAGCTTTCCCCTGACACGGAGGGCCGTGACCCGAACCTGCAAGGGGAGGTCGGCTGCCCTGTATGCCCGGGTGATACAATCTGCTATCCAAGTGGACAATGTACGCTTGGAGACAGGTAACCCCATCCTATTAGGGTCAAACGAGACGAAGAGCTGAGTAGCCCTTTGATGCTCCCGCGTACGTTCTATGTAAAAGGACAACACCTTTTACAGTCCAGGATATGCAAGACTGTTTCAGCACGGCTGGCAAGCAGCCTGGGAAAAAAGGTCGGAAGAACCACCTCCTGATTGAGGTGGAAAGACCACCCTGTTCCTATAGAACCGCGTGTACGTTCTATCAGAAACCAGAGCTTGTAGTTCACTCACACGTCTGGCCGAGGTAAGAGCCACCAGGAAGAGCACTTTCCAAGAGAGGAAGCGCAAATGGCAAGTAGCCATCGGCTCAAACGGTAGGCGAGTAAGTTGCTGCAAGACCACGTTCAATCCCACTCAGTCATAGTAACATAGTAACATAGAAAGTGACGGCAGATAAAGACCAGCATGGTCCATCTAGTCTGCCCAGCAAGATGGCAAGGGTAGGTGCACCTGTCGCTCTGTGCAGGCCACCCCTCCCCATGTTTTTGTTTAGGGGTGAACCCACCACTCCATGTAGGACACCCTTATTAGTTCAGATGCTAGATAGTTCAGAAGTTAGATGGTACTGTTTATTTTGCTTTTATCCTGTTGCTGTAAAGGGATCCACTGTGTTTGTCCCATGCCGTTTTGAATTCCATCACCGTGTTTGCCCTCACCACTTCCATCGGGAGGGCATTCCAAGCATCCACCACCCTTTCAGTGAAGAAATATTTCCTGACATTGCCTTTCAATTTACCACCTTGCAGCTTCATGTTATGCCCTCTAGTTTTACAGCTTCCCCGTCTTTGGAAGAGGTTTGTTTGTTCATCATTTCTCTTTAAGTATTTAAAGGTCTGAATCATATCTCCCCTGTCCCTCCTCTCCTCCAAAGTGTACATATTTAGGTCTTCAAGTCTCTCCTCATAAGGCTTCTGACGCAGGCTCCAAATCATTTTGGTCGCCTTTCTCTGAACAGTTTCCAGTCTTTTTACATCTTTTGCAAGATATGGCCTCCAAAACTGAACACAGTATTCCAAGTGAGGCCTCACCAGTGACTTGTACAGTGGCATAAGTACCTCTTCCTTTCTGCTGGTAATCCCTCTTTGAATGCAGCCCAACATCCTCCTGGCTTTTGCCACCGCCTTGTCGCACTGTTTTGCCACCTTGAGATCATCAGAGATAATCACACCAAGGTCTTTCTCCTGAACCGTGCATACCAACCTCTCACCCCCTATTGTGTACTTTTCCCTTGGATTTCTGCTACCCAAGTGCATGACACTGCACTTTTTCACATTAAATCGTAGTTGCCAAGCATTAGACCAGTCTTCCAGCTTTTGTAGATCTTTCCTCATGTTATCCACTCCCTCTGGGGAGTCCACTCTGTTGCAAATTTTTGTGTCATCTGCAAAAAGACAGACCTTTCCATTCAGTCCTTCAGCAATATCACTCACAAATATATTGAACAGTGCCGGGCCCAGGACCGAACCCTGAGGCACCCCGCTAATCACCTTCCTCTCATCCGAGTGAGCTCCATGTACCATCACCCTCTGTTGTCTGTCAGTCAACCAATTTCTAATCCAGTTTACTATCTTGGGACCCATCCCCAAGCTACTGAGTTTATTGACAAGCCTCCTATGAGGAACAGTATCAAAGGCTTTGCTGAAATCCAGATAGATGACATCCATTGCATGCCCCAGATCTAGTTCCTTGGTCACCCAATCAAAGAACTCAATCAGATTTGTTTGGCAAGACCGTCCTTCGGTAAAACCATGTTGCCTGGGATCTTGCAACCTGTTGGTTTTGAGAAAGTTCACTATTCTCTCTTTCAGGAGCGCCTCCATTACTTTTCCTGCCACCGAGGTAAGGCTCACGGGCCTGTAATTTGACACTTCCTCCCTCTCACCACTTTTGTGTAGAGGTACAACATTAGCCATTCTTCAGTCCTGAGGAACCACTCCTGTTTCCAAGGATCTGTTGAAGACATCCTTTAACGGTCCTGCAAGAACCTCTCTGAGCTCTTTCAGTATCCTGGGATGTATCCCATCCGGTCCCATGGCTTTGTCCACTTTCAGTTTAGCAAGTTGTTCTAACACCTCATCTTCTGTGAATGGTGTGGTATCTACTTCAGTCCTATTTTTATATTTGGGAGTCACAGCTGGTCCATCTCCAGGATCTTCTTTAGTAAAAACAGAGCAGAAGTATTTGTTTAGCAATTTCGCTTTTTCAGTGTCACTTTCCACGAGTCCTTTCCCAGCACTTCTGAGTCCTGCAATTCCAACTCTGATCTTCTTCCTTTCCTGAATATACCTGAAGAAAGTTTTGTTGCCACCCTTAACATCTTTAGCCATTTTTTCTTCTGCCTTTGATTTTGCTATCCTTATTACTCTTTTAGACTCTTTGAGTTGGATCCTGTATTCATTTCTGTGTTCTTCTGTTTGCAAGCTTTTGAATTTTGAAAAAGCTGTGTTTTTTGCCTTTATTTGCGCAGCCACCTCTTTGGAAAACCAAATAGGTTTCCTTCTCCTCTTGTTTTTATTTATTTTTCTTACATATTTATCTGTTGCTCCTTTTATTGCCGCCTTTAGTTTAGTCCATTGCAATTCCACTTCCCTTATCTTCTTCCACCCCGTCATCTCCTCCTTTAAGTACTCGGCCATTTTATTGAAGTCAGTGTTTTTGAAGTTTAGGACTTTGAGCTTGCTATGATTGGCCTGTACCATGGCTTTTATCTCAAACCACACCGTGTGATGGTCGCTGTTGCTCACAGGGGCACTCACGCAGACATTTGACACGTTATCACTGTTGGTAAGCACTACATCCAGCGTTGAGCTTTCCCTGGTTGGTTCCATCACCATTTGTCTAAGTAATGCATCTTGGAGAGCATCCACAATTTTTTTGCTTCTTTCCAGATGTGCAGAAGGAGTAATCCAATCCACATCAGGTAGATTAAAGTCACCTAATATGATCGCTTCCCCCTTTGCTGCTATCTTGGCAATATCTATAATCAATTCGTTATCTCTCTCTTCAATTTGAGTCGGAGGTCTGTAGACTACAGCAATATGGATGAGAGTGCCATCTCCTCTTTCCAACGCAATCCAGAGCGCTTCTTCTTTTCCCCATGTTCCCTGCATTTCAGTAGCTTTAATACTGCTTTTGACATACAAGGCTACTCCTCCTCCTTTTCCATTTTCTCTGTCTCTTCTGAATAGATTATAGCCAGCTATGGCTATATCCCAATCATGCGATTCATTAAACCATGTTTCCGTAATGGCCACGATGTCCAAATCCGTTTCCACCATTAGGGCTTCCAGGTCTGGAATTTTTTTGGCTAAGCTTCGAGCATTTGTGCTCATTGCTTTCCAGCATTTACCTGGCTTGTGTGTATTTTGCATTGATTTTATTCTGCCCATTTCTTCCCACTTGTTTTTGATGTGTGGTTTAAGAGTATGGCTGTTTCTGATGTTGTTCTGCTTTTGCAGGGGGTGGCATGCAGATGTTGACCTTCCACATCCGTCACCCCCTTTTCCTAGTTTAAATGCATATCCACATACTGCCTGAATTTTTCACTTAGGTTTCTTTTCCCTGCGACAGAGAGATGTAGTCCATCAGCACAGTATAGTCTCTTGTTGGTCCATCTATTGTCCCAGTTGCCAATAAATCTGAATCCTTCTTGTTTGCACCAGGTCTGGAGCCATGTATTAAAGTTGTTAATGCGATGCAGCCTTTTTGTCCCCTTACCAAGAACAGGTAGAACCTCTGAGAATGCAACAGTGTTAACAATGGGCTTGAGTTTCTCTCCCAGAGATTGGAAGTCCTTTTGAGCTGTAGAGGCACTGTTTCTAGCCAGGTCATTTGTGCCCAAGTGGATAATAACATCTGGTTTGGTGTGCTCACTTTTTGCGCTAAGTATTTCAACAACTTGGTTTGTATTCCTGCTGGCTGAAGAGCCTGGTAGGCACATGACTATCTTCTCTCCTTTGAACTGTGTTCCCAAGTTGGTGCCTCTGATGATGGAATCTCCAAGTAGTAATAGTTTTCTGTATGGTGAGGATTTCTTCATATTTGGTGCTTTAGCAGGAGATTGGGCATTGTCTGACTCATTTAAGGGCCCTTCAGTTTCCTTGGGTTGCGCATCCTCATTAGCCAAGGCAGAGAAGGCATTTTGCAGGGATATCTCTTGATGTGTAGGATGTCTCTGCATTACAGGTCGCAATCTTCCAGAACCCACTGTGATCCATTTGTTCCTGGGGTGTTTGACTCTTTGTGGGAGTGGTGGTGGACTTTGTTCAGTTTGTATCCTAGAAGAGGTGCGCTTCATTGCAGCCAGTTCCTCCCTCAGTAGAGAAACTTCTTTATGCATGGCTGCTAGGTCTTTCCTTAGTATAGTCAGTTCTTCATGCATGGCAGCTGACTTTAGGCATATAGGACAAGCTCTTAGGCTCCAAATGATTCTTCTTTGAATGAAAGTACCACAGTTATTGCACTGAATACAAGAGATGTTGCTTAAGCAGTCCCAGAAGAGGAAGAATAAGAAAAGTTGAAGATGTGGGCGTTAACCAAGTTAGGAACGACAGATGGCACGTATGTGACCACTATATAGGCAATGTAGCCCCTGGGGTGGGTGGGGTGAGGGGTGGGGTGGGCGGGAACCTAAGTGTCTCTGGCCAGTAGGCTGTTCCTGAACAGTGAGCACACAGCAAGGGAGTAGGTAAGGGAACTCACCAAGAAGGGCAAATAGATAGATAAATATGTGGAGACAAACAGACAAAAAACTCACAATTTAGCAGCAAATTCAGCAAAAATCACCTTTTGGATGAGCTCTGGAAAGCACTGCTCTTCTTAAGAAACACAAGGGCAGTCTGACCAAGCCCACATGCACAACAGGAATGGAGGTTTACAACAATGCCTCAGCAGGGGGGGGAGGGGCAATAACTCAGGTAGACTAAGAGAAAGATAGTTTAAAACTCTACAGCAATGGAGGCTGTTCCTGAACAGTGGGCACACAGCAAGGGAGTAGGTAAGGGAACTCACCAAGAAGGGCAAATAGATAGATAAATATGTGGAGACAAACAGACAAAAAACTCACAATTTAGCAGCAAATTCAGCAAAAATCACCTTTTGGATGAGCTCTGGAAAGCACTGCTCTTCTCAAGAAACACAAGGGCAGTCTGACCAAGCCCACAAGCACAACAGGAATGGAGGTTTACAACAATGCCTCAGCAGGGGGGGGGAGGGGCAATAACTCAGGTAGACTAAGAGAAAGATAGTTTAAAACTCTACAGCAATGGAGGCTGTTCCTGAACAGTGGGCACACAGCAAGGGAGTAGGTAAGGGAACTCACCAAGAAGGGCAAATAGATAGATAAATATGTGGAGACAAACAGACAAAAAACTCACAATTTAGCAGCAAATTCAGCAAAAATCACCTTTTGGATGAGCTCTGGAAAGCACTGCTCTTCTCAAGAAACACAAGGGCAGTCTGACCAAGCCCACATGCACAACAGGAATGGAGGTTTACAACAATGCCTCAGCAGGGGGGGGGGAGGGGCAATAACTCAGGTAGACTAAGAGAAAGATAGTTTAAAACTCTACAGCAATGGAGGCTGTTCCTGAACAGTGGGCACACAGCAAGGGAGTAGGTAAGGGAACTCACCAAGAAGGGCAAATAGATAGATAAATATGTGGAGACAAACAGACAAAAAACTCACAATTTAGCAGCAAATTCAGCAAAAATCACCTTTTGGATGAGCTCTGGAAAGCACTGCTCTTCTCAAGAAACACAAGGGCAGTCTGACCAAGCCCACATGCACAACAGGAATGGAGGTTTACAACAATGCCTCAGCAGGGGGGGGGGAGGGGCAATAACTCAGGTAGACTAAGAGAAAGATAGTTTAAAACTCTACAGCAATGGAGGCTGTTCCTGAACAGTGGGCACACAGCAAGGGAGTAGGTAAGGGAACTCACCAAGAAGGGCAAATAGATAGATAAATATGTGGAGACAAACAGACAAAAAACTCACAATTTAGCAGCAAATTCAGCAAAAATCACCTTTTGGATGAGCTCTGGAAAGCACTGCTCTTCTCAAGAAACACAAGGGCAGCCGGTGGACGAACCGGAGGCTTGAGTAGAAGCAGACTTCTGAGAAATCTGGACACCAAGGGGTGAACCGACAGAGACTGTCCTTCCACCGGTGAGTGGTGCGCTGACAAAGCACTGAGGTGGACCCGAACAGAGTTAGATTTAAGGCCTAGGTCTGAAAGGTGAAGTAAATACTGCAGTACTACTGGCACAAGGCAAGAGAAAGGATCTTCAATGCGCTGAGCACACTATACCGTAAACCTACGCCACTTGAGGGCATAGGACTTTCTGCTGGACTGCCTCCTAGAGGCCAAGACCACCTCCTCAACCTCCTTAGGTAGAAGTAAGGGAGCTAGCACTATCCTTTCAGCAGCCAGGCCATCAGATTGAGGGACCTGAGATCGGGGTGCAGAATGGAACCCTGCTCTTGAGACAGGAGATCGTGTTGCAACCCCAGAGGGAACGGAGCTTCCACCGCCAACTGCAGAAGAAGTGGAAACCATGGCTGCCTCAGCCATCTGGGGTCTACCAGAATCACCAAGGCCTATCTTGAACAGAGTTCGGGCCACCAGGGGCATGGAAGGAAACGCATACAGGAGGCCCGTAGACCAAGAGATTAGAAAAGCATCCGCTACCATCCTCAAGGGATTTGGCTGTCTGGAGCAAAACCTGGGCAGCTGATGGTTTAGTGGGCTTGCAAAGAGATTGATGGATGAAGTCCCCAGCGGAGGAAGATCTGCTGGACCACCAATGGATTCAACTGCCATTCGTGAGGCTGGAGAATCCTGCTTAGCTTGTTTGCTAGGAAGTTTTCCTGACCAGGTAGATAAACTGCTTTGAGAAACATGCCTTGTCTGACCGCAAAAGAGCAAAGGGCCAGTGCCTCCTAACATAGGAGCCTGGACCCTGTGCCCCCTTGTTTGTTCATGTAGAACATTGCCACCTGATTGTTCGTCTGAACTAGGACAGACTTGTTGAGAGAGAGCATGGCAGAAGGTTTGCAGAGCTAAGCGGATTTCTCACAGCTCTAAAAAGTTGATCTGCTGTGTGGCCTCCCAAGGGGACCACAGGCCTTGACTGCACATACCCTGGCAATGTGCACCCCAGCCATTTAAGGACGCATCTGTTGTCAGCACCCTTGTGTGTGCTGGAGCCTGAAAAGGTACACCGGGAAGGTTTGGCAGATATAGCCACCACTGTAAGGAGTTCAGTAGTCGTCTAGACACATTTACTCTGTCTCAGAGGTCACTGGTGGCTTGTGTCCACTGATCTCTGAGGCACATTTGAGCAGTCCGCATGTGCAGATGAGCATTCGGAGTTACATGTACCGTGGATACAATGTGGCCCAGGAGCCGCAGGTAGTGCCTGGCGGAAACACGAGAATTGCTTTGGAACTGGTTGGCCAAGTCCATAAGTCTGTGGGCCCTGTCCTCGGGCAAGTAAGTTCTTGCCTGAAGAGTGTCCAACCTGGCCCCTATAAACTCTAGGTTCTGAGAGGGGAGCAAAGTTTACTTTGCGTAGTTTATGACAAAGCCCAGACGCTGAAGAAGAGATGCGAAGAGTGGCCTGTTGGGTCTCCTGGAGTGACTGGCCCCTGATTAGCCAGTTGTCCAGGTACAGGAAGACAAAATCTCCTGATTTCTGAGAAAAGCCACCAACACCACGAGGCATTTGGTGAAAACCCTGGGGGCAGAAGTCAGGTCAAAAGGAAGCACTCTATACTGAAAGTGGTTTCCTCCCACCACAAATCTGAGATATTGTCTGTGGTCTGGATGGATGAGGACATGAGTATAAGCATCCTTTAGGTCTAAGGAGCATAGCCAGTCTCCTTGCTGGAGGTAGGGAGGCAGTATCCCAAGGGTAAGCATCTTGAACTTTTCCCTCTCCAGAAACTTGTTCAGATTTCACAAGTCTAGGATAGGTCTGAGGCCTCCTGTTCTCTATGGTACTAGGAAGTACCTGGAGTAGAAGCCTTGCCCTTCCAGGTGGTGTGGCACCGGTTCCACCGCCTGTTCCTTTAAAAGACTTGCCAACTCCTGAAGGAGGAGGTCCCCGTGTAGAGGGAGTCTTGGAGGCTCCCCTGGATAGTAGGAGTGTGGTAGCTGGTGGAAATGGAGCATATAGCCCTTCTGGACTATGCTCAGTACCCAGGTATCCCCTCCTGTGCTGAGTGGAGCCACCGGCAGAGGAGAGGCTATGCTGTGGGAATCAAAACCTCCCTCCCTGCTGTGCAGAAGCCAGAGCTGGAGGCTTGGGGGTTTTCTGCCTATGGGGCCCATGCCCTTGCCCCTTGGCCTGCTGGCCCTGTTGGGGAGCTGGAGAGGCCTGATACTGAGGGTAGGTTTTGTAGACAGCACCCTTCCTCGGGAAAAAGGGCTTCTTTCTCAAGCCCTTCTTTTTGTGAGAAGGGGCAGAAGTCTTTCTGGAAAGTCTTGTCCTGGTGAGCGTCTCGGTCTCGATTTCTGCAGCCTTCTCAGTCATGGGCTTGCCGAACAGGTTGTCACCTCGGCACGGTACATCGACCAACTTGTCCTGAACCCATGACTCCAGGTCCGACGACTGTAGCCAGGCCTGACGGCATGCACCGATGCCGGCCGTGGTTACCCGGGCCGAAGCCTCGAAGCCATCATAGGCTGCTCGAGATATAAATTTTGAGCACTCTCGGATCCCTGAAGAAAAGGCTTTGAATCTCTGCAAGGGTTCCTCAGAGAGGCCAGCCAAGAACCCAGCAATCTCCTTTGCCAGGTCCCGTAAGTACATGCCCATGTACAGCTGGTAAGTCTGGACACGGCAAGACAGCATAGAGCCCTGGAAGCACTTTCTACCAAGGGCATCCAGGTTCTGGGCCTCCCAGCGGGAGGCACCGAGGAGTGCATCTTTTGACTTTTCAGCCTGTGCATGGCCGATTCCACAACCATGGAGTTGTGTGGTAGCTGCGCCTTTTGGAACGCAGGGCTCTTACGGACTCGATAAATGGAATCGACCCGTTTGATAAGAACCGGCGCCGAGGCCAGTGCTTCCCACATACGGAAGAGCAGCCGTTCCAGCATCGGAAGAACCGGAACAGTAAAGGCTTCCTTCAAAGGAAAATCATACTGGAGGGCATCAAGCTCATCGGCTCAAGGCTGCTCCTCGGCGTCCGCCGGGAATGCCAAAGCCTTGACCATGTCCCTGACGAAATCCGAGAACCGGGTATCCTCCGGTGGGGGGGGGAAACCTTCTCCGAGGCTCGGACTCTAGGGAGTCCGACTGGATGCACAGGATCCGGAAGGTGTCAGGAGACTCCTTGTCCTCCGTCTCCCATGCTGACTCCTCCGAGGAGGAGTCGAGCGGCTCCAGCTGTGTGGGCCTCGATGCCACCCGCCCCGACGCTGAGGGCACCGGCGTCGACGATCTCGGCCTCCACGGGAGGTCGAAGGAGACCTTGGCCGAGGATCGACTCGAGACTTAATGGACTTGAGGATTGGCTCGGCCTCCGGGGTAGACTTAGACGTCAAGGTCCCGGTGATCAGGGCAGATGCACCGGTCAGACCGGTGATGAGTACCAGCTGCTGCTCCATAAAGGCAGCCAGGCTGCTCTCCAGGGCCATCAACCTGAGACCGAGCTCAGGAGACTCCGCAGCCCCCGACTTGGGCCCCGACGGTGTCGGGCCCGACGTTGGTTCTCCCAGAGGAGAATCAACAAGGACAACAGAAGTTACCTGACTCGGGGACTCTGGCTCCAGACGAGGTAGTTTGGTCGGCCGCTCTGACTCTGAGAGCCCGGGACGGCGGTCAGGGCTTCACGACCTGGCCCTCGAGGATCCAGGTGCCTTCCTTTTGTGCTCCCGGGCAGGAGACCCCCTCTCAGAGGACCCACGACGGCGCTCGGGGTCAGACTCCCGAGATGTCGAGGTCTCTGACGAAGTCCGGGCCCGGCCGGACGCAGACTACGAAAAACTTCTTTCATGTTGATGCTGATTGCTACGAAGCTCCTTCAACGACATCTTGCCGTATGGGCCACAGACCAGCGGGTCATGGTCGGGCCCGAGGCATCGGAGGCAGCAGTCATGTGTGTCGGTGAGAGACATATGTTTCTTACACCGATCACATTTTTTGAACCCGCTGGCAGCCATCGGGGGAAAAAGGGCCCCTGCAAGGTCAAAAGGCAGGGCTGCCAGTGAAAATAACAGAAAAAGCGCGAACGCTAGTCACAAAGGACAAAAAACGAAAAAGAATTTCCGGACTTGATACCGGTGTACCGAGCTGAGGCGGGATGGGGAATCGGCGTCGAACCGGATAAAGAGACGCGAAAAATCGTTGAAAAAGAAATCAACTTTTCCCGGGTGACACGAACTACGTCCGTTGGGCTCCGCGGAAAAAGAAAGACTGAGCAAGATGGCACCCTTCGGCGGGAAGGGGACCGCACATGCGCGCTGCATTCCCAAAGGCTTTCTTTGAAAGCTGGGGAAATGCTCAGCACGAGGGCTCCATACCCGAAGATAAGTCTTTAAGACCCGCTCCAAATCCAAATGCTTCAAGGCATGATCCATAGGAGAAGCGGAAGTATCAGAAAAAACCGGTAATGCCACCGATTGATTCACATGGAAAACCGAGAGCACTTTCGGCAAAAAAGAGGGCACCGTCCGAAGAAAAATTCGTTCAGGAAGAAACCGAAGATAAGGCTCTTGACAAGACAGGGCCTGCAAATCTGAAATGCGGCGCGCCGAACATAAAGCTACAAGAAAAGCCGTCTTCCATGAACACTCCCGAAGACTCCGAGAGCAAAGGGAAGTCAACGGCGACCGGGAGAAGGCTCCCAGCACTATATTCAAATCCCAAGGAGGTACAATGGGACGCACTGGAGGTCAGAGAATCTTTGCTGCGCGTAAAAAGCGATGTATATCCGGATGCGCCGAAAGACGGTGACGGTTTACCGATCCCCGAAAACAAGAAAGGGCGGCTATGTGAACCTTAAGGGTACTAAGTGCCAAACCCTTGTCCAAGCCGCGCTGCAGAAAGAGGAGCAACTGAGGCAAGGAAGACGCCATTGGAGAAATATGGTGTTGAGAACACCAAGTTTCGAAACAACGCCAAACTCTTACATACGCCAATGAAGTCCCAGGCCTCCTAGACTGGAGTAAAGTGGCTACCACGGAACTGTCATAGCCTTTACGCTCTAAGCGAGCCCTTTCAAGAGCCAAGCCGTAAGTAAGAATCGATCCACCCGAGGCATGAGAATTGGCCCCTGATGCAACAGATTGATACGGACCGGTAGAGGCCAAGGCGGAGCTATGAGGAGTCGAACGAGATTGGCATACCAAGGTCGACGAGGCCAATCCGGAGCTATGAGAATCACCACCCCCCGGTGCTGCGTTATACGCTGGAGAACCCGACTCAACATCTGCCAAGGTGGGAAAACGTACAAGAGAGAGCCTTGTGGCCAGGGCTGCACGAGAGCGTCGAGCCCCTCGGACATGTGTTCTCTGCGCCTGCTGAAAAAACGGCTGGACTTGGCATTGCTGCAGGACGCCATCAAATCCATGATGGGTTGCCCCCAATGCAACGTCAGTTCGTGATAAACTGCCGCGTTCAATTCCCATTCGCCTGCATCGAGTAGATGACGGCTGAGATAATCGGCGTGCACATTTTCTCTGCCCGCTACATGAGCCGCTGAAATCGCCAGGAGATTGGCTTCCGCCCAAATCATCAGATCTTGACATTCGGCGAGGAGAGATGGAATCTTGGTTCCCCCTTGACGATTGATATATGCGACCGTCACGGCATTGTCGGAGAAAATCTTGACCGCCGATCCGCTGAGGAAGGCCGCAAAGTGTAGAAGAGCCAGACGAGCCGCCCGGAGTTCCAGTCGGTTGATCGACCACGAGCTCTCCTCTGGGGACCAAGCCCCCTGCGCAATGTGCGTCTGACAATGAGCCCCCCAGCCCGAGAAACTGGCATCCGTGGTGACCAACACCCACGAGGGCTCATGTAAGGGCATCCCCGCGGTCAGGTGATCGCGCACCAACCACCATTGTAGGCTGTGGCGTACGAGATCCGGATAGGGCAGACGCTGCGAAAGAGGGTGAAGCTGCGGTGACCATTGGGAAAGCAACGCTTGCTGCAAAGGTCGCATGTGAGCCTTGGCCCACGGAACCAGCTCCAGAGCCGCCGCCATGGACCCTAAGAGCTGTAAATAGGTCCACGCCGACGGCGTTGTGAGACGTAGAAAAGCCTGCACCTGGAGGAGCAGCTTCTCGACTCGTTCCTCTGGTAAAAATACTTTCCCGCGCTCGGTGTCGAAGAAGGCCCCGAGATAAGTGAGCTGTTGCACTGGTTCGAGACGACTCTTGGCTTGATTGATCACCCAACCGAGCTGTTCGAGAAGTTGAACCACACGAGCGGTCGCTGCCACCGCAGCCGAGTATGAGTCGGCTCTGATCAACCAATCGTCGAGATAAGGATGCACTCGGATACCTTCTTTGCGAAGTGCCGCTGCTACAACCACCATCAGCTTCGTGAACGTCCTCGGGGCCGTAGCGAGCCCGAAGGGTAACGCACGAAACTGGAAATGCCCCACCGGGAGAGCAAACTGCAAAAACCTTTGATGAGACGGTCTGATGGGAATATGAAGGTAGGCCTCCGTGAGATCGATGGACGAGAGAAACTCGCTCGGCTGTACCGCTCGAATTACCGTACGTAGCGTTTCCATGCGAAAGTGAGGAACCCGCAAAGTACGGTTTACTTCTTTCAGATCGAGCATGGGACGAAAGGAACCTTCCTTTTTGGAACCACAAAGTAGATCGAGTATCGACCGCACCCGTATTGGTCTAGAGGCACCGGAATGACCGCTCGCAGCTGAAGAAGGCGGTAGAGCGTGTCCGCAATTGCTTGGGTCTTGCGACCGGGCGCAGAGGGAGACATTACAAAGGCGGGCGTCAAAGGGCATGCGAAGTCGAGAGCATACCCTTTCTGAATTATTTTTAACACCCATTTGTCGGAAGTGATGTTGGTCCAGGCTTCGAGAAAGTCCCCCAGGCGACCGCCTACTGGTACTAAAGCCTGGACCATCAGACCTTCATTGCGGCTTCTTGACGGAAGGTTGAGAGGCACTGAAGTAGGAGCGGGCAAAACCTCTGGCTCCAAGAAAGGACTGCCCCCGAAAACTCGAACGGCCTCTGGAATAGGGAGCAAAGCGCGCCCCGCGAAATCTACGGGAGTCGCGACCGGATCCTCGAAAACTACCCGCCCCTCGAGAAGGCTTAGGCTTATCTTCAGGCAAACGACCCCCTTTAGAGTCGCCCAAATCCTTTACAATTTTTTCCAAAGCCTCTCCGAAGAGCAATTTCCCTTTATAGGGCAAATTACTGAGTCGCAACTTCGAAGATACATCAGCAGACCAGTTACGTAACCAGAGAAAACGTCGCGCCGCTACAAGAGACGCCATGGTCTTAGCCGCAATACGCAGCAAATCATAAAAAGCATCTGCCATATAAGCAGCGGCGGATTCCAATTTTGCCGAATCTGCAGCTTCCGAAGCAGAGTCCGCGGAAGCATCGCCTTGCAACCATCTAATGGACGCCCGAGACACATACGCTCCACAGATTGCCGTCTGCAGCGCCAAAGCACTAGAATCAAAAGCCTGCTTAAGAAGTATTTCCAATTTTCTATCCTGAAGGTCTTTGAGAGCCGCCGCTCCCTCTACAGGAATAGTAGTTTTCTTAGTCACTGCCGAGATGATAGCATCCACCTTTGGTATGCGTAACAAATCCTTCTCCTCCTGTGGCAGGGGGTACAAGCGAGCTAACGCACGACTTCCCCGAAGGGTAGCCTCGGGGCACTCCCATTCAGATTCAATCATCTGCTTGATATCTCGGTGCATTGGGAAACACCGTTGCTCAGCCTTAAAGCCCTGCAAGAGCGGATCCTCCAAAGGTTCCTGAGAGGCAGACGGAAGAAGCAAGTGAAGCGCTGCTAAGGATTGTGAAATAAGCGCCGAGAGCTCCTCCTTACGAAAGACCCGAAAAATATTGGGATCTTCCCCAGGAGCAATCTCCCCTTCTTCCAAATCATCTGTCTCCAGTTCCAAATCAGGTTCAGCCAACAAATCTGTGCTCCCCTGACCTAGCAGAACCGAAGATAGAGAAGGTAGCGGATCTAAAGGGTCCTTAATAACATTAGGCGCCTGGGACGACCCTTCTCCAGGATCCTCTGGTAGCTGACAAGGAAGAGAAACAGGTCCAGAACTCTGCACCGCTGAACAGATATCAGGCTGAGAGGAGCGAAGTAAAAATGCCTTGTGCAGCGCTAAAATAAATTCGGGGGGAAAAAAGGAGCTCACGCTCTCCTGTGGAGCACCAACCGATGGTGAAAGCTGTGCTGGAGGAACTGGGTCTTTAGTAGACTTTGTCCTCTGCTTATGTGGCCGGGACTGATCCGTCGGCACACTGGCAGAGGGTACCAAAATGGCCGCCTTTCCCGCCTTTTCCGCGGGCAACGAGGGCTCATTTGAGGTAATGGCCGGCTTGTCTGACATGAGAAAAGGGAAGCCGCGCCGACAAACAGACGCTCGCAATAAAAACAGGCACTCTGAAAAACACCGCGAAGGGGAAAAAAACGCGGAGAACCGGCACCGAACGCGCCGGCGTGAGCGCGCCCGGAGAAAAAGAAAAGTAAGGCTGAGACTCACCGGCGCTGAGAGGATAAAAAGGTGGACTCTTCAAAAACAGTCCCGCTGCTAGCGGAACAATGAGACACCGGCACAGAAAGTGCAGAGGAACACCTGGGGCTCCCAGGCTCACTCCAATACCAGAGACGGAGGCGGTGAACGAGGCAGGCTCTACCTCACACCGCAAATGCAGTAACTCTCCACATCTCAGATTTCCTTAAAGGTAAAGTGCACCCCAGTCAAAGAATAAAAGGGCTATAAAATCAATCAGCTCTGCTAGAGCCAAGACAATTGTTTAATCAAAATCAAAGAAAGAAAAGTCTGTCCATGAGGGAGAAAGAGGGATTCGATCCTCCTTAGCTGCTGAGGACTGATAGACTGCTGGTTTACCCTCAGGGGGAGTGGCTTCACCTCTCAAGAAAACTTGAAGTCTTCAGTCCTCAGCTGCTATAGGGGATTGACAACCCTACCTTTCCCTGGACTGGCCCGGAGAAGCGATAAGGGAAGTTGAGTTTTTTGAAACCATGGAGAGGGGGGCACCTGATACAGAACATCAGTTGCTGTAGAAGGTGAGGGAACCCTTAAAGGTGATTCCCATATTCTCAGAAGAAGATCCTGCAAAGAATGATGTAAAGGAAGCATTATATTTTCCTTTTCTGCAGGAGAGCTTCGAGTAGGATCACAGCCAGGGATAGGAATAGCAAGAAATGTTGCCATGTCAAGGAGAAATTTCTGAAAAGAGGGATCTCCAATGGGAACTATCCCTGGGTAGGCTAAGGTTGAAGGAGCAGCCTGAGCACCAGAGGATGTACTGGTCCGGTGCAGAAAAAGAACCCCACTAGATGGATAGTGGTACTGGCAGTCACGATTTGAGGCAGTCAGTACTGCATCGTCCATGCCAGGTATCGATTCCAAACTAGGCATAGAAAGGATCGATGGTGCCGATGTAACTGCAGGAATCGACCTCGATACCGATACCGGTAGCTGAGTCGGAATCGGAGACGGTAACGCCATCGAAGCAGTCATCGGAGGCTGCTCAAGCGGTACCGAGGCAACCAGAAACGCTTGGTGAATATCCTCGGTATTGCGTATCCGGAAACGATAAGGGTCGGTTCCGAGACGCGTCGGTACCCAGTCATCTAGACTAGATATCGATTCCAGACTCGGCATCGAAGGGAGCGAGTCTATCGATGCATGTGTAGAGGGTACCGACGTCGGTGGTGGTATCGGCGATGTTGTCGATACAGGAAAGTCAATCTGGGTCGTATCGATCGGTACCGAGGATGCCAGATGACGATCCCTGGTGAAGAGTGGATCACTCAACACCGGTGCCGATGCCGGGGTATCGGTACCGCTCAAAGCGGATGCCACCACCAAACATGGCTCAGGTATGTTCTGTGAGGGGTGAGCCCCAGGAACAACCTGAAACCCCTGAAATGCTTTGGAGCCCGGAAACTCCAGCCGGGGTTTTAATGCCAATGGGGTCTTGAGGGCAAGGCCGGAGCCGTCATCATGCTTGGCATGAGACCTACCACTCAAGGATTGGCTGGTCTTAACAGACTGTTTGTGGGTTACCTGATCCTGTAGAGAAGAAAAGGCCGGTGCTCTCACTGCGGGAGGGAAAACGGTATCGAGGGAAACTCGAAAGAGGGAAGTTCTTCTCACAGTTTTGTAGCCTGATTGTTCAGCGGAAAAAGGGTCAGGACCCAAACAGGTTAGACACCAGGCATTGGAGACTAAAAAGAAAACTGTGCTTCCACAGTGAAGGCACTTCTTAGGAGAAGAAGGCTCCATGATGGAGAGGCCTTGTAGGCCGAAAAAATTTAAGACAGAAACAGAGGAAAAAATCTCCCTGAGTTTAAGAAAAAGAAAAGAAAAACCCACCGGCGGTACCGGTGGCGGCGGGAAAAACAGCCGCGACCACAAGAAAACAAGAAATAAAGAATTTAAAGAAAAAGGTTTCTGCGGTGACAGGAGGACGTCCTGCCGGCTCCGCGGAAAAATGAAAACTGAGGAGAAGCAGTGGAAAAGGCGGGAAGGCAGTGCGCAGGCGCGAGGGATGCTCCCAAAAGCTTTCTGATTGGATGCTGGGGAGCATTCCCGTGCAGGCTCCGTCGGTACCGACGTACCCATATGTGAAGACTCATTCCTGCTTGTTCCGGGAGATACCATTGCTGGACGGAAAATCAAATTGGGCAATGGTGTTCAAAGAGGCTAAAGGCCTCAAATGAAAAACTATAGAAAAAGAAAATTAGAGAAAAAATAAGATAAAAAGGATAGGTATAGGAACCAATGGAAGTCGATGTGGTCGACGGGAAGGCAAACCAGAGTACTTTTATGGTACTGTAGTTCAAAATTGAATTCTTAAACGCAAAAGAGAGGGACGGGGTCAGAGTAGTTACTCACCTGTAACAGGTGTTCTCCAAGAGCAGCAGGAATCAGTCCTCACATATGGGTGTCATCGATGCCGATGAAGCCCCAGCGGAGCATTTCCCCAGCTTTCTATGAAAGCCTTTGGGAATGCAGATACGCATGCGCGGTTCCCTTCCCGCCTAAAGGTGCCATCTTACCTCAGTCAAATGACATAGCTAAGAACAGCACACAAAAATGAAAAATAAACTATGTACAACTGCAACTCCCAGGGGAGGAGGGAGGGTTGTGAGGACTGATTCCTGCTGCTCCTGGAGAACACCTGTTATAGGTCAGTAACTACTCTTTCTCCAGGACCAAGCAGGAAGTCAGTCCTCACATATGGGTGACTCCCTAGCGCTGGGCTACCGAGGAACCCAGGCTGAACAAGAGAACTCCCTCTACTCCCAGCAGCAAAGAAAGGCTTTTCACGGACACAACCTCCACCGGTAGCCCAAAAGAGGGCAGGAGTTGCCTAAACCTCAAAGAGATTCTGGAGTACTGCCTGGCCAAAGGCACTGTCCCTACGGGACTCCCGCTCCAGACAGTAATGGGCCACAAATGTCTGGCTTGAAGACCAAGTTGCAGCCCTGCAGATGTCTACCAAGGGCACAGAGTGGAGATGAGCCACTGAGGCAGCCATTGCCCTGACACGGTGGGCCGTGACCCGACCCTGCAAAGGAAGGTCAGCCGCCTTGTAAGCCCAGGTGATACAGTCAGCCACCCAGATGGACAAGGTACGCTTGGACACAGCCAACCCCAAATTATTAGGGTCAAAAGATACGAAGAGCTGAGTAGCCCTTCTATGCCCCTGCGTACGGTCAAGGTAGAAGGATAAGGCTCTCCTACAGTCCAGGGTATGCAGGACTGCTTCAGCCTGGCTTGCATGAGGTCTAGGGAAGAATGTTGGAAGAACCACCTCTTGGTTAAGGTGGAAGGAGGAGACAATCTTTGGGAGGAACTTTGGATGAGTCCTAAGGACTACCCTGTTCCCATAGAAGCGAGTGTAAGGCCTATCACAGACTCGCCTAGCCGAGGTAAGGGCTACCAAGAAGAGTGTCTTCCAGGACAGGAAGCGTAGAGGGCAAGTAGCCATCGGCTCAAAGGGTGGGCGAGTCAGTTGCTGCAAGACCACATTCAACTCCCACTCAGGAGCAGGAGGACGGATTGAAGGCTTGAGCAAAAGCAAGCCTCTGAGAAAGCGGGACACCAAGGGGTGAACCGACAGAGAATGTCCTTCCACCAGTGAGTGGTGAGCTGCTAGAGCTGAGAGGTGGACCCTTACAGAATTCGAAAGTCCTTGATTCGATAAGTGCAGTAAGTACTGAAGCACTACTAGTACAGTACAAGAGAAAGGATCCTCTGTACGTAGCTGACACCACAGAGAAAGCGTAGTTACTCACCTGTAACAGGTGTTCTCCAGGAGCAGCAGGAATCAGTCCTCACATATGGGTGACGTCGGCGCCGACGGAGCCCTCGCGGAGCAATTTTCCCCAGCTTTCAAAGAAAGCCTTTGGGAATTGCAGCGCGCATGCGCGGTCTCCTTCCCGCCCAAGGGTGCCATCTTAGCCAGTCTGACATAGCTAAAAGACAGCATAAAAATTTGCAAAAAAACCTTAAGCAGATGATTGCAACTCCAAGGGGAGGAGGGAGGGTTGTGAGGACTGATTCCTGCTGCTCCTGGAGAACACCTGTTACAGGTGAGTAACTACGCTTTCTCCAGGACCAAGCAGGAAGTCAGTCCTCACATATGGGACTCCCAAGCTTAAGGCTACCGGAGACCCTAAGCACAAAAATGAGCTCCCTCTAGCTCAGCGGCACAGAAGGAAGGAATCTTCACTGAATTAATACCCACCGGTAGCCCACATCCGGGATGGAGGGTAGGAGTTGCTCAAACCTCGAAGAGATTTCGGAGGACTGCCTGTCCGAAAGCACTGTCCCTGCGGGACTCCCTCTCGAGACAGTAATGGACCGCAAAAGTCTGGCTCGAAGACCAAGTAGCGGCCCGGCAGATGTCTGCCAGCAGAACAGAGCGGAGGTAAGCCACTGACGTAGCCTTCGCCCGAACACAATGAGCCGTGACTCGACTTTCTAACAAGAGTCCGGCTGCCCCATAAGCCCAAGCGATACAGTCAGCAACCCAGATGGACAGAGTACGCTTGGAGACCGGGAGCCCCAATTTATTGGGGTCAAAAGACACAAAAAGCGGAGCAGCTTTACGGTGCTCCCGCGTACGGTCAAGGTAGAAGTTCAATGCCCTTCTACAGTCCAGGGTATGCAGGACCATTTCAGCTCGGCTGGAGTGGGGTCTGGGAAAGAAGGTCGGAAGTACCACCTCCTGATTGATGTGAAAAGGGGAGACCACTTTTGGAAGAAATTTTGGGTGAGTCCGTAGGACTACCCTATTTTTGTAGAACCGAGTGTAAGGGGGATCAGACACGAGGGCCTGCAATTCACTTACGCGTCTAGCGGAAGTGAGGGCTATCAGGAATAATGTCTTCCAAGAAAGAAAACGGAGAGAACAGGTAGCCATAGGTTCAAAAGGCGGACAGGTGATCCGCTGTAAAACCACATTCAGATCCCAGTCGGGCGCTGGCGGGCGCAGAGGTGGTTTAAGTAGAAGGAGACCTCGGAGAAACCTCGCTACGAGAGGGTCGCTGGAAAGAGGTCTGCCGTCCACCGGCACATGATGTGCTGAAAGAGCACTGAGGTGAACTTTGACGGAGTTGGACTTAAGTCCCAGATTAGAGAGGTAGAGCAAGTACTGCAAGATCACCGACACCGAGCAGGAGAAGGGATCCTGAGACTGTTGGGTACACCAAACGGAAAAGCGACGCCATTTAAGGGCGTAGCATTTGCGGGTAGAAGGTCGCCGAGAAGCTAGGACGACCTCTTCCACCTCTGTCGGCAGGAGAAGGGGAGCAAGGACTACCCTCTCAGCAGCCAGGCCATTAGATTGAGAGATCTGAGATTGGGGTGTAGCAGAGACCCCTGATCCTGAGTGAGGAGATCCGGTTGAAACCCCAGAGGGAATGGATTCTCCACCGCTAATTGCAGCAGGAGTGGAAACCACGGCTGTCTGGGCCAGCGAGGAGCGATCAGGATCATGGAAGCTTTGTCTCGGAGAACCTTGAAAAGAGTTCGAGAGACTAGCGGGATGGGAGGGAAAGCATACAGAAGGCTCTCCGACCATGAGAGTAGAAAAGCATCCGCCGCAACTCGAAGGGGATGTGGCTGACGAGAACAGAAGCGAGGAAGTTGCCGGTTGAGAGGACTGGCAAAGAGATCCATCGTGGGGAGGCCCCACTTTAGAAATAGCTTCTGAACTACCAAGGGATCCAGGCGCCACTCGTGCGGCTGGAGGATCCTGCTGAGTTTGTCCGCCAAGCAATTTTCTTGGCCTGGGAGATAAAATGCCTTGAGAAGGATGCCGTGACTGACGGCCCAAGAGCAGAGCTTCTGAGCCTCGCGGCAGAGAAGGAAGGAGCCCGTGCCCCCCTGTTTGTTGACGTAGAACATGGCCACTTGATTGTCCGTCTGGACAAGGACGGACTGGTGAGAAGTCAGGTGGGAGAAAACCCTGAGCGCCAGACGAATTGCTCTGAGCTCCAGGAAGTTGATCTGTTGAGCAGACTCCCACGCGGTCCAAAGACCCTGAGTACATGCCCCTTGGCAATGTGCTCCCCAATCCAGGAGGGATGCATCTGTCGTCAGCACTTGAGACGGCTGAGGTGACTGAAAAGGCATGCCGAGTACCAGGTTCGGCCGATGAAGCCACCACTGGAGAGAAGAGGCCAGCGGCTCGGAGATGCGCACTAAGTCGGCGAGACCGCCGGTGGCTTGCTGCCACTGCTTGCGAAGGCACCATTGAGCAGGCCGCATATGCAGGCGGGCATTGGGGGTCACATGGACGGTGGAAGCCATATGGCCGAGCAGTCTCAGGAAGCGCCTGGCGGAGACCAGGGACTGGCTGCGAAAACGGCCGGCTAGGTCCATGAGCCGTTGAGCCCTGTCGAGAGGCAGGAAAGCTCGCGCCTGAGGAGGGTGCAGTCTTGCGCCGATGAACTCGAGATCCTGTGAGGGGAGCAAAGTGGACTTTGCGAAGTTTATGACAAAGCCCAAGTACTGCAGAAGGGTCACCGTGCGGTGCGTGGCGTTGGTGACCTCCGGAGCGGACGCTGCTCTGATGAGCCAGTCGTCGAGGTACGGAAAGACATAGAGGCCGTGAAGCCGGAGATGGGCCGCCACCACCGCGAGACATTTTGTGAAGACTCGCGGTGCGGAGGACAGGCCAAAGGGCAGTACTCTGTACTGGTAATGATTTCCTGCCACCACAAACCGTAGGTATTGGCGGTGGCTTGGGTAGATGAGGATGTGCGTGTAGGCATCCTTTAGATCCAAGGAGCATAGCCAATCTCCCTGCTGGAGGTAGGGCAGAAGGATTCCAAGGGTAAGCATTTTGAACTTTTCTCGCACGAGGAACTTGTTGAGGTTGCGCAAATCCAGGATGGGTCTGAGGCCTCCTGTTCTTTTTGGTATTAGAAAATACCTGGAATAAAAGCCTTGACCTCTCAGGTGGTGGGGCACCGGTTCCACAGCCTGTTCCTGTAGGAGACTTGCTAACTCCTGAAGGAGTAAGTCCCTGTGCAGAGGGAGTCGTGGAGGTTCTCCCGGAAAATAAGAGGGAGGAACCTGATGGAAGTGGAGAAGATAGCCTTCTCGTACGACCTGAAGCACCCAGGCATCGGAAGTGATGTTGGACCACCTGTGGGCGAAGTGAACCAGCCGGCCTCCGGTGCTGGGAGGAGCCAGCGGAGGGGGAGAGGCTATGCTGATGTAGTCAAAAACCCCCACCCTGCTGAGCAGGGGCTGGTGGTGCAGGCTTGGGGGTTTGCTGCCTACGGGACCCGTTACCCCGCCCCTTGGCCTGCTGGCCCTGTTGGGGAGCTGCGGAGGCCTGATATTGAGGGTAGTGTTTATAGGCAGCCGCCTTTCTCGGGTAAAAGGACTTCTTTCCCGAGCCCTTCTTTTTCTGGGAAGGAGCGGAGGTCATTCTAGAAAGCCTAGTCCTGGTGAGAGTCTCCGTCTCGATCTGTGCAGCCTTTTCCGCCATGGGCTTGCCAAAGAGGTTCTCACCTCGGCAGGGGACATCGACCAACTTGTCCTGCACCCAGGGTTCAAGGTCAGACGACTGAAGCCAAGCCTGTCGGCGGGCACCGATGCCGGCTGCGGCCACTCGAGCCGATGCTTCAAAGCCATCATAGGCTGCTCGGGACATGAATTTGGAGCATTCCCGAATACCAGTTGTTAAGGCCAGGAACCTCCGCAAAGGTTCCTCGGACAATCCAGCGGAGAATCCGGCTAGCTCTTTAGCCAGGTCTCGGAGATACATGCCCATGTATAGCTGGTAGGTCTGGACACGACAAGCAAGCATAGAGCCCTGGAAACACTTCTTACCAAGGCCATCCAGGTTACGGGCCTCCCTGCCAGGAGGTACCGAGGAGTGCATCTTTTGGCTCTTAAGCCTATGCATGGCCGATTCCACTACCATGGAATGGTGTGGTAGCTGTGCTTTTTGGAAGCCAGGACTCTTGCGGACTCGATAGATGGAATCGACCCGCTTGCTTAAGACCGGCGAGGAGGCCGAACTCTCCCACATGCGGAAGAGTAGTCGTTCCAGCATGGGAGGAACCGGTACAGTAAAGTGTTCCCTGGCGGGAGAGTCATACTGGAGGGCGTCGAGCTCTTCGGCTCCAGGCTCCTCCTCGGGATCCGCAGGGAAGGCCAAAGCCTTGGCCATATCCCTGACGAAGTCCGAGAACCGGGCATCCTCCGGAGGGGACTGCTTCCGAGGTTCGGACTCAGGCGAGTCCGAGGGGACACACCGAGTCCGAAAGGAATCAGGTGACTCTTCCTCTTCCGATTCCCAGACCGACTCCGAGGAGGAATCGGTGGGGTCGGCTCGGGCGGGCGCAGACGTCGGCCGCCCCGACACCGAGGGAGTCGGTGTCGACGACCTCGGTCCCGAACGGGAGGCTGAGGGTGACCTCGACCGAGGATCGGCTCGGTCTCCGGGGTCGACTTAGACGTCGACGTCCCGGCGGTCGGGGCAGCGGCGCCAGCGAGGCTAGCGATCAGTGCCCGCTGCTGGTCCATGAAGGCAGATAGTCTGCTCTCCAAGGCCGTCAACCTGAGTCCGACCTCAGGTGACCCAGCAGCCCCCGACTCGGGCCCCGACGGCGTCGAGCCCGACGTCGGCAGTCTCGGAGGCGAGTCCAGGAGGACTACAGGACTTACCCGAGCAGGCAACTCCGACTCCAGGCGAGGTCGCTTCGGGAGGTGCTCCTTCTCCAAGGACCCGGGACGGCTATCGGGGCTATGCGACCTGGCCCTAGCGGAGCCAGGAGCGTCCACCGACGCCGCCCTCGCGGGTTTCGTCTTCCGTCGATGGTCCCCGGAGGGAGAACCCCTGTCGGAGGAGCTTCGGCGATGGTCAGAGCTGGAACCTCTGGACGCCGAAGCCTCCGACGAGGTCCGGGTACGGCTGGGGTCAGCGAAGATTCTATCCCGCTGGTGCCGCCGACTTCTCAACGCTTTGGAGGACATTTTGCCACAGGCCCCACAGATCATTTCTTCATGATCCGGGCCCAGGCAGCGGAGGCAATTATCGTGTGTGTCAGTGAGTGACATATTTCTGTCACACTGACCACACCGCTTGAAACCACTGGCAGCCATCGGGGGAAAAAGGGCCCCTGCAAGGTCAAAGGACCGGGCTGCCAGCGAAAAACCGAAAACGAAACTGAGTAAAATCAGAAAAACCGAAAAATAAGAGAAAGACTCGTGACGGCGTCGCGAGTCCGGGCAGGAAAAAGACCGGCGTCGAACCGAAGGAAAAAGAAATATATTATAAAAATCAACTTTTTCGCGGGGACACGACGGGTACGTCTGTAGGGCTCCGCGGAAAAAAGAAGACTGGCTAAGATGGCACCCTTGGGCGGGAAGGAGACCACGCATGCACGCTGCAATTCCCAAAGGCTTTCTATGAAAGCTGGGGAAAATTGCTCCGCGAGGGCTCCGTCGGCGCCGACGTCACCCATATGTGAGGACTGACTTCCTGCTTGGTCCTGGAGAAAACCTTTTCCATTTGAGAGCATAGGTTTTCCTAGTGGATTGTTTCCTAGAGGCTAGGACATCCTCCTCAACTTCCTAAGGTAGGTCCCAGGGAGCCAGAAATACCCTTGCAGACTCCAGGCCATCAAATTGAGAGCTTTGAGATTGGGGTGCAGAAGGGAACCCTGGTTCTGAGAGAGAAGGTCGGGTTGCAACCCCAGAGGCAGTGGAGGATCCACTGCCAACTGAAGCAGAAGTGGAAACCAAGGCTGTCTGGGCCACCTGGGAGCCACCAGCAGGACCGAGGCCTTGTCCTGAAGAATCTTGAACAGAGTTCGGGCCACCAAGGGAGTGGGAGGAAAAGCATACAGGAGGCCCTGAGACCAGGGAATCAGAAAAGCATCTGCTGCTATCCGCAGAGGATGCGGTTGCCTGGAGCAGAACTTTGGCAGTTGCTTGTTCAGTGGACTGGCAAACAGATCTATCAAAGGAAGACCCCATTTTAGGAAGATCTTCCGAACTACCAAAGGATGCAGCTGCCACTCGTGGGGCTGTAAAATTCTGCTCAACCTGTCGACCAGGAAGTTTTCCTGGCCTGGAAGGTAGACAGCCTTGAGGAGCATATTGTGCTTGAGGGCAAAGGAGTAAAGGTCCTGTGCCTCCCGACAAAGGAGTCTGGACCCAGTCCCGCCCTGTTTGTTCACATAAAACATGGCTACTTGGTTGTCTGTCTGAACCAGGACAGATTGATGAGTCAGGGTAGGAGAGAAAGCTTTGAGTGCTAGTCGAATAGCCCTGAGTTTTAGGAGACCACAGGCCCTGGGTGCACTTGTTCAGACAATGAGCTTCCCAGCCCTGCAGGGAGGCATCTGTGGTCAGTACTACTGTGTACCCAGGAATTTGAAAGGGTACCCCTTCCAGAAGATTGGGTGGGTGCAGCCACCAGCTGAGGGAGTTCAGAAATGGTTTGGACGCCTTTATTCTGTCTCTGAGGCTGCCTGTGGCCTGAGACCACTGACTCCGAAGGCACCATTGTGCAGGCCGCATATGGAGCCTGGCATTGGGGGTGACATGAACTGTTGAAGCCATGTGGCCAAGCAGCCTCAGGCAGAGTCTGGTGGAGACCACTGACACGCTGAGAAACTGATTTGCCAAGTCCATCAGTCTTTGGGCTCTGTTTGCTGGCAAGAATGCCTTTGCCAGGACAGAGTCCAGCCTTGCCCCTATGAACTCCAAGTTCTGGGAGGGGAGCAAAGTGGACTTTGCGAAGCTTATTACAAATCCCAAGCTCTGAAGAAGAACAATAGTTCTGAGAGTGGCCTGTCAGACCTCCTGGCACGTCTGACCCCTGATGAGCCAGTCGTCCAGGTAGGGAAAGACAAAGATGCCTTGATTTCTGAGGTGGGCCGCCACCACTGCCAGGCACTTGGTAAAGACCCTGGGAGCAGAGGTTAGGCCAAAAGGCAGTACTCTGTATTGATAATGGTTTCCTCCCACAATGAACCTGAGGTACGTCCTGTGGTCTGGATGAATGAGGATGTGAGTGTAAGCATCCTTTAGATCTAAGGAGCATAGCCAATCTCCCTGCTGGAGGTAGGGCAGAAGCGTTTCAAGAGTAAGCATCTTGAACTTTTCTGTCTCCAGGAACTTGTTGAGGTTCCTGAGGTCCAGAATAGGTCGAAGGCAACTGGTTCTTTTGGGTACTAGGAAATACCTGGAGTAGAACCCTTGACCTTGCAAGTGGGGAGGCACAGGCTCTACGGCCCTGTCCACCAACAGACCTTGGAGCTCCTGGAGGAGATCTGTGTGCAGGGGAGGCCTTGGAGGTTCCCCTGGAATGTATGGAGGAGGCAGTTGGTGAAAATGTAGTGCATAGCCCCTGTGGACTATGTTCAACACCCAACTGTCCCCAGTGATGTGGGGACACTGGTGGGTAAAGAGGGCGAGGCGACCTCCTGTGCAGGGTTGGGAGAGCAGGGACTGAGAGGCTATGCTGGAGGAGTCAAAAACCCCCACCCTGCTGAGTGGGAGCAGGGGCCGGAGGCTTGGGGGTCCTCTGCCTACGGGGCCCATTACCCTGCCCCTTGGCTTGTTGACCCTGGGGGGCAGCTTGGGCAGCCTGATACTGAAGGTACTGTTTGTAGGCAGTGCCCTTCCTCGGGTAAAAGGGCTTCTTACCCGAGGCCTTCTTCTTATGAGAAGGGGCAGAGGTCTTTCTAGACAGCCTTGTCCGTGTAAGGTGCTCAGTCTCGAGCTGTGCGGCCTTCTCGGCCATGGGATTGCCAAAACGTTTCTCACCTCGGCAAGGGACATCGACCAACTTGTCCTGAACCCATGGCTCGAGGTCCGATGACTGCAGCCATGCCTGGCGTCGAGCCACAATGCTGGCTGCCACAACTCGGGCCGAAGCTTCAAAGCCATCGTAGGCGGCGCGGGACATGAACTTCGAGCAGTCCCGAATCCCCGAGGACAAGGACTTGAATCTCTGCAAGGGCTCCCCGGAGAGACCAGCGGAGAACCCGGCCAGCTCCTTGGCCAGGTCTCGCAAGTACATGCCCATGTATAGCTGGTAAGACTGGACATGGCAAGCAAGCATCGAGCCCTGGAAGCACTTTCTACCAACACCATCCAAGTTTCGGGTCTCCCTGCCAGGGGGCACCGCGGAGTGCATCTTCTGACTTTTCAGGCGATGCATGGCCGATTCTACCACCATGGAATGGTGTGGTAGCTGCGCTTTTTGAAAGCCAGGGCTCTTCCGGAGTCGATAAATCAAATCGACTTGCTTGCTCAAGACCGGCGCCGAAGCCGGTGCCTCCCACATACAGAAAAGGAGCCGTTCCAGCATCGGAGGAACCGGGACAGTAAAGGCCTCCTTCGGAGGAGAGTCGTACTATAGGGCCTCGAGCTCTTCAGCTCGAGGCTCTTCCTCGGGGTCCGCCAGAATAGCCAACGTGGTGGCCATATCCCAGACAAACTCCGAGAACCGGGTGTCCTCCGGAGGGGATCTACTCCGGGGCTCAGACTGCGGTGAGTCCGACGGGACGCACCGAGTCTTGAAGGTGTCGGGGGACTCCTCATCCTCCATCTCCCAGGCGGACTCGTCCGACGAGGAGTCAGGATCCGACCCCGTGGGGCCCTGGAGCACCTACCCCGACGCCGGAGGCACCGGCGTCGACACCCTCGGTCCCAAACGGGAGGTCGAGGGAGACCGCGACCGAGGTCGACTTCGAGCCATGATGGACTCGAGTATCGGCTCGGTCTCCGGGGTCGACTTCGATGTCCCAGTGGTCGGGGCAGATGCGCCAGACAGGCTGGCCATCAGTGCCCGCTGCTGCTCCATGAAGGCAGACAGTCTGCTCTCCAAGGCTGTCATCCCGAGACTTAGTTCGGGAGACGCAGCAGCCACCGACTCGGGCCCCGGCGACGCCGGGCCCGACGTTGGCTCTCTGGGAGGAGAGTCCGAGGACCACAGGGCTTACGTGTCCAGCAGACTCCGGCTCCATGCGAGGAACTTTGGCAGGCTTCTCTTGTTCCACGGGCCCGGGGCGACGGTCGGGGGTCTTAGACCTGGCCCTCAAGGAGCCAGGGACCTCCTCCTCCGACGCCCTCACGAGCCGCTTCTTCCTCTTGCGTTCCTGGTCGGGGGACCCTCTGTCCGAGGAGTTTCGACGGCACTCGGGATCCGAATCCTGAGATGTCAAGGCCTCAGACGAGGTCCGGGCCCGGCCGGAGACTGAGTCCGAGAAAAGCCTTTCTTTCTGCTGCTGGCGACTTCGCAGTGCCTTGGAAGACATCTTCCCACATGGTCCACATGTCTTAGGGTCGTGATCAGGACCGAGGCACCGAAGGCAGCAGTCGTGTGTGTCGGTGAAAGACATCAACTTCTTACACCGATCACACTTCTTGAAACCGCTGGAAGCCATCGGGGAAAAAAGAGTCCCCGCGAGGTCAAAGGACCGTCCTTCCAAGGAAAAATCAAAAAAGAGCGCGAACGCCACCCACGAAGTGCAAAAAACAAAAAAGAAGAATCGGGCTCGATACCGGTGTACCGAACCCGGTGGGAGGGGAACTGGGAAGAAAAAAAATAGCGAGAATCGCCGAAAAAATCAAACTTTTATCCGGGATGACAGGACGCACGTCCGGTGGGCTTCTCGGAAAAAGAGAGATTGAGGTAAGATGGCACCTTTAGGCGGGAAGAGAACTGCGCATGCGTGCCTGCATTCCCAAAGGCTTTCATAGAAAGCTGGGGAAATGCTCCACTGGGGCTTCATCGGCGTCAATGACACCCATATGTGAGGACTGACTTCCTGCTTGGTCTTGGAGAACCAACTGCCACTTGTGAGGCTGCAGGAGTCTGCTTAGCCTGTCCGCCAGGTAGTTTTCCTGGCCTGGGAGGTAGACCGCCCTGAGGGTCATGCCCTGATTGATAGCCCAGGAGCAGAGAGCTTGTGCTTCCAGACACAGGAGTCGGGATCCTGTGCCTCCCTGCTTGTTGACGTAGAACATAGCCACCTGGTTGTCCGTGTGAACTAGGACAGACTGGCGAGAGAGGACCCGAGAGAAAGTCCGTAGCTAGTCGAATGGCTCTCAATTCCAACAGGTTGATCTGTTGGGCTGCCTCCCACGGAGACCACAGGCCTTGGGTGCAGGCCCCCTGGCAATGTGCCCCCCAGCCTTGCAGGGAAGCATCGGTTGTCAGTACCTGAGTGTGTGGGGAGGCCCGAAAAGGAACTCCCCCGACCAGGATTGGGAGATGCCTCCACCAGCGTAAGGAGTCCACCAAGAGTTTGGACACCTTTATCTTGTCTGACAATTTCCCTGTGGCCTGTACCCACTGTGCCCGGAGGCACCACTGAGCCGGCCTCATGTGCAACAGGGCATTTGGTGTGACATGGACTGTGGAAGCCATGTGACCTAAGAGCCGGAGGAAGTGTCTGGCAGAGACCAGAGAGTTTGCCTGAAACTGGCCGGCCAACTTTATCAGCCTGTGAGCTCTGTCCACAGGCAAATAGGCCTTTGCATGGATGGTATCCAACCTTGCCCCTATGAGCTCCACGTCCTGTGAGGGGACTAAAGTGGACTTGGGGAAGTTTATAATGAACCCCAGGTGTTGAAGCAGGGATATGGTTCGGAAGGTGGCTTGCCTGGCCTCTTGTGGAGACTGACCCCTGATAAGCCAGACATCCAGGTAAGGGAACACAAAGATCCCCTGGTTCCTGAGATAGGCCGCAACCACCGTCAGGCATTTTGTAAAAACCCTGGGGGCGGAGATGAGGCCAAAAAGAAGCACTCTGTACTGGAAGTGTTTCCCCCCCACCACAAATCTGAGGAACTGCCTGTGACTTGGATGGATGAGGATGTGAGTATAAGCATCCTTCAGGTCTAAGGAGCATAGCCAATCTCCCTACTGGAGGTAGGGCAGTAAGATTCCAAGGGTAAGCATCTTTAACTTTTCCCTCTCCAGAAGAGATTCAGATTTCTCAGGTCCAGGATGGGTCTGAGGCCTCCTCTTCTTTTTGGTACCAGGAAGTACCTTGAGTAGAAGCCTTGCCCTTCCAGGTGGTGGGGCACCGTTTTCACCGCCTGGTCCTGTAGCAGACCTTCCAACTCCTGAAGGAGTAAGTTTCTGTGCAGAGGGGGTCTTGGAGGCTCCCCTGGAAAGTAGAAGGGGGGTATCTGGGTGAAGTGGAGCAGATAGCCCCTTTCGATGATGCTTAACACCCAAGTATCCCCTGTGATGGCTGGCCACCTGTCTGCGTACAGGGTCAGCCGACCACCTGTGCCCTGGAGAGGAGGAGAGGCTATGCTGGCATAGTCAAAAATCCCCTCCCTGCTGAGCAGAAGCCGGAGTAGGAGGCTTGGGAGCCTTCTGCCTACAGGGCCCATGACCCTGCCCCTTGGCCTGTTGGGGAGCTGCAGAGGCCTGGTAGTGAGGGTAGGTTTTGTAGGCAGTGGTCTTCCTCGGGTAAAAGGCCTTTTTCCCTGAGCCCTTCTTCTTCTGTGAAGGGGCAGAGGTTTTCCTGGACAGCCTTGTCCGGGTAAGAGTCTCGGTCTCAAGTTCTGCAGCCTTTTCGTCCTTGGGCTTGCCAAAGAGGTTTTCACCTCGGCAAGGGACATCGACCAACTTGTCCTGTACCCATGGCTCGAGGTCCGAGGATTGTAGCCAGGCCTGGCGGCGTGCACCGATGCCGGCCCCTGCTACTTGGGCCAAAGCCTCAAATCCATTGTAGGCTGCTCGAGAGATAAACTTCGAGCACTCTCGAATACCAGAAGACAAGGCTTTGAACCTCTGCAAAGGTTCCTCGGACAGACCAGCAGAGAACCCGGCAATCTTCTTTGCCAGGTCTTGAAGGTACATGCCCATGTACAGCTGGTAGGTCTGGACACGGCAAGCAAGCATAGAGCCCTGGAAGAACTTTCTACAGAGGGCATCCAGGTTCCGTGCTTCCCTGCTGGGAAGCACCGAGGAGTGCATCTTCTGACTCTTCAGGCGATGCATGGCCGATTCCACAACCATGGAGTGGTGCGGTAGCTGTGCCTTTTGAAACCCAGGGCTCTTGCGGACTCGATAGATGGAATCGACCTGCTTGCTTAGAACCGGCATCGAGGCCGGTGCCTTCCACATGCAGAAGAGCAACCGCTCCAGCATTGGAGGAACCGGGACAGTAAAGGCCTCCTTCGGAGGAGAGTCATACTGCAGAGCCTCGAGCTCCTCGGCTCGAGGCTCCTCCTCGGGGTCCGCAGGGAATGCCAATGCTTTGGCCATGTCCCTTACGAAACCCGAGAACCGGGTATCCTCTGGGGGGGGACCTTGTCCAAAGCTCAGATCCCGGTGAGTCCGAAGGGACGCCCCGAGTCCGGAAGGTGTCAGGGGACTCCTCCTCCTCAGTTTCCCACGCCGATTCCTCCAAGGAGGAATCAAGCAGTTCCGAGTGGATGGGCACCGACGCCATCCGCCCCGACGCCGAGGGTACCGGCATCGACGACCTCGGTCCCGAACAGGAGGCCGAGGGTGACCTCGGCCGAGGATCAACTCGAGTTCGCATGATCTCGAGGATCGGCTCGGCCTCTGGGGTGAACTTGGACGTCGATGTCTCGGTGGTCGGGGCAGATGCGCCGGTGAGACCGGCGATCAGCATCCGCTGCTGCTCCATGAAGGCAACAAATAATTCAAAAAACCTATCTGAATCTAAAATAGAAATACCCCAAAAATATAAGATCCTTACAAAAAATGACCCCCAGTAATCCAAAAATTATTTTTGTCGGAGAAAGTCAGCAAAGTATTTTGTATTTTGTATTTGAAACTGACTTATTTTATACTGTTCAATTCAATCATGTTATAGGTCTTTTACGTCATGCATTTGACCTATTTCATGTTTATATTTCATGTATATAATTCATGTATATAGTTCAAACCCCCCCTGTTATCCAAGTTTATACCCCTGTTCGATGTAAAACCAAACAGAAGTGTGCTTTGGTCATTTTGTTATACTGTGAACCGCGCTGATGCCGAATAGTGCGGTATATAAGCAACTGTAATAAATAAATAAAATAAATAAATAATAATAATAAAGTGAGCGGAAGTGTTACCGCACACCACCGTGACTGCTCCTATTTTTAATTTATGTTAAGAAAGCAGTACTTAGCTCAAAGGAATTTTGCTGAAAGCAATGAAAGATGCCAGTTCAACAGGTTGGCGACGTGCCACACGTTTCGGGTTTAAACAAACTGGAAATTGAAACCCTGCTTCAGGCCATCTCTTGCTGGCAACAACGTATAAACTCCATAGCATCTCAGTGAGCCATTTTCAGAATGAAACAGAAGGGAAAGGGGATGTTCTTATGCTTCAGCGTCTGACGTCATTAATCACAAGTATCGGAGAAATACACACGTGAACAAACTAGTTAGAAAAAACAAGGGGAATCCCACATTCACGAGAAGCCCCTCGTAAAGCTCAAATAATGGTATACCAGTCAATCTGCATGTTCAAACCATTGGGGGCAACAGTATTAAGACAAAATATCCACTTCTGTTCCCGCAGTTGCAAACGCTGCTCGCGATCACCTCCCCGAGGATCAAAAGGTTCACAATCCAAAATTCTCCATCAAAGAGAATCAAAAGCATGTGAATGTTGCAGGCAGTGTTCCACCATAGGAGCAGTTAAAGTTTTTGTCCGTAGACGAGAGGCATGTTCGGACAGGCGAAGTTTAATTGGGCGAATAGTACGTCCCACATAATACTTTGTACAGGGACAAATTATGATAAACATAAGTGGAAAGGCAATTAGTAGAGCCATTTAGATGGTAAATCCGAGAGGTATGTACATCTCTCCAACTCTCAACCGGAATAGTAGAACTGCAATATATGCAACAATTGCAAGGAATATGGCCTTTCGTGTCAAAATTACGTGAAGGGCTGTCCATGGCATGTGTGGTTTTCATGATAAGATCCCTTAAATTTGCCTTCCTTGAATAGGCAATACGGAGAGTCTTATTATTAAAACACGAATGAAGACCCAAAATCGGCCAAAATTGGTGCAATAGTTGCACTACCTGAGGCATCCTGCTAGTAAAAGGCAGAATGCCAGTAATCACATTGTCTTCAGATGAATTATTAACTGGTGATAGTAACCACTCACAATGGAGATGTCTAGCACGTTTGTAAGCTGTCGATATAATCTCAGAAGGATATCCTCTATGAAAAAGTCGATTTGATAGATCAGCAGCATGTGAATGGAATTCTGTAATAGTAGAGCAATTGCGACAAAGCCTTAAGTATTGACCAAAGGGCAAGCCCCGTTTCATAGCTCGAGGATGAAAACTATTGTACCAAAGGAGAATATTACGTTGTACTGGCTTACGGTAGAGCGTTCTTTCTAAGCCAGATGCCGCTAAGGTTACCGTGACATCCAAAAACTGTATGCAAGATACTTTCAGTTGTGCTGAAAATTGGATATTAGATTTATGAGCATTAAGATGCCGGATAAACAGCTCTAAATCTGAACGTGTACCAGTCCAAAGAAAAAAAATGGATATAATAATTTGACGGGCCGATAAAGGTGGAGCAACTGTTGTGATGTCATCAGATCAATATCAACGTCAAATTGACATACATTTGACCGACAATAACACTTACAGCCGTTTAGCAGTTGACCCTACTGAGGCATTACAAGCCCGCATTTCTGATTTAATTTCTCAAGCGTTTCTTAGCAATTGGATCACTAAGCAGGAAGCAGAATTTCTAATTAACAAACATCCAAAGGTCCCCATATTTTATCTCGTTCCTAAGATTCACAAGTCCATGCAGAATCCACCGGGCAGGCCCATTGTTTCCTGTCGTGATTCTTTGCTCGAACCATTGTCTAAATTTTGTGACATTTTTTTACAGCCTGCAGCAGCTAAAGTGACATCTTATCTTAGAGACACGGCGGATTTTTTGGTTCATCTAGAGGCCTGCACTGATGTTTCTTCCTACACTTATTTAGTGACCTTGGATGTACAGTCCTTATACACAAACATCAATCAAATCGAAGTTCTGAGATATTTTATTGATTACCCCTTAGATCTCCCAGATCGCATCCCCCGATCTTTTTTGTTAGACCTTTTGGATTTAGTTCTAAATAATAATTTTTTTCTTTACCGACAGCAATTTTATTTGCAAACTATGGGGATAGCTATGGGTGCTACTGTGGCCCCGTCTATTGCCACCATTTATATGGACATTTTTGAGTCAACGTTTGTCTATTCTGATCCATTATTTTGTTTTGTACCGTTTTGGAAACGTTTTATCAATGACATTTTTTTCTTTGGACTGGTACACGTTCAGATTTAGAGCTGTTTATCCGGCATTTTAATGCTCATAAATCTAATATCCAATTTTCAGCACAACTGGAACTTGCAAAGAGATCTATGGATGGAAATCTCCATCTCAGGAAGATCTTCTGCACTACCAAGGGATGGAAATTTTGAGTTTATTAAACAAGCAACAAAATACATACAAAAAGCAGAAACACTCACCCCAACCAAGTCCCACACCCCCCCAAAAACCCCCACCCCCCGACATAGCACAACACAAGTATCACACCCCCCCCGTGACCCACCTCCCCAAACCCACCACCATATTCAACAATCAACACACGTGCCCCTCCTCCCAACAACAACCCACGAACGACCCCGACAATGTCCATGTCCCCTCCCTCCCTCAGTCCATTGTCCTTACCCGACCCAACCCCCCTGCAAGAACACCCGAAATCCAGTCCATACCTTGTCCATCATACAATCCCTGAGACCCTCCCCCACACAAACAGTCCCCACCAGTCCAAATGTTCGTGCAGTCCACATGTTCTTGCAGTCCTTCAGTGTGCAGGGAACTGCCAGACTCCCCCCCCCAACCCCCTCAAAGTCCCCTGTCCCAATCCATCCCCCTGCAGCGGGAGCAGCAGCTCCCCCTCCCTCCACCCCAACCCCTGCCCCCTCCCCGTCCGTCCCACAGAAACCAACATAGCAAAAATAAGCCTTCCCACCCCCACCCCCCAAACAACAAAACATAAGGGCAGCTCAAGCCCATCCCCAACATAATCCCACCAAAACAAAGCAGAAATAATTATACAACTCAAAGGCGAACAAAAGGAAAAGCAAAAGTAACAGAACCCCTGTGCTGCCCTGCGGTCAGTCAGCGGAGCAGGATGCGCAGGACAGAAAAAGGACATACAAAAATCACTAACAACAAAAACAAAAACAATTGGGATAGCCCCCTCGAAAAGGAAAGGGTGAGCGGACAAACGGTCTCACCCCTGAAGCGGGATTATCCAGCCCCCCCCCCCCCCCCGGGAGAAAAACAACCCCAAAGCTACACTCAGAACCAAACCCCAGGGAAGGGAACCCAACCCCTCCTGCCACACCCCTCCCCTAGTGAAACAAAACAAACCTCAGAGCCCTACTGGGACAAGAACCCCAAGGAACCCCTCCCCCTCATGGGGGGCGGAGGGTGAGGTGACGCCACAGACGCTCCCAACGATGGACCTCCACCACCCGCCTTTCGCGTTGCGCCATGCTGGACACTTCCTCCAGAATGTCCCGCACCACCTCGTCGAGGGGCAGGACCAACCCCCGGGTCGAGACATGACAGCGCGCTTGCCACAGGTGGTAGCGCACTACAGCCGTGACTAGGTAGAGGGTCCCGGAGTCCTGCCTTAGAGGAAAGGACCAGGCCCCGTACACCCACTCCGCATACGTGAGGAGGGAAAGGTCGCGCAGGTGAAGAGCAGCGGACACCAACCGGCAGGCCTCCACGTTGAAGGGGCACTGCCGGAGGAAATGGTCCATGTCTCCGCCTGCCCCTCACACCCGGCCCTCGGACAGACCCGCTCGGCCTGTGACCTGTACTTGAGGTTGTCCCTCACGTACAAACGCCCGTGGAAAGACAACCAGGCTACATCCCGAACCTTCTTCGGTAGCCGAGGGGAGTTCAACAGCCGAAGGCCCCGCTGCATCACATCCGCCGGACAGTCCCGCAGGGCCCACCGTGGTTGATAGTGAGAGGTGAGTACCATCCGGTATAATCCTTTCCGCCCCAAGGACTGGGCGAGCGGGTCGGTCACCCCCCACCGCCGAATGAGCCCCACCATCACAAATACGTACGATGGGGCCTGTTCCCCTCTCCGGCGCACACGTGGGACCGAGGACGCCCCCTCCCACTGCTCCCAGAAGCGGGAGAACCATTCCCGATAGGAGGCCACCCACCAGACCCCTCCCCCTTCCCTCATCCTACCTAAGTGAAACGCCATAGACAAGACTGACAGGAAGACAAGGGGGTGCAACATACCCAAACCACCCTCTGCCCGATCCAGGCAGACTATATTGCGCTGGACAGGGTTCAGGCGGTTACCCCACAGAAAACAGAAAAAGACGGCACAGACAGACGCCTGACGGGACAACGGAAGGACGAAGACCGTGGCCACGTGCAGAAAGAGAGGAAGCAGAAACGTCCCGAGGAGTTTGATCTTCTCCTCGTACGTACACCTCCACCCCCTCCACCGCAGCACCCGACACCGTGCAGTCTCGAGACAACGGTCCCAATTGGACTCCGCACAGTCCTCCGACCCGAAGACGAGGCCCAAAACGCGGACCTCCCCCACGGGAGGAGGAAAGGGGGTGCAGGAAAGCGGGGAGGCCTCCGAGGGGCCCAACCACAGCGTCTGGCACTTGCTGTGGTTGACAACAGAGTGGGCTACCTCCGAGTACTCCTCCACGGCCTCCCGCAGGGCCTCTACCCCTTCAGTGCCGTCCACGTAAACTGAGATGTCGTCAGCGTAGGCAACGACGGACACCGGGGGCGCACCAGGCGCCTCCAGGCCCCGCAACCCACCTGAGGACAATCTCCGGAGGAAGGGGTCGAGGGAGAAAACATACAGCAGGGGGCTCAAAGGGCACCCCTGCCGCACCCCCGAGGCGACACCAAACGGCCGTCCGAGCCACCCGTTAATAAACGGGAAGCTCACCCCCCCTCGGTACAGCGCCTGCACGACGAAGAGGAAACCTGCGGGGAGGCCGAAGTGCTGGAGCACCACCCACAGGTACCGGTGACTGACTCGATCAAAGGCCTTGGACTGATCCAAGGAGACCAACCAGTGGTCCCGTTGGAGCGACCGGCCTCTTTCCACCATCTCCCGGACTGTGGCGACAGCGTCCAGAACCCCTCTCCCCCGAACGGAACAATACTGGGAAGGGGACAGCAAATCGCCCGACACCTCCACCAGTCGGTTGGCCAAACACTTGGCCAGGATCTTCCGGTCCGCGTTCAGAAGAGAGAGCGGCCGCCAGAAGTCCAAGGAGCTATCGTCCTTCCCCTTGGAGAGCAGCAGCAGGACAGACTCGCGAAATGACCGCGGGAGATACCCCGTGTCCATGATCTCCTGAAACAGGGAGGTCAGGAAGGGGGCCAGCTGGGCAATGAAAGTGCGATAGAACTCCACAGGGAGCCCATCGCGCCCAGGCACCTTCCCCAACGGCATGGCACGAATCGCCCTCTCCACCTCCACCTGCTGAATCGGAGCAGCGAGTGCATCGACCTGTGCCTGGACCACAGCCGAATACACCGGGGGAAGGCCCAGGTACGTTCGGATATGGGTGAGGTCCACGGGGCGATCCCCAAACAGGTCCGAGAAGTATTCCCCCACCATCCGCAAAAGGTCCTCCTGGGAGGTATGAATGGTACCGTCCTCGTCCCGCAGGGCCATGAACTCCCGACGCTGAACCCTCTCCCTACAAGTCCGGAAAGGGTCTGGAGTGGCGCCCCCACCGGCCGCCCCCTCGAAGCATAGGGAGGCATGGCGATCATAAAGCAGGCCACGGAGCTGGACGCGCACCTCTTCAACCTCCTCCCGCGCTGCCCCTCGGGATACCAAACGATCCAGCGACCTCCGGAGGACAGTGTAGGTGAGGTAGCGGGATCGAGCCATGGAGGTACCCCCGGGAACGGAAGAGTTGTCGGGCACGCGTCTTCACCTCATCCCACCAGGCGCCACGGGAAGGAAAAACACCCAACAGGGTCTCCTGGTCTGCGAGAAAGGCCAAGAACTCCTGGACCACCTCTGATGTTGCCAACAACTGCACATTCAGTCGCCACAGGCCAGGACCCCTGCTGAGCTCCCCGTGGTTAGCCAGGAAGGACACGGAGAGGACACGGTGGTCCGAAAAGTCAACCGCCTGCAACTGCGGAGGGGAACACTCCACCCGGGCACTCACATATATCCGATCGATACGACTCCTGCAGGTCCCATGGTAGTAGGTGAAACCCGGCGACCGTGGAAAGGCCCCGGTGGAAAACATCCACCAGGTCAGCCGTCCGGGTCATCTCGGCCAAAAAGAGGCCCTCGTAACTAGGTGGGCAACGCTCCCCCCCTCGGTCCTGCAAAAAGGTGGTGGTGTTGAAATCCCCGGCAAGGACCACCAAACGGGAGGTGTGTAAGTAGGGGCGGATAACCCCGAAAAGGGTCTTCCGCGCCAACTTAGACTGGGGGCCGTAGACCACCACGAAACGAAACCGATGGGGCCCGCAGTAGCCATCTAAAAGCAGGCACCGGCCCTGCTCCAGTTCCCACACGTACTGCACCTGAAATCGGTTGGACGTGAACAAAACCGCCACTCCTGCGTAGGGCTGTGCCGCAAGTGACCAGTACGAAGGGCCCCACCTCCACTCCTCCCGCTTCGCCCGATGAAGGCTAGCGAGCGAGGTGAGCCTGGTCTCCTGCAAGAAGATGACATCCAGCCCACTCGTGGAAAGAAAATCATAGGCCGAAGCCCGCGCCTGGTCTGTCAAAATGCTAGCCACGTTGAGAGTGGCGCACGAGAATGCAGGAGTGCACGCCATACCTATTTCTTGTGCAGTGACCCCTTCCTCCTCTTCTCCCCAACCCCTGGATCCCCGGAATCCCGCTTACAGGACAAGCCCGCAAGCTGGGATAACTCCTCACGGTCCACGGCGACCACCTCGAGGATCTCCTGCTCCTCCTGTTCAACCCTGTCACCCCAGCAGGTGCTGGCTCCCTCGGGACCACCAGGCAAAGCTGTCGCGAGGGCAATTCCAGCCCCCACGGAATGAGGGGGCAAAAACAGGTCAGGGGTCGGAGGAATGACCTCCTCAGTGGGGTCCACCACCGGTGCCTCCTCCCCCTTCCCGTCCCCAGACAAAGACTGAGACAACATAACAGTGCCCACCCTCGCGGGGGAGGCCGGGGCGGCCGGGTCAGCAGGGGGCTCCCGCTCAGGGCCCAGCACCCAACCGCGGAGGCAAACTCCTGTCCTCCCTCACCCGCCCCGGTAGCTTCTCCAGGGCCACTACCGGAGGCCGGGGGCCAGTTTCCACACTCTTAGGCGGACCCTGACTGCGGCGTGCCCTCGGAACCTTCTGAGGCTGCCGCTGAGGAAGAGGGGCTGCCTCCGCCGCTAACCGTACCGAACGCTGCAAAGGAGGCCCTGCCTCCACTGACAAGCCCTCATCCGCCTCAGCCACATCAGTAGCCAGGAAGACGAAACGATTGACGTCCAACACGGGCTCTACTCCAACAATGGGGAGGTCTCTCCCGTTTCCTCCTCTTGGACTTGCCACCCTTGGAAGAGACAGTAGTCCATTCCTCAGGCGGCACCCCCCGCAACCCCTTATCCTGTTGTGCAACAACCTCCACCACATCAACCCTCTCCTCCTTCCTACCCAAATCCCCTCCCCCTGGTGGCTCCCTCGGCTCGATGAACTCCTCTGCACTAGGGCCCCCAGTCTCCTCCTGAGGGAGAGGGGCCTCTACAACCTCCTCCCGCACAGGAGCCTGGGCGGAGTGACGGCAACCCCCCCCGGTCCCATTGTGTGACGCGGAGGGGCCAGCGGGCAAAGGGGTGGCCCAACTCCCCGCAAAGGTTACACCGAATTAGCAGACACCCGGCCGAAGCGTGACCCCGTCCACCACAACGGGTGCAGACCTGCTCAGGACAGTTCATGCTCAAATGGCGGAATGAGCCACAGCGGTGACACTCGCGAGGTTGCCCGGGGTAATAGCACAAGATGCGATCCCGACCGAGGAAAAGGGCCGAGGGCACGTGCTGCACCACGTTTCCCACCTCACGCAAACGGATCCTGCCCTTCCACGACCCGTCCCACACCCCTAGGGGCCCAGCGCCCTTAACCAGGGGTGCGAGAAGCACCGCATGGCGTGACAACCAAAACTGGATGTCCTGCCCTGGGAGCGACTCATTCCTGGAGAGGATGGTCACAGGTTACCGTCCCCTGGCGAGAGATTGGCACAACACGAAAGTCAGCCCACCCTCCCTGCCCCCTCTGCTGCTGGTATCGGTCCCAGAAAATCTCCAGCCCCCGTCGCAACATGAAACTAACATCATATTCAATGGTGTTGTTCATGTGGATAAAGGCATAGAGATCTCCCGGGAGAAACCCCAGCCCAAGGACCATCCTCAAAACCTGTTCCCTGGCTGGAGGGGACCCCTCCCCAGCCCATCGGATCTGCGCCACGTTGCGCCGTCGGACCTCACCCCCTACTCCCCTTTGAAACCCTCCCCCTCCCCCTCCTCCCTCCCCTCCTACGGGACCATTCCCCTGCATACCTCCCCTCCCCCCACCCTCACCCGACGTCCCCGGAGTGGTGCCCGACCCCTTCAGAGCCTCCGCAAAGGTACGGAGGGGGGGAGCCGACCCCCCAGCCTCCATCTCCTGCCCTACTTGATGTTCTCCTCCTTCCACCCGCGGGGGAACCTGTTGCCGGACCACAGGATCCGTGACCTCCTCACTTGGAGCAACCTGAGGACTGGGTAGGGTCAGCTCCGCAAAGACAGAGTCCGGGATGCTCTCCCCTCCGGATCCCTGGGTGCCACCGAGAACCCCCGGATCACCCCCTGCTGCCACCACCGGATGTTGAAAGGTAGCAAAAGCCCCGGGAGGGCCCGTAGGGGTCTCCAATGCCAATTTTAAAGCAGCACAAACCTGGTTCTCGGTAATACCCAGGGAACCGGAAAGCCCCCCCAAACTTCCATCCTGCTTCTCCGACCCAGCACAAGGCTCCTGGGTTTCGGCCACCACTACCGGGGACGAACCCCGCTCCCCTCCATCCCCGGGATCCGGGGTGACCACCTCCATCCCAACCACAGAACCAGTCGTACGCTCCCCCTTCTCCTCCACCAGTGCTTCCCCTATCCCACCGTCCACCATCCCCGTTATGGCTACCGACGACAAGGCAGGACCCGCCCGAGACAACAGGGCAGATCCCTCACCCAGAACATCCCCCACCCCTCCACCCCCCTGCCTCTTGTCCCCCTCAGGTCCTACCTGGTCGTCGGTGCCAGCCGTGGCACAGGGATCTAGAGAAGTCCGACCGGCAGCCAGGGCTCCAGCAGGGAGGGCGGACACCCCCCTGCGAGCCAGGCCTCCCCCGGTCACCGCAACAAGCAGCTGCACATCCTTCTCCCCTGCCTTAGACCGCAGGGACAGCTGACCCATTTTCCCCCAGCCCCCCCCCCCGGGGCTGCCGAAAAAGAAGAGCAGCCCTTACCCCACTCCTTCCTCCCTCCGGAACCCCCCCTACGCCGGACAGCCACCCCAGAAGGCTGGGGCCGGTCCCCCTCCATCCACTGGAGATTCCCGAGGGAAGAAACAGCAAGGCCTCCAGACGGCTCCCGGAGAACTACAGGCTGTGAAACTGCCCTCTCAGTGAAACCGGCAGACATCCAAGGATTCAGAGCTGCATCTGCTACTCCCCGACGTTCACAAACCCCATCTTTTTCATTTCCTTGCCCAAAAGAGCCACAGGAAAAACGCAGTTCTGTAACTGATTGCCGCTGGTTCTCAGCATTCTTCTGGGCTGCAACAGGCAGCCGGCTAGCCGCGGCGATATCCAGGGACCCCCGATGGTTAAAAGGAGCCGCCGACGAGTGGGCATCCACACCAACATCCCCTCCGATAGAGGGGGACTGGAATCCACCGTGGTCTATCCCCGTTGAGGACCTCCGGGACTCCCACGGCTGAACAAGGACCGAAGAATGCCCGTCCGCACACTTCCGGGTTCCCCGGAAGTGACGTCACGCAAGTCACGGCGGCCATCTTGGATCGGCGATCCTGCCGGGGGAAGCCCTGCGACCAGCTCTTCCTGCAGGGATCCCCCATCAGCTGTACTGAGTGCAGTTGTCGAACTCCGGTGGCCAATCTTGAATCGCTATCCGGGATGTAGAAACTGCCGGGACCGATACCACCGCAACCCCAGGCACTGGATATCCACGGTTCCTGCCATCTCCTATCTCTTCTATTCGGGAGTTGAATTCTGCAGCCATGGAAGAATCCCGCAGAGTTCGGCGGTGCAACACCCCGCCCCAAGCTCCTCAGGGACACCAGTCGGACAATACTTCAGGTTAGTGTGGGGAAGGGCCCTCATAGCAGACACAGAGACTTCATCCGACAATGTAGCCAGATCAGGAGCCTGCAGAGAAGATATTCTGCGGTCTGTGGTACCAGACAGAACAGGCAAAGGGGGTATTCCCATTTCTAGGACACCCGAAGAAGGCAAGGGGGATAGCAGACCCTTTTCTGATCTACCAGCCGTCCCACCCCCGAGGGCCCCCCCTGGACTGTACCTCTACCCTGATTCCACCGTGCATAATTGGAATATATCTCCGTGAGGGACCCACAACCGTGTTGTTGGAGGTATACGATTTCCCGGGTTTTATCCTTCAGGGCCCGCTTCACCCCCTTTCTATAGGTGGCATAGGCCACCCATTCCTCCCCGGGAATGGTGGCCTGCAGGCTCTCCAGGTGGGAGAGCTGGGCTTGCAGCTGGGCCGCCTCCTCTTGGAGACCCCGAAGCCGCCGTTACTGCCACCACGATCTCATCTGGGGCCCTAGCTGGCTTCTGGTAGGAAGGTAGGCCCGACCCCCCGTCCTCATCCTCACCGGAGGAGGTGGAGACCTCCTCCAGGACCCGAGGCGGAGGGGGGGAACCCGCCTCCTCCAGTTCTGTACTCCACGGTCCTCCAGGGTCTCCCAGGGCCTCTCCCTGCTGCCACCCAGCCTCCACACCATGCCTGGGGAGGAGACAGGAGCCTCCTCCCTGGGGTAGCGGGCCCAAACCTCCATACCTGTGGGTCCCTCCTCCCTGGCCAGGCACAGTCCTACCTGGGGGGTCCCCCACCCGGGGCGCCGGCTGTTCCCTGGTTCCTTCATTGAGGTCCAAAGAAGGAGGAGGCCTACCAGGCGTGGCAGGCCTCTGGGCCTGGGCCTCCCCTGCTGGAGGTGGCCCAGGTCCCGACATCCAGGCACGAGCAGAGAAAAGGAACTGCTCCCTAGCAGGAGCTCTGCTCAACTGAAACCTCTCAGTGCTGCAGCCAAACAGGAAGTGGGTGGAGCTGCCACTCGTGTGGCTGCAGAATTCTGCTCAACCTGTCCGCTAGGTAATTGTCCTGGTCAGGGAGATAAACTGCCTTGAGCAACATGTTGTGCCGGAGAGCAAACAAGCAAAGGTCCTGCGCCTCCTGACAAAGGAGCCTGGACCCAGTGCCTCCCTGTTTGTTCACATAAAACATGGCTACCTGATTGTCTGTCTGCACTAAAACAGACTGGTGAGCCAGGGTTTGAGAGAAAGTCTTGAGGGCTAAGCGAATAGCCCAAAGCTCTAGTAGATTGATCTGCTGCTGGGTCTCCCAGGGAGACCACAGGCCCTGAGTGCACTTGTCCAGACAGTGTGCTCCCCAGCCCTGTAGAGAGGCATCAGTGGTCAATACCACTGTGAACCCAGGTGGCTGAAAAGGCATCCCTTCCAGTAAGTTGGGGGGATGCAGCCACCAACATAGGGAGTGTAGGAATGGTCTGGACACCCTTACTCTGTCTCTGAGGCTCCCTGTGGCCTGCGACCACTGAGTTCTGAGGAACCATATGAAGCCTGGCATGGGGTGTAACATGCACTGTCGAAGCCATGTGGCCCAGAAGCCTCAGGCAGAGCCTGGTGGAGACCAGTGACCTGCTGAGAAACTGGTTTGCCAAGGTCATCAGTCTTTGGGCTCTGTCCTCTGGCAAGAAAGCTTTCGCCTGCAGAGAGTCTAGTCTTGCCCCTATGAACTCTAAGTTTTGGGAGGGGAGCAAAGTGGGCTTTGCGAAGTTTATGACAAACCCCCAAATGCTGTAGCAGAGAAATCGTTCGGAGGGTGGCTTGCCTGGTCTCCTGGCAAGTCTGACCCCTGATGAGCCAGTCATACAGATAGGGGAAGACAAAGATACCCTGATTTCTCAAGTAGGCCGCCACCACTGCTAGGCATTTGGTAAAGACTCTGGTGGCAGAGGTGAGGCCAAATGGCAACACCCTGTACTGATAATGGTTTCCTCCCACAATGAACCTGAGGTACTTTCTGTGGTCTGGATGAATGAGGATGTGAGTGTACGCATCCTTTAGATCTAAAGAGCATAGCCAATCTCCCTGCTGGATGTAGGGCAGAAGTGTTCCAAGAGTAAGCATCTTGAACTTTTCCTTTTTAAGAACTTGTTGAGATATCTGAGGTCGAGAATAGGCCTGAGATCCCCTGTTCTCTTTGGTACTAGGAAGTACCTGGAGTAAAACCCGTGACCTTGTAGGTGAGGAGGCACAGGCTCCACCGCCTGGTCTCGTAACAGACCCTGGAGCTCCTGCAGGAGGAGGGCTGTATGGAGAGGAGGCCTTGGAGGCTCTTCTGGAAAATAGGGAGGAGGCAACTGATGAAAATGAAGCAGGTAGCCCTTTTGGACTATGCTTAAGACCCAGTTGTCCCCTGTAATGGGTGGCCACCGGTGGGCAAACAGGGCTAGGCGACCTCCTGTGCAGGGATGGGACAGCAGAGACAGAAAGGCTATGCCTTGGGAGTCAAAACCCCCCACCCTGCTGAGTAGGAGCAGGAGTCGGAGGCCTGGGGGCTTTCTACTTACGGGGCCCATGTCCCTGCCCCTTGGCCTGCTGCCCCTGAGGGGGAGCGGGGAGGCCTGGTAAGTTGGGAACTGTTTGTAGGCTTTTTACCCGAGCCCTTCTTCTTGTGTGAAGGGGCAGAAGTCTTTCGAGACAGCCTTGTCCTCGTGAGGTGCTCGGTCTCGAGCTCAGCAGCCTTCACGGCCATAGGCTTGCCAAAAAGGTTTTCACCTCGGCAAGGGACATTGACCAACTTGTCTTGAACCCATGGCTCGAGGTCCGATGACTGCAGCCATGCCTGGCATCGAGCCGCGATGCCGGCCGCCGCAACCCAGGCCGAGGCCTCGAAGCCATCGTAGGCCGCTCGGGACATGAACTTGGAGCATTCCCGGATCCCCGAAGACTTGAACCTCAACAAAGGTTCCCCGGAGAGACCAGCAGAGAACCCGGCAAGCTCCTTTGCCAGGTCCCATAAGTACATGCCCATGTACAGCTGGTAAGACTGGACATGGCAAGCAAGCATTGAGCCCTGGAAGCACTTTCTACCGAACGCATCCAGGTTCCGAGCCTCCCTGCCAGGGGGCACCACGGAGTGCATCTTCTGACTTTTCAGACGATGCATGGCCGATTCCACCACCATGGAATAGTGCGGTAGCTGCGCCTTTTGAAAACCAGGGCTCTTACGGAGTCGATAAATGGAATCAACCTGCTTGCTCAGAACCGGCGCCGAGGCCAGTGCCTCCCACATCCGGAAGAGGAGCCGTTCCAGCTCGAGGCTCCTCCTCGGGATCCACCGGGATCGCCAAAGCAGTGGCCATATCCCGCATGAACTCCGAGAACCGGGTATCCTCCGGAGGGGACCTACTCCGGGGCTCAGACTGCATGAGTCCAACGGGATGCACCGAGTCTTGAAGGTATCGGGGGACTCCTCATCCTCCGTCTACCAGGCGGACTCGTCCGAGGAGGAGTCGGGCTCTGACCGCACGGGGCCCGGCAGCACCCGCCCCGACGCCGAAGGCACCAGCGTAGATGCCCTCGGTCCCGATCGGGAGGTCGAGGGTGACCCCGACCGAGGACGACCTCGAGCCTTCATGGTCTTGAGTATCGGCTCGGTCTCCGGGGTCGACTTCGACGTCGATGTCCTGGTGGTCGGGGCAGATGCGCAAGCGAGGCTGGCCATCAGCACCCGCTGCTGATCCATGAAGGCAGACAGTCTGCACTCCAAGGCTGTCAGCCTGAGACCCAGCTCAGGCGACTCAGCAGCTACCGACTCAGGCCCCGGCAACGCCGGACCCGACGTCGGCTCCCTGGGAGGAGAGTCCTCGAGGACAACAGGACTTACGTGTCCAACAGAATCCGGCTCCACCCGAGGTACTTTTGACGGCTTCTCCTGTTCCAGGGGCCCGGGACGGCGGTCGGGGGTCCGAGACCTAGCCCTCGAGGAGCCAGGGACCTCCTCCGACGACGCCCTCACGAGCCGCTTCTTCCTCTTTCGCTCCCGCTCGGGGGACCCCCTTTCCAAGGAACCCCCACAATGCTCAGGGTCAGACTCCCGAGACGTCGAGGCCTCAGACGAGGTCTGGGCCCAGCCGGAGGCCGAGTCGGAGAAAAGCCTTTCCTTCTGGTGCTGACGACTTCGCAGTGCCTTTGTGGACATTTTCCCACACGGTCCACAGATCTTAGGATCATGATCAGGACCGAGGCACCGAAGACAGCAGTCGTCTGTGTCGGTGAGAGACATTCATTTCTTGCACCGATCACACTTTTTAAAACCACTGGAAGCCATCGGGGAAAAAAGAGTCCCCGCGAGGTCAAAGGACCGGCCTTCCAGGGAAAAGGAAAAAAAGGCACGAACACCAGCCACGAAGGGCAAAAACCGAAAAAATAAGATCGGGCTCGATACCGGTGTACCGAACCCGGCGAGAAGGGGAACCGGCGTCGAACCGGACAAAAACCACGAAAAAATCGCAAGGAATAGACGAAAAAATCTAACTATTTTCCAGGTGAACTAGGACACACATCCGAAGGGCTCCATGGAAAAAGAGAGACTGAGCAAAATGGCACCTTTAGGCGGGAAGGTGACCGCGCATGCGTGCAGTATTCCCAAAGGCTTTCTTAGAAAGCTGGGGAAATGCTCCGCAGGGGCTCCATCGATGTCGATGTCACCCATATGTGAGGACTGACTTCCTGCTTGGTCCTGGAGAATCCCAGGGTGCGGAGAAATGCTGCCACCACAGCCATGCATTTTGTGAACACCCTTGGTGCAGAGGCCAGGCCAAAAGGAAGAACCCTGTATTGGTAGTGCTTCCCTTGAAACAGAAAGCGAAGGAACTTTCGGTGAGTTGGATGGATGAGAACATGAGTGTATGCATCCTTGAGATCTAGAGAACAAAGCCAATCCCGACTCTGAAGGTATGGCAGCAGAGTTCCTAGAGAAATACTTTTGAACTTCTCTTGGAACAGGAATTTGTTCAGTTCTCTGAGGTATAAAATGGGTCTGTGTCCTCCTGTTTTCTTTGAAATAAGGAAACAGGGGGAGTAAAACCCTGTACCCCGTTGGGGAATGGGTACCTCTTCTATTGCCCCTTGAACAAGAAGCACAGTGACCTCTTGACCTAACTGGTCGTTCAGAGAGATCTGAGAATTGAGCTGTCCTACCATTGTAGGAGGGGGCATGCTGAGGAAATGAAGCTTGTACCCCTCTCTTACAATAGACAGAGTCCAATTTTCTGCTGTTATCTGACCCCATCTGGGGGCAAAATGACATAACCTTCCTGGGATGGTGGAGGGTTCTAGGCCGTTCAGGGCCAGGAAGGCAAACTGAGTCTGCTGAGCCGCTTGAGGCTTAGCTGCTTTTGTCTTTCTTTGCCTAGGTAGTTGCTGTTGTCCCTTGTGGGCAGACTGACCTAAATGATGCCCCTGGTGGGTATAGGAGGGATAAAACTTCTTCTTCTTCCTACTGAAGAATGGTTTCTTAGAGGATTTTTTCCTCGCAGGATCAGCTGTAGATTTAGACAGTTTATCCAAAGTGATATCGCAGCATCTATCTCATTAGCTTTTTCCTGCCAATTCTTGCCAAAGAGATTCTCTCCTGTGCAAGGAATATTCTCTAGTTTATCCTGAACCCAAATTTCCAAGTCAGATGCCTGGAGCCAGGCAATCCTACGTGCACCTATGGCAGTGGCAGAGGTTCTGCTTATGCACTCAAAGCAGTCAAAAGCTGCACGATTCACAAAGTTGGAAACATCCTGAACATGTTTGACAAGGGCGAGGTAATCTTACCTCTTATCATCAGGAAGGAGAGGGCTCATAAGCTCTAAATCTCCTGTGACCACCTTAAGGAACATTGCCATATATAAGATATAGGAACTGATCCTAGCAGAAAGCATGGAAGCCTGGAAGGTTCGACGTCCGAAGGCATCAAGAGTCCTACACTCACATCCTGGAGGATTAGATGCATGCCTTTTTGCACTCTTTATCCTTCTCAATGCTGACTCTACCACCATGGAATGGTGTGATAATTTAGTCTTCTGAAACCCAGGAGAAGGAGGAACTCGATACATGGTGTTGAGTCTTCAAGAGTGAGGAGATGTGGTTAGAGGTGTTTCCCACATCCTTAACATGAGATCATGAAAGATTTCATGAATAGGTAAGGTAGCTGCCTCCTTGGGAGCTTTAGGGTATTGCAGGATTTCTAATTCCTTTGCCCTAGGCTCTTTTTCAGGAGCCACTATGATGGAAAGACCTCGAGCCACATCTCGGATAAAATCCTGAAAGGACATATCCTCTGGTGGAGACATCCTACGCCGAGGAGAAGAAGAATTCTCAGGAAGAAGTACTCTGGTATCGGCAGAGCTTTCAGAGTCTTCAGACTCATCCGAGGATTCGAAGTATCTCCGATCCGGGTGATCGTGCAAGGCACGGTACCGGTACCGATCGAAGTCGGCATTGGAGTGGTCCTGTACGTACTGACCTGTCGATACCGGATGGATACGCATGACTCGGTCCCGGTAGAATACCTGCCGATGTCGATGCAGTCGGTGCTGGTACCGGTTCAATTGTCTGGAGGCCGTGAGAAGTGCCGCTAGACTGCGTTCAATAGCCAAGAATCTCTGGTCTATCGACGCTGCCGATGCTTGGGTATTGGTACTGAATGAAGCGGACGGTACCCCAGAGCATGGCACCAGTAGTTCGGCCAAAGTTGAAGCTTCGAGAACATCCTGGAGCCCTGTTAGTGCTTTGGAAGCCGAAGCCTCCCGCTGGGGCAATTTTGCCGGTGAAAGTCCCTCAAGGGCAACGCCAGAGGCATCTCGCTGTCTAGAAGGAGATCTACCCCTTTGAGGACCAGCTAGATTTATGTTTAGTTACCTAAGATCCAAGGGAGGAAGACGAAGCCCTGGAAAGACGTCGATGCCACGGAGGTTGCATCGGAGGAAAAAAGGGTGCTAAGTTTAGCAGCTCGGTTCTGTCGGCCCCTTTTTGACATCATCCCACAGGCAACACACTCTGAAATAGAGTGGTCAGGACCTAAACATTTGAGGCACCACTCATGGGTGTCGGTGACGGAGATGGTACCACCACACTTAGAACACTTGAGTGTTGGTATTCTTTGCGGTTTGCCTTGTTGGCACCCATGACTGGAAATGTTACTCATGTTAAATGTTAATAAAAACGATTTCACTAAAACCCGAAGTGGGTTTTTCCATTCTGAAGGAAAAGTTGGGCCTAGTGCCCATAATGGCGCGTGGCACCTGAAGAGAAAATTACTGGAAAGACTCCAAAAGAAAGTTTGGGGGTTTTTTTGAAGAAAAGAAAGAAGAAGAACCGGCAGTACCGGTGTAGCGTCGAGGGAATGCTGATGCGAACACAAAAAAGAAGAATAAAAGGGATTTTTTTTCTGCGGTGACAGGATGTGCGACCTGTCGGCTCTGCGGAAAACGAAGAACTGGAGAGGGACAGTTGGGAAAGGCGGGAAGGCAGCACGCAGGTGCTGTGGGATGCTCCCAAAAGCTTTCCTATTGGATGCCGGGAAGCGTTCCCACGCAGGCTCCGTCAGTACCGACGATACCCATGTGTGAAGACTACATTCCTGCTTGTTCCTGGAGATAATGTATATTGCTTTACCCCAAAGTGTCGGCATTTCCACATATCCACAAACGTCATATGCTCTTTAAATTTCAACAGGCTTTCTCGTTATTTATGCCCCTCCCCCCCGTAGTGCTCCCACTATTATCCAATCTAGGATTGCTTGTCAGATTAAAATCCCCAGCTATAAGTAACTGCACATCTCCCCAGCTTTCCATCTCTTTTAACAATTGTTCATAGAATTCTCCTTGTTGGGTGTGGGCGCATACAGACAAATTAGCCACATCTCTGCTTCTGCTACCCGAAGCTGTACCCCCATCCACCTCCCCCTTTTATCCCTGTGTTCCAGTATTACTGCATTCTGATACTTGGCGCTCAATAAAATTCCTACACCCCCCCCCCCCTTTCTTAGGATTTGTCCTCTGCCCTGCTAAGATTACCTTTGGGTATGCTTTAGTTTGGAGCAATCCCTCTTGTCCCACTCGTAAATGTGTCTCCTGTATGCAGACTATATCAGCTCAAAGTCTATTTCCTTCTCTCTCCAAGAGGCGTCTCTTCCGCCAGGACTGCCACCCTTTTGTGTTTATTGTAGCCACTGCTAGTTTTAAGCCGCCCCCCTCCCTCTGACCCCTCTTCCCCTGGCCCCCATCACCACTACTTCTCTGTTTCCCTCTCCCACTCTCTACTCTTTTCCTTCCCTTACAACCTTCCCCCCTTCTAATCCCCCCTCTCACTCCCTCCCCTCTTCCCCTCTCTTTGCAGAGGTTAAATGAAGTAGTGTGCCCCCGCCTTCCCTGAACCTTGCAGCTCTCTATCACCTCCCAATCCCTCCCCCTCCCCGCCCTGCCATGCTGTTTATCCCCACCCCTCACTTCCACCCCCTATCCCCCTTGTCCCCCCACTGCATTTAGCTTTAACCTCAGAACTTTAACAGAGTAAGAAGGACTGTACATTCCAAGAACTTCAAATACTTGTAAATCATGAAAACTTCCCCCATCTCCATGTTATCTACTTGTGTTCTTTACCCTCCCTCTACCAGTTCATCGCAATCTGTCACCCTTCGTAGCTCTCTCCAGATTCATTACCATTCTCCTTTGTTGGCACTCTCAGGGCTCTAATAGTGCATGTTGAACTCTGTCCCTGCCTGTTTCCTCTCTCCCTTGCACGCTTCTTCTCCTTCTGTCCTCTGATGACATTAATCCCAACCCTGGTCCCCTTCACTTCTCTCTCACTCCCATGTTAGTTCTTCTCTCAATCACCCTAACCTCATCCACATCCTTCTCCTTTCCCCCTCCTCTCTCCTATTCTCATGTGCTTTATGGAATGCTCATTCCATTTCTAATAAACTTCCCTTTACACATGATCTCTTTATCTCTCGCTCTTACTGAAACCTGGCTCCTCCCTTATGACACTGCTTCGGCTGCTGCCCTCTGCCATGGCGGCTATCAATTCTCCCATTTTCCTCATCCCACTGGCCGCGGCTGTGGTGTTGGATTGCTACTTTCTCCTTCTTGCCAATTTCAACCCCTCTTTTTCCCTCAATCTCAATCCTTTCCCTCCTTTGAAGTCCACTCCATCAGTCTTTTTAATCCCCTACCTCTCCAGATTGCTGCCCTCTATGGACCCCCTGACAAGTCCTCTTCTACATTCCTCACTGATTTTGACTCTTGGCTCTCCTTATTCCGGGATTCTTCTTTCCCCTCCCTTATTCTTGGTGACTTCAATTTTCATATTGATAACCTATGCGTCCAAGTTCCTTTCCCTTACCTCCTCTTTCAATCTTCAGCTTTGCTCTTCTGCCGCCCCCCCCCCTCCACCCCCACTCATCAGCTTGGTCACTGCCTTGACGTCATTTTCTACTCTAATTGTTTACTTTCTAGTTTCCATACCTCCACTCTTCCCTTATTTGACCTTCACCTGTTAAGTTTCACTCTTCATTACTCCCCCCTCAATCTCCTCCTCTTTTTTTAGGAACCTTCATGCTATCGATCCATTGACTCTATCCTCTACTGTCTCATCTCATCTCTCTTTCACTTTGTCCTCTAAGTCTGTTGATGAAGCCATAGCTTCCTATAACACTGCTTTCTCTTCTACTCTGGATACCCTTGTTCCGCCTTTTCCACGTCCTGTGAGATGTACCTCTCCTCAGTCCTGGTTGTTTTCAACTACCGCTACCTACGTTCCTGTGCCCACTCAGCTGAGCAAACCTGACTCAAATCCCACTCTCTCTCTGACTTTCTTCACTTCAAATTCATGCTTACTTCTTTCCAGTCCACCATTGCACTCGCTAAGCAAAACTATTTTCTCCATCTGACTAACCATTTTGCCTCCAACCCTCACCATCTCTTTTCTACTATCTATTCTCTTCTTAAGGCACCTCCACCTCCAATCCCTCCTTCTCTCTCTGCCCAAATCCTAGCAGACTATTTCCATGACAAAGTGCATAAAATTACTCTTCAATTCCCCACTAAATCTTCTTCACCCCCTCCCTCTCCATTACCAACTTTTCCCCTCATCTTCTATCACCCTTTCATCCTTTTCTAAAATCTCTGCTTAAGACACCTCTCTTCTTCTTTCCTCCTCTAAATTCACTACCTGTTTTTCTGATCATAGCCCCACCCATCTCAACTCCATCTTCTCCTCCATCATCCCTTTCATTTCACATATTTTCAACCTTTCGCTTTCCACTTCAACCTTCCCTGCATCCTTCAAGCATGCTGCAATCACTCCTCTCCTGAAAAAAACCTCACTTGACCCTACTTGTCCTTCTAATTATCGACCCATCTTCCTTCTCCCAGTCATTTTCAAAATTCTTGAATGTGCAGTTCTATGCCACTGTCTCATATTTCTCTCCTCTCAAGTCCTCCTTGATCCACTTCAATCTGGCTTTCATCCATTTCATTCTACTGAAATGGCTCTTGCCAAAGTCTCCAGTGATCTGTTCCTCACTAAGTCCAAAGGCCTTTACTCAGTTCTCATTCTTCTCAATCTTTCTGCTGCTTTTGATATTGTTGACCACGTCCTCCTCGACACTTGATCCTCTCTTGGTTTTAGAGGCCAAGTACTGGGGAGCAAACATGGTGATGGAATTCAAAACAGCATGGGACAAGCACAGCGGATCCCTTTACAACAACAGGATAAAAACAAAATAAACTGAACCAACTAACTTCTCAACAAATAGGGGTGTCCTACATGGAGTGGTGGGTCCATCCCTAAACAAAGACATTGGGAGGGGTGGCTTGCACAGAGCGACAGGTGCACCTATTCTTGCCATACTGCTGGGCAGACTGGATGGACCATGCTGGTCTTTATCTGCCGTCATTTACTATGTTACTATGTTTCTCTTCTTATCTCCCCAATTGCTCTTTCAGCGTTTGTTCTGGAGGTTCCTCCTCTTCTGCCATTCCTCTCTCAGTTGGTGTACCTCAAGGGTCTGTTCTGGGCCCTCTCCTTTTCTCTCTCTATACCCAGTCCCTTGGTGCCCTCGTCTCTTCCCATGGCTTTCAGTATCATTTTTATGCTGATGACTCTCAAATCTATTTATCTACATCCGACATCTCTTCTTTGCTACAAACTCGTATCTCTACTTGCTTATCTGACATCGCTGCCTGGATATCTCATTGCCACCTAAAATTGAATATGGCTAAAACTGAACTTCTTATCTTTCCCTCTAAACCCTCCTCCTCCCTTCCTCCTTTCTCTATCACTGTTGACAACACTCTTGTTCTTATTATTTCCTTGGCCTGCAACCATAGGGTCATCTTTGACTCCTCCCTTTCCTGCTTCACACATATTCAACATATAGCTAAAACCAGTTTCTTTCTCTACAACATTAACAAAATTCGTCCTTTCCCCTCTGAACACACTACTAAAGCTCTTGTCCACTCTGGTCACCTCCCGTCTTGACTATTGCAACCTCCTCCTTGCTGGTCTTCCTCTTCAATCTATCCAGAACTCTGTTGTACGGCTAATCTTTCACCAGCTCCGATATATTCATATAACCCCTCTTCTAAAATCACTTCATTGGCTCCCCTTCTGTTTCTGTATCCAATTCAAACTTCTCTTTCTAACAAATAAATGCATTCACTCTACTGCCCCTCAATACCTTTCCTCTCTTCTCTCTCCCTACACCCCTCCTTGTGAATTCCGCTCCTCTTCTGGCTTTCTGCTCTCTGTGCCCATTTCTTCTGCAAACTCCAGACTTCGATCTTTTCACCTTGCTGCTTCTTATGCATGGAACAAACTTCCTCTGTCTTTACGTCAAGTCTCTTCTGTCCCCCTTTTCAAATCCATACTAAAAGCTTTCCTCTTTGAGGCCGCATTTGGATAAGAACATAAGAACATAAGACATGCCATACTGGGTCAGACTGAGGTCCATCAAGCCCAGTATCCTGTTTCCAACAGTGGCCAATCTAGGTCATACGTACCTAGCAATATCCCCAAAAGACACAGGTTCCACAATGCTTGTACTGGGTCAAGCATTGATATCCTGGGTCCCTTTTTAATAGTGGTTTATGGACCTTTCCTCCAGGAACTTGTCCAAACATTTTTTAAACCCAGCTATACTAACAGCCCTTACTACATCCTCCGGTAACAGATTCCAGAGTTTGATTACACGTTGAGTGAAAATATATTTTCTCTTATTTGTCTTAAATAGTTTACCCTGTAGCTTCATTACATGTCCCCTAGTCTTCCTATATTCTGATAGCTTAAACAATTGATCCACGTTTATCCGTTCCACTCCATTCATTAATTTACAGACCTCTATCATATCTCCCCTCAGCCGTCTCTTTTCCAGGTTAAAGAGCCCTAACCTTTTTAGCCTCTCTTCATAGGAGTAGCCTTCCATCCCCTTCACCAATTTGGTTGCTCTTCTCTGTACTTTTTCTAATAACGCTATGTCCTTTTTAAAATACGGTGACCAGAATTGCACACAATATTCAAGGTGCGGTCGTACCATGGAGCGATACAGAGGCATTATAATATCCTTTGTTTTATTCTCCATCCCTTTCCTTATGATACCTAGCATTCTATTTGCTTTCTTGGTCGCCGCTGCACACTGGGCGGAGGGTTTTAACATGTTATCCACGATGACTCCTAAATCTTTTTCCTGGGTGGTGGTTTCTAATGTGGAGCCTTGCATCGTGTAACTATAGTGTGGGTTGTTCTTTCCTAGGTGCATAACTTTGCACTTGTCCACATTAAATTTCATCTGCCATTTGGATGCCCAGTCTTCCAATTTATCCAAATCCTCCTGCAGTTTTTCACAATCCACTTGGGTTTTAACAGCTTTAAACAGTTTTGTGTCATCTGCAAATTTGATAACCTCACTAGTTATTCCCGCTTCCAGGTCATTTATGAATATGTCAAAAAGTAGCAGACCCAGTACAGATCCCTGGGGTACTCCACTATTCACCTTTTTCCACTGGGAATATTGGCCATTTAGTCCTACCCTCTGCTTTCTATCTTTTAACCAGTTCCCGATCCACAATTGTACACTGCCTCCTATCCCATGACTTTTTAGCTTCGCCAAAAGTCTCTGATGGGGGACCTTGTCAAAAGCTTTCTGAAAGTCCAGATACACTATATCAACCAACTCACCTTTGTCTACCTGTTTATGCACACCTTCAAAAAACATATCAGATTAGTAAGACAAGATCTTCCTTGTCTAAAGCCATGTTGGCTGTCTCCCATTAGGCCATGACTATCTACATGCTGTGTAATTTTGTTCTTTATGATGGTTTCTACCATTTTCCCTGGTACTGACGTCAGGCTCACCGGTCTGTAATTTCCCGGGTCACCCCTGGAACCCTTTTTAAAAATTGGTGTTATGTTGGCGACCCTCCAATCTTCAGGTATTACAGATGATTTTAATGAAAGTTCAGAGATTACTAATAGCAGGTCTGCAATCTCATATTTCAGTTCTTTCAACACTCTGGGATGTATACCATCCGGTCCAGGTGATTTGCTACTATTCAGTTTATCAAATAGTTGTAATATATCTTCCCGGTGTAGCGATATATCTTCCCGGTGTAGCGATATTTCTCTCAATTCCTCTGCAGTATCACCTTTAAATACCACTTCAGTCTTGGGTAACATCCCTACATCTTCCTCAGTAAAGACCGAAGCAAAGAATTCATTCAGTCTCTCTGCTATAGCCTTGTCTCCTCTTACTGCCCCTTTTACCCCTCTATCATCTAATGGTCCAATTGACTCTCTCACAGGCCTTTTGCTACGAATGTACTTGAAAAAGTCTTTATTTCGTGTTTTTGCTTCCGTAGCAAGTTTCTTCTCAAATTCCCGCTTTGCCTGCCTTATCAATGCTTTGCATTTAACTTGCCAGTGCTTGTGCTGTTTCCAGTTTTCATCATTTGGCTCTTTTTTCCATTTCCTGAAGGGTTGCTTTTTTGGCAGCAAACAGCCTCTCTGACCTCACCTTTAAACCATGCTGGCAGTTTTTTGGACTTTCTTTTCTTCCACTTTTCTTAATGCGTGGAATACAGCTGGTCTGGGCTTCGAGGATAGTATTTTTAAATAACACCCAAGCTTGCTGTAAGTCTTTAACCTTTGGAACCGCTCCTTTTAGTTTTTTCCTAACTATATTCCTCATTCTATCATAGTCTCCCTTTCGAAAGTTAAAAGGTAGTACTGTGGATTCCTTTACTATCTGTCCTCCACTAATTAAATCAAACATGATCATACTATGATCACTATTGCCAAGTGGTCCCAACACCCTTATTTCTTGCACCAGATCTGGCATTCCACTAAGGACTAGGTCCAGTATGGCTTCCCCTCTGGTCGGTTCATGAACCAGCTGCTCCAAGAAGCAGTCATTTATTTCATCTAGAAACTTTATCTCTTTAGCTTGTCCTGCTGTGACACTGACCCAGTCGATACCGGGGTAATTGAAATCACCCATTATTACTACTCTGTTGTGACTTTTGTTAGCTTCCTTGATTTCTTTGAGCATTTCATCATCCATTTGTTCATTCTGGCCAGGCGGTCGATAGTATACTCCCACTGCCATCACCTTCCCCTTCATAAATGGAATTTCAATCCATAGAGATTCTACAGCAAATTTTGTTCCCTGCAAAACTTTAATCCTTTCTGACTCAATGCCCTCTCTAACACAGAGCGCAACCCCTCCACCAATTTGATCAGCTCTATCATTACGATATAGTTTGTATCCAGGTACCACAGTGTCCCACTGGTTATCCTCCTTCCACCATGTCTCTGAGAGTGCAATCATATCTAACCTCTCATTTAGTGCTATATATTCTAACTCTCCCATCTTATTGTTTAGACTTCTAGCATTGGCATACAAGCATTTTAGAGACTGTATTTTATTAATATTAATCTGGCTATTGGTAGGCATGGGTAATTTGGAATCTTTATGCTCTGTCTGCTCCTTACTCAAGGGCATTTGGGCTACTATACTCCCTTTTGGAACCTCACTGCTTTTGGTAGTATCCTTCAAGGATACCTTCGTCCGAACCATGCGCTCCTGGGTGACTGTCGGCTTTCCCCTATTTTCTAGTTTAAAAGCTTCTCTATCTCTTTTTTAAAGGTTAATGCCAGCAGTCTGGTCCCATCCTGATTAAGGTGAAGCCCATCCCTTCGGAAGAGCCCCCCCTTTCCCCAGAATGTTCCCCAGTTCCTAACAAATCCAAAACCCTCATCCTTGCACCATCGTCTCATCCACGCATTGAGACTCCGGAGCTCTGCCTGTCTTTTGGGTCCTGCACGTGGAACAGGAAGCATTTCGGAGAATGCTATCCTGGAAGTTCTGGATTTCAACTTCCTACCTAAAAGCTTAAATTTATCCTCCAGAACTTCCCTACCACATTTTCCTATGTCATTGGTACCAACATGTACCAAGACAGCAGACTCCTCCCCAGCACTATCTATGATCCTATCTAGGCGGTGCGTGAGGTCTGCTACCTTCGCACCAGGCAGGCATGTTACCAGGTGATCCTCACGTCCACCGGCCACCCAGCTATCTACATTCCTAATGATTGAATCACCAACTATAACAGCTGTCCTGACCCTCCCCTCATGGGGACATGGCCCTGGAGAAACGTCCTCGGTGCGAGAGGGTTTTACATCACCTGGAGGACAGGTCCTAGTTACAGGATCATTTCATGCCACACCAGGGTGATGCTCTCCTGTCACGTGACCTCTCTCCTCCATGGCAACAGGGATGCTGCCAGACTGGAGGTGGGACTTCAGGACTATATCCCTGTAGGTCTCGTCCATGTACTTCTCTGTCTTTTTTATGTCTTCCAGGTCTGCTACTCTAGCCTCTAGAGAACGGACTCGTTCCCTGAGAGCAAAGAGCTCCTTGCACTTCGTGCAGACGTAAGACCTCTCACCAACTGGGAGAAAATCATACATGTGACACTCAATGCAAAAGACCGGAGAACCCCCATCTCGTTGCTGGACTTCTGTCTGCATCTTAGTTTAAAGCTTGTGTTTAGGTCTTTTAAATTCTGATCCCAATCCCTTGTTCTCCTTGTGTCTCCTTCCCTATTTGAACCCCTCTTGTTTCTCTTGTATTGTTCTGTCTGTCTTGATTACATTGTAAGCTCTACAAGCAGGGACTTTCTTCTTTATATGTTTGTACAGCGCCGCATATTTATTTAACAATGATTTATATACCGCATCTTCCATAGTTCAGTTGCGGTTCACAATAAACAACAGTTAACAAATCGGAGTTTGTTTTACATAAAACATCATATGACCAAATAACAATAAGATAAACAACTAGTGTTAATACAGAACAGTATAGAACAGTGTAAACTATATACATTATGTACAAATACACATTATGTGGGGCTTAAGCGTTATTCAAAGTACAGTAGTGCTATGTAATATCCAACAGCTAAAACCTATTGGTTCTTCCTCTACAACATCAGCAAAATTCATACCTTCCTCTCTGAACACACTACCAAGACCCTATCCACTCTCTTGTCATCTTCCATTTAGCTATTGCAATCTGATCCCTCACTGGTCTTCCATTAAATTCTCTCTCCCCTTCAATCCATTCAAAACTCATCTGCATAGCTAATCTTCTGCCAGTGCTGCTATGCTAACATAATTCTTCTTCTCAAATCACTGGCTCCCCATCTGTTTCCACATACAGTTCAAATTTCTTTTATTGAAATACAAGTGCATGCACACTGCAGTTGCTCATTACCTCTCCTCACTTATCTCTCCCTACAACCCTCCTCAGGATTTCTGCTCATTAGGCAACTCTCTCTTATTTGTGACTTTCTCTTCTACTGCCATATCAAGACTCTCCTCATTCCACCTTGCTGTGCCATATGCCTGGGTTAGACTACTTGAGTCAGTACGTAAAGCTCCATCTCTGGTCCTATTCAAATCCAGGCTAAAAAACAAATTCTTCAAGGCTGCTTTTGATAAGGGTCAGCACTACCACTGAGCAACTATGCTTTTTGCATCTGGCCCCGCTTTTTAGCCTTACTTTTCAGATCCCACAGTCCCTCTGCATCCCCTCAAGCCATCCCTGCTTTTGGTTCCTGATCCCTTTTTACTCCTGTTCAACACCCATATGTGAATTAATCATTTCCATCTTGCACTACTTCCACGTTTGTTGTGTTAGATTGTAAGCTCCGTGGAGCAGGGACTGTTTTGTACATGTTTGTGTACAGCCATGCATACACCTTGTAGTGCTATACAAATGATTTGTAGTAGTTGTAGTAGGAAAAAGAAGACAAAAAGGGGCAGAGTTGGTGGTGGATGCAGGAAGATTGAGTGTATGCCTGCGAGAATTTAAAAAGTTTCTAGTCTAAAGAGGGCAGTTCCATTCCATGCTGGAAACTGTTGGAGGAAATCCCAAGAGATGTGTCTACATCATCCTAGCTGTCACTAGAGAAAATATATTCACTGACTACTAGTGTACCAAGGGCAGGGCAGTGGGTGCAGCCTTCCCTAGGTGCTGGGCACACGGAGGCAGCACAGCAAACTTACGATTAAGCTGGCTTGCCGCAGTGCCTTGCGCTCCAGGGGACGGACGCTCTTCTCTCCCGGCCGAAGTCTCATGAACCCCTGAAGTGTGAGGCACCACAGCAAGCCAGCTTAACCGTAGGTTTGCCGCACTGCCTCCATGAGGCTGGCTAGAATTCGGGAGGGGGGCATCATGGTGCACAGCATCAGCAGTGGGAGGGAGGGGGGCTAGGAATGCCATAGTCACTAACCGTATGGAAAAAAAATTGTCCTTTGGGCTCCGCAGAAGAAAGAGAACTGAGGCAGTCCCATGTGAGCATGTGTGAAAGGACTCTCAAAGTCGGGGTAGTTTTCCGTATACCATGGCAGTCATGAACTTCACTTCTAAGCCAGGGTATGTGAAATATGATCTTAATCTCTCAAATTTACTGCTAATGCTCTGCATAATACTTGCATCGTGCCAAAGAGAGCCTCCTGCTGGAGTTCATAAGATGTAACATGTATGGGTAGTTTGTCAAGATGTGCTTGGAAATTCTTTATCAGGCCTGTAGTTCCCAGTACAATGGGAAATATTTCTGTATCTTTCTGCCACATTTTCCAGAAATATTTCCTATTGTACTGGGAGCCACAGGCCTAATAAAAAAGAATTTCCAAGCACATTTTGACAAACTACCCATACAGCTCTACAGGCTTAAAGAGCTTTGTTAACAGTTCTGGCTCAGGCTTCATTGGATGACTTCAGCCATATATCAGGACATATCCTGCTTATCCTTAGAGAAAATGTTAATGTCACATTAGGGATAATTTTATAAGGCATTTCTATAGGTAAAACACTATTTTTATGTGCAGAAATCACCTTAAAAAAACTGCTCAGGTTACATGCTCCTAAGCTTACATATAAGTTTGTTTTTCCTGGTAAGAGGATTTCTTTGGGATGTAGGTTACAATTATGCATGTATTTTATTAAAATATGCGCACACACATAAAACAAGCTGGCAAATTTCTGTGTGCCTGAGAACAGGTATAAATGTGTATGGGGTTTTTCCATAGGATAATTTTAAATAGCGAAAATATATGCATATTTTCTCTTTTAAAACTAGTGTAACTTATGTGCATTCCTGACCACTGGAACACCGCATCCAAAAACTACGCCACCTGTGACGCTCGCACCCCTACCAGGCGGTTGCCTAGTAGGGACGGCTGGCCATCTGTATCCCTTCGAGGGTTGTAGTTGTGTCAATAAGAAAAAGCCAAGTGGTATTTTAAAGCGCACAGGAAATTTTTATTCGGTTTCCAAAGTTTGCAAGTGATGAACATAAAAATTCTTTAAGCACTTTTTCCAGACAAAAGTAATACAGGATAATTTCTCCAAATCAAAAAATGTCCAAACAAAACTCACAGCAGTTTCTATTCTTCACTGCATTTGCTTGACATTTCAAAACACAAAAGCATTTGTAAAACTCTTCACAGCTTTCAACCTGCTGTTGCCACGCCCCATACAAACAGTTCTAGCTGTTTGGGCCTTCACTGAAGTTCTGCAGTTTTTACTTCTTAAGAGAGATTCCTAACCTCTTGTCTTCAGGGTTACTCTTCTCTTTCAACTCTTGAAAACTGCCTTCAACTTGCAACAGCTTCCTTTTATATTCCACTGTTTTCTAACTCACAATACTATTGTATTTTAGTGCACAGCTCACATTCCATCTCAGAGGCTTCTGACTCAATAAGACTTTCTTCAGGGCCTACCTCCATGCTCTCAATTGAGCTACAGCTAGGTGCTCTTTGAAAGTGCTCTGGTAACTTTTCCTTAAGAGTCTTTGCAATGTTAAACAGTCTCTCACACTGCCTGGCCTTGGCTCCTCCAAGCCGGACTCTTGTGTGTCTCTCCTGCTTAACCTCCCTCCTGAGATACTTCTTGCTGTGCTGAGGCTTCAGGTGTCCGTAAGTCTCCTCTGAGTCAGAGCAAGAACTATTCTGGTGGCACTGCTCATTCCCTGCGTACCTTTCTTGGCTGCCTTTGTAATGGTTCCTCCATTTGCTGCTCTCCTTGGCTGCAAGGGTTTTCCACAGCTTGGCCCCAGATCTCTCCTGTCTGTGCCTCCTGGGAATTGGACTTGAACCTGGGCTAGGCCTTGAACTGCAGCTGCCACTGGTGCTTGCTCCTGCACTCCTCCTGGACCTTCTGCTCACAGCTCCTTCCTCCTCCTGCTGCCTCAAACTCAAACTGTGCCTCCCTCTTTTGTTTGTTCTTCCTCTGCTAACTGTTGAGCTGGGCAACTCCCTTCCTAGCTCCTCCCACTTGGACCTCCTACTCCTCTGCAGGGTTGTCCTGTGGTCTGTGATTGGCTTACGCTTAGCTCTGCCCTCTAGGTTTCTTTCAGTGCTTCTAGTATGGAGCCTATGTTTTTGTGCTCCCATCCCCCGCAATGAAAAAAAATCCTTCTTTTTTCCAGTTTTCCCTAGCTGGGCTGCACTCACCTCATTCACAATAGTAATGTAGATATCTTTTAGTCTTTCTTTATCCATACACTCATGAAGAGGCACGTTTACTAAAAGTTAGTGTATGGTAACATTATGCAAATAGTTATGCAAATGAGGCCCCGCACCGAGTCTCTGCACATCGCCCCGCACCCCCCTTGGGCCGCCCCTGGCTGTGAAGACTGAGAGTGAAAAGTGCGGGCTTACTGACATGGGAGGCGCACACATGCTCAGAAGTCCAAAAGACTTCTCTGAGCTAAGGCAGAGCCAGGCACTTCACTTGATCGGAGACTTCACGAATGGAGTATGCCTGCATCACCCCAGCTTGTCTCTGGAGAAAAAGCATTCCCATAGGAGTTCCAAGTGCGCAGCTTCCCTGAACAGTAGGAGGATACCCCTTCTCCCATAAAAGGCCTATGTTGTCCTATAATGTTCATTCTGCACCCCAAGCCATCACTGCCAATACCTTTCCTCTCCAGGGAGATCATCACAGGCAAAGCTGCTCCAACTTTTTCAAAAATTCCTCCTGGACAGTTCAGCCCTTCTAATGAGCACCTCTAAATGAGTACCTCTATGAGAAAGCAGAAGTTATACGAGGGCAGCCCATACCCTTAAGAAGCATCCCCACATCCCTAGCACATCTACCAGCTAGAGTTCAGATCCCTAAGCAAATCAAAAAAAACAGAGCTCTGGGCTGACCTTGTGACACTGCAGCTGTCTCCACATCATCTCTTTTGCAAAATTACACATGAGATTCCTTCAATGGCATCTCAGAATTGTCAGCCCCTCACCAAAAGAATCAGCCTGTTGCCAAATATAAAAGGCTTCTTACATTGCTAGTAGGAGACTACCGATCTCACCAAAGGCTGCCCTTTTCAACTACAGTAGTGCCAGATCTTTATGACAACTCCAATATAACATAGTTACTTCCCTGTAGCAGGTAGCAGGTGTCTTTGTTTGTTCAATTGAAGTCTTTGGTTTAAGTGTATAGTCTTTCAATTTTCTGTCCTGTCCTTTTTTCTTTCTTTCCTGTCATCTCATGGCGTTCCTTTTCTATAGTTTGCAGTGTTGACCTTTTGATTTATTTATTTGATTTGATTTATTTAACTTTCTTATATACTGCGCTCTTCAGTATCAGTGTGGTTTACATCGAACGAAACTGTTCAGTGCAGAATGTCTGTACTGGACTTACAATATAACAGTTATAAAGTACAGCTATAACAATGTAACTAAATATAGTTAAATAGGGTAACTATATACAGTTAGAACAGAACAGGGTAACTATATACAGTTAGTACAACATATGTTCATGAATTTCTAAGGTGTGTAGCTATTGTTTCGACTGCGTGTTAGCTGACATTAGGGTGAAGGGTGATTTCATTAGGGTGATTTCATTGTAAACCGCTTTAATGTCTTGGCAAAAGCGGTCTATCAAGTGTGGAAATAAAGATAAAGATAAAGGTGTTATCCGGGAACAGCAGGAATCAGTCGTCACATATGAGTGACGTTGGCACTGACAGAGCCCGCACAGTATCCACTGCCCAGCTTTCATAGAAAGCCTTTGCACGTTCTACCATGCATGTATGGTCACCTTCCTGTCCAAAGGTGCCATCTTACCTCAGTATGATGACCTAGCTTAAAGAAACATAAAAAGAAAATATAACTCCATGGGGAGGAGGGATGGTTGTGAGGACTGATTCCTGCTGTTCTCGAAGAACATCTGCTACAGGTGAGTAACAACGCTTTCTCTGGGAACAAGCAGGAAGTCAGTTCTGACATATGGGACTCCCAAGCTATAGGCTACAAAAAAAACCTGTAAAAAGGCCAGGGATGACTGAAAAATCGAACTGTGAATGCCAGCAGAGAGCACAGATTGGCCTCAAGACTTCCGACACGAACCAAGTGTCGACCAGGGAGACAGTTCTCTGATAGCCTGGACTAGCAGAAGGGTCGGAGGGAAAGAGTTGCACCAATCCCCAAACAGATCACAGAGTACTGTCTGCCCAAAAACATTGTCATGCCAGAAGTCTGCTTCCAGGCAGTAATGCGCACAAAGATATGGACCAAGGACCAGGTGGCCACCCGGCAGATCTCCAACAATGAGATGGAGCACAAGTTAGTCACTGAGGCTGTCATCACTTGCACGTTGTGAGCAGTGACGTGCCACTCCAGGGAGAGACCAGCCTGTGTATAGGCGAAAGAGATGCAGTCCACCACCCAGATGGACAGGGTGTGCTTTCAAACCATGACCTCAAGACTGTTGGGGTCAAAGAAAATGAAGAGCTGTGAGGAGCAGCGATGGGCTTCTGTCTGCTTGATGTAGAAAGTCAACACCCTCTTACAATCGATAGTATGAAGTGTGGCTTCCACCCGACTTGTATGAGGTAAGGGAAAAAAGATAGTGTGGTAAGGAGAGTGCAGCTCAGCATGGAAATAAAAGAGAAAGAAGAACTTTTTCTTCTTTTCGGGGGGATGGGTGCACTAAAACACATACACCACAGCAAAATCCCTGAGAGAAACCAAGAGGGTAGAGCTAGGTTTAAGCCACTCCCAGACTCCATGACAACCCCAGGTAAGAGTAGGAGGTACAAGTGGGTGGAGTCAGAGAGGGAGGTGCCCTGCTCAACGTTTAAGTTTGAGAAAACAAACAAAGTAGGGAGAAGCAGCCAAGAGGGAGGCAGCCAAGGGAAAGGCAGCCAAGCAAGAAGCAGCCAAGAGAGAAGCAGCCACAAAGAGAGCAGCAGAAGAGACAAGAGCAGCCAGCACTGCAGCCAAGGAAGCTACAGAGAAGGTTCCAGGCAGAGGACCAAACAGACTGGCAAGAGGGAGAGAGAGAGAAGGTTGGCTTTGAGAAGGCTAAGGCAAGAGTGCTTAGACTCCTCTGATGAAGGGTCTGTCTGCAGGCAGTAGAAGCCCCAGGAAGGGAAGTGGAGATCTTACCCTGATTCCCTGTCTAGCTCAGAGGCAGAGAGAGTCACAAGCCACAGAAGCCTCAGCCAGGAAGGTGCTGCAACAAGACTCCAAGGTAGGAGAAAGAAAGCAGTAAAACCAAAACCCTGTGTTTCTTGCTCTGACTCTGAAGAGAGGTTTAGGCCTGGGAAAACCCGGATTAGGAAGAAGGGGTTTTCAGGAGAAACTGAACAGGAGAAGCCCGTTGAAGTCCTACCTAGAGGAGAAGGGGCCATTCAGTGGAATAGGCTGTTTAACCTGTTAAAGGACATTAAGCATAAAGTGCCCGAGCGTTTTCAAATTTTGCCAAGATGCAGCTCAGCAGAAAGCATGGAGGTAGAAATTAAAGAAAGTGACCTGACTTCAGCTTGTTCTGAGATGGACTGTGATATGTGCATTGTGGCTAAGTAATGAAAGCCTGAGAGCAGTGAGAAGTTAGGAATTGTAAATACATGTGCTTTATGATTACGGAATTGAGAAGCATCATAAAGGGAAAAGAAAAGAAAGCCTGTGTAAATAATTCCACTGCAACACTGGTTGTAAGCTTTGCTTTAATGGGAGAAGATTATCCTTTATTTTCTTTGACTTGAGTGTACAACTGCTTTAAAGATTTGTTACCCGCTTGCCACGGAAGCTAATAAAATTCCTGTGTGCTTTGAAACAACCACTTGGTTCATTTATCTCTATACACAACTACAATCCTTGGTAAAGAGGAATTCAAGATGGCTTCCCGTCCCTATTAGGCGACCGCCTGGTAGGGGCGCGACCGCCACAATAGGACGGACCACCTCTTGATTCAGATGAAAGGGGGAAACCATCTTAGGTAGGAACCAAGGATGCGTGCACAAGACCGCCCTATTCCTGTGAAACCTGGTGTAAGGAGCATTTGCCACCAATGCCTGCAGCTCACTGACCCAGTGGGCAGAGGTGAGCGTCACCAGGAAGACCACCTTCCAAGAGAGGTACTTGAGATGACAGGAGGCCAGTGGCTCGAAGGACGGAACCATAAGCTTACCCAGAACCACATTCAAGTCTCAGGTAGTTGCCGGGGGATGAATGGGAGGCCGCATAAGCAAGAAACAGGCCACGACTGGACAGAAGGACAGGGGCTGCCCGTCCATCAAATGATGGTGCGCTGCCAGCACACTGAGGTGCACTCTCACCAAGTTGGATTACAAGCCTGCTTGGGAAAGGTGCAGAAAGTACTGGAACACCGTTAGTACTGACGAGTAAAAGGGGCTGACCCCCCGATCCGTGCACCGGACGGAAAAGCAATGCTATTTAAAGGCATATGCTCGCCTCATGGAATCCTTGTGGAACACTAGGAGGACATCTTCAATGTCTCAGGCAAGATGAAAGTGGCCAAGGGATACCCTTTCAGCAGCCAGGCCATCAGGGCAAGGAACCCGGTTGGTGCAGGAGGGAGTCGTCCTCCTGCAATATTAGGTCCAGGGCGAGGCCCAGGGCAATCGGCAGTACCCAAGAGAGTCGGAACAACAGGGGAAAACACAGCTGCCAGACCTACCTGGGGGCAATGAGGATCACAGAGGCTTGATCCTTTTGAATCTTGAGAAGAATCTGGAGGGAACACATATAATAGTCCCTCGCTCCAAGAGAGGAGGAATGTGCTGGCTGCTAGTCAGTGCGGGGCCGGTATCCTGGAGCAAAAACGCAGCAATTGGGTGTTGCTGAGACTGGCAAAGAGGTCGAGTGTAGGAAAGCCCCACATTCGAAATAGGCAGTGCACCACTCGAGGAGTCAGCCTCCACTCATGAGGTTGGAAAACTTGACTCAGGTGATCCAGGAGGACATTCTTCTGTCCTGGAAGGTACACCACCCGAAGGAGCATCCCCCTCTCCCAGGCAAAGTTCCAGAGATGAATTGCCTCCTCGCACAAGAGATATGACTCAGTGCCTCCCTGCTTGTTGAGATAAAACATCGTCACATAATTGTGTTTGAACCAGAACGACCTCGTTCGATAAGTGGTTCTGGAAGGCCTGTAGAGCATAAGAATGGGTCTAAATTTGAGGAAGTTGATCTGATGAAGACACTCCGCTGCTGACCAGACACCCTGTGTCTGTAGACCTCTGTAGTGGGCTCCTCAGCCCAGTTTTGAAGCGTCTGTAGTAAGGATTACCTGAGGTGAAGGAGACTGAACAGGCATTCACACTAAGAGATGCTGCAGCTCCTTCCACCAATTGAGGGATGTCACCAAAAATGGGGTTATGCGGATGCTGTCATGGAGGCAGCCCGTCACTTGGGCCTATTGGGAGCTGAGGGTCCACTGGGCTGGATGCATGCAGAGGTGGGTGTCGAGCATGACATGTACGGTCGAGGCCATGTGTCCCAGAAGGCAGAGCATCAGGCGGGCCGGGGCCGCCGAGAGACTCTGCAGATCCTATGCCAGGGCTGCGAGGCCCGAGCTCAATCTATGAGATGGTCTTGGCCTGGACCATGTCAAGGAGAGTCCCTATGAACTCCAGATGCTGAGAAGGCTGCAGGTGTGAATTGGGATAGTAGATGACAAACCTCAAGTGTTCCAGGATGAGGATGGTGCGACACCCTGCCCCACGGACCTCGTTGGCGGAGCCGTCCTTTCTGAATCAGATATCCAGGTAAGGGAACATGAACACTCTCTGAAGGCATAGGTGAATGGCAACTACCATCAAACACTTTGTGAACACCTGGGGGGAGGGGGGGGGGTGGATGCCAGCTGGAATGGCAGGACATGATACCGGTAGTGCTGTCCTCCGATGACGAAACAGAGGTACTGCCAGTGCAGGGGATGGATCAGGATGTGATCCAAGGAGCATAGGAAATCTCCCTGCTGGAGGTCACCACGAACTGATTGAGGTCACCATAGATCCAAGATGGGCCGAAACCCTCCTGTTCTTTTTGGAACCAGGAAGTAGCGAGAGTAGAACTCAGTTCCTCTTTGAGTGAGGGGAACAGACTCCACCGCCTTGTCTGTCAACAGGCCCACAAGTTCCTGCTTCAGAAGTGAAGAGAGTGCACCCCGAGGAAGAACGGAGGTAGTGTCTGTTCATAGTAGAGGAGGTAATCCTCCCTGCCCACCTGTAGAGCTCAAGCATTGGTGGTGATACTAAGCCACCGTTGAGCAAAAAAGACCAAACGTCCCCTGTATGCCGCAGTTCCTTACCTTAGAGGAGAAGAGTGGCTATGTCCAAAGAGTCAAATACTCCACCCCAGCCTGCAGTGGACTCACTGGCTAGGGCTTGGGAGCCATAGGCTTACGAGGGCCATGCCCCTGACCCTTGGCCTGCTGTTTTGGTTGGGGAATTGGATAGGCCAGAAATTGGGGGCATGTTCCGTAAGCCTTCCTCTTTTTCAGGTAAAAGGGCTTTTTCTCCAAAGCCTTCCGTCGGGAAGGGTCTACAGTCTTCCTGGAGAGCCTAGTCCTGGTCATGAACTTGGACTCAAACTCTGCGGCCTTGTCCATCATGGGCTTGCCGAAGAAGTTCTCTTCCCAGCATGGGACATTGACCAGCTTGTCCTGAACCCATTGTTCCAGGTCTGAGGACTGTAGCCATGCCAGGCAACAGACACCAATGCCCACCGCAGCTACTCTCACCATGGACTCAAAGCTGTCATAAGCCGTCCGAGTCATGTATTTGAAGCATTCTTTGACCATCAAAACCAGGTTCCGGAACCACTGGACAGGTTCATCAGACAGCCCAGCTGAGAACCCGGCACGCATCTTTGCCAGGTCTCTCAAGTACATGCCCATGTACAGCTGGTAGGCCTGGATACAGGCCACAAGCATCGTACCTTGATAACACTTCCTACCATAGACATCCATGATGCGAGACTCCCTACCTGGGGGCACTGAGGAGTGCACCTTCTGGCTCTTGATTCGACACATGTCCGACTCCACCACCATTGAGTTGTGTGGCAGCTGTGTATTCTGGAAGCCCAGAGCTCTTGCAGACTTGATACATGGAATTGAGCAGTTTGCTCACTACAGGCACTGAAACTGGCGTAACTGGCGTCTCCCATATCCTGAAGAGTAATCTTTCAAGGATGGGAGGAATGGGCACCGTAAGTGCCTCCTTCGGGGGAGCCACATCTTTGCCGTGTCTCGCATTAACTCCTGGAAGGAGAGGTCCTCGGGCAGGGATCACTGATGCTCCTGCAGCGGGAATGGGTTTGAGGGAATATCCGGGGACTCGTCATTGGTTTCCCACTCAGAATCGGTATCGGAAAATACTTTAAGGATCTGGAAGGCATCAGTCCAGTGACTGGCGGGGGGAGTCAACAGGGGCCAAGGCTCACAGCGATCTGACCCTGAGGTCCCCAGTGACTTCCTCCACCAGTCACAGGACTGATGCTGGGAATTGGAGCCAGATTGGAACTGCTCCAGCACAGGCTGAACCTTTGTTGACAATGCCCCTGCAGTGGAGGGCTCGGTCGCCAGTACCAATGAACACAACGTACCGGTTGTCGGGGCATGCGACATGCTGCAGTGCCAGGAGGGCAGCAATGCTGCGCTCCAAGGAGACCATCCTGACCTCCAGGCCAGTTTGCTCTACTGGTACCTGCATGGGCAGTGAGGGAATCAGGTCCAATACCGGCTCCGTCAAAGGGTTCTGCTCGAGGATGATATCCTCAGAGGACCGATGCCAATCCCCTGAGGTCTTGGGAGTCTCCTCCCGCTGGGACAGCTTGGAAGGCTGCTCCCGGGCCTTGCCCTCTGCATCGACTCGGAGGTTTCGATGCTGGTGACCGTGGGACTTACCCTTCATCCTGGCCCCCGACGGCATCAATTCCCCGGATGACGCTGGAGCTGAATAGGAGGTCTTAGGGCCAAACAGCGACTCTCACTGCTGTTCATGATTCTTACAGTCCTTACTCGTCATCTGGAGACAGAGAGGGCAGGAGAAGTCATCGTGGTCGGGTGCCAAGGCACCGTAGGCAACAGTCATGACTGTTCGTGTGAGACGTAGTATGGTTACAATGATCACACTGCTCAAGATCACTGACAAAAGACATAGTGGGGAAGACAGCTCCAGCAAGGTCAAACTCCAATGTCTTGGTTAGGAGGGCATAAGAAAAACCTGTGCACTGAAGAGAAGAAAAAAGAAAAAGAGGAAACCCGAAAAAAACATGACACCGAGGTGACAGATCTGGGTACTGAGATGGTGACGGTACACGGCCGGAGAAGAGGATCACAAAAAAAAATCATGTTAAAAATTTTACTTTTTCTGGGGGTACAGACTACATATCTGATGGGCTCTGTGGAAAAAAGAAGAATGAGGTAAGATGGCACCTTTGAGCGAGAAGGTGACCACACATGCATGGTAGAACTCCCAAAGGCTTTCTATTAAAGTTGGAGAGTGGATATCATGCGGGCTCCATTGGTGCCATCACCCATATGTGAGGACTGACCTTCCTGCTCATTCCTGGAGAAACCTTATTATCAGTGTATTATTAACAGATTTCAAAAAAAGATTTTTTTTTGTCGAACTCCACTCTAGAGACCACTCATCTCTTGGGCCTATTCATTCACTAGAGTCCTTTTTATTGTTAAATATATCTCAAATAGGAATGGAGGAGTAGTCTAGTGGTTAGAACACTGGCTTGGTAACCAAGCAACAATTCCCACTAGCACTCCTTGTGACCTTGGGCAAGTCACTTAACCCTCCATTGCCTCAGAAGAAAGGCCTGGCAATCTACTTCCAGTCACACTGCCAAGAAAACCCAGGAGCTTCTGGGTTGCCAGGAGTCAGCACTGACTCAAAGGCACACATTGTATATCTAAAATAATCTAATCAATTCACTTCTAATCAGTCCACATTCGACATTTTACATCCCTTTTAAGGCCTGACACAGCGCTATGCTTCAGACATTTAAAATTATACTTTAATGTCCTGCATCAAGGACACCCTAAAGTGAAGGTCACTATATGTGTAGATCTTTCTGACAACCAATGCCTCCCCATCTGGACTGAAGAGCGGTACACGTCCTTCACTTGGCATGACACAAACTACCCCTGCATATTAAGCAACTAGAGCTCTTGACCATCTTCTATGACCTACAAACATTTAAGGAATAATTCTGATCTAAATAGCCTAATAATCAGAGGAGTGGACTAGGAACCCGTTTGAATCCTACTATTGTTCCTTGTGATGTTGGACAAGTAAATAAATTGTCTACTGCCTCAGGTCAAACGTAGGGGTTGATATTCAGATGGATTTTTATGGTTTGTAACACCTGCAAGCCGCATAAATCCCGGAGACCCTGATATTCAGCAGCACTATCTGGATAATGCCATTGAATATCCCCACAGATCACAGTAAAGATGCCCAGTTAATTCCGGTATAGTCTGTGGGTGGGGCAACGGCACTCCTGCAACTAATCCAGCTAGTGGCGAATTTCAGTCTACTAATCGGATTATTGTCCACATAAAGTTAGGACAAATGAATGTTCCTGCCTGATGTGATCTCCAAATTCCATGCCAGCCAGTCTATCATCCTTCCAGCCTTCTTCCCAAGCCAAACACCAGCCAGGCAAATGCTATTCTACATACAATGGACTATAGATAGTGAAATTAGACCTTACCTGCTAATAGGCTTTCCTTGAGGAACTCCAGTCCAGTCCCGCACCTCAGGGTTGAGTACCTCTTCCAGCAGCATGGAGACTGAGCATGTCAGAACTCTGATGACCCCTAGCCTTCCAGTAATCTATTGACAAAACAGACTCACAGGAGCAACAAATAAGAAGTTAATAACGTAATAAAAATAACAATCCTACAAGAAATTTTCCCAGGAACTCCACTTCCCCCAGACAGTCCTCTGTTTGGCCCATCCCCAGATGGAAAACTAACCACCCCAGAGAGACAACCCAGTATAATAATCTCTACTTTTTCCTTCTTTTTTTTGTAAATGGTAAAAAAGAACTTACTTAGAAAACCAACAACAAACTCCAAAGAACTACAAGTCATTGAAGAAAACCCCAACGATCTCTTTGTTCCCTGGCCGACACACCTTAGTTAAAACTTCTTTCGGCCCGGGATAGCCTACACACACAGAAATACAGAAGGGAGGGTTCTGGGACTGGACTGGAGTTCCTCAAGGAAAGCCAATTAGCAGGTAAGGTCTAATTTCACCTTCCTTATGTGGCAAGGTCAGCTATCCTGAGAGTGGGGGAGGTGAGAAGCATAACAAATTCACCCTAGTTAAGGGTCCCCTTCTAGGAGTGCAGGGAGAGAAAGCCACAGCCAGGTTTCAAAGACAGAAAACCCCCAGCTGGAACAGGTTTCAGCCAATGACTGATAAAGTAAGAAATGGTGCAGAGATGAGGGGTTTGGATTTGTTAGGAACTGGGGCACATTCTGGGGAAAGGAGGGGCTCTTCCGAAGGGATGGGCTTCACCTTAACCGGGATGGAACCAGGCTGCTGGCATTAACCTTTAAAAAGGAGATAGAGCAGCTTTTAAACTAGATAATAGGGGAAAGCCGACAGTCGCCCAAGAGCAGATGGTTCGGAAGAATGTATCCTTGAAGGATACTACCAAAAGCAGAGAGGTTCGAAAAAAGAGTAAAGTAGCCCAAATGCCCTCAAGTATGGAGCAGACAGAGCTTAAAGATCCCAAATTACCCATGTCTACCAATAGCCAAATTAATATGAATAAAATACAGTCTCTAAAATGCTTGTATGCAAATGCTAGAAGTCTAAAAAATAAGATCGAAGAGTTAGAATATATAGCACTAAATGAGAGGTTAGATGTGATTGGAATATCAGAGACATGGGGGAAGGAGGACAACCAGTGGGACACTGTGATACCTGGGTACAAACTATATCGTAATGATAGAGCTGATCAAATTGGTGGAGGGGTTGCGCTCTATGTTAGAGAGGGCATTGAGTCAGAAAGGATTAAAGTTTTGCAGGAAACAAAATTTGCTGTAGAATCTCTATGGATTGAAATTCCATGTAAAAAGGGGAAGGCGATGGCGGTAGGGGTGTACTATCGACCGCCTGGCCAGAATGAACAAATGGATGATGAAATGCTCAAAGAAATCAAGGAAGCTAACAAAAGTTACAGCGCGGTAATAATAATGGGTGATTTCAATTACCCTGGTATCGACTAGGTCAGTGTCAGGGCAGGACATACTAGGGAGATAAAGTTCCTAGATGACATAAATGACTGCTTCTTGGAGCAGCTGGTTCATGAACCGACCAGAGGGGAAGCCATATTAGACCTAGTCCTTAGTGGAACACCAGATCTAGTGCAAGAGATAAGGGTGTTGGGGCCACTTGGCAATAGTGATCATAGCATGATCGCCTTTGATTTAATTAGTGGAGGAGGGATAGTAAGGAAATCCAGTCCTACCTTTTAACTTTCAAAAGGGAGACTATAATAAAATGAGGAAAATAGTTAAGAAAAAACTAAAAGCAGTAGTTGCAAAGGTTAAAGACTTACGTCAAGCGTGGGTGTTGTTGAAAAATACTATCTTGGAAGCCCAGACCAGCTGTATTCCACGCTTTAAGCAAAGTGGAAGGAAGTCCAAAAAACTGCCAGCATGGTTTAAAGGTGAGGTCAGAGAGGCTGTTGTTGCCAAGAAAGCATCTTTCAGGAAATGGAAAAAAGAGCCAAACGATGAAACCTGGAAACAGCACAAGCACTGGCAGGTCAAATGCAAGGCATTGATAAAGAAGGCAAAGAGAGAATTTGAGAAAAAGCTTGCTGCGGAAGCAAAAACGCAAAATAAAGATTTTTTCAAGTACATTTGTAGCAAAAAACCTGTGAGAGAGTCAGTTGGACCATTAGATGATAGAGGAGTTAAAGGGGCACTAAGAGGCGACAAGGCGATAGCGGAGAGACTGAATGAATTCTTTGCTTCGGTCTTTACCGAGGAAGATGTAGGGATGTTATCCAGGACTGAAGTGGCATTTAAAGGTGCGGAAGAATTGAAGGAAATATCGATACATCGGGAAGATGTATTACAACTATTAGATAAACTGAAGAGTAGCAAATCACCTGGGCCGGATGGTATTCGTCCAAGGGTGCTGAAAGAACTGAAATATGAGATTGCAGACCTGCTATTAGTAATCTGTGAACTATCATTAAAATCATCTCTAATACCTGAAGATTGGCGGATTGCCAATGTAACACCAATTTTTAAAAAGGGTTCCAGGGGTGATCCGGGAAACTACAGACCGGTGAGCCTCACGTCAGTACCGGGAAAAATGGTAGAAACCATCATAAAGAATAAAATTACTCAGCATGTAGATAGTCATGGCCTAATGGGAGACAGCCAACATGGCTTTAGACAAGGAAGATCTTGTCTTACTAATCTGTCATGTTTTTTTGAAAGTGTCAATAAACAGGTGGACAAAGGTGAGTCGGTTGATATAGTGTATCTGGACTTTCAGAAAGCCTGTGACAAGGTCCCTCATGAGAGACGTTTGGCAAAACGAAAGAGTCATGGGGTAGGAGGCAGTGTACTACTGTGGATCAGGAACTGGTTAAAAGATAGAAAGCAGAGAGTTGGGCTAAATGGCCAATTTTCCCAATGGAGAAAGGTGAATAGTGGTGTACCCCAGGGATCTGTGCTGGGTCCGTTGCTTTTTGACATATTCATAAATGATCTGGAAAGTGGAATAACGAGTGAGGTTATCAAATTTGCAGATGACACAAAACTATTTAAAGTTATTAAAACCCAAGATGATTGTGGAAAATTGCAAGAGGATCTTGATAAATTGGAAGACTGGGCATCAAAATGGCAGATGAAATTTAATGTGGACAAGTGCAAAGTTATGCACCTAGGGAAGAACAACCCAAACTATGGTTACACGATGCAAGGTTCCACATTAGGAAGCACCACCCAGGAAAAAGATTTAGGCATCATTGTGGATAGCATGTTAAAACCCTCGGCCCAGTGTGCAGCAGCGGCCAAGAGAGCAAATAGAATGCTAGGTATCATAAGGAAAGGAATGGAAAATAAAACAAAAGATATTATAATGCCTCTATACCGTTCCATGGTGAGACCGCACCTTGAATATTGTGTGCAATTCTGGTCGCCGTATCTTAAAAAGGATATAGCGTTATTAGAAAAGGTTCAGAGAAGAGCCACCAAAATGGTAAAGGGGATGGAAGGATACTCCTATGAAGAAAGGCTAAAAAGGTTAGGGCTCTTTAACCTGGAAAAGAGACGGCTGAGGGGAGATATGAGAGAAGTCTATAAATTAATGAACAGAGTGGAACGGATAAACGTAGATCGACTGTTTACGTTATCAGAATATAGAAAGACTAGGGGACATGCAATGAAGCTACAGGGTAAACTATTTAAGACTAATAAAAGAAAATATTTTTTCACTCAACGTGTAATCAAACTGGAATTTGTTACCGGAGGATGTTAGTGTAGCTGTTAGTGTAGCTGGGTTTAAAAAAGGTTTGGACAAGTTCCTGGAGGAAAGATCCATAAACCATTATTAAGAAGGGACCCAGGATATCAATGCTTGACCTAGTACAAGCATTGCAGAACCTGTGTCTTTTGGGGAAACTGCTAGGTACGTATGACCTAGATTGGCCACTGTTGGAAACAGGATACTGGGCTTGATGGACCTTGGTCTGACCCAGTATGGCATATCTTATGTTCTTATAAAGAGGGATTGCAAGCACGAGGACCAAAGCCCTTACTTTAGCAAGTGCACTGGTTATTCTAATACCAGAAGGCAGGGGGATTACCAACACCTGGAAAGAAAGAGGTGGGGTTAGAACCCTGGAGGAATAAGCCTGGGTTAGATTATGCAGAGAGAGGGAGACGAGAAGGAGAGCAGCCGGGAGAGCAGCTGACACAGAGGCAGAGAAAAGGAGCTGATTCTTGGAGAAGAGCTGAGCTACCCAGAGCTGAGAGACCTGAATTCCCTGCAACAGGTTGGCAACAGAGGTGGGGGCCAGGAAGTGGAGAAGCTTTCAGACCACCAGAGAGGTTGTCAGCTGAGCAGTCTGACCCGGTCGGTGAGTCAGAACCCATGCAGTTGGAAGAACCAATGTCAGAGTTGGGGGAAGAAGATTGCTTTATGGATTGCTCTCTGTGCAAAGCTCTGGACAGGAGGTCTTGAAGAAAAGCTAGCCCTGAAAGAAGTAATTCTCCTTGGAAATTAACCATATGGCACAAGCAGTGTGGAGGTAAATTCCTGGATGTTTTAAAAGAGAAATTTACTGCAACGTAAGCCTGATCAGGAAGCTCTGATTCATGCTTGTTTGTCACCTGTGTTTGAACTGTGCAACGGCAAGAAAAGCCAAGTTAGCTGCTATAAGAGTTTTTGCTTGCTCCTCTCCTATATGAAAAGCCTGCTAAGAGTTTTTGATAACAGCTTGGAATGTTTGTTTTGTTCTAAGTTTGGTTTCACGTAGAAATGCAGCCTAGAGAGGTTTTTGAGGCTGGCAGAAACCAAACTGCTGTAGAAGAATTAAGCTTGAATTTTTCTTTATGCTCTGATTAACAAGGACTAAAAAGGAAAGTGGCAGCCTAGTTTCTAAAGGCAATACTTCTGCAAGTAAGAGGACTTTAAGAAGCCATTTCTGAGTTCTTTTGGTTTGTTTGCCATTATTTGCTGTACCTTAAGCAAATCCTACAATTATAATCCTGTAAATGATACCTTGAACCTGCTGTGTTTTGTGTTATGGAAATAAACTTTCTGTTACAAGCCTTACACTCGGTTACCTCAACTACAAACCTTCTACTTAAAGCACCAACATATTTTAGCAGTACTACACTTCCCCGAAGCCAACACAAAGAAATAAGCTGCTAAGAGCTGATAGAAGAAGGAACCCTCAACCATCACGCCCCTCGACCACTAGAGGCAAGTGGCTTCGGGCGTTGTGCTTGTGACACTTATCATCCCTCCAGTCCAGTCCCCCATCTCAGGGATGTAACAAAGCCCCCTAATCACAGGAGGGACCTGCGAGCCTGACCTGAATCACTGCAGAACCGAACTTCGCATCCTCCTTTGTTTGCACATCCAACCGATAGTGCTTTACAAAGGTATGCAACGACGACCAGGTGGCCGCCCGACAAATCTCTTCCGGTGAAACCAAACTCCATTCCGCCCAAGAGGCAGCTTGCGCTCTGGAGGAGTGTGCCCGCAATCCCTGCAGGATCTGCTTCCCCTTCAACAGATATGCCGATACAACCGCTTCCTTAACCCATCTGGAGATGGAGGACTTAGCCGCAGATTCCCCTTTACGCGGACCACCGAACAGAATGAACAGTCGATCCGATTTTTGAAAGGAAAACGTCCTGTGCAAATAACATCTAAGAGTACTTCGGAGATCGAGAAGACGCAGCTATGGATCCTCTAAATCCTCCGATAAACCAGGTAAGACCGGCAAAACCACTGGCTGATTCAAATGAAACGGAGACATGATCTTCAAGAAAGACGGCACCGTCTGCAATACCACCTTTTCCTTAGAAAAAACAAGAAAATGCTCCTTACACGACAATGCCTCAAGTTCCAAAATTCTTCTGGCTGAAGAAATTGCCACCAAAAAATACCATCTTCAAAGTCAAATCCTTTAGGGAACAAGATGCTAACGGCTCGAAAGGCTGCCGTGACAATGCCGAAAGTACTAGGTTCAGGTCCCAAGATGGAACCAAGGCCCTTCTTGGCGGACGGATTGGCTTAACAGCTCTCAGAAATCGAACGACCTCTGGCTGCGTTCCCAAGGAAACCCTTTGGATCCTTCCTCAATAACACACTAACGCTGCTACCTGCACTCTCAGCAAGTCCCAAGCCAAACTTATCGAGACCCGCCCTCAAGAAATCCAACATTTACGGAACTGAAGCAGCCAAAGGCCTGCATCCTTTGAGTGGAGGAGTGGCCTAGTGGTTGGGGCAAGGTACTTCAGGCCGGAAGGTCGGGGGTTCAAATCCCACTAGAGGACAGCAACCTTGGGCCGGAAGGATTGGGGTTTCTAGTCTCACAGGTGCTCCTTGTGGTCTTGGGCAAGCCACTTAACCCTCAATAGCCCATGCTCCCTGTAAAATAGTTATCTCCAAGTTATAATGCCCTGTTCAATGTAATTTCAGTTTGTTCAATGTAAACCGCACTGATGCAGAATAGCGCGGTATATAAGAGAATGTAAATAAATAAATAAATCCTTTCTGTGCGCACCAGCTCTCAAAAATTCTCCACACCTGAATATACGCAAGGGAGGTGGACCTCTTTCGGGCCCTAAGGAGAGTGGAAATTACCTGAACAGAATAGTCTCGCTTTTTTAACCTTGCCCTCAAGAGCCATGCCATAAGCAAGAACCGATCCACCTGCAGTATTACTATTGGACTCTGCACCAACAAGTCTGGCCTGTAGGAGAGTCTCCACAGCTCGGCCGCCCTCAGCCGAACTAGATCGGCGTACCACAGATGCCGCAGCCAATCCGGTGCAATGACCACAACCAGTCCCCGGTGCGCTTCCACTCGCTGTACTACTCGACCTATGAGCGCCCATGGAGGAAAGACATAGAGGAGACCTTGAGCCAACCATCTCTGAACCAGCATGCCCAGTCCCTCGGACATTCTTTCCCTCCAAGGACTGTAAAACCAACTGGCCTTGGCCGACGTGAAGGTCACCATCAGATCCATGACCGGCTCCCCCCACCGGCACACGATCTGCTCGAACACCTCCTGATTTAGTTGCCATTCCGCAGGATCTAACCTCATCCGACTGAGATAATTGGCCACAATGTTTTCTGTGCCAGCTACGTGCACTGCTGAGATCGCCTGTAGATGAGCCTCCGCCCAAGACATCAGGAGTTCTACTTCAGTCTCCAATCTGGCACTGCCCGTGCCTCCTTGTCGATTTATGTATGCTACCATGGTAGCATTGTCCCAGAACACTCAAATCGCCCGAGCTCGAACCCTTGGGAGAAACTCTTGCAGGGCTCTCATCTCCAGTCGATTGATGGACCAAGTCCTCTCCTCCGGAGACCATCCGCCCTGTGCTACTCGTCCCTCGCAATGGGCCCCCATCCTGAGAGACTTGCATCTGTCGTCAGTGGAAGCCAGCATGGCGATTCCACTGGGACTCCCACTTTCAGGTTCCTTCCGCTCAGTCACCACTTGAGGGCTTTCCGCACCTCTCGCGGACATACCAGCTTGCAAGTTAGCGGCTTATGACCACCGCCGCAACAGAGCCCTCTTAAAAAGCCTCATGTGAGCCCGTGTCCAGGGAACCAGATAGATTGCTGCCGCCATGGTCCCCAAGAGCTGAAGATAATGCCATGCAGTTGGTTCCGCCATAGATAGAAATTGACGTACCAACAGCTGTAGAGCCACCACCCTCCTTTGAGGCAGGAACAACCGAGCCCCTCGAGTGTCGAACCGCGCCCCCGGGTATTCAAGGTCCTGAGAAGGGGGTCAAGTGACTCTTGTTGACATTGATGATCCAGCCTAATTCGCATAGGAAACGGATCACCTGCCCGGTTACCTGAGCACTTTCTTCCTCGGACTTTGCCCGAATGAGCCAATCGTCCAGGTAGGGATGCACCAATATGCCCTCGCGCCACAAGGCGGCTGCCACCACGACCATCACCTTGGTGAACGTCCATGGTGCCGTTGCAAGACCAAACAGCAATACTTCAAACTCAAAATGACCAATGGGTACTGCAAATCAAAGAAACTGATGATGATCTGGATGGATTGGAATAGGTAGGTACACTTCCGTGAGGTCCAGCGAGGTTAAAAACTCCCCAGCTCTCACGGCCATCATCACTGACCAAAGAGTCTCCGTATGAAAACGTAGAACCCGAGGACAGTGATTTACCTGTTTGAGATCCTTCCTTTTTTGGCACTATAAAATAAATGGAGTATCGACCGGTACCACACTGCCCTTCTGGGACCGGAACCACCGCCTGCAGCTCTAGCAGGCGCTGCAGCGTCTGCTGCACTCTGCATGCCTTCATCCACGCACAGCAGGGGGAAAGAACGAATGCTGCTGCGAGAGGCTTGGCAAAATCTAGCACGTAGCCTTCCCGAATCATGCGTAGAACTCACTGATCCGACGTATCTCGGACCCAGGCTTGGTAAAAATCCCTTAACCGACCTCCCACAGGATGCACCACTGCCTGGGACTCCCTCACTTCATTGCTGATTCCTCTGGGTCGACGTAGAGGCTGGTGTTGCATAATAACCTCTGCCGGCCCCCCGAAAAGTCAGTGCCCTGGCTGCAAAACGACCTCTCTGGAAAGGGGAAAATCTTACTGATTGAAAATGTCTAAACTCCCTAGCCTGACCCCGGTTAGGCCCTGAAGTCTGAGCCTGCTTCAGCTTATCCTCCAGAAGACGTCCACCTTTGGACTCCCTTAAATCTTTCACCAATTTCTCCAGCTCCTCTCCATTGTCTTCCCTTGAAAGGCAGCTTACTCAGGCAAGCCTTTGAGGACACATCTGCCGATCAGTTGCAGAGCCAGAGATAATAGCGAGCTGCTACCATAGAACCCATACTGTTCGAAAGCACCCTTACCAAATCATAAAACGCATCCGCAAGATAGCCGCTCCCGATTCCAACCTTGTGGCATCCTCCTGATTCTGCGTCTCCCCAGACAACCCCGGGAGACCTTGCGCCCAGAGCAAGCATGCTCACACCACTAGCGCCCCGCAAGCAGAGGCCTGTAGCGATAGCGCACGCTCACATCAAATGCTTGTTTCAACAGTACATCGAGCTTCCTATCCTGAGCATCCTTGAGCGCCGCACTGTCCTCAACCAGAATCGTGGTCTTCTTAGTTACTGCTGAGACCACGGCATTGATTCTTGGAGACCTAAACATCTCCCTTTCAAACCCCTTTAAGGGATACAGGCGGAACATGATGCGTGACCCTCTGAGCCCAATCTCAGGGAGCCCCACTTCTCCAGGATCATCTGCTTAATGACCCTGTGCAGAGGAAAAACCTTCTGAGATCTACGCACCACATGGAGTATCGTATCTTCTAGCGTCTATTCCTCGACAGCTCCCGCCGGAGGCATTTTGAGTGTCTTAAGCGATTCGGCAATGAGCCCTGCCAGTTCTTCTTTCCGGAATACTCTAACAATCCGGGACTCATCTTCCTGCTTGATCTCTCCCTCTTCGAGATCATCCTGGTCTATCCCCAGGTCTTGTTCCCCCTCGGAGAAAACACATCCAGCCTCCTCAGCTAAGTCACTCTCCCAACGCTTCTTGGCACCAGGCAACGACAAGTCCGGCTCCGCATCCAGAACATCCACCGGAGCCTCCCTCTTTTTAGCCTTAAGGCCTTTAGCTTGACTTTGTTGCTTTAAGCAAAACGCCTTATGAAGCAACAAGACAAATTCTGGAGAAAAATCACTGGGCACCGATATTCTGAACCCCTGCCCGGACGAAGGGCCAGGGGAACTTTCTTGCTGATCCTGCTCTAGCTCGAAGGCAGCCACATTACCACTCCCCTCTTTCCGAGGCGAGGGACCAGGCAGCTGAGATGCAGGTTCACTGACCATAGTATCTTCCTCCAACATACTCTGTTCTGCTGAGTGGGTCTCTGCAGCGCAGACCCCCTCAGCGGAAAGTGCACTTTGGCGCACACCACATGCCCCACATTGAGGCCTAGACGGCATGTCACGGTCAGAGGACACTACCCAAGAAAGAAAACAAAATCCTGCCTCTTTTTTTTTTCAAGTTAAACTTAAAAATAAATCAACATAAAATCTGTTATTAAAACCAGCAGAAACAAAAACCCCGGTGCTTAAATATTACCACGAACAACTCTTTATAGCCCAAAGACTAGAAAAACACTGCTTTTTTCCACTGTGGCCGCGATCTGCGCTTCCCACGCAAAGAAAATGGCGCCGAGAACCGCCGGACGCTTCCTAACAGGTTGCCTGCCACACATATGAAACCCCCCGTGGTCCCAGCTTCCCTGCAGCCTGAAAAACCGGAGCGCCCGACCTGCACGACTTACCCGATCGCCAGAAAAAAACCTGCTCTTCTTTGCAAGAAGAGCATGCATCTCGTTTGCGCCAATCTGTGCTGTCAGCCCCGATGGTACAACATTGTCTTGATTTCCATCATGAGTTTGAGCACTTAAAATGGACAGTGATTGATCATGTGCCGCGGGATCCGAGAGAGGGGGGGAGATCGAATGGCTCATTTGAGAAATTTAGAACAACGGTGGATCTTCACATTAAACTCAATTGCTCCTGCTGGATTAAATAAGGACATTGAATGGTTGACTCTTTAACCGCTATCCAATCCGTGTAGGGGTTCCCCTGTGATGTGGGGTTTCCCTCCTCTATGTGATTGGTTTGCTTAGAATGGGCGTTCCTATAATTGGCCTATCTGATTTGTAAGCCCTGACGTCACCCGCCATAGTTTCGGCGGTTTTGGAAGTTTGAAAGAATTAATACACTACTTTTGCATTGGGGACACTTGAAGCAGAAGCTTGTCGCTTCGAAACGTGCGCGTCGTGCCTGAGCAGATAAGTGTGGACCTCTTTCCAGTTTTTGTAGTTTTTGAGTGATAACATGGACAGTGTTTAATAGAAAACAAAATAAATAAAAGGGGTATGTACTGCGTGAGGTGTAGAGGAGTTCCCCCCTTTACCTTGCGGTTTATACCCGACAAAAAATTCGATGGTGATTGTAGTTGGGGATCAGTGGTATTCTTTTGATTATTGATATTTGTTGGAATACCTACGCTTTTGGGATTTTTTTGTTCCTTCTTTGCAAGAAGGCAGCTGCCAATCTGCCTGAACCAGTGGCTGCCTCAGTGACAGGATTTCCATTCCTCACCCAGCCCCGGGGGGTTCTGGAGTGGTAGAGAGCCCAAGACTCACCAGCCAGCAGCTCCTCAGCACTCAGAGTCAGGCCTGTAAGAATGATCTGCTGCTACTTTTTTTTTTTACCTGAATGAAGGGAAAAACGATCTCAATCTTTTTTTTTTTTACTTTACGCAGCCAATAGAGGAACACTAACACCACAAAGCAAATTAAAGTAATTTAAAAGTAATTTAAAGACTAATCCTTCTCAGTTGTCCCTTCAGTGAGTCCAAAACTAAGAATTCACCTGCTCCAGCTGCTTGGAGACTGAGTTTACAGGAAGGGTGGGGGTGGTGCCAGCTGCCTAAGTATCCTGATATCATCAAAGTTCTGACATGCTCAGTCTCCATGCTGCTTGCAGAGGTGCTCAACCCTGAAGTATGGGACTGGACTGGAGGGACGATAAGGAAATGCCCTCTCACCGGTATGAAAACTCACTCGACGTCTCCCGCGCTGTTAAAGGCACAGCGCTACCAATTTACACCCAAGGACCTTAGAAATATATCAGCCCTGCTAGAGCCAATATAAAGTAAGAAAACAATAAAAGAACAAACAGCAATTAGCAAACTGAGGGAGAAGCAGAGAATCGATCCTCTGTAGCTGCTGAGGACTGATAGACTGCTGGGTAACCCTCTGGGGGAGTGGCTTCACCTCTCAAAACTTCAGATCAGTCCTCAGTAGCTATAGAAGATTGACAACCCTACCTGTCCCTGGACTGGCCCGGAGAAGCGAATAGGAACATAAGATATGCCATATTGGGTTAGACCAAGGTCCATCAAGCCCAGTATTCTGTTTCCAACAGTGGCCAATCTAGGTCATATGTACCTAGCAGTTTCCCCAAGAGACACAAGTACCACCACCATAGTACAACAGGGCATAACCCAATGCTCATAATTGTTAATATCCTTTAACTCAAATAACCTAGGCACACAGATTGCCAAGCAAACACTTCTGAATTAGGTTTCAGACTGTCTTAAATTTTGGTACAGTAAAGTCAACATACTGCCTCCTGAGTGAATCAGCATTCACCATCTGTGGACAAAGATGGCCTCCATCAACCTTTGCTCAACCTTGCTTGCAAACATCTCTACAGCTTTGACCTGGTCCTATGTCCACACCTTCACAAAACATTATTTTATTTATTTATAGTCTCTTATATACCGCACTATTCAGCATCAGCGCGGTTTACATGTAACAAAAATGCTCAGAACAGTTGAACGCGTATGAGTTTTACAGGTAACAGGGCGCAAAAACTTGGATAACAGGGGAAAACTATTTACAAAATTTATTACATGGAGTCATAATAACAGTAGTTTCGCAGAAACATAACCACCACTAAGGGTTTGAGTATCATACTTGGTGTGTTGTTGAGATACCATAATTTGTATGGAAATGGTATCGCCAGGAGACTTTGGGCTCTAGGGGTTGTCGTTAGGCTCTATAAGGTGTTTGTTGAAGAGGTGGCATTTGAGGGCTTTCCTAAACTGTGGTAGGTTCTTAATGGCCCGGATCTCAGGAGGTAATGCATTCCAGCATCTTGGGGCACTGAGACTAAAGGCTCTGTTGGCTGTCGAATTGGTGCAAACAGTTACTGCCTTCGGGACTTTTAGGGAGTTTATAGCCGTGGATCTTCTTGCTCTATTTGGGGAAGTGATATGGATGAGTGAGGTTAAGGATGCAGGTGAGAGATTGTTAATAGCTTTAAAAGTGGTTATCAAGGTCTTGAAAACTATTCTGGCCTGGATGGGTAGCCAATTACTGCCTAAGGGATGGGCAGTCATCCTCCCTAAGGGACTGTGTGTCTGTGGACCAGCTGCTCTTCGCAACGTTTCTCCAAATTAACAAGTCATCTTCATATCCATTCACCTATTGTTCTCTTCCTAAGTCGTCCACTGCAGACAATCGAAGACAGCAACCCTGTACTCACCATGCAGTGTACTTGTATTCCTTCTGCTTGTCATCAGAGAAAGTGGATTTGCTTCCCTGTAAAGCATAGTTACTCACCTGTAACAGGTGATCTCCGGGAACAGCAGGAATTTAGTCTTCACATATGGGTATCGTCGGTACCGACGGAGCCTGCGCGGGAACGCTCCCCAGTGTCCAATAGGAAAGCTTTTAGGAGCATCCCACAGCGCCTGCGGGCTGCCTTCCCGCCTTTCCCAACTGTCCCTCTCCAGTTGAGGTTAAAGCTGAGACAAAAGAGAGAGGGAAAGAGAGAACGAGAGAGAGACAGAGAGATACAACTCCTAGGGGAGGTGGGTGGGTTGTGAAGACTAAATTCCTGCTGTTCCCGGAGATCACCTGTTACAGGTGAGTAACTATGCTACCTCCAGGAACAAGCAGGAATGTAGTCTTCACATATGGGGACTCCCTAGCTGCAGATGCCAGGGAGAAGGCCCCAGAAGTTGTGTGCCCCTGTGAAAGGGCTCCACTTCCCCCCATGGATCTCTGGCATCCTATCAGGGATGGTGGGTAGGAGTTGATTAAGTATGGAACAGATGTTGAAGAACAGCCTGACCAAACAAGGAATCCCGGCGGGAGTCCTTGTCTAAGCAGTAATGGGCTGTGAAGGTATGAACCAAAGCCCAAGTAGCTGCTCGACAGATGTCGTCGATAGACACAGAGTGAAGATGAGCCATAGAGGCTGCCATGGCTCTCACATTGTGAGCTCTGACATGGCCTTCAAGAGGAAGGTTCTTACTCTCATAGGCAAAAGATATACACTGTGCAATCCAGCTGGACAGTTCTTACTCTCATAAGCAAAAGATATACACTGTGCAATCCAGTTGGACAGTGTTCTTTTGGAGACTGGAAGTCCCAAATGACTAGGATCAAAAGCAACAAAGAGTTGAGAGGACTTTCTATGTTGCTGTGTCCTTTGCAAATAAAAGGCCAAAGCCCTTTTACAGTCCAAAGAATGAAGATTCCTTTCTGCATTTGAGGCGTGAGGCCTTGGAAAGAATACAGGAAGGTAAATCGCTTGGTTTAAATGAAAAGGTGACACCACCTTTGGCATAAAGTGTGGATGAGTCCTAAGGACTACCTTATCATGATGGAACCTTGTATAAGGAGGATCAGTCACCAACGCTTGCAATTCACTGATGCGACGTGCTGATGTGACTGCAATAAGAAAGATGATCTTCCAGGAAAGGAATTTGAAAGAGGTAGTGGCTAATGGTTCAAAGGGCGGTTTCTTGAGCTGCCCAAGACCAGATTTAAGTCCCATGTCACTGGTGATGGCTTAATGGGAGGTTTAGTTAAAAGAAGGCCTCTCATAAATCTCGCTATGAGAAGATGAGAGGAAATAGGTTGACCATTTAGAGGCTTGAAAGAAGCTGCGATAGCACTCAAATGAACTCTCACTGAATTGGTCTTAAGCCCTCCATTTGATAAATGAAGGAGATACTCCAGTAATGATTCCAGAAGTATCGCAAGAGGGTAAAGACCCTTCTGCGAGCACCATATGGTAAACCATTTCCACTTAAATGCATAAGAACGTCTTGTGGAAGGCTTTCTGGAAGCATAAAGGTTAAGACCGTGAAGTTCTAGGCTTTCAGCAACCAGGCCCTGAGATGCAGAGACTGGGGATTGGGATGCCACAGCATCCCATCCTCTTGAGAAAGGAGATATGGAGCAGATCCTAACTCCAAAGGCGGAGCTTGAGAGAGATGTAAAAGCAGAGGGTACCACATTTGCTATGAGAATCATATGACCTCTGTCTCTCTGAAGCTTGAACAGGGTTTTGGGAATTAGGGGAATGGGTGGAAAGGCATACAGGAAGTCCTGACCCTAATGGAGGAGGACAGCATCCCTGGCCTGACAACCCTGAGCCGGAATTCTGGAACAGAACCTGGGAAGTTTGGCATTTAGCGGAATTGCAAAGAGGTCTATGTCCGAGGTTCCCCAAATTTGAAAAGTTTTGGCCACCTGGTCTACATGGAGAGACCATTCGTGTGGAAGCAGAACTCAACTGTGTCTGTCTGTCCAAGAGTTTTGAATGCCTGGAAGATACACCGCAAGGAGATGAATCTGATGCTCTCTGGCGAGGGCCCATATTCGCAAAGCTTCCTTGCATAGCGACAGAGAGCCTGTTCCGCCCTGCTTGTTCACATAGAACATGGCTACTTGATTGTCTGTTTGAACTAGGACTGTCTTGTAGCTGAACTGGGGGTGGAATACTCGAAGAGCAAGGAAGATTGATCTGAGTTTCATGAGATTGATGTGTAGATAGGCCTCCTGTGGAGTCCAGGTACCCTGGGTAGAGAGGCCTTGCAGGTGGGCTCCCCAATCCACCTTTGAAGCATCTGTTGTTAGAGTGGCTTGGGGTGGGGGTTGCTGAAAAGGAGACCTCACCAAAAGGTTTTGGGGTGACTGCCACCATTGGAGGGACAAAATAAGGCGTTCTGAGTTTGCTATTTTGTCTGACAGGCAACTTAACAACTGAGTCCACTGAGTGGATAAAGTCCACTGGGCTGCCCTCATATGGAGGCGAGCATAAGGAACCACATGCAAGATCTCATGAATAGGTAAGGTAGCTGCCTCCTTGGGAGCTTTAGGGTATTGTAGGATTTCTAATTCCTTTGCCCTAGGCTCTTTTTCAGGAGCCACTGTGATGGAAAGACCTCGGGCCACATCTCGGATAAAATCCTGAAAGGACATATCCTCTGGTGGAGACATCCTACGCTGAGGAGAAGAGGAATCCTCGGGAAGAAGTACTCTGGTATCGGCAGAGCTTTCAGAGTCTTCAGACTCATCCGAGGATTCGAAGTATCTCCAATCCGGGTGATCGTGCAAGGCACGGTACTGGTACCGATCGAAGTCAGCATTGGAGTGGTCCGGTACCGACTTGTCGATGCCGGATAGAGACGCATGACTCGGTCCCGGTAGAATACCTGCCAATGTCGATGCAGTTGGTGCCGATACCGGAGTCGGTGCCGGTACTGGCTGAATTGTCTGAAGCAGTTTCAGGGGCATCGAGGCTGTGAGGAGAGCCGCCAGACTGCGTTCAATAGCCAAGAATCTCTGGTCTATCAACGCTGCTAATGCTTGGGTATCGGTGCCAGAAGAAGCGGCCGGCACCCCAGATCATGGCATCAGTAGTTCTGCCGAGGTTGAAGCATCGAGAACATCCTGGAGCCCCGTTAGTGCTTTGGAAGCCGAAGCCTCCCGCTGAGGCAATTTTGCTGGTGAAAGTCCCTCAAGGGCAACGCCAGAGGCATCTCGATGTTTAGAAGGAGTCTACCCTTTGAGGACCGGCTAGATTTATGTTTAGTTACCTGAGATCTATGGGAGGAAGACAAAGCCCTGGAATACGTTGATGCCACTGAGGCTGCATCGGAGGGAAAAAGGGTGCTAAGTTTAGCAGCTCGGTTTTGCCGTCCCCTTTTCAACATCATCCCACAGGCAACACACTCTGAAATAGAGTGGTCAGGACCTAAACATTTCAGGCACCACTCATGGGTGTCAGTGACGGAGATGGTACCACCACACTTAGAACACCTTTTAAAACCCGAAGCAGGTTTTTCCATTTTGAAGGAAAAAGTTGGGCCTAGTGCCCAAAATGGCGTGTGGCACCTGAGGAGAAAATTACCGGAAAAGACTCCAGAAAGAAAGTTGGGGGTTTTTTTGAGAAAAAAAGAAAGAAGAACCGGCGGTATCGGTGTAGCGTCGAGGGAAGGCAGACACGACCACAAAAAAGAAGAATCAGAAGGGAATTTTTTTCTGCGGTGACAGGATGTGCGACCTGTCGGCTCCACGGAAAGCGAAGAACTGGAGAGGGATAGTTGGGAAAGCCGGGAAGGCAGCACGCAGGCACTGTGGGATGCTCCCAAAAGCTTTCCTATTGGAACCTGGGGAGCGTTCCCGCGCAGGCTCCATCGGTACCGACAATACCCATATGTGAAGACTACATTCCTGCTTGTTCCTGGAGATTGACTGTTCTCTGCTGAGAGAAGGGGAATGCAGTCACACTTTCATTTATTCATTATGAATTGTTAATAACTAAGTTATAGACTGAGGGGAGGTGATGGGAGGAATTGTCTACCAGCATGGGGACACCCGTGCATGCTTAGGGGCCTCTCAAAAGCTTGCCTTAACTATGGGAGAACATCCACACACCAGAAGCCATCAAGATGGCATCACCTATGCAATATGGATATTTTCTCCTGCTAATACAAAGAACCCCCACGACAGATAGGCAATTCTGATTTTTCCAACTACTCATGACAAAAAGATTAAGAAAAATGTTACCTATTTTCATTATTTATGACAATATTTTTCAGTCCAGCAGTTTCTCCCTATGTAGGATACAATCTTATATGGGTAAATAAACATTCACACTATTTCATACACACTTTTTAAAATTGTATACAGTTTATTCTTTCAGTCTTACCAAGTTCAGCAGATTTTTTCTGGATCTCTAAAATAAGCTTTTGTGAATTATCTTCACTTTCCTTCAACCTATTAAAATTGATTTTGGATAGTTTAAGAAAAAGGTTTTACACAACTGAATTTACAAGCTAACTTAAATTTTAACACAAGATTGTTACCTTTCTTTTTCTAATATCAGCTGTTCTTTCAAATTACAAATATTAATTTGAAGTTCACCCACAGCCGATGCATGTAAGGCTTTAGTTTCTTTAAGCTCTTCCATCTCTGCTTCTTTATCTTCAGAGACTTGAACTAATTTTGTAAGCGCAGTCTGTAATTCTGTCTCCAGATTCTTCTGAATAGCCTAAGTTAAATAAGATATAGAGCTAAAACACTGTGGCCCCTATTTACTAAGCTATGTTATCTGTTTAACTATGCAGTAATAGCACAGAGTCACATTAACAGTTATTGTGCCAAGTTAAATGTCATTTTGGGCAATGTAAAGGGCAGGGACTGCATCTTGGAGTTGATAAATGGTAACAAACTTTGCTCTGCATTAACTTTGTGCCAAACCTCTCAAAAGTGCAGGGTAAATGCCCAACCATTACCACAGAAAGCGAAGTTGCTTACCTGTAACAGGATTTTCCAGAGACATAAGGAAAATGCAGCCACACTGTATGATGACGTCATCAATGCAGTCTATGTGCTGGGGCTCTCCCTGTCTTAGAGTCTTTTGGGCTTCTCCAGACCTAAGTGAATGTTCCTGCCCATGTTCCCTGTAAGTATTAGTGTATGTGTCTCATATCCCCGCGTGTTAAATGTATCCCCCAATTGTGTTGTGACCGCTTTGATTGAAGGATAAGGCGGTATACAAAACTGTCTAAATAAATAAAATAAATAAATAAATAGTTAACATGGAAATGTCATTTTGGGCAATGTAAAGGGCAGGGACTGCATCTTGGAGTTGATAAATGGTAACAAACTTTGCTCTGCATTAACTTTGTGCCAAACCTCTCAAAAGTGCAGGGTAAATGCCCAACCATTACCACAGAAAGCGAAGTTGCTTACCTGTAACAGGATTTTCCAGAGACATAAGGAAAATGCAGCCACACTGTATGATGACGTCATCAATGCAGTCTATGTGCTGGGGCTCTCCCTGTCTTAGAGTCTTTTGGGCTTCTCCAGACCTAAGTGAATGTTCCTGCATTCCCTTTGGTAGCTCTGTACCTCCAGTCTGTTTCATAGCTTAAATTCTTAGGGCCCGATTTTCATTTAGGCAGGCTATGCGCCGCATCGGCCCATAGCCTGCCTGTCGACCCCCTTAAACCAGATTTTCACTTCCACGGCAACAGAAGTGAAAATCCGGGTTTAGCCTGACACACTGGCAGCTGCCAAGGCTAAGCGGGTAGCAGCACTTTTCTATGCTACCCGGTTAGCCCAAGATGGCAGGAGTGAAAGTGTGGCTGCATTCTAGTGCTGTTTACAGAGAACCCCTGCTACAGGTAAGCAACTCTGCTTTCTCTGTAGACAGGCAGGGGAATGCAAGCACACTGTATCATGAATCCAGAGTTGAGGGCCAATTGTAGTATTCGTTGGTTGTTGGCCTTGATGGTAAATGGGGAGATGGTGAACTATGAGGTTTCTTTCACCATTTCCTTTGTTTGGGACAGCTTGAACAAAGGACGCATCTTGGGCTGCCATTTGTCAAGGCTGTAATGTTTAGTGAAGGTGTGTGGAGATGCCCAAGTAACTGCCTTACAGATATCCTGAAGGAATGCTGCACTAAGAATGGCTATGGAAGAGGCTCTGGCCTTTAAATGAAGGGCATCAATGTGTCCCAGAGGTGGCAAGTTCAAGTGGAGGTAGCAGAAGGAGATGAACTCTCATATCCAATTGGAGAGTGTTCGCTCCAAGACTGGCTTGCTGGACTCACTGAGATAGCATAGTTACTCACCTGTAACAGGTGATCTCCGGGAACAGCAGAAATTTAGTCCTCACATATATGTACATCGGTACCGACGGAGCCTGCGCGGGAACGCTCCCCAGCGTCCAATTAGAAAGCTTTTGGGAGCATCCCACAGTGCCTGCATGCTGCCTTCCCGCCTTACCCAACTGCCTCTCTCCAGTTGAGTTTTAAAGCTGAGACAAAGAGAGAGGGAGAGGGAAAAGGAAAAAGATAGATAGAGAGGTACAACTCATAGGGGAGGAGGGTAGGTTGTGAAGACTAAATGAAAATTACACTTACCTGGTAATTGTAGTTCCTGGAGGGTCCAGTTTAGTCCTCCACATCTGGGTAGTGCACCTCCTCCTACAGCACGGAGACTGGACCAATCAGAGTCTTATTCTCATGATGTATCCTGCTAGAGCTCCCATCAACCCCCCAGTGAACTAGTAACAAAGCAGACTTAAAGAAGCAACACATGAAAGAAGTAAATATAGTAAAGTTTATCATAACCAAATCCCTTTACAGTGACAATGACTCCCTGCCCAAACGAGGAAGCCAAGACTCTGCACAGCGCTTCTGCCGGCCACCCGACACAGCAGTAAGCAAGCGATCAAAAAGAAGGCACCGATGACACCTAGTAATACGGAGAAGCCCTAGAAATCCCCACCAGAAGGGATTCCCCAAAATGTCTCAGAGAACTCACCGTCGCCCTGCCGAGCGCACGCCGGATGAAAAGAAAGCAATAAAGAGAAGGGAGGGAAGGAGGACTAAACTGGACCCTCCAGGAACTACAATTACCAGGTAAGTGTAATTTTCATTTCCTGAGCGGTCCTCCAGTTAAGTCCTCCACATCCAGGATGTAACAGAGCAGTTAGGAACAGGCGGGACCCTGTAAACCGGCGCGCAAAACCGCCGATCCAAAACAAGAATCCCGAGTGGCTGACACATCCAACCGGTAGTGCTTGCTGAAAGCATGGAGAGACGACCAAGTAGCCGCCTTGCAAATCTCAACCGGCGGAACCAGACTATGTTCTGCCCACGACGTCGCTTGCGCTCTGGTAGAGTGAGCCCGTAAATCCAATGGAACCGCACGCCCTTGCATAATATAAGCGGAGGAAATCGCCTCCTTAATCCACCGAGAGATAGAAGACTTTGCCACAGCCTCGCCTTTCCGGACCCCGCCAAAGAGGACAAACAAGCGATCCGACTTGCGGAAGGTTTCCGAAACCTTTAAATAACGACGTAGAACCCGTCGAACATCAAGGCGATGCAATCCCGCCTCCAAATCGCTCGCCGAGTCAGAGTGAAACACCGGAAGAAAGATGGACTGATTCAGATGAAAAGGAGATACCACCTTCGGAAGAAAGGACGGAACTGGCCTCAACACTACTCAATCTCTAGAAAAAGATAAGAATGGTTCCCTACAGGAAAGCACCTGCAACTCCGAAATGCGCCTTGCCGAACAAATGGCCACTAGAAAGACAGTCTTTAGGGTCAGATCCTTGACCGACGCTTGCCGGAGAGGTTCAAAAGGCGGACGAGCCAAGGCTTGCAGGACCAGATTCAAATCCCAAGGAGGAATAACGACCCTGCGCGAGGGTCAAAGACGGAAAACTGCCTTCAGAAACCGCCGAACGTCCGCGTGCATCCCCAAAGAAACTCCAAGCACCTTGCCTCTGTAGCACGCGAGAGCCGCCAGCTGAACCTTTAAGGAACTGGCGGCTAGCCCTTTATCAAAACCGTCTTACAAGAAACTGAGAAGCATGGAAATAGAAGCCGTCGCCGCCCGAATCCTACGGCGCGAACACCAGTCCTCAAAAATACGCCACACGCGGACGTACGCGAGGGAAGTGGACGTTTTGCGAGCTCGCAGCAGTGTAGAGATAACCGAAGAAGAATAGCCCTTCTTCCTCAATCGAGCCCTCTCAATGGCCAAACCGTAAGCGAGAACCGAGCCACATGAGGCATCCGCAGGGGTCCCTGAACCAGCAGATCAGGCAGGACTGGAAGCCTCCAGGGAAAACCGTCGACTAAGCGAACCAGATCTGCATACCAGGGACGCCTGGGCCAATCCGGAGCCACAAGGAGCACCCGTCCGCGATGCGCCTCAATGCGCTGGATCACCCTGCCAATCAACGCCCACGGCGGGAAGACAGAGGAGCCCGTCCGTCGACCAAGGCTGAATGAGGGCATCTATCCCTTCGGACATGCGTTCTCTCCGCCTGCTGTAGAACCGTCCTGTCTTGGCCGTCTGAAACGTTGCCATGAGGTCCATCAGCGGAGGACCCCACCGGCCAATGATCTGCGCGAAGATCTGCGGGTGCAGCTCCCACTCTCCAGGATCTACATGCACCCTGCAGAGAAAATCCGCCATGACATTGTCTTTTCCCGCGATATGGGCCGCCGAAATCGCCGACAGACGAAGCTCGACCCACTGGAACAACGCTTCCGCCTCGTTCTCCAAGGCCACGCTTCCTGTGCCGCCTTGCCGGTTGATGTACGCTACCGTCGCCGAATTGTCCGAGAGTATTCGGACCGCTCGTCCCTGCAGAGCCGTTTCGAAGGCCTCCAGTGCTCTCCGCACCGCCCGAAACTCGAGCCGATTGATCAACCATGAGGCTTCCTGGGCTGACCATGTCCCCTGCGCGAAACGACCCTCGCAGTGGGCACCCCAGCCGAGCAGACTGGCATCCGTTATCACCGGAACCCACCGAGGCTGTTCCAGGGGCAGACCCACTTGCAACGTTCGGGGACACCTCCACCACCGCAGCGCCCGACGAACACGGGTCGGACAAGGCAACCGTTTGTTGAGCAACTCCGTTTGGTTCGACCAACGACGCAATAGAGCTCTCTGGAGCGGACGCATGTGAAACCTGGCCCAGGGAACAACCTCTAGAGTAGCCGCCATCGTCCCCAACAAGCGCAGGTACCACCAAGCAGAAGGAGCGGGCATTCCGAGGAAAGAGCACACGAGACTGAGCAAGGTCTGAACACGCCGGGGCGGTAAGCAAACCAACCCTTTCGCTGTGTCGAACTGAACCCCGAGATATTCGAGGCACTGCGTCGGCACTAACTGACTTTTCTTGGCATTGACCACCCAGCCGAGAGATTGCAAAAGAGTGACCACTTTCCTTGTAGCCTGCAAGCTCTCCTCTTTGGACTTTGCTCGAATCAACCAATCGTCTAGGGAAGGGTGGACCAGGACGCCTTCCTGCCGCAAGGCAGCGGCCACTACTACCATGATCGTGGTGAAAGTACGCGGAGCCGTCGGCAATCCGAAGGGTAGAGCTTGAAATTGAAAGTGCCACCATGGGAACGCGAACCGTAGGAAACGCTGATGCACCGATCGGATAGGAATGTGCAAATAAGCCTCGGACAGATCCAGAGAAGTAAGGAACTCCCCTTGACGTACCGCCACGATGACAGATCGCAGAGTTTCCATCCGGAAATGGGTCACGCGGAGACAACGATTGACGCCTTTGAGATCGAGAATAGGACGGAGGGACCCGTCTTTCTTTGGCACCACGAAATAAATGGAGTAGCGCCCCAGCCCGTGCTCGGCCGCCGGAACGGGAACCACCGCTCCCAAGGCGAGAAGACGATCTAACGTTAACCGAATAGCTTGCTCCTTGAGCTGGCCTTTGCTGGGAGACAAAACGAAAGAATCTCGAAGGGGGCAGGCAAACTCCAGGGCATAGCCGTCCCGGACGATCTCCAATACCCATTGATCTGAAGTGATCCGATCCCAGGCAGGCAGAAAATGCCGAAGCCGACCCCCGATAACAGGACAGTCCTGCGGGATCTGCCTGGCGTCACTGCGGTTTGCGGGAAAAGGAGGATGAAGACGAAGAGGCGGCAGAGGCAAACCCTCTGCCCGCTCCCCGGAAGTCGTGAAACCCCTGAGATCGGTACCCAGACCTACCACGCTGGGAACTCCACAAACGGGATGACCGAAACCTCCAAAAGTCCCGAGACGGACCTTGAGGGGCCGACGAAGATCTACCAAGCTTAGGCTTATCTTCCGGGAGCCGGCCACCTTTCGAGTCCCCCAGATCTTTCACCAACTTATCCAGATCTTCGCCAAACAACAACTTCCCCTTAAAGGGTAATTTACTGAGGCGGGACTTAGATGAAGCATCAGCAGCTCAATTTCTCAACCAAAGGGACCTGCGTGCCGCGACCAAGGAGGCCATACTATTAGCCAATGTCCTAATCAAATCATAATGAACATCCGCCAAGTAAGCTGACCCAGATTCCAAACGGGTCACTTCTAACAACTTTTCCTGGTCTAAACCGGAATCATGACCTAAACGCTGAGCCCATCTTAAACACGCTCGAGCCACCCAGGCACCACAAATAGACGCTTGCAGAGACAAGGCATTGGTTTCAAAAGCCTGCTTTAACAAACCGTCCACTTTCCTATCCTGCATATCCTTCAAGGCCACACTGCCTTCGACTGGAATCGTAGTCTTCTTGGTGACCGCAGATATTAAAGCGTCAACGCGCGGTGATTTAAACCGGTCCTTATCCTTGTCCGCTAGAGGATACAACCGGTTCATCGTATGAATGCCCTTCGGATCGGATTCGGGCTGATCCCATTCCGTCTGAATCATCTGAGTCACCACACGAAGCACAGGAAACACTACCTGAGAATCCCGGATGGCTTGAATGAGGGGATCTTCTAGACCTTCCTCCTCCGCCGAGGGAACTGAAGCAACATTGAGCATCTGAAGAGACTCTGTAATTAACGGAACTAACTCCTCTCTCCGAAAAACGCGAATGATCCGGGCCTGATCTTCAGGATCGGGGATTTCTCCCTCTTCTAATTCCTCACTGATGTCCTCGGCATCCACCGCCAGCTCAGGGTCCTGCCAGACGACGTCCTCACTCTCAAAGGAGAGGCGAGAGCGTTTAGTAGGCTTCGGGACCGTCCGCTGCCCCTCGTCACCCAAACGGGAGGGGAGGGACAACAGAGAAGCCCCGGCTTCTCGGAGCTTGCCCAGACGGCCCAAGTGGAACGCCTGATGCATCAAAAGAACAAAATCTGGAGAAAAATCCAGCGAGGAAGAAGGTGAGACACCCTTGGACAAGGGAACCCCCTGCCCCTTGGACGCCACAGGGGAAAGGGGAGCATGAGTACCAGGGGACGACCCCCTGTCAATCTGCCGGGCAGGACTAACACGCTCTAACAAAGTCTTGCCTTCCATGTGTGGTTCTAGTTCAGGGGAGACGGATATGCAGCCTTTACAAACCCCTGAGTCCGACAGAGCCCCTCTGCGGGACCCGCAGACTAAGCACTGCGGCCTTGTAGACATGGAGACAAGGAGTCACGAGGCCAAACAGGAACAAAAACTTGTGAAAAGGAGTTTCCCTTCTACTCCTGGTTTTTTTTTTTTTTTTGTGCTAGCAGCGTTATAAACAAAAGCTAGGTGAACAAGGACCGTAAGTTATGAAAAAATAACAATGCCGGCACCCACTGAAACCCCCTTAGCGCAGAAACTCAGAACCACGAGAAAAAAGCGGGAAACAGAAAAAAACACCGGCGCGAACAAAATGGCCGCCGGCACAGACGGGGAAGAAAGAAAACGGCGGGAAAAACAGCACTGACTACAGCGCGATCAGCAACCCGTCGAAATAAACAACAAAGAACAAAAAAGAAATAAAAATGGTGAAAAGCACTGTCGGAGCTTAAAGAGACTTACCCCTGGACGCCGGAGGGCCGATTGCCGAAAAACCGCTGAGCTAAGGGAGCACTGCCCGACAGCCCCGATGAGCGTGAGAGAAGCTAATCCGCAGCGGCAGCACGCTATGGCCGTGAAATCCTACAGCCAGCGTGACCCACCAGAAAAGGGGCTACCACAACCAGATCTCACCTCCTACAGTCTAGGAGGGAGAGCTAGAATAATCGCTGCCTTCAGCCCCGTACAGACGGCTGAGAGGAGGAGTGCAGGCTGGCTCCTCAAGCGGCCCCCCCTCAGGCACTGAAGTGGAAATTTAAAGGGACAGCTAACAAAAGAAAAGAAATATAGTAGTAAAAATAAAATAGAAACCCCGAGGAAATTGAACTAGTGTTGCCTCATAGTCACTAAGTGAGCCCAGTACTAGGCTCACAAGTCCTCCTGCTGCACGGAGACTGGACACACTGGGGGGCTGATGGGAGCTCCAGCAGGATACATCATGAGAATAAGACTCTGATTGGTCCAGTCTCCGTGCTGCAGGAGGAGGTGCACTACCCGGATGTGGAGGACTAAACTGGAGGACCGCTCAGGAAATTCCTGCTGTTCCCGGAGATCACCTGTTATAGATGAGTAACTATGCTATCTCCAGGAATAAGCAGGAATGTAGTCTTCACATATGGGGACTCCCTAGTTTAGATGCCAGGGAGAGAACCCCAAAAGTTGTGTGTCCCTGAGAAAGGGCTCAACTTCCCCCCATGGATCTCTGGCATCCAACCAGGGATGGCGGGTAGGAGTTGAATAGGTATGGAACAGGTGTTGGAGAACAGCCTGACCAAACAAGGCATCCCGGCGGGAGTCCTTGTCCAAGCAGTAATTGGCTGTGAAGGTATGAACCGAGGCCCAGGTGGCTACTCGACAGATGTCGTCGAGAGACACAGAGTGCAGAAGAGCCATTGAAGCAGCCATGGCTCTCACATTGTGAGCTGTGACATGGCCCTCCAGAGGAAGATTCTTACTCTGATAGGCAAAGGAAATACACTGAGCAATCCAGCTGGACAGTGTTCTCTTGGAGACTGGAAGTCCTAAATAGAAGGATCAAAAGCAACAAAGAGTTGAGAGGACTTTCTATGTTGCTGTGTTCTTTGTAAGTAAAAAGCTAAAGCTCTTTTACAGTCCAAAGTATGAAGATTCCTTTCTGAATTTGATGCATGAGGCCTTGGAAAAAACACAGGCAGGTAGACTGCTTGGTTTAGATGAAAAGGTGAGACCACCTTTGGCATAAAGTGTGGATGAGTCCTAAGGACTACCTTGTCATGATGGAACCTTGTATAAGGTGGATCAGCCACTAGTGCTTGCAATTCACTGATACTACGTGCTGATGTGATTGCAATAAGGAAGATAACCTTCCAAGAAAGTTATTTCAATGAGGTAGTAGCTAAGGGTTCGAAAGGTGGCTTCATGAGCTGACCAAGAACCAGGTTTAAGTCCCATGGCGTGGGAGGAAACGCATACAGTAGGCCTTGGGACCACGGAATCAGAAAGGCATCCGCTGCTACTCTGAGAGGATGCGGTTGTCTGGAACAGAATCTCGGGAGTTGCCGGTTCAGTGGACTGGCGAAAAGATCCATGGTGGGGAGGCCCCACCTGAGAAAGATCTGCTGAACCACAAACGGATTCAATCTCCATTCGTGTGGTTGTAGGATCCTGCTTAGTCTGTCCGCCAGGTAATTTTCTTGACCTGGGAGGTAGACAGCCTTGAGGAGGATTCCGTGATTGACTGCCCAAGAGCACAGTCGTTGTGCCTCCTGACAGAGAAGGAAGGAGCCCATGCCTCCTTGTTTGTTCACGTAGAACATGGCAACTTGATTGTCCGTCTGGATCAGTACAGACTGGTGAGAGGTGAGGTGGAAGAAGGCTCTCAGAGCTAGGCGTATCACCCGTAGCTCCAGGAAGTTTATCTGCTGAGCAGCCTCCCAAGGGGTCCAGAGACCCTGAGTACATGCCCCTTGGCAATGTGCTCCCCAGCCTAGAAGAGAAGCATCTGTCGTCAGCACTTGAGAATGCGGAGGGGATTGAAAACCCACTCCGAGTACCAGATTCGGAAGTTGAAGCCACCATTGTAGAGAGGAGATGAGCAGGCTGGATATTCTCACCGGGTCTGCAAGGCTCCCTGTGCTTGATGCCACTGAGTTCAAAGGCTCCACTGAGCAGGCCACATGTGCAGGCGGGCATTGGGGGTTACATGAACCGTGGAAGCCATATGGCCGAGAAGTCTCAGGAATTGCCTGGCGGACACCAGAGAATTGCTGTGAAACTGCCTGGCTACATCCATCAACCTGTGGACCCTGTCCACTGGCAGAAAAGCCTTCACCTGAAGAGTGTCTAGCCTTGCTCCTATGAATTCAAAGTTCTGGGATGGGAGCAAAGTGGATTTTGCGAAGTTTATGACAATCCCCAAGTGCTGAGGCAAAGCCACAGTGCGAAGGGTGGCTTGACTGGCCTCCTGGGAAGACTGGCCCCTTATGAGCCAGTCGTCCAGGTATGGAAACACAAAAAGACCTTGAAGCCTCAGGTAGGCCGCCATCACTGCCAGGCACTTGGTGAACACCCTGGGAGCGGAGCTTAGGCCAAAGGGTAGTACTCTGTACTGGTAGTGGATTCCCCCCCAACAAATCTGAGATATTGTCTGTGGTCTGGATGGATAAGGATGTGAGTATAAGCATCCTTTAGATCTAAGGAGCATAGCCAATCTCCCTGCTGGAGGTAGGGCAGCAGGATTCCAAGGGTAAGCATCTTGAAATTTTCCCTCTCCAGGAACTTGTTGAGGTTGCGCAAGCCTAGGATGGGTCTGAGGCCTCTTGTTCTTTTTGGTACCAGAAAGTACCTGGAATAAAAGCCGTGACCTCTCAGGTGGTGGGGCACCGGTTCCACATCCTGGTCCTTTAGCAGACTTGCTAACTCCTGAAGGAGTAGGTCCCTGTGCAGTGGGAGTCTTGGAGGCTCCCCTGGAAAATAGGAGGGAGGTACCTGGTGAAAATGGAGAAGATAGCCCTTGTGGACTATATGGAGCACCCAGGTATCTGATGTGACGGCTGACCACCTGTGGGCAAAGTGGGCCAACCGGCCTCCTGTGCTGATGTGAGCCAGCTGAGGAGAAGAGGCTATGCCTTCTGAGTCAAAAACCCCCACCCTGCTGAGCAGGGGCCGGTGTTGGTGGCTTGGGGGCCTTCTGCCTACAGGGCACATGACCCTGCCCCTTCACCTGCTGACCCTGTTGGGGAGCTGTAGAGGCCTGATAATGAGGGTATTGTTTATAGGCAGATGACTTCCTCGGGTAAAAGGTCTTTTTTCCTGAGCCCTTCTTTTTCTGAGAAGGGGCAGAGGTTTTTCTGGACAGCCTAGTCCGGGTCAGAGTCCCGGCCTCGAGTTCTGCAGCCTTCTCAGCCATGGGCTTGCCAAAGAGATTTTCACCTCGGCAGGGGACATCGACCAACCTGTCCTGCACCCATGGCTCGAGGTCGGATGACTGTAGCCAAGCCTATCGGCGGGCACCGATGCCGGCCCCGGCTACTCGGGCCGAAGCCTCGAAGCCATCGTAGGCTGCTCGAGAGATAAACTTCGAGCACTCTCGAATACCAGTGGACAAGGCTTGGAAACGCTGCAAAGGTTCCTCGGAGAGACCAGCAGAGAACCCGGCAATCTCCTTTGCCAGGTCTCGGAGATACATGCCCATGTAGAGCTGGTATGTCTGGACACGGCAAGCAAGCATAGAGACCTGGAAGCACTTCTTACCGAGGGCATCCAGGTTCCGGGCCTCCCAGACGGGAGGCACCGAGGAGTGCATCTTCTGACTTTTCAGTCGATGCATGGCCGATTCCACAACCATGGAGTGGTGAGGTAATTGTGCCTTTTGGAACCCGGGGCTCTTGCGGACTCGATAGATGGAATCGACCCGCTTGCTTAACACTGGTGTCGAGGCCGGGGTCTCCCACATGCGGAAGAGCAGCCGCTCCAGCATCGGAGGAACCGGTACAGTAAAGGCCTCCTTCGGGGGAGAGTCATACTGGAGGGCCTCGAGCTCCTCGGCTCGAGGCTCCTCCTCGGGATCCGCGGGGAAGGCCAAGGCCTTAGCCATATCCCGCACAAGTCCGAGAACCGGGTATCCTCCGGTGGGGATCGTCTCCGAGGCTCGGTCTCCGGCAAGTCCGATGGGACACACCGAGTCCGATAAGTGTCGGGTGACTCTTCGTCCTCCGTCTCCCAGCCCGACTCCTCGGAGGAGGAATTAAGCGGCTCCAGTCAGGCGGGCACCGATGCCATCCGCCCTGACGCTGAGGGTACCGGCGTCGATGACCTCGGTCCCGAACAGGAGGCCGAGGGAGACCGTGGCCGAGGATCGACTCGAGCCTGCATGGACTCGAGGATCGGCTCGGTCTCCAGGGTCGACTTGGACGTTGATGTCCCGGTGGTCGGGGCAGATGCACCGGTGAGACCGGCGATCAATGCCCGCTGCTGTTCCATGAAGGCAGCGAGGCTGCTCTCCAAGGCCGTCAACCTGAGTCCAAGCTCAGGAGACCCAGCAGCCCCCGACTCGGGCCCCGACGGCGTCGGGCCCGACGTCGGCTCCCCTGGAGGAGAGTCCACGAGGACTACAGCACTCACGTGTCCAGGAGATTCCATCTCGATACGAGGATGCTTGGCAGGCCTCTCTGACTTCGAAGACCCGGGACGGCTATCGGGGCTATGGACCTGGCCCTCGAGGAACCAGGAGCGTCCACCAACGCCGCCCTCGCAGTTTTCTTCTTCCTGAGCTGTTCCCACGAAGGAGACCTCCACTCAGAGGAACCCCAACGCTGCTCGGGGCCGGAGTCCCGAGACGTCGAGGCCTCTGATGAGGTCCGGGCCCGTCCGGACGCAGAGTCAGAGAAGAGCCTATCCTTCTGGTGCTGCCGACTCCTCAACGCCTTCGAGGACATTTTGCCACACGGACCAACAGATCATTGGGTCATGATCGGGTCCGAGGCAGCGGAGGCAGCAGTCATGTGTGTCGGTAAGAGACATAAGTTTCTTACACCGATCACACTTTTTAAACCTGCTGGCAGCCATCGGGGGAAAAAGGGCCCCTCCGAGGTCAAAAGACAGGGCTGCCAGTAAAAAAAGTAAAATGGCGCGAACGCTAGTCAAAAAGGATAAAAACCGAAAAAGAGAGTGTGGGCTCGATACCGGCGTATCGGGCCCAGGCGGGAAAAGGATCCGGCGTCGAACTGAAGGAGAAAAAGAAAAAACAGGGAAAATCAACTTTTTCCTCGCGAAAAACGAACTACGTCCGTCGGGCTCCGCGGAAAAAAGAAGACTGAGCAAGATGGCACCCTTGGGCGGGAAGGGGACCGCGCATGCGCGCTACAATTCCCAAAGGCTTTCTTTGAAAGCTGGGGAAATTCTCCGCACGGGGGCTCCATCGGCGCCGACGTCACCCATATGTGAGGACTGACTTCCTGCTTGGTCCTGGAGAAATGCTGCTACTACAGCCATGCATTTCGTTAACACCCTTGGAGCTGAGGCCAGGCAAAATGGGAGCACCCTGTATTGGTAGTGCTTCCCCTGAAAAAGGAACCAAAGGAACTCTGTGAGATGGATGGATGAGAACATGAGTGTACTGTAACACGGAAGATCTGCCCTCTGCCTCAGAAGCACAGAAATCTGCTGTTTGCAGTTTAGATTCTGACAGGCAGGCAAGTCACAAGATTCCCAGTTACCATAGGCAACGTAAACAAACTCAGACACGAGGTCTGCAGTCACGCCTAGCTAGTATGCATTCCCCAGCTGCTGATGAAAATGGCTTTCACCTGTGCAAGGGAACGCCCAAGAAGCTGTATAAAAAATGCTCAGTGCAGTCAGAGTTAGACTGGCAGGACACGAGAAACTTGCAAGACTGGCAAGACCCGAGAGACTTGCAAGACTCAGAAGAAAGCTCAGAGTATTCAGGAAATACAGACACAGAGTCAGAACTGCCTGAAACTTCTAGTAGGAAGTCACAAAGAAATTCACAGAAAGAAACACGGAGAGGTCAGCTGTAAGAAGCACTTACCTCTGACGCAGCTTGGATTTCCTAAGCACTGGGCTGTGCTGAATGAATGGGAGGCAGTGAAAGGCAAACATTATGTATCTGAAAAGCATGGCAGCTTAAAACAGTTACAAACCCTAGAGAGGGAAAGAAGTGCTATTGAGGATGTGTGTATGTCTGACCCTGAAGAGCGTGTGCCAGTGAAACCCTGCAAAGGATTTCTAAGAGAGAAATCCTCACATAATAGAAGAGAACAGTGTTATGGTTTACAGCCAAATGTAAAAGGCAGGAAGTTTAAAAGTTTTAAGGATAAAGCTTACTCAGAGAAAGGTATTTCTCCTTCCTGCTATTACAAGTTATATGACAGCTATTTGCCCTGCTGTGAAGAAGGCTGTTCAGAGAGCACTGATAGAGATACGGGACTAAGAAAGGTGCAAACTTTCTGTTCTAATGAAAATACTGTAAATGATAAAGCAGAGTGTGAGCCTATGATTACAGAGGCTGGTATTGAAAGCCCATGTGATGAAGCCATAGATTGTACGCTGTTGTTATCTGATATGGTTTCCTACTTATGCTGAAGCCAGGATAAGAGTGCCTCGTGAGTGCTGAGAAAGCTAAGAAGAGACAGCTAGCATATCGGATAAACTTTATACTGTGATTTATGAGTTCTGTTGAAGCAAGATGCTATGTTTAAGTTTTCTTCAGTTTACCAGAAGTATGGTTGTATCCTGAGTTTTTTGTATTATAACCTTTTTGAAAATCCAACCCCGGGAGGGGAATAAAAATCCTTTTGAAAAACCTGACCACTTGACTCACAACTACAACTTTCTATAAGAAAGGTCAGGCCCAGCAGTCTGGCTGTTAGTTTAGGCCACAGTCCAGCTCCTGCTGGTGACAGTACGCATCCTTGAGATCTAGAGAACGTAGCCAATCCTGACTCTGAAGGTATGGCAGCAGAGTTCCTAGAGAAACCATCTTGAATTTCTCCTTGAACAGGAATTTATTCAATTCTCTGAGGTCTAAAATAGGCCTGTGACCTCCTGTTTTCTTTGGGATAAGGAAATAGGGGGAGTAAAATCCTGTACCCTGTTGAAGAATGGGTACTTCTTCTATTGCCCCTTCGGCAAGAAGCATTGTGACCTCTTGATTTAACAGGTTGATGAGAGAGGTCTGAGAATTGAACTGTCTTTCTGTTGTGGGAGGGGGCATGCTCAAGAAATGAAGCTTGTACCGCTCATTTATGATGGAGAGGGTCCAATGCTCTGCTGTTATCTGTCCCAATCTTGGGGCAAAGTGAGACAACCTTCCTGGAATGGTGGAAGGCTCTGGTCCATTTAGAGCCAGGAAGGCTAAGTTCTCTAGATGCAAGTCAAAGGCCTTGTGGAGGCTGAGACTGCTGAGACGCTTGAGGCTTAGCAGTCTTTGCTTTTCTTTGCTTGGATGGTTGCTGACCTTTCCAGACAGGTTGACCTGCAGAGCGTCCCTGCTGGGAATAAGCAGGATAAAACCTTTTCTTTTTGGAAAAGAATGTTTTTTTGAAAGATTTCTTTCTTGCAGGATCAGCTGTGGCCTTCGATAATCTGTCCAAGGTGGAGTTGTCAGCATCCAACTCAGTGGCCCTTTCCTGCCAATCTTTGCCAAACAGGTTCTCACCAGTACAGGGAATACTGCCCAATTTGTCTTGTACCCAGAGCTCCAAATCGGATGCCTGGAGTCAGGCAATTCTATGTGCACCTATGGCAATGGCAAAGGTTCTGCTTATGCACTCAAAACAGTCAAAAGCTGCACGGTTGACAAATTTGGAAACATCCTGGGCATGTTTGACCAATGTGAGAAATTCCTGTCTCCTATCTTCAGAAAGAAGAGGACTCAAAACCTCTAAATCTCCTGTGATTTCCTTCAGGAACTTTCCCATATATAAAATATAGGAACTGATCCTGGCAGAAAGCATGGAAGCTTGGAAAGTACGACATCCTAAAGCATCCACAGTTCTGCACTCACGTCCTGGGGGATTAGAGGCATGCCTCTTTGCACTCCTGATCCTCCTCATAGCTGATTCCACTACAATAGAGTGTTGACGGAGCTGAGTTTTGTAGAAACCAGGACAAGGAGGGACTCGATACATAGTGTCAAGTCTACGAGAATGAGGAGAGGTGGTAAGAGGGGGTCTCCACATCCTTAGCATGAGATCATGCAAGATCTCATGGATGGGCAAAGTAGCTGCCTCCTTAGGAGCTTTGGGATATTGTAAAATTTCCAACTCTTTTGCTCTGGGCTCTGTTTCAGGAGCCACAGTAATGGAGAGACCCCGAGCCACTTCCCTGATGAAATCCTGGAAGGAGATATTCTCTGGAGGAGACATCCTGCGTTTAGGGGAGGAGGGCTCCTCTGGAAGAAGTGCTCTGGTATCGACAGAACTATCAGAATCCTCAGATTCCTTTGAGGACTCGAAGTACCTTCTGTCCGGATGCTCTTGTAGAGCCCGATACCCGTACCGACCGAAGTTGGTACCGGGGGGAATCGGTATCGGTGTATCGGTACCGGAGGGCATCGGGTGACTGGGTGCCGGTAATGCGGACACCGATGTCGATGCTATCGGTAAGGGTACCGATATCGGTGCCGGAGTCGGTGCCGGTACCGGCTGAACCATCTGATACGGTTCCGAGGGTGTCGATGACGCAAGGAGAGCCGCCAGACTGCGTTCAATAGCCAGGAACCTCTGGTCTATCGACGCTGCTGATGCCTGGATGTCGGTACCGGAGAAGACACCCGGTACCCCAGAGCATGGCAACAGTAGTTCTGCTGAGGTCGAGGCCTCGAGAACATCCTGGAGCCCTGATAGTGCTTTGGAAGGAGAAGCCTCCCACTGGGTCAATTTTGCTGGTGCAGAATCCTCCATCTCGATGCTTAGAAGGAGATCTACCCTTTGAGGACTGGCTGGGCTTATGTTTACTTACCTGAGATCCACGGGAGGAAGAGAAAGCCCTGGAAGATGTCGATGCCACCGAAGCTGCATCAGAGGGAAACAAGGTACTGAGCTTAGCAGCTTGGTTCTACCGACCTCTTTTGGACATCATGGCACAGGACATACAATCCGTGATGGAGTGGTCAGGACCTAAACATTTTAGACATCATTCATGGGTGTCGTTGACGGAGATGGTACCGCCACACTTGGTGCACTTTTTGAAAACTGAAGCAGGTTTCTCCATTGTAGGAAAACGTTTTTGGGCCTAAGGCCCAAAATGGCGCATGCACCTGGGAAAAAAAGGGGGAAAAAAGGAACTAAGTTTTGTTTTTGTTTTTTAAACAAAAATAAAGAAGAAGAACCAGCGGTACCGGGAAAGCGTCGAAGAAGGCAGACGTGACCACAAAAAAAGAAAGTAACAAGGAAGAATGTTCTGCGGTGACAGGAACAACGACCTGCTGGTTCCGCAGAAAACGAAGAACTGGAGAGAGGCAGTTGGGAAAGGCGGGAAGGCAGACACAGGCGCTGTGGGATGCTCCCAAAAGCTTTCTAATTGGACGCTGGGAAGCGTTCCCGAGCAGGCTCCGTCGGTACCGACGTACTCATATGTGAAGACTACATTTCTGCTTGTTCCTGGAGATCAGCTGTCCTAACCCTTCCCTCATGGGCACATGGCCCTGGAGAAACTTCCTCGGTGCGAGAGGGTTTACATCACCTGGAGCACAGGTCCTAGTTACAGGATCACTTCCTGCCACACCAGGGTGATACTCTCCTGTCACGTGACCTCTCTTCTCCATGGCAACAGGGATGCTGCCAGACTGGAAGTGAGACTTCAGGACTATATCCCTGTAAGTCTCGTCTATGTACCTCTCTGTCTTTCTTATTTCTTCCAAGTCTGCTATTCTAGCCTCTAGAGAACGGCCTCATTCCCTGAGAGCAAAGAGATCCTTGTACCTAGTGCACACGTAAGAACTCTCACCAACTGGGAGAAAATCATACATGTGACACTCAATGCTAGAGACTGGAAAGCCCCCATCTTGCTGCTGGACTTCTGTCTGCATCTTAGTTTTAAGCTTGTGTTTAGATCGTTAAGTTCTTTACTTACTAAGGGTTGCTATGGATACTTATACTAATAAAATTGTACCTAATACGTTTAATATACCTTGTTCACCTGAAGCTTAATTAATCTCAGGTCCTTAGCATATGACTGATTTGGATAACAAGCTGTACCTGAGAGCACCTCCTTTCCTTTAAGATGTGTAAGTACCTATAAAGCTACGATTATCCCAGGGTTGGGTGGGTGTTGGGGAGGGAGGGAGGGAGGGAAATAACACTTATTAAGAGAGGGCTGTTACACAGTACCCTGTCTTGTGCTTCTGAGGTAAGCTGTGACCAACTTCCTGGGTGATTAACAGTCCTTGCTTGAATAGAAGGAGTCTTTCAAAATGGCCTTTTGACCTGCCACCTGGCGTTAACACCTATTGAAAAAGTTTCACAGGTCTCTTGCCCCCTAGGTAGAAGGCCTCTTTGTAAAGGTCTCTAAAAGAATTTGTTTCTCAAAGAATACTGACCCTGTTTTGCCTTTTATGCTAAGTTATATTCTGATTTGATTTAAATTAAAGCTCTTTGCTGCTGCTAGGCTCTGACTTATTATGAAATTTAAACTAGAAGCTCTCTGCTGGGTTCTAAATTTAACCAGAAAGCTCTCTTCTATGTTTTAAATGTAAACTAAAAGTACTTTGCTGATACTAGGCCCTGAGTGAGTATTAAATTTGAACTACAAGCTCTCTGCTAGGTATGAAATCTAACCAGAAAGCTCTCTTCTGTGTTTTAAATTTAAATTTACTCCTACTAGGCCCTGACTGATTTAACAAATACAATGGGTTCACAGATTAATAGACTTTAATCCAAAGTAGTCCCTTCAGAAAAATTCCCAGAAGTATATACTCACAATTGCAGCTCTCTCTCCAGAAGTAGCAGTCCCCTTTTCTAGTCCTTCAGTGGGGATTGGGGCGGAAAGCTCCTTTATTGTGCAGCAGCTGTCCTTAATTTGTGACACTATGACTTTGACCTTTTCATCAAAAACATTCTCCCCAAGGCAGGGAGCATTGATTAAGCAGTTGTGAAGATCCCTCTAGAGTCCCAATGCCTTTAGCCATGCTGTCTTTCAGACCAAGATTGCTGCTGTTGCCGCCCTTGACACCACTGCCATGTCATATGAGTTGTAGGTAGCAAAAATGAGGCGATAAGCTGATTCTTTAAGATTGAGATGTAACTGGTCATAATGGGAGAACACTGAAAGGGGGCACAATTCCTCAAACTGCTGAGTTGCACAGGAAGAATCTGCAACTGGTGGGAAATTATTCTGAGTGCAAGCATGGCACTGTGCTACACTCATCTACCAGTGGTGTATAGGATCCTGTGTTCCTAGTTGGATGGCGCATGAAACTGCGATTTGGAGGACAATGTCTGCTTCACTGCTGCTTACAATATTATTGATTGTGGGGGGAGATGGAGATGGTGGAATCCTACTGCTGAAAGAACCTTGTACCTGAGATCAAGAAAACATGAAGTTGGTTGGTTGGAAGAGGGACTCTTCCAGACAGTCAGATGATATATGCTTTAATTGAGCATAGTATATCGCCTTTATATACCTCTCTACACCTGAAACCTATCCAGCAATCCAGGCCCGGATCTCTGCCTGCCTTTCTGAGATTGCTGCTTCGCTGTCTCACCGCCGCCTGAAATTGAAAATGGACAAAACTGAGCTTCTTAATTTTCCCCCTAAACTTTCCTCTCCCCTTCCTCCTTTCTCAATCTCTATGGATAAAGAGTAGTTACTCACCTGTAACAGGTGTTCTCCAGGAGCAGTAGGAATCAGTCCTCACATATGGATGACATCGACGTCGATGGAGCCCCTTGCGGAGCATTTCCCCAGCTTTCTATGAAAGCCCTTGGGAATACTGCACACATGCGCGGTCCCCTTCCCGCCTAAAGGTGCCATCTTGCTCAGTCTGATGACATAGCTAAAAGACAGCACAAAAAAATGCAAAAATGAACTATGTACAACTGCAACTCCCAGGGGAGGAGGGAGGGTTGTGAGGACTGATTCCTGCTGCTCCTGGAGAACACCTGTTACAGGTGAGTAAATACTCTTTCTCCAGGACCAAGCAGGAAGTCAGTCCTCACATATGGGTGACTCCCTAGCTCTGGGCTACCGAGGAACCGAGTCTGAACAAGAGAACTCCCTCTAGTCTCAGCAGCAAAGAAAGGCTTTTCAAGGACACAACCTCCACCGGTAGCCCAACAGAGGGCAGGAGTTGCCTAAACCTCAAAGAGATTCCGTAGTACTGCTTGGCCAAAAGCACTGTCCCTCTCCAGGCAGTAATGGGCCGCAAATGTCTGGCTTGAAGACCAAGTTGCAGACCTGCAGATGTCTACCAAGGGCACAGAGTGGAGATGAGCCACTGAGGCAGCCATTGCCCTGGCACAATGGGCCGTGACCCTACCCTGCAAAGGAAGGTCAGCCGCCTTGTAAGCCCAGGTGATACAGTCAGCCACCCAGATGGACAAGGTACGCTTGGACACAGCCAACCCCAACTTATTAGCGTCAAAAGAAACGAAGAGCTGAGTAGCCCTTCTATGCCCCTGCGTACCGTCAAGGTAGAAGGATAAGGCCCTCCTACAGTCCAGGGTATGCAGGACAGCTTCAGCCTGGCTTGCATGAGACGTAGGGAAGAATGTTGAAAGAACTACCTCCTGATTGAGGTGGAAAGAGGAGACAACCTTAGGGAGGAACTTTGGATGACTCCTGAGGACTACCCTGTTCCTGTAAATCCTGGTGTAAGGCCTGTCACAGACCAGGGCCTGAAGCTCACTTACTCGCCTAGCCGAGGTAAGGGCTATCAGGAAGAGTGTCTTCCAGGAGAGGAAGCGAAGTGGACAAGTAGCCATCGGCTCAAAAGGTGGGCGAGTCAGCTGCTGCAAGACCACATTCAGCTCCCACTCAGGGGCAGGAGGACGGATTGGAGGCTTGAGCAAAAGCAAGCCCCTAAAAAAGCAGGACACCAAGGGGTGACCAGATAGAGACTGCCCCTCTACCAATGAGTGGTGAGCTGCTAGAGCTGAGAGGTGGACCCGAACAGAATTGGACTTAAGTCCCTGATTGGATAAGTGCAGCAAATACTGACGCACCACTGGCACAGTACAGGAGAAAGGATCCTCTGTACGTAGGTGACACCACACAGAAAACCTCTTCCACTTGAGAGCATAGGTTTTTCTCGTGGACTGTTTCCTAGAGGCTAGGACAACCTCCTCAATTTCCTGAGGTAGGCCCCAGAGAGCCAAAACTACCCTTGAAGCCTCCAGGCCATCAAATTGAGAGACCTGAGATTGGGGTGCAGAAGGGAACCCTGGTCCTGTGTGAGAAGGTCGGGTTGCAACCCCAGAGGCAGTGGAGGATCCACCGCCAGTTGAAGCAGAAGAGGAAACCAAGGCTGTCTCGGCCACCTGGGTGCTACCAGCAGGACCGAGGCCTTGTCCTGGAGAATCTTGAATAGGGTTCGGGCCACCAAGGGCATGGAAGGAAACACATAGAGGAGGCCCTGAGACCAAGATATCAGAAAAGCATCCGCTGCTATCCGCAGAGGATGTGGTTGCCTGGAGCAGAACCTTGGTAGCTGCTTGTTCATAGGGCTGGCAAAGAGATCTATCGAAGGGAGACCCCATTTCAGGAAGATCTTCTGAACTACTGAAGGATGGAAATTTTGTTTATTGACACATGCAACAGAAAAACAAACAAAAAGCAAAAACAATCACCCCAACCAAGTCCCACACCTCCCCAAAACCCCCACCCCCCCGACATAGCACAAAACAAGTATCACAAACCCCCCCGTGACCCACCTCCCCAGACCCACCACCAACCCACACGTGCCCCTTCTTCCAACAACAAACCCCAAACAGTCCCTGACAATGTCCATGTCCCCTCCCCCCCATCAGTCCATTGTCCATACCCGACCCAAACTCCCCCTGCAAGAACACCCCAGCGCAGTCCACACATTGTCCGTCTTGCAATCCCTGAACCCCTGCCCCGCACAGCACTACCCACCAGTCCAAATGTCCATTCTGTCTGATTCTCAGACTCCCTCCCCCCAACCATCCAGAGACAGAGCCCCCTATCCCCATCCCTCCCCCTTCAGCAGGAGCAGCAGCTTCCCCCTCCCTCCAACCCGATCCCTGCCTCCTCCCCATCCATCCCATAGAAACAAACACCTCAAAAACAAACCTCCCCACCCCCCCCCCCAAACAAAAACATAAGGGCCCCTTGAGCCCATCCCCAACACAATCCCACCAAAAAAAATCATAACTAATCATACAAATCAAAAGCTAAATACAAAAGAGAAACATAACCCCTGTGCTGCCCTGCAATCCAGACAGCGGAGCGGGATGCCCAGGACACAAAAAGAACAAACATAAACACCAACAACATAAATTGGGACGGCCACCCCTCTAAGGAGAAAGGGAGAGCGGACAACTGGTCAAACCCCTCAAGCAGCACCAGCTCACCCCCCCCTCCCCGGGAGAAAAACACCCCAAAATCATACCGAGAAGTAAACCCCAGGGAAGGGAAACCAACACCTCCTATCACAACCCTCCCCCCAGGGAAACAAAACAAACCTCAAAGTCCTACAGGGATGAGAACCCCAGGGAACCCCTCCCCCTCACGGGGGGCGAAGGGTGAGGTGACGCCACAGACGCTCCCAACGATGAGCCTCCACCACCCGCCTTTCACGTTGCGCCATGCTGGACACTTCCTCCAGAATGTCCCGCACCACCTCGTCAAGGGGCAGGACCAACCCCCGGGTCGAGACATGACAGCGCGCTTGCCACAGGTGGTAGCGCACTACGGCTGTGACGAGGTAGAGGGTCCCGGAGTCCTGCCTTAGAGGAAAGGACCAGGCCCCGTACACCCACTCCGCATACGTGAGGAGGGAAAGGTCGCGCAGGTGAAGAGCAGCGGACACCAACCGGCAGGCCTCCACGTTGAAGGGGCACTGCCGGAGGAAATGGTCCATGGTCTCCGTCTGCCCTTCACAACCGGCCCTCGGACAGACCCGCTCGGCCTGTGACCTGTACTTGAGGTTGTCCCTCACGTACAAACGCCCGTGGAAAGACAACCAGGCCACATCCCGAACCTTCTTCGGTAGCCGAGGGGAGTTCAACAGCCGAAGGCCCCGCTGCATCACATCCGCTGGACAGTCCCGCAGGGCCCACCGTGGTTGAAAGTGGGAGGCGAGTACCATCCGGTACAATCCTTTCCGCCCCAAGGACTGGGCGAGCGGGTCGGTCACCCCCCACCGCCGAATGAGCCCCACCATCGCAAATACGTACGATGGGGCCTGTTCCCCGCTCCGGCGCACACGTGGGACCGAGGACGCCCCCTCCCACTGCTCCCAGAAGCGGGAGAACCATTCCCGATAGGAGGCCACCCACCAGACCCCACCCCCTTCCCGCATCCTACCCAAGCGGAACGCCATAGACAAGACTGACAGGAAGACAAGGGGGTGCAACATACCCAAACCGCCCTCTGCCCGATCCAGGCAAACGATGTTGCGCTGGACGGGGTTCAGGCGGTTACCCCACAGAAAACAGAAAAAGACGGCACAGACAGACGCCTGACGGGATGACAGAAGGACAAAGACCGTGGCCACGTGTAGAAAGAGAGGAAGCAGAAACGTCCCGAGGAGTTTCATCTTCTCCTCGTACGTACACCTCCACCCCCTCCACCGCAGCACCCGACACCGTGCAGTCTCAAGACAACGGTCCCAATTGGACTCCGCACAGTCCTCCGACCCGAAGACGAGGCCCAAAACGCGGACCTCCCCCACGGGAGGAGGAAAGGGGGCGCAGGAAGGCGGGGAGGCCTCCGAGGGGCCCAACCACAGCGTCTGGCACTTGCTGTGGTTGACAACAGAGTGGGCTACCTCCGAGTACTCCTCCACGGCCTCCCGCAGGGCCTCTACCCCTTCAGTGCCGTCCACGTAAACTGAGATGTCGTCAGCGTAGGCAACGACGGACACCGGGGGCGCACCAGGCGCCTCCAGGCCCCGTAACCCACCTGAGGACAATCTCCGGAGGAAGGGGTCGAGGGAGAAGACATACAGCAAGGGGCTCAAAGGGCACCCCTGCCGCACCCCCGAGGCGACACCAAACGGCCGTCCGAGCCACCCGTTAATAAACGGGAAGCTCACCCCCCCTCGGTACAGCGCCTGCACGACGAAGAGGAAACCTGCGGGGAGGCCGAAGTGCTGGAGCACCACCCACAGGTACCGGTGACTGACTCGATCGAAGGCTTTGGACTGATCCAAGGAGACCAACCAGTGGTCCCGTTGGAGCGACCGGCCTCTCTCCACCACCTCCCGGACTGTGGCGACAGCGTCCAGAACTCCTCTCCCCCGAACGGAACAATACTGGGAAGGGGACAGCAAAACGCCCGACACCTCCACCAGTCGGTTGGCCAAACACTTGGCCAGGATCTTCCGGTCCGCGTTCAGAAGAGAGAGCGGCCGCCAAAAGTCCAAGGAGCTATCGTCCTTCCCCTTGGAGAGCAGCAGCAGGACAGACTCGCGAAATGACCGCGGGAGAAACCCCGTATCCATAATCTCCTGAAACAGGGAGGTCAGGAAGGGGGCCAGCTGGGCGATGAAAGTGTGATAGAACTCCACAGGGAGCCCATCGCGCCCAGGCACCTTCCCCAACGGCATGGCACGAATCGCCCTCTCCACCTCCACCTGCTGAATCGGAGCAGCAAGTGCATCAACCTGTGCCTGAACCACAGCCGAATACACCGGGGGAAGGCCCAGGTACTCTCGGATATGGGTGAGGTCCACGGGGCGATCCCCAAACAGGTCCGAGAAGTATTCCCCCACCATCCGCAAAAGGTCCTCCTGGGAGGTATGAATGGTACCGTCCTCGCCCCGCAGGGCCATGACCTCCCGACGCCGAACCCTCTCCTTGCAAGTCAGGAAAGGGTCTGGGGCGGCGACCCCACCAGCCGCCCCCTCGAAGCATAGGGAGGCATGGCGATCGTAAAGCAGGCCACGGAGCTGGACTCGCACCTCTTCCACCTCCTCCCGCGCTGCCCCTCGGGATACCAAACGATCCAGCGACCTCCGGAGGACAGTGTAAGTGAGGTAGCGGGATCGAGCCATGGAGGTACCCCGGGAACGGAAGAGTTGGCGGGCACGCGTCTTCACCTCGTCCCACCAGGCGCCACGGGAAGGAAAAACACCTAGCAGAGTTTCCTGGTCTGCGAGAAAGGCCAAGAACTCCTGGACCACCTCTGATGTTGCCAACAACTGCACATTCAGTCTCCACAGGCCGGGACCCCTGCTGAGCTACTCGTGGTTAGCCAGGAAGGACACGGAGAGGACGCAGTGGTCCGAAAAGTCAACCGCCTGCAACTGCGGAGGGGAACACTCTACCCGGGCACTCACATATATCCGATCGATACGACTCCTGCAGGTCCCATGGTAGTAGGTGAACCCCGGCGACCGTGGAAAGGCCCGGTGGAAAACATCCGCCAGGTCAGCTGTCCGGGTCATCTCGGCCAAAAAGAGGCCCTCGTAACTGGGTGGGCAACGATCCCCCCCTCGGTCCTGCAAAAAGGTGGTGGTGTTGAAATCCCCGGCGAGGACCACCAAACGGGAGGTGTGTAAGTAGGGGCGGAAGACCCCAAACAGGGTCTTCCGCGCCAACTTAGACTGGGGGCCGTAGACCACCACGAAACGAAACCGATGAGGCCCGCAGTAGCCGTCTAAGAACAAACACCGGCCCTGCTCCAGTTCCCACACGTACTGCACCTGAAATCGGTTAGACGTGAACAAAACCGCCACTCCTGCGTAGGGCTGTGCCGCAAGCGACCAGTACGAAGGGCCCCACCTCCACTCCCGCTTTGCCCGATGAAGGCTAGCGAGCGAGGTGAGCCTGGTCTCCTGCAAGAAGATGACATCCAGCCCACTCGTGGAAAGAAAATCATAGGCCGTAGCCCGCGCCTGGTCTGAAAAAATGCTAGCCACGTTGATGGTGGCGCACGAGAATGCAGGAGTGCACGCCATGCCTAGTTCGTGTGCAGTGACCCTTTCCTCCTCTTCTCACCATACCCAGGATCCCCGGAATCCCTCTTGCAGGACAAGCCCGCGAGCTGGAGCAACTCCTCACGGTCCACGTCGACCACCTCGAGGATCTCCGCCTCCTCCTGCTCGACCCTGTCACCCCACGAGGTACTGGTGTCCCCGAGACCACCAGGCAAAGCTGTCGCAGGGGTTAACCCAGTTCCCATGGGGCGAGGGGGCAAGGACAGGTCAGGGGTCGGAGGAATGATCTCCTCCGTGGGGTCCACCACCGGTGCCTCCCCCCCCTCCCTGGACAAAGATTGAGACAATGGACCAGTGCCCACCCCCGCGGGGGAGGCCGGGACGGCCGGGTCAGCAGGGGGCTCCTGCGAAGGCCCATCACCCAACTGCGGGGGCAAAGACCCGTCCTCCCTCACCCGTCGGGCGCCAGTATCCCCCTTGATTGGAGGACCCTGACCGCGGCGCGCCTTTGTTATTTTGGAAGGCCGCCGCTGAGGAAGAGGGGCCGCCCCCGCCGCTAACCGCTCCGAGCGCCGCACAGGAAGCCCTGCCTCCACAGGCAAGCCCTCATCCGCCTCAGCCGCCAAAAAGACGAAACGGTTGATGTCCAACACGGGCTCTGCATCCGGCAACGGGGATGTCTCCCGTTTCTTCCTTTTGGACTTGCCACCCTTGGAAGGGACCGTGGTCCATTCCTCAGGTGGCACCACCCGCAACCCGCTATCCTGTCGTGATACATTAACCTCCACCACATCAACCCTCTCCTCCTTCCTACCCGAATCCCCTCCCCCTGGTGGCTCCCTCGGCTCGATGGACTCCTCCACCCTAGGGCCCTCGGACTCCTCCTGAGGGAGAGGGGCCTCCACAACCCCCTCCCGCACAGGAGCCCGAGGTGGAGTGACGGCATCCCCCCCCCCGGTCCATTGTGTGATGCAGAGGGGCAGCGGGCGAAGGGGTGGCCCAACTCCCCGCAAAGGTTACACCGAATAAGCAAACACCCGGCCGAGGCGTGACCCCGTCCACCAGAACGGGTGCAGACCTGCTCGGGACAGTTCATGCTCAAATGGCGGAATGAGCCACAGCGGTGACACTCGCGGGGTTGCCCGGGGTAATAGCACAAGATGCGATCCCGACCGAGAAAACCAGCCGAGGGCACGTGCTGCACCACGTTTCCCACCTCACGCAAACGGATCCTGCCCTTCCACGACCCGTCCCACACCCCTAGGGGCCCAGCGCCCTTAACCAGGGGTGCGAGGAGCACCGCATGGCGCGACAACCAAAACTGGATGTCCTGCCCTGGGAGCGACTCATTCCGGGATAGGATGGTCACAGGTACTGTCCCTTGGCGAGAGATAGGCACAACACGAAAGTCGGCCCACCCTCCCTGCCCCCTCTGCTGCTGGTATCGGTCCCAAAAAATCTCCAGCCCCCGTCTCAGCATGAAACTAACATCATATTCAATGGTGTTGTTCATGTGGATGAAGGCATAGAGATCTCCCGGGAGAAACCCCAGCCCAAGGACCATCCTCAAGACCTGTTCCCTGGCTGGAGGGGGCCCCTCCCCAGCCAACCGGATCTGCGCCACGTTGCGCCGTCTGACCTCACCCCCTACCCCTCGAAAACCGCCCCACCTCCTCCCCCTCCTACAGGACCATTCCCCTGGGAAACCCCCCTCCCCCCAGCCCCACCCGATGTCCCCGGAGTGGTGCCTGACCCCTTCAGAGCCTCCGCAAAGGTACGGGGGGGGGAGCCGACCCCCCAGCTCCCATCCCCTGCCCTCCTTGTTCATCCCCTGCTGCCACCTACGGGGGATCCTGCTGCTGGTCTGCAGAAGCCACAACCTCCGCACATGGGGTGACCTGAGGACTGGGCAAAGTCAGCTCTGCAAACACTGAATCAGGGATGCTATCCCTTCCGGATCCCTGGGTGCCACCGAGAACCCCCGGATTAGCCCCTGCTTCCACCTCAAGCTGCCGAAAGGCAGTAAAGGCCCCGGGAGGGCCTGTCAGAGTCTCCAAAGCTAACTTAAGGGCATCACGGACCTGGTTCTCGGTAACACCCAGGTGACCAGAAAGCCCCCCCACACCTCCGTCCCTTGTTTCCGACCCAGCGCAAGGCTCCTGGGTCTCGGCCACCACTACCGGGGATGGACCCCGCTCCCCTCCATTCCCGGGATCCAGGGGGACCACCGCCACCCCTGACCCCACTGAGGACAAACCCTTCCCCCATTCAGAATCAGCCACTACCTCCTTCCCCACTATATGACCAGTCGGCCGCTCCCCCCTTCCCTCCATCAGACCTTCCCCTGTCCCACCGTCCGCTACCCCCTTTACGGCTACCGACAACAAGGCAGGACCTACCCGAGACAGCAGGGCAGATCCCCCACCCAGAACATCCCACAAACCTCCACCCCCCTGCCCCCTGTCCCTCCCAGGTCCTACCTGATTGTCGGTGCCAGACGTGGCACAGGGGTCCGGAACCACACGGCCGGCGGCCAAGGCTCCAGCAGGAAGGGCGGGCGCCCCCCTGCGAGCCAGGCCCCCCTCGGCCACACTGGCTGAAAATGCAGGCATCTGCTCATCCCGCTCCGCTGACACAGATGACAGGGAAAAAGGAAAAGGAAAAACATTCTTTCCCTTCTCTTGACTCCCCCCAGGGGCTGCAGAAAAAGAACAGCAGCCCCTACCCTGCTCCTTCCCCTTCCCAGCACCCTGCCGGCGCCAGACAGCCACCCCAGGGAACTGAGGCCGGCCAGTCTGCAGCCGTTGAGGGCCCTGGAAAGAGGAAGCAGAATCCCCTGTCCCAGTCCCCTTCACCATCGCAGAGCACTCAGCACCAGCAGGAATGGGATTTCCAGGCATCCGGGACTCCACGGCAGCATCCGCAGACCCCCGACGGTGCAAACCGGCCTCTTGAACTTCACCGCGGGTTGCAGGAACCCCTCCGATAGAGGGGCAACAAGGACGGTCCCATACCGTCTCCAGCGATCTTCTACGGTGCTCCGTTTGCCGTGCAGAGGAGAGATTGCAGCCATCTTCACACTTCCGGGTTTTCCCGGAAGTGACCTCACCGGACTCACGGCGGCCATCTTTGGAGCTGAGACTGGTAGAGGGAAGCCCTGCAGCGTCAACCCTCAGCGGGGCAACCCGCTCTGGATCCCGGACTGCAGTTGTCAGTACACCCCGGCGATCAGGACGGAGGCGGCTTTCTTCAGGCGGTGGCAGCAAGGAATTAACAGGACAACCTCCCGAAAATACCCGCGGATGATGGGGCTGGATTTCTGCAATCTCCTCGGGTAGGGCTGGATCGGCAGTGCTTGAGGCAGGGAGCAGATGCTGCGCTGTTATCTCAGAAGTCCTCCAACGCTGACGGGCCCCTTCTTCTCCAGCAATCATCCAAACAGGGGGAACAGGATCCAACGGGCAGGGGATCATCGGCCCAGCCTCCGATACTGGGACAGCCACCTCTCCAGCAACACCACCTTGTTTCTTCAGGTAAGGGTCTCCGGACCGCTGTGACACACCCGGGCATTGTAACACATAAGTGTCTTCTCTCACATGGGTTGGATATTGGAAGGGCACGGTACAGGATTGGGGGCAGCCAACATTTCTACCCACCCCCGGGGGTCTCCCCTGGACTGCAGATACACCATGCCATTTATCATAGTTGTGGTACATTTCAGACAGGGACCCACAACCCTGGCTCTTCAAATAGATGATCTGCTGGTGCTTGGCCTTCAAGGCCCGCTTCACCCCCTTCCTATAGCTGTTATAGGCCACCCACTCCTCACCGGGAATGGTGGCCTGCAGGCTCTCCAGGTGGGAGAGCGGGGCTTGCAGCTGGGCCGCCTCCTCCTGGAGACCCCGGAGCCGCCGTACCGCCGCCACGATCTCGTCTGGGGCCCTAGCTGGCTGCTGGAAGGACGGCAGGCCCGACCCTCCATCCTCATCCTCACTGGAGGAGGTAGAGGCCTCCTCCAGGACCCGAGGTGGAGGGGGAAACCCGCCTCCTCCAGCACCGTACAAGGCAGGCCTCCAAGGCCTCCCTAGGGCCTCTCCCTGCCTCCACCCAGCCTCCACACCCTGCCTGGGAAGGAGAGAGAAACCTTCTCCCTGGGGTAGCGGGCCCAAGCCTCCGGGCAAGTGGGTCCCTTTTCCCTGAGCAGTTGCAGTCCTACCTGGGGAGTCCCCCACCTGGGGCGCCGTCTGTGCCAGACTTCCAGTCCCTCCATCTGGTATCAAAGAAGGAGGCCCACCAGGCTTGGTAGGCCTCTGGGCCTGGGCCTCTCCTGCTGGAGGTGGCCCAGGGCCCGACCTCCAGACACAGGTAGTGAGCAGGAAATCCTCCCTAGCAGGAGCTCTCCAGAACAGGTCCTCTCACCACGGCAGCTGAACAGGAAGTGGGCGGAGCTGTCACTCGTGGGGCTGCAGTATCCTGCTTAATCTGTCTGCCAGCTAGTTGTCCTAGACTGGAAGGTACACAGCCCTGAGGTGCATGTTGTGCTTGAGGGCAAAAGAACAAAGGTCCTGAGCCTCCCGACAAAGGATTCTGGACCCATTTCCACCCTGTTTGTTCACATAAAACATGGCAACTTGGTTGTCTGTCTGAATCAGGACAGACTGTTGAGCCAGGGTAGGAGTGAAAGCTTTGAGTGCTAATCGAATAGCTCTGAGTTCGAGGAGATTGATCTGCTGTGCAGCTTCCCAGGGAGACCAGAGGCCCTGGGTGCACTTGCCCAGACAATCAGCTCCCCAGCCTTGCAGGGAGGCATCTGTTATCACCACTATTGAGTACCCTGGAATCTGAAAAGGCACCCCTTTCAGTAGGTTGGGTGGGTGCAGCCACCAGTTGAGGGAGTGCAGAAATGGTCTGGACACTCTTATCCTGTCTCTGAGGCTGCCTGTGGCCTAAGACCACTGAGACCGAAGGCACCACTGTGCAGGCCTCATATGGAGCCTGGCATTGGGGGTCACATGTACTGTCGAAGCCATGTGGCCAAGCAGCCTCAGGCAGAGTCTAGCGGAGACCTGGGAGCTGCTGAGAAACTGACTTGCCAAGGCCATCAACCTTTGGGCTCTGTTTTCTGGCAAGAATGCCTTTGCCAGGAGAGAGTCCAACCTTGCCCCTATGAACTCCAAGTTCTGGGAAGGGAGCAAAGTGGACTTTGCGAAGTTTATGACAAACCCTAGGCGTTGTAGAAGAGCAATGGTTCTGAGGGTGGCTTGATTGGCCTCCTGACCTGTCTGACCCCTGATGAGCCAGTCGTCCAGATAGGGGAAGACAAAGATGCCCTGATTTCTCAGGTAGGCCGCCACTACTGCAAGGCACTTTGTGAAGACTCTGGGGGCGGAGGTGAGGCCAAAAGGCAGCACTCTGTATTGATAATGATTTTCTCCCACAATGAACCTCAGGTACTTCCTGTGGTCTGGATGAATGAGAATAGAACATAAGAACATAAGATATGCCATACTGGGTCAGACCAAGGTCCATTAAGCCCAGTATTCTGTTTCCAACAGTGACCAATCTAGGTCATATGTACCTAGCAGTTTCCCCAAGAGACACAAGTTCCACAATGCTTGTACTGGGTCAAGCATTGATATCTTCAGTCACTTCTTAATAATGGTTTATGGACCTTTCCTCCAGGAACTTGTCCAAACCTTTTTTAAACCCAGCTACACTAACAGCCTTTACTACATCCTCCGGTAACAAATTCCAGAGTTTGATTACACGTTGAGTGAAAAAATATTTTCTTTTATTAGTCTTAAATAGTTTACCCTGTAGCTTCATTGCATGTCCCCTAGTCTTTCTATATTCTGATAAGGTAAACAATCGATCTACGTTTACCCGTTCCACTCCGCTCATTAATTTGTAGACTTCTATCATATCTCCCCTCAGCCGTCTCTTTTCCAGGTTAAAGAGCCCTAACCTTTTTAGCCTTTCTTCATAGGAGTATCCTTCCATCCCCTTTACCATTTTGGTGGCTCTTCTCTGAACCTTTTCTAAAATCGCTATATCCTTTTTAAGATACGGCGACCAGAATTGCACACAATATTCAAGGTGCGGTCTCACCATGGAACGATATAGGGGCATTATAATATCTTTTGTTTTATTTTCCATTCCTTTCCTTATCATACCTAGCATTCTATTTGCTCTCTTGGCAGCCGCTGCACACTGGGCCGAGGGTTTTAACATGGTATCCACAATGACGCCTAAATCTTTTTCCTGGGTGGTGGTTCCTAATGTGGAACCTTGCATCGTGTAACCATAGTTTGGGTTGTTCTTCCCTAGGTGCATAACCTTGCACTTGTCCACATTAAATTTAATCTGCCATTTTGATGCCCAGTCTTCCAATTTATCAAGATCCTCTTGCAATTTTTCACAATCCTCTTGGGTTTTAACAACTTTAAATAGTTTTGTGTCATCTGCAAATTTGATAACCTCTCTCATTATTCCGCTTTCCAGGTCATTTATGAATATGTCAAAAAGCAGCGGACCCAGCACAGATCCCTGGGGTACACCACTATTCACCTTTCTCCATTGGGAAAATTGGCCATTTAGCCCTACCCTCTGCTTTCTATCTTTTAACCAGTTCCTGATCCACAATAGTACACTGCCTCCTATCCCATGACTCTTTCGTTTTGCCAAAAGTCTCTCATGAGGGACCTTGTCAAAGGCTTTCTGAAAGTCCAGATACACAATATCAACTGACTCACCTTTGTCCACCTGTTTATTCACTCCTTCAAAAAAGCATAACAGATTAGTAAGACAAGATCTTCCTTGTCTAAAGCCATGTTGGCTGTCTCCCATTAGGTTGTGACTATCTACATGCTGAGTAATTTTATTCTTTATGATGGTTTCTACCGTTTTTCCCGGTACTGACGTCAGGCTCATCGGTCTGTAGTTTCCCGGATCACCCCTGGAACCCTTTTTAAAAATTGGTGTTACATTGGCGATCCTCCAATCTTCAGGTATTAGAGATGATTTTAATGATAGTTCACAGATTACTAATAGCAGGTCTGCAATCTCATATTTCAGTTCTTTCAACACCCTTGGATGTATACCATCCGGCCCAGGTGATTTGCTACTCTTCAGTTTATTTAATAGTTGTAAGACATCTTCCCGATGTATCGATATTTCCTTCAATTCTTCCGCACCTTTAAATACCACTTCAGTCATGGGTAACATCCCTACATCTTCTTTAGTAAAGACCGAAGCAAAGAATTCATTCAGTCTCTCCGCTATCGCCTTGTCGCCTCTTAGTGCTCCTTTAACCCCTTTATCATCTAATGGACCAACTGACTATCACAGGTTTTTTGCTACGAATGTACTTGAAAAGGTCTTTATTTCGCGTTTTTGCTTCCGCAGCAAGCTTCTTCTCAAATGTGAGTGAGTGTACGCATCCTTTAGATCTAAGGAGCATAGCCAATCTCACTGCTGGAGGTAGGGCAGAAGCGTTCCAAGTGTAAGCATCTTGAACTTTTCTTTCACTAGGAAATTGAGGTTCCTGAGGTCCAGAATGGGACGAAGGCCACCGGTCCTTTTGGGCACCAGGAAATACCTCGAGTAGAATCCGTGACCTTGCAAGTGGGGAGGCACAAGTTCCACCACCCTGTCCACCCTGAAGCTCCTGACGGAAAAGGTCTGTGTGCAGACGAGGCTCCCCTAGAAAGTATGGGGGTGGCAGTTGGTGGAAATGGAGGGCATCTCCCTTGTGGATTATCTCCAGCACCCAACTGTCCCCGGTGATAAGGGGCCACTGGTGGGCAAAGAGGGCGAGGCGACCTCCTGTGCAGGGTTGGGAGAACAGTGGAGGAGAGGCTATGCTCAAGGAGTCAAAACCCCCCACCCTGCTGAGTGGTAGCAAGGGGCCTGAGGCTTGGGGGTCCTCTGCCTACAGGGCCCATTACCCTGGCCCTTGGCTTGCTGACCCTGGGGGGCAGCTTGGGCAGCCTGATATTGCGGGTACTGTTTGTAGGCAGTGCCCTTCCTCGGGTAAAAGGGCTTTTTACCCGAGCCCTTCTTTTTATGAGAAGGGGCAGAGGTCTTCCTCGACAGCCTTGTCCGGGTGAGGTGCTCGGTCTCGAGCTGAGCGGCCTTCTCGGTCACAGGCTTGCCAAAAAGGTTTTCACCTCGGCAAGGGACATCGACCATTTTGTCCTGAATCCATGGCTCGAGGTCCGATGACTGCAGCCATGCCTGGCATCGAGCCGCGATGCCGGCTGCTGCAACTCGGGCCGAAGCTTCAAAGCCATCGTAGGCGGCGCGGGACATGAACTTCGAGCAGTCCCGAATCCCCGAGGACAAGGACTTAAATCTATGCAAGGGTTCCCTGGAGAGACCAGCAGAGAACCCGGCCAACTCCTTGGCCAGATCCCGCAAGTACACGCCCATGTACAGCTGGTAAGACTGGACATGGCAAGCAAGCATCGAGCCCTGAAAACACTGGAAGTAGAGGAGCCTGGGTCTGCCGCATCTCATTGCGACTTCTTGAAATTATTCGAAGACGAGGAAGAGGGACCGAAGCCCCTTCCTGCTCCCCGAAACCCCCGAAATCCCTGGCTCCTATTAGGAAAATGCCCACGCAGGGACGAGGAAAACCTTTGGGAACGAAACCGGCGAAACTCTCGCACCTGACCTCTACCTCCTGAAGCCCCCCGGGCCCCCTTAGGTTTATCTTCTGGTAATCGCCCCTCTTTGGATTTACCAAGGTCCTTAACGAGCTTCTCCAAATCCTCACCGAACAACAAACGCCCCTTAAAGGGCAGTTTACTTAGCCGAGATTTGGAAGAACTGTCCGCCGCCCAATTTCGGAGCCACAAATAGCGGTGCGCTGCTATGGCCGATGCCATACTTTGAGAGACCGCGCATGAGATCATAATGGATATCCACCAAGTATGCCGTCCCGGACTCCAGACGAGCAGCATCCCCCTGCAGTGGACCTGGGTGCCCCTCCTGCACCTGCTGTGACCACCGGAGGCAGGCCCTTGCTACCCAGGCTCCGCAAATCGCCGCCTGGAGCGAAACTGCATTCACATCGAACACCTGTCGCAATAAGACATCCAATTTCCTGTCCTGTCCGTCCTTCAGGGCCGCACTACCTTCTACCGGAATGGTGGTTTTCTTGGTGACCGCAGAGACCGCCGCGTCCACCTTAGGTGACTTGAAGACTTCTTTATCCTGATCCACCAACGGACACAAGCGTCCCATGACCCTGGAACCTTTCAGCGGTGCTTCCGGGACATTCCATTCCTCCTGAATCATCTCTTCGAAGACTCTATGAACTGGGAACGCCCTTTGAGTCTTTCTGAAGACCTGCAATAAAGGGTCTTCAAGCGTTTCATCCTCTGCGGACCCCGGGACCGGCATATTGAGTGTCTTAAGTGTCTCAGCAATGAGAGCTGGCAGTTCATCTCTCCAGAAGACTCTAACCCTTGACTGATCTTCCCACGCCGAAATCTCTCCTTCCTTCAGCTCCTCATCAAGAGCGGTACTGTGTTCCTCCTCATCCGAAAGGGGGTCCCCGGAAACCCCAGAAGCTTCACCCAGCTCTCCTAACCCGTGGGACCTCTTTCCTCTGCCCGGAGAGTCCTCGCCCCGAGGAGACGCAGAGAATTTCCTTGCTCCGACGCTGTCCTTGGAAAGTGACTGCTGCAAGGAATAACCAAGGGACGCCTGCTGCAGTAAGGCCACAAACTGTGGCGAAAAAATAGAAGACAGATCCGCTGGCAATAAGGTTTGAGAGGGGGGAGCGCATGAACTGGAGGACGGGCCCGCCACCGGTTCATTCTGAGGCAATGCAGAGTCTAAAGATGTTGCGGTGTATGGAGCTGTCCCAGGAACCCTATCGAGCTGCTCCTGTACCTGTCCTAGCTCCCCTGAATCTCCTCCACAAGCCTTGCAGGTCCCGGCGCTAGAGCTCTTCCTAGCTCCACACACCATACACATCTGCTTGGCAGGCATGCTCTCTGGGACACACTAGGTCTGTGTCTAGCAGAGTGCCTTGCTTGTAAACTGACACCGGGCTCAGTCCCAGCTCCCCTCTCAATTGTAAAGAAAATATAGAAATTACAGAACCACGTGGCCTTCTGTTTTGTTTTGTTTTTTTTACTGTTCGCCAATCCCCTAGTAAAGGTGTGAAGCTAGAGGCAGAAAATATTACCGGGCCCCGGAGCCCCGATACACCGCTGCTACGCGGCAGGTGCAATCCTCCAAAAATCGCGCCACAACGCGCCGAGAGAAAGGCCAATGCTAGTAGAACAGACGCTTACCTTTCTCCGCTGCAGGGCGAGATATAGGAGCCAATGCCAGAACTATGCCTCCAGCCAACTGCGGAAGCACTCGATGACCCCGGGCCTGCTAACCCACAGTACTGCACTAGTCAAAACTGCCAGCTCTGTGTAACGTAGCAAGGCGCCAGACGCACCGGCAGGCAAGGCCCTCTGCGCGGCGTCGGCTGCCCGCTAACCCCCTCGAACTGAGGTAGAATGACTCACTTCCGCATCCAGACCCCGCTGACCCCCGTAGAAGGGTATTCAAGGAGGCAGGCCCTTGTCTCTTAGCCGCAATAGAACGGAAGGGGGGGGGGAGTAGAGTGGAAAAGCCAAATAAAAGAATCTTTCCAAATTTAAAGATACAGCCCCCCAAAACAAAGGAACTCTACCAATTTAGCAAAACTCCCCAAGTACTCTAACCTAACAACTCAATTGTTTCTCAAGTGAGCCCGGACCCCCGGGCTCCATCTATCCAGCTGCTTGGAGACTAAGGTAACTGATGGCAGGAGGAGGACACCAGAATGTTATACCAGTGATGTCACAAAAGGAGAAATTAGACCTTCCCTGCTAATTGTCTTTCCTTGAGTTCTCTCCGGGCCAGTCCAGGAAAGTAGGGTAGTCAACCTCCTCTATAGCAGCTGAGGGCTGAAAAGAACTGAAAACTCTTTGCTGACAGGCGCACTAGCTCCCCCTGGTGTCCGAGAGAGTCCATCAGTCTTATGGTATAGCACAGTTACTTACCTGTAACAGGTGATCTCTGGGAACAGCAGGAATAAGTCTTCACATATGGGTACGTCGGAACCGACGGAGCCTGCGCGGGAACGCTCCCCAGCTTCCCAAAAAGGAAAGCTTTTGGGAGCATCCCACTGCGCCTGCGCGCTGCCTTCCCGCCTTTCCTGACCAGCTCTCCTCAGTTCGAGTTTAAAGCTGAGACAATAGAGAGAGAGAGGAAAGGAAAGACAGAAAAGAGGTACAACTCCTAGGGGAGGTGGGAGGGTTGTGAAGACTTATTCCTGCTGTTCCCAGAGATCACCTGTTACAGGTAAGTAACTGTGCTATCTCCAGGAACAAGCAGGAATGAGTCTTCACATATGGGGACTCCATAGCTAAAGATGCCTGGGAGATTCCCAAGAATATGAGACCCTGAGAAGGGTCCTAGGTCCTCCTATGGATCTCAGGCATCCATCCAGGGAAGGAGGGTAGGAGTTGTTTAAGAATGGAACAGGTGTTTGAGGACAGCCTGACCAAACAAGGCATCCCGGCGGGAGTCCTTGTCCAAGCAGTAATGGGCTGTGAAGGTATGAACCGAGGCCCAGGTGGCTGCTCGACAAATCTGGTCGATGGACACAGAGTTTAGATGAGCCATAGAGGTGGCCATGGCCCTCACATTATGAGCTGTGACATGGCTCTCCAGAGAAAGGTTCTTACTCTGGTAGGCGAAAGAAATACACTGAGCAATCCAGTTGGACAGTGTTCTTTTAGAGACTGGAAGTCCTAAATGAGAAGGATCAAAAGCAACAAAAAGCTGGGAAGACTTTAAGAACATAAGAACATAAGATATGCCATACTGGGTCAGACCAAGGTCCATCAAGCCCAGTATTCTGTTTCCAAAAGTGGCCAATCTAGGTCACATGTACCTAGCAGTTTCCCCAAGAGACACAAGTTCCACAATGCTTGTACTGGGTCAAGCATTGATATCTTCGGTTACTTCTTAATAATGGTTTATGGACCTTTCCTCCAGGAACTTGTCCAAACCTTTTTTAAACCCAGCTACACTAACAGCCTTTACTACATCCTCCGGTAACAAATTCCAGAGTTTGATTACACGTTGAGTGAAAAAATATTTTTTTTATTAGTCTTAAATAGTTTACTCTGTAGCTTCATTGCATGTCCCCTAGTCTTTCTATATTCTGATAAGGTAAACAATCGATCTACGTTTACCCGTTCCACTCCGTTCATTAATTTATAGACTTCTATCATATCTCCCCTCAGCCGTCTCTTTTCCAGGTTAAAGAGCCCTAACCTTTTTAGCCTTTCTTCATAGGAGTATCCTTCCATCCCCTTTACCATTTTGGTGGCTCTTCTCTGAACCTTTTCTAAAATCGCTATATCCTTTTTAAGATACGGCGACCAGAATTGCACACAATATTCAAGGTGCGGTCTCACCATGGAACGATATAGGGGCATTATAATATCTTTTGTTTTATTTTCCATTCCTTTCCTTATCATACCTAGCATTCTATTTGCTCTCTTGGCCACCTCTGCACACTGGGCCGAGGGTTTTAACATGGTATCCACAATGACGCCTAAATCTTTTTCCTGGGTGGTGGTTCCTAATGTGAAACCTTGCATCGTGAAACCATAGTTTGGGTTGTTCTTCCCTAGGTGCATAACCTTGCACTTGTCCACATTAAATTTCATCTGCCATTTTGATGCCCAGTCTTCCAATTTATCAAGATCCTCTTGCAATTTTTCACAATCCTCTTGGGTTTTAACAACTTTAAATAGTTTTGTGTCATCTGCAAATTTGATACCTCACTCGTTATTCCACTTTCCAGGTCATTTATGAATATGTCAAAAAGCAGTGGACTCAGCACAGATCCCTGGGGTACACCACTATTCACCTTTCTCCATCGGGAAAAGTGGCCATTTAGCCCTACCCTCTGCTTTCTTTTAACCAGTTCCTGATCCACAATAGTACACTGCCTCCTATCCCATAACTCTTTAGTTTTGCCAAAAGTCTCTGATGAAGGACCTTGTCAAAGGCTTTCTGAAAGTCCAGATATACAATATCAACCGACTCACCTTTGTCCACCTCTTTATTCACTCCTTCAAAAAAACATAACAGATTAGTAAGACAAGATCTTCCTTGTCTAAAGCTATGTTGGCTGTCTCCCATTAGGTTGTGACTATCTACATGCTGAGTAATTTTATTCTTTATGATGGTTTCTACCATTTTTCCCGGTACTGACGTCAGGCTCACCGGTCTGTAGTTTCCCGGATCACCCCTGGAACCCTTTTTAAAAATTGGTGTTACATTGGCGATCCTCCAATCTTCAGGTATTAGAGATGATTTTAGTGATAGTTCACAGATTACTGATAGCAGTTCTGCAATCTCATATTTCAGTTCTTTCAACACCCTTGGATGTATACCATCCGGCCCAGGTGATTTGCTACTCTTCAGTTTATCTAATAGTTGTAAGACATCTTCCCGATGTATCGATATTTCCTCCAATTCTTCCGCACCTTTAAATATCACTTCAGTCATGGGTAACATCCCTACATCTTCCTCAGTAAAGACCGAAGCAAAGAATTCATTCAGTCTCTTCGCTATCGCCTTGTCGCCTCTTAGTGCTCCTTTAACCCCTTTATCATCTAATGGACCAACTGACTCTCTCACAGGTTTTTTGCTACGAATGTACATGAAAAGGTCTTTATTTAGCGTTTTTGCTTCCGCAGCAAGCTTCTTCTCAAATTCTCTCTTTGCCTGCCTTGCATTTGACTTGCCAGTGCTTGTGCTGTTTCCAGGTTTCGTCGTTTAGCTCTTTTTTCCATTTCCTGAAAGATGCTTTTTTGGCAACAACAGCCTCTCTGACCTCATCTTTAAACCATGCTGGCAGTTTTTTGGACTTCCTTCCACTTTTCTTAAAGCGTGGAATACAGCTGGTCTGGGCTTCCAAGATAGTATTTTTCAACAACACCCAAGCTTGATGTACGTCTTTAACCTTCGCAACTGCTCCTTTTATTTTTTTCTTAACTGTTTTCCTCATTTTATCATAGTCTCCCTTTCGAAAGTTAAAAGGTAGTACTGTGGATTTCCTTACTATCCCTCCTCCACTAATTAAATCAAAGGCGATCATGCTATGATCACTATTGCCGTGGCCCCAACACCCTTATCTCTTGCACTAGATCTGGTGTTCCACTAAGGACTAGGTCTCATATGGCTTCCCCTCTGGTCGGTTCATGAACCAGCTGCTCCAAGAAGCAGTCATTTATTTCATCTAGGAACTTTATCTCCCTAGCATGTCCTGATGTGACACTGACCCAGTCATTACCGGGGTAATTGAAATCACCCATTATTATTACTGCGCTGTAACCTTTGTTAGCTTCCTTGATTTCTTTGAGCATTTCATCATCCATTTGGTCATTCTGGCCAGGTGCTCGATAGTACACCCCCACTGCCATCGCCTTCCCCCTTTTATATGGAATTTCAATCCATATAGATTCTACAGCAGATTTTGTTTCCTGCAAAACTTTAATCCTTTCTGAGTCAATGCCCTCTCTAACATAGAGCGCAACCCCTCCACCAATTTGATCAGCTCTATCATTACGATATTGTTTGTACCCAGGTATCAGTGTCCCACTGGTTGTCCTCCTTCCACCATGTCTCTGATATTCCAATCATATCTAACCTTTCATTTAGTGCTATATATTCTAACTCTCCCATCTAATTCTTTAGACTTCCAGCATTTGCATACAAGCATTTTAGAGAATTTATTTTATTCATGTTAATTTGGCTATTGTTAGACATGGGTAAATTGGGACCTTTAAGCTCTGTCTGCTCCATACTTGAGGGCATTTGGGCTACTTTACTCTTTTGTGGAACCTCTCTGCTTTTGGTAGTATCCTTCAAGGATACATTCTTCCGAACCATCCGCTCTTGGGCGACTGTCGGCTTTCCCCTAATATCTAGTTTAAAAGCTGCTCTATCTCCTTTTTAAAGGTTAATGCCAGCAGCCTGGTTCCATCCCGGTTAAGGTGAAGCCCATCCCTTCAGAAGAGCCCCTCCTTTCCCCAGAATGTTCCCCAGTTCCTAACAAATCCAAAACCCTCATCTCTGCACCATTGTCTCATCCACGCATTGAGACTCTGGAGCTCTGCCTGCCTTTTGGGTCCTGCGTGTGGAACAGGAAGCATTTCGGAGAATGCTACCCTGGAAGTTCTGGATTTCAACTTCCTACCTAAAAGCCTAAATTTTGCCTCCAGAACCTCCCTATCACATTTTCCTATGTCATTGGTACCGACATGTACCCAGACAGCAGACTCCTCCCCAGCACTATCTAAGACCTTATCTAGGTGGCGCGTGAGGTCCGCTACCTTCGCACCAGGCAGGCATGTTACCAGGCGATCCTCACGTCCACCAGCCACCCAGCTATCTACATGCCTAATGATCGAATCACCAACTGTAACGGCTGTCCTAACCCTTCCCTCATGGGCACATGGCCCTGGAGAAACTTCCTCGGTGCGAGAAGGTTTTACATCACCTGGAGGACAGGTCCTAGTTACAGGATCACTTCCTGCCACACCAGGGTGATGCTCTCCTGTCACGTGACCTCTCTCCTCCATGGCAACAGGGGTGCTGCCAGACTGGAGGTGGGACCTCAGGACTATATCCCTGTAGGTCTCGTCTATGTACCTCTCTGTCTGTCTTATGTTTTCCAAGTCTGTTACTTTAGCCTCTAGAGAACGGACTTGTTCCCTGAGAGAAAAGAGCTCCTTGCACCTAGTGCACACGTAAGACCTCTCACCAAATGGGAGAAAATCATACATGTGACACTCAATGCAAAAGACTGGAAAGCCCCCATCCCGCTGCTGGACTGCTGTCTGCATCTTAGTTTTAAGTTTGTGTCTAGATCTTTAAGTTCTTACTTACTAGGGGTTGCTATGGGTATTTATACCAATAAAACTGTACCTAATACGTTTAATATACCTTGTTCACCTGAAGCTTAATTAATCTCAGGTCCTTAGTGTATGACTGATTTGGGTAATGAGCTTCACCTGAAAGCACCTCCTGTCTTTTAAGATGTGTAAGTACCTATAAAGCTATGATTATCCCAGGGGAGGGTGGGTGTGGGGAGGGAGGGAGGGAAATAACACTTATTAAAAGAGGGCTGCTACACAGTACCCTGTCTTGTGCTGCTGAGGTAAGCTAAATTCTGATTTGATTTAAATTATAGCTCTTAGCTGCTGCTAGGCTCTAACTTCTTATGAAATTTAAACTACAAGCTCTCTGCTGGGTACTAAATTTAACCAGAAAGCTCTCTTCTGTGTTTTAAATTTAAACTAAAAGTACTTTGCTGTTACTTGGCCCTGAGTGACTATTAAATTTAAACTACAAGCTCTCTGCTGGGTATGAAATGTAACCAGAAAGCTCTCCTCTGTGTTTTAAATTCAAACTTTAATTGCTGCTACTAGGCCCCAACTGATCCAACAAAAAACAGTGGGTTCACAGATTAAGTAGCTTTAATACAAAGAATTCGTTTTAGAAAATTACCAGAAGTATATACTCACAGTTGCAGATTTCTCTCCATAAGTAACAGTCCCCCCTTTCTAGTCCTTCTAGTCTATGTTGCTGTGTCCTTTGCAAGTAAAAAGCAAGAGCTCTTTTATAATCAAGAGTATGAAGGCTCTTCTCTGCACTGGATGCATGAGGAGCTGGAAAAAAGACAGGTAAATATACCTCCTGATTAAGATGGAAGGGTGAGACCACTTTAGGCATAAAGTGTGGATTTGTCCTAAGGACCACCTTGTCATGATGGAACCTTGTATAAGGTGGATTAGCCACTAAGGCCTGCAGTTCACTGATGCGGCGAGCTGAAGTGACTGCAATGAGGAAAATAACCTTCCAGAAAAGAAATTTCAAGGAGGTAGTGGCTAAGGGTTCAAAAGGTGGCTTCATAAGCTGACCAAGAACCAAATTTAAGTCCCATGCCACTGGAGGAGGCCTGATGGGAGGTTTAGTTAAAGTTAGGCCTCTCATGAATCTTGCAATGAGAGGATCAGAGGAAATAGGTTGTCCATTAATGGGCTTAAGGGATGCTGCAATAGCACTCAAATGGACTCTTACTGAATTTGTCTTAAGGCCTGCATTGGAGAGATGCAGGAGATAGTCTAAGAGAGAATTCAAAGGTAGTGCGAGAGGGTCAAGACCCTTTTCAGCACACCAAATGGAAAATCTTTTCCATTTAAAAGCATAGGAACGCCTGGTGGAAGGCTTTCTGGAAGCATGTAAGACATCTTTCACTTGCTGAGAAAGATTCAAGCCCTGAAGGTCTAGGCCTTCAGTAACCAAGCTCTGAGGTGAAGGGACTTGGGGATTGGGTGCCACAAAGTCCATTCCTCCTGGTATAGGAGGTCTGGAGCAGCTCCCAAGTCCAAGGAGGGGGCTTGAGAGAGATGTAGAAGTAGAGGGTACCACACTTGGCGTGGCCAGCGTGGAGCTATGAGGATCATAGATCCTTGGTCCCTCTGGAGTTTGAACAGAGTCTTGGGAATCATGGGAATGAGTGGAAAGGCATACAGGAAGCCCTGACCCCAATGAAGGAGGAAGGCATCCTTGGCCTGAACTCCCTGACACGGAATTCTGGAACAGAAGCGGGGAAGTTTGGCATTCCACGGACTTGCAAAGAGGTCTATGTCCGGGGTTCCCCATTCTTGGAAGATTCTGAGTACCTGATCCATGTGCAGGGACCATTCGTGTGGAAGCAGAACTCGACTGAGTCTGTCTGCCCAAGAGTTTTGGACTCCTGGGAGGTAAACTGCCAGGAGATGGATTTGATGCTCTCTGGTGAAGGCCCACAATCTTAAAGCTTCGTTGCAAAGCGACAGAGAGCCAGTTCCTCCTTGCTTGTTTATGTAAAACATGGCTACTTGATTGTCCGTATGAATGAGGACTGTCTGGTAGCTGAGGAGGGTATGAAAGACCTTGAGAGCTAGAAAAACTGCTCGAAGCTCCAAGTGGTTGATATGAAGGGCGGTCTCCTGTGGTGACCAAGTGCCCTGAGTGGAGAGGTCTTGTAGATGGGCTCCCCAACCTGTTTGGGAGGCATCTGTTGTGAGGGTTGCTTGGGGCAACAGTTGTTGGAAGGGGGACCCCAGCAACAAATTTTGAGTGGACATCCACCATTGGAGAGACCAAAAGAGATGTTTGGAGGTTGCTATTTGGTCTGAGAGAGCTCCTGTGGCTTGAGTCCACTGGGTGGACAAGGTCCATTGAGCTGCTCTCATGTGTAGGCGAGCATAGGGTACCACATGCACTGTGGAAGCCATGTGGCCTAGCAGTTGTAGCATCTCCCGGGCAGTTAAGTGGCTCCTTGACTGAATCTGGGAGCTAACTGTACTAGACGTTGGCAACGGGCCTGAGGAAGGTAGGCCCTTGCAGTGGTGGTATCCAACCAGGCTCCTATGAATTCTAGGGACTGAGTAGGGGTAAGCTGAGACTTTGGGAGATTTACCACAAGTCCCAGATACTGGAGAATGCGTCTTGTGTGGTCGAGGGAAATCTGGGCCTCTGACTGAGATGGAGCTCGGATGAGCCAGTCGTCCAGGTAAGGGAATACGAATATTCCCAGAGTGCGTAGAAAGGCAGCTACTACTGCCATGCATTTGGTGAACACTCTTGGAGCAGAGGCCAGACCAAAGGGAAGCACTCTGTATTGGTAATGTTTTCCTTGGAAAAGAAAACGTAGAAACCTTCTGTGAGATGCATGGATGTGAACATGGATGTACGCATCCTTGAGATCTAGAGAACAAAGCCAATCCTGACTTTGAAGGTACGGAAGGAGAGTGCCTAGAGAAAGCATCTTGAACTTCTCCTTGCATAGAAATTTGTTCAATTCTCTGAGATCTAGAATGGGTCTGTATCCCCCTGTCTTCTTTGGAATGAGAAAATAGGGGGAGTAGAACCCTGACCCTTGTTGAATTAGAGGAACTTCTTCTATTGCCCCTTGGACAAGCAGGGTAGTTATCTCCTGACCCAGAAGGTCGAGAAGAGATGTGGGAGAATTGAAGTGTCTCACCATGGTGTGAGGAGGAAGGTTTAAGAAATGAAGTTTGTAGCCCTCTTTGATGATGGAGAGGGTCCACTGCTCTGATGTGATTTGCTCCCATCTGGGAGGAAAATGAGCTAACCTTCCTGGAATGGTGAGAGGTTCTGGCTGTTTCAAAGCCAGAAAGGTTAAGTTCTCTAGCATCAAGTCAAAAACCCTGAGGGGGTTGGGACTGCTGAGTTGCAGCAGCAGCTGTAGACTTAGTCCTGGCTTGCTTAGGTTGCTGACGCTTAGTGGTAAAGCGACCTGTAGAAGATTGTTGGCCAGAAGTGGAAGGGAATCTGCCCTTTTTGAAAAAAGACTTTTTAAAAGTCTTTTTCTTGGCAGGAATGGAGGTTGACTTTGAAAGTCTATCCAGAGCAGAGTTCTCTGCATCCATTTGAGTGGCTTTTATTTGCCACTCCTTGCCAAATAGATTTTCACCTGTACAGGGTAGATTTCCTAAGCCATCTTGAACCCAGGGTTCTAAATCAGAAGCCTGGAGCCAAGCAATTCTACGAGCAGCTATGGCAATGCCTGATGCTCTGCTGGCACCTTCAAAGGAGTCAAAGGCTGCCCTGTTGGAAAACTTTGAAATGTCTTGAGTATGCTTAAGCCAAAGGAGAAATTCTTCCCTTCTATCTTCTGGAATAAAAGGGAAGAAAGTGTGCAGCTTTTCTGCCACTTCCTTTAGAAACATACCCATGTAGAGGCTATATGAGTTGATTCTGGCAATGAGCATACTGGCCTGGAAGATTTTCCTACCAAAAGCATCCAGGGTTCTGCATTCTCTTCCTGGAGGAGCAGAAGAGTGTCTCTTTGTACTCTTTATCCTCTTCATAGCTGACTGCACCACAATGGAATGGTGAGTAAGCTGAGTTTTTGAAATCCAGGACAGGGAGGGACACGGTACATAGTGTCCAACCTGCGAGAATGAGGAGAGAGAGTGAGAGGAGTCTCCCATAAATCAATCATGTGTTCATAAAGAATCTCATGAATTGGTAAGGTGACTGCCTCTCTAGGAGCCTTAGGGTATCCTAAAATATCCAATTGTTTTGCTCTAGGCTCTGATTCAGAGGCTACTGAGATAGATAGTCCTTTAGCTACTTCTCTTATGAAGTCTTGAAAGGACAAGTCCTCTGGAGGAGACATTCTTCTTTTTGGAGAAGAAGGCTCTTCAGGAAGGGCTATGGATACTTTGGGTGATTCATCTGATGAATCAGAATCACCAGAGGAATCGAAGTACCGCCTGTCAGGGTGCTCTTCCAGCGCTCGATACACATATCGAGCGGTATCGACATCGGGCATTTTCGGAACCGGATCGGTACCGAGAAATAGCCCTGGACAAGGAACCGCTGTCCTAGTCGATGTCGATGCGGCCGGTACCGGTATCGGTGCCGGTACCGGAGCCGATACCGACAACGGAGCTCATTGCGGTACCGTCGGCGTCGCAGCTTGAATGAAGGCTGAAATAGCCTGTTGCATGGACAGAACATTCTGATCCATCGACGCCATGAATGCCTGGAGGTCGGTACCGGGAGATTGTGCCGGTACCCCAGAGCATTCTAACAGGTGATCGGTCGAGGCCAAGCCATCGATGTCAACCTGTAACCCCATAGGAGGAGCTTTGGAAGCCGGAGCTTCCCGCCGGGGTTGTTTGGCTGGTGCAGGGTCCTCGAGGATAAGCCCGGAGGCATCTCGATGCTTAGAGGGAGATCTACCCTTCGAGGACCTGCTAGACTTATGTTTGGTTACCTGAGATCCATCAGGAGAAGACGACCGGGAAGAGGTCGATGCTACCGACGCTGCATCAGCAGGAAACAGGACATGGAGCTTAGCTTCTCGGTTCTGTAAACCCCGTTTAGACATTTGAGAGCAGGACGGACAATCCGGAATGGAGTGTTCAGGACCCAAACATTTAAGGCACTATTCATGGGTATCTGTAACAGAAATAGTACCGCTACACTTAGTGCATTTCTTGAACCCGGAGGCTGGTTTTTCCATGAGGGAAATTTTCTCTTGGGCCTTGAGGCCTAGAAGAAAAAATTACACTAAGTGGAGAAAAGTATAGATATTTTTTTTTTTTAAAGAAGAAAGAAAAGACCGGCGGTACCGGTCCGGAGTCGGGGGAGGCAGACACGCGACCAAAGAAATAAAATAAAATAAAGAACTTCTTCAGCGGTGACAGGGCTCGACCTGCTGGCTCCCCGGCAAAGAAGAACTGAGGAGAGCTGGTCAGGAAAGGCGGGAAGGCAGCGCGCAAGCGCAGTGGGATGCTCCCAAAAGCTTTCCTTTTTAGGAAGCTGGGAAGCGTTCCCGCGCAGGCTCCATCGGTATCGACGTACCCATATGTGAAGACTCATTCCTGCTTGTTCCTGGAGATCAAAGCAGTGTGCCTAAAAACATACTAAACTGGAACAAAATAACAAAGACTAACTTCAAAGGAATTCCGAGATACTCCTAAAAAGTGTACTTAAACAGGAACTCCCCTGTTTTCCCTTTTTTTTTTTTTTGTCGGCAACAATTCTCTTTCCAATGTCATCAATGTCCCCAGCTCCGGCCACCATCTAGGCAACCCGTTATGAGTGGAACATCTTTGTGCCAAGGACAGTAACCACTCGCATACTCGCAGAGAACCATGGGAGGGTCCTGGACTGGTCTGGAGAGAACTCAAGGAAAGACAATTAGCAGGTAAGGTCTAATTTCTCCTTCCTATTCGTCTCTCCGGGCCAGTCCAGGAAAGTAGGGCAGTACCAAAGCAGTACTTACAACCGGGAGGGTCCTGCGAGCCCCTCTACCACCGCCAAGGCCCCAACTGCCGCATCTGCCCTTGCCTGAACATCTAACCGACAGTGCCTAGCAAATGTATGTAAAGAAGACCACGTAGCCGCTCTACAGATATCCACCGGCGGAATCAAGGCAAACTCCGCCCACGAAGTCGCCTGAATCCTAGTAGAATGCGCTCTGAGCCCCACTGGGGCCGCCAAGCCCTTTGTTTGATAAGCTGCCCGAATAGCATGCTTCACCCAACGAGCGATAGAAGCCTTGATCGCCGCTCTCCCTTTAGCCAGACCCCCAAACAAGACGAATAACCGGTCCGACTTTCGAAACGACTTCGTCTCCTTCAGATATTTTTGCAACACACGTCCCAAATCCAGCCTCTTCAGCGACCGATCCCATTTTTCTCCTTCACGCAGACGAAAAGTAGGAAGGAAAACTGTTTGATTTAGATGAAAACTAGAGACCACCTTAGGCAGAAAGGACGGTACCGGTCTCAACACTACCCGTTCTGCCAAAAACTGTAGGTACGGTTCCCTGCACGAGAGCGCCTGCAAATCCGAAACTCTACGCGCGAAACACAAAGCAACTAAAAAAGCAGTTTTCCATGAAAGCTCCCGAAGGTTACCCGGAGCCTTGGACTCAAACGGCGGCTGCGTCATAGCCTCCAACACCAAATTCAAGTCCCACGGAGGAACCACTTGCCGAACCGGAGGTCGAATGATCTTGGCCGCCCTAAGAAACCTTCGTACATCCAGATGCGAGGAAAGAGAACGACCTTGCACTTTCCCTCTATAACAGGCTAGCGCCGCCAGCTGCACCTTAAGAGTGTTGAGGGCTAGACCTTTGTCAAGCCCGTCCTGAAGGAAAGCTAAGACATCCGGTAGTTGCACTGCCGAAGGCCGAACCCGTCGATCCCCACACCATGCTTCAAAAACGCGCCAAACTCGAATGTACGCTAATGAAGTAGAGTTCTTCCTGGACCGAAGCAGAGTGACTATCACAGATTGTGAATATCCTTTACGAAGTAAGCGTTTCCTCTCAAGAGCCAAGCCGTAAGCAAGAACCGATCCACCTGCGGCATTAACACGGGACCTTGAGACAACAGATTTACCCGAGCAGGTAACCTCCAAGGCGGAGCCACCAGCAGCCGCATTAGATCGGCATACCACGGGCGCCGAGGCCAATCCGGAGCAATGAGGATCACCGTCCCCTTGTAGTTTGCTATTCTTTGTATTGTTCGACCTATCAGCGGCCATGGAGGGAAGACATAAAGCAGCTAACTCGGCAGCCAGGACTGAACCAGACCGTCGAGACCCTCCGACATGCGCTCCCTGCGCCTGCTGTAAAATCGAGCCGCTTTGGCATTTGCTTGAGTGGCCATGAGATCTAGAACGGGCTGACCCCACCTCAGCGTGATGTTGTGAAAAACTGCCCAATTTAGTTCTCTCTCCTGGATCTATGGCATTCCGACTGAGATAATTCGCCTGAATATTGTCTTTTCCTGCCACATGAGCTGCTGAAATCGCTGCCAGATGCTTTTCCACCCAGAGAAACAGCTGTTGACTCTCCTCTAGAAGCGCCACACTGCCTGTGCCGCCTTGCTTGTTGATGTACGAAACGGTCACTAAGTTGTCGGAAAAGACTCGAACTGCCCGCCCCTCGAGCAAATCGACAAACTCTACGAGCGCTAAGAGAACCGCCCGCATTTCCAACCGATTGATCGACCAAAAACTCTCCTCCGTCGACCAGACGACCTGCGCTAACCGCGTCAAGCAATGCGCCCCCCAACCGGAAAGGCTGGCATCTGTGGTGAGTAACACCCATTCTGGTAAGGTTAACGGCATTCCCGCTTGCAGATGAGCAGGGACCAACCACCACTGCAGACTGACCTTCACTTCCTCCGGACACAGCAGATGCCGAGAGAGAGGATGAGCTTGCAGAGACCACCGCGTCAGTAAGGCCTGAAGAGGCCGCATATGCGCTCTGGCCCACGGAACTAGGTCTAAGGCCGCCACCATCGACCCCAACACCTGTAAGTATCTCCAAGCTGTCGGTGCCTGAAGGTGCAGAAAGGCCGTAACTTGCGAGAAAATCTTTCGAACTCTCTCCGCAGGAAGAAAAACTGACCCTTTGTCGGTGTCGAATAACGCTCCCAGATAAGTCAATTGCTGACCTGGGTGCAACTGACTCTTCGCTCGATTGATAACCCAACCGAGCTGCTCGAGAAATTCCACAACTCTGGCTGTTGCTGCGAGAGACTCTGCCCGTGACGCAGCTCTTATCAACCAATCGTCGAGATACGGATGGACCTGAATCCCTTCCTTCTGTAGCACCGCTGCCGCCACCACCATAACCTTGGTGAATGTACAAGGGGCGGTAGCCAGACCGAACGGCAAGGCTCGGAACTGAAAATGACCCATGGGGACCGCAAACCGAAGAAACATCTGGTGTTCTCGCCGGATCGGAATATGCAAATACGCTTCTGTTAAATCTATGGACGATAGAAATTCCCCCGGTTTTACCGACCGGATTACCGAACGTAAGGTTTCCATCCGGAAATGTGGCACTCTCAAACAACGATTCACGAGCTTGAGATCTAGAATAGGCCGAAACGAACCTTTCTTCTTGGGAACCACAAAATAAATCGAGTATCGACCTAAGCCGCACTGGTCGGCGGGAACTGGTACTACTGCTTGAAGACGCAACAAACGCCCTAAAGTGTCGTTGACTGCCTTCCTTTTTGCCAGAGGACCGCACGGGGAAGCTACAAAAGCATCCCCCAGTGGGCGCGCGAACTCCAGAGCAAAGCTGTCCCTGATAATCTCGAGCACCCACTGGTCCGTAGTGATGCTGGCCCAGGCGGAGAGAAACCCCTGCAAACGACCTCCCACAGGAATCTCCGCCTGGACCAGCGTCCCTTCATTGAGGCTTTTTTGTTGAAGCGTGTTGGGCGGTGAAATAGCCCCTATTGAACCCTCTGGCTCCAAGAAAGGATTGGCCTCTAGCTACAAAACGTCCACGTTGATAAGGCGCAAACCGGAACCCACGGAATCTGCGAAAATCGCGACCTTGACCTCTCTGCAATGAAGGCATCTTAGCTGCTCTCGGCCGGTCCTCGGGAAGGCGTCCCCCCTTGGAATCGCCTAAATCTTTCACAATCTTTTCCAACGCCTCCCCAAAGAGCAGCTTGCCCTTGTAGGGAAGCTTACTGAGACGGGCCTTAGATGACGCATCTGCCGCCCAGTTCCGCAACCAGAGAAAACGTCTAGCTGCTATGACGGACGCCATCGATTTCGTTGATATTCTTAGCAAATCATAAAAGGCATCCGCTAGATAAGCTGCTGCCGACTCCAGCTTAGCGCCGTCCGGCGAAGAGTCTTCCTCCTTATCCGGAGCATGGTCTCCCTGAAGCCAGCGTATTGACGCCCTGGAAACATATGCCCCGCAAACGGAAGCCTGTAAGGCTAAAGCACTGGAATCAAAGGCCTGCTTCAAGAGAGCTTCTAACCGACGGTCCTGAAAATCTTTCAGAGCCGTACCTCCTTCTACCAGAATGGTAGTCTTTTTAGTAACCGCTGAAACGAGGGCATCCACCTTAGGCATATGTAACAACTCCTTTTCCTCCTGGGGAATGGGGTACAGACATGCCATCGCGCAACTGCCTCTTAGGGAGGCCTCAGGACACTCCCATTCCGAGTCAATCATTTGCTTAATAACTCTATGAAGGGGGAAACAACGCTGTTCTGATTTAAAACCTTGCAGCAGGGGATCCTTTAACGGCTCCTGCTGAACCGTAGGAAGCACAAGATTTAACGCCGCTAGCAACTGTGTAATTAAAGCTCCTAACTCTTCCTTCCTGAAGACTCTGAAAATATTAGGATCCTCTCCTGGTCCTAACTCACCCTCCTCCAACTCCCCAGGCCAAAAATCAAGTCCGGCCTCTGACAGAATTTCACCATCCTCAGGAAGCTGAGACCCCTAACTCAGAGGTCCCAAGCCTTCTGAGGCTGTTTCCCCCCCTGGTAACATTGAGGAGACGCCTTCCCCCGGGTCTGCCTCGAAGGACTCCAGCTTTGTTCCCCTTGACTTGCAGGTTGCAGGGGGAGACAAAAAGGACTGTGATCTCTTCATTAAATAAGCACTATGGAGTGCCAAAATAAATTCCACGGAGAAAAAAGACTCTAAGGATCTTGTCTCTTTTGACACAGATAACTGCACTGCTCCCTCAGCTGAAGAAGCTTTGTGTGACTTCACTCTCTTTTTCCCTGACTTGACTGGCAACGCGGGAGAAACCGACGGCTGAGCTAAAATGGCCGCCGTTCCCGCTCTGTCTGCCCCGCTCGGGGTCTTAACCATCTCTTCTTCTTTAGCATCTTTGTGCTTTTGAGGCTCCATGAACCCACGTTCACCAGAAATAACCAGAAGAAGTTAAAAGAAATAAAAAATTTTAAACCACACCGCTGTGACGCATCGGAGCCGGCCTTTAAACCGCGGAGAACCAGGCGCGTCCTGGGAAACGAAGCTAGCAGGAAACGAGGCACTTCTTGACCCGACAACCCGCAATCTAACCCCGCGACGGTTTAAGCCCCAAGCCTAAAAGCTACGATCGCCCTGGATCAGCTCCTACCTGAAAAACAACCGCGTTGTTAATCTTGCAGCAAACCGCTTCCCCGCTGCCAGCGGGTAGCCGGAACTGCATACATTCGAACAGAGAAGTGTTCCCTGGGGCTCCCAGCGAATTTCTCCGGTGTATTTCAATAAATAATAAAATCTCCCCTAAGCAGGCTCTGCTTTTAAAACACACCGACTTGGTGGTTTTGGAGAAATAAACGGAGGGATTCTGCACTTTCCCCTCTGTAGGACAGAACAAAAAACGGAAAGTGGCTGCACTGAATAGCCCTGCTAGAGCTTTTCAGTCAGCGCTCAGATCACCTGAATCCCCTGACCAGATGTTAAAGAAATATAATCATTATGTCCCTGATCCTAATTAGTTTCTCCGGAGCCTGTCAGCTATACAATTAGCTCAGCTGCTGAGGACTGAAAGACTGATGGACTCTCTGACACCAGGGGGAGCTAGTGCGCCTGTCAGCAAAGAGTTTTCAGTTCTTTTCAGCCCTCAGCTCCTAGAGGAGGTTGACTACCCTACTTTCCTGGACTGGCCCAGAGAGACGAATAGGAAGTGGGAGTTTCTCAGTCTCCAAGCTGCTGGATGAGATGGGCAACCCAGAGGTTCCGGGACTAGACTGGGGACACGATCAAGAACAACCGGAATAAATAAAATGTGCAAGCCTACCTCCGATCGTCGGGTAGAAGCAGGAAGGAGAAGGGCAAGATCTTAACGGTCTGTGTGAGCTCCCACACTCAGCCAGCTTTCGGCTTCGGCGCAAAGGAGGGGGGAGCAGCAGCACCAACAAACGGACTACAGTGAATTTATGGCGGCTCCTCACCCGCTGACAGGATCGGGAGCCGACAAATCGCTGGGATTACTGTGCAGCAGAAAAAAGGTTCTCACGGAGCTAAAAGAAGCACCTCCGTTGAAAGTGCTGTCCCGGCTGTGGTTTTTTTTTTGTTTGTTTGTCTTTTTTAACTTTATCAAAATGGATTGCAATTGAAAAGTAAACCAAAGTAACCAAATTAAACTAAATTAAAACCAAATAAAAAATAAATAAAAATTCCTTATTTGTTACTTCAGTGTGCCCCGAACCTGGGCTCATCACGTCCTCCAGCTGCTTGGAGACTGAATGTACTGGGAGCTAGTGGGAGGAGTCAGTGGTATTAATACTGCTATTCTCAAGAATGTGACGTACTCAGTCTCCAAGCTGCTGGAGGAGGTGCAGTACCCAGAGGTCCGGGACTGGACTGGAGGCACGATAAGAAACTGCCAGCACTCTCTCAATATCAGCGATATTCAGCCCCTATCTGGATAGCCAATATGCATAGCATTTATGATAGCTTCTTGGTCTTCCTAAGTTATATGGATTCTTATCCAGACAGCGATGCTAAAAATCACTGCTATCTGAGTAAATGTTGGATCCACCTCAGCTCTGATAGTGCTGCTGATATCCCTCTCACCGGGACTTATTCAGTTACCAGGTCCCACTAACTAGAAAAGCCCTTTTGAATACTGACCCCATGCTTTTTAACTGTTATATAAGATATGGTTTCCACATTCACAAATGTAGTCGACTAACTCAGTTAGGCAACTAGAACTTTATGAAAAGTATGGTTTATAATTTATTAAAACATTTTATATACCGCCTTTCAGTCACACCAAAATGGTGTACAATAAAAAGTATCCATCTTGTCCATCCATAGTTGAAAACAGATGTTAATTTAAGCAAATTTGCTAATGTACGAGGGTCATTTTTAAAGTAAGAACCGATTGCGTATCGTGTCCGCGCGATCTGTCAAGTGACGTCCGTTCAAGGTCAGCCACTCTTGGCCAGTCTCTCACTACGCCGCCATTACGTTTCACGTCTGCCAGTGTTGGTTGTATGGTTATACTGCTTCGTTTGTCGCCATGTCAATCAGTAATCCCTCCGATTGTGAAGTGCGCTCGGTTATCCGGTTCTAATGCAAAACAAGTTCATCCAGCATTTTCGGCATCCATCTCGCACACATTTTTTTGTAGTGCAGTTTGTCAGTAACAATGTGATAAACTACTGATCTTGAAACTTGTCTGATGCAGCTCGTCTATAGTGAAGCACCTGTTTTGGCGAATTTCCTCATCAACTTCTTGTGTCAGGTCTTCATTCATGACAGTAGGCCGTCCAGATCGTTCTTCATCATGAACATTTGTCCTTCCTTCCTTAAACATCATTCATTACACCTTCCCCATACACGTCAACAAGCTGCCGGTGAATTTCAGCTGGACGAACTTGTTTTGCATTTAAAAAAAGGATAACCGAGCGCACTTCACAATCGTAGGGATTACTGATTGACATGGCAACAAACGAAGCAGTATAACCATACAACCAACACTGGCAGAGACGTGAAACGTAATGGTGGTGTAGTGAGAGACTGGCCAAGAGTGGCTGACCTTGAACGGACGTCACTTGACAGATCACGCGGACACGATGCGCAATCGGTTCTTACTTTAAAAATGACCCTCGTAATTGGTATACAACTGATATTCACTTTGTTTGAAAAGCAAAATTTATTAAAACAAAAATCCTTCTTCATTCATAAATGAAAAATAGCATTTCTAAATTTGCCAATTATACACAGAAAAGAAAATAAATTTAAATTTATCCTAGAAGATAGGAAATGTTACTGTCTTTATAAGACTGTGATGTATGTAAGATTTAATAAAATGTTTATTTTACCTCAGATTTCTGTAAAGAATCTTTAGCTTCTTGAAACTGCACCATCAACTCTTCTATCTTTTCATCAGTCTCTCCCAACATTTTATTTTGCTGTTCTAAATAATACATTATAAAAAGCTGATCAATAAACTGTGAGGTCACTTTTCAGCCCATGGTTGTCAGTATTGTTTTAAAACATAGGTAAAACAAATTCAGATATTCAGGGTCAGTATTCAGATAGTGGTCGCCACAGAAAAGGTAGTTACTCACCTGTAGCAGCTGTTCACCACTGACAGCAGGAATAAGTCCTCATGTATGGGTGATGTCATCCGACTGAGCCTGTGTGGGGTCAGTCCCCAACTGCTAATTGAAAATATTGTGAGGTTCCACTGCGCATGCATACCATCTTCCCACCTGCTGCTGTGGCGCCATTTTAGGACAGTCTGATACTATAGCTATAGTAGAATACAGCTCCCAGGGGAGCTGGAAAGGTTGAGAGGACTTATTCCTGCTGTCCACCGAGAACACCCACTACAGGTGAGTATATAGAAATTACACTTACCTGGAAACTGATGTTCCTGGAGGAACTCCAGTTTAGTCCACACTTCTGGGTAGTGTACCTCCTCCTGCAGCTTGGAGACTGGGCACGTCCAAAAACGTGACATCACTGGATGTAGTCTGCTGACATCTCCCATCAGCCCCAGTGAACTATTGACAAAGCACACTTAAAGGAGCAACAAATAAGTAGCCAACCTCAAACAATAAGTTGCATGCAAAAAACTGGATTCAACTACTACTATATACAAATGAATTTCTCGTCTGGCCGCAAGGCCTCATTCCTTGTGCCAGCTCCCTCCGTCCCATCCAAAGTGCCAGATTAGCAAAGATAAGAAGAGGCAGAAGAAGTAGTTGCATTACAGAGCAGTTGTTTGTGTTCCGTATTGGAGCTCTGTGCAGAACGACCGTAGTTTATGTTGTGAGAAGAAGTAGTGAAACAAATATACCTACCGGTCATTGTATCCCTTCCTCTACTGAACCTGAAATGTTACCGTATTATCCCGGGTGGGAATGAGGACTAAACTGGAGTTCCTCCAGGAACATCAATTACCAGGTAAGTGTAATTTCTATTTCCTTATCGTTCCTCCAGTTTAGTCCACACTTCTGGGATGTAACAGAGCAGTACTCATTGGGAGGGACCTTTCCAACCGGCCTGTAACACCACCGACCCAAACACAGTGTCTTTCATTGATAACACATCGAGATGGTAGTGCTTACTGAAAGTGTGAAGAGACAACCAAGTAGCCGACCTACAAATTTCCACAGGTGGAACCAAACTGTGCTCCGCCCATGAAGCCGCTTGCGCTCTAGTAGAATGTGCCCGTAACCCAGTCGGGACCTGTCGCCCCGACAACAGATGCGCCAAAGCAATCGCTTCTCTAATCCACCTAGAAATAGAAGCTTTCGTGGCTGCTTCGCCTTTACGGAACCCCCGAACAAAACAAATAGACGGTCCAACTTGCGAAAGGACTCAGACACCTTTAAATACTGTTGAAGCACTCGTCGTATGTCCAAATGACGAAGTCCCCGGTCTACTTTATCGCCCTTGAACGACCCGAGCACCGGCAGAGTAACCGTCTGATTCAAATGAAACAGAGAATCCACCTTAGGCAAAAAGGAAGGAACGGGCCGAAGAACCACCTTTTCCCTAGAAACGGACAAAAACTGCTCCCTACAGGATAACGCTTGCAACTCCGAAATATGCCTTGCTGAACAAATAGCCACCAAAAATACTGTCTTCGGAGTCAAATCCTTCACTGACGCCTGCTGTAACGGTTCGAAAGGCTTCTTAGCCAGGACTCCCAGAACCAAATTAAAATCCAACGGAGGCATCACTACTCTACGAGAAGGGCACATCCTGGAAACTGCCTTCAGGAACCGCAATACGTCCGCATGAGCGCCGAGTGTTACTCCATGAACCTTGCCTCTATAGCAGGCCAGCGCCGTTATCTGCACTCTCAAGGAACTGGCCGCCAGACCTTTCTCAAAGCCCTCTTGTAGAAAACTTAAGACAATCCGCACGGACACCTTTGCTGCCCGCACCTGCCTCCTTGAACACCAATCCTCGAAAATATGCCATATACGAACATACGCCAGAGACGTAGACTGCCTTCAAGCTTTAAGTAAAGTCGCAATAACTGCTCCAGAGTAGCCTTTTTTCCTTAGCCTCGCCCTTTCAATGGCCAGACCGTAAGCGAGAATCGATCCACCTGAGGTATCCTCAGAGGACCTTGAAGCAACAGACTCTCCGACACCGGTAACCTCCACGGCTCCCCGTCGAGAAGGCGCATGAGATCGGCGTACCACGGATGTCTTGGCCAATCCGGAGCCAACAGCAACACTCTCCCCCGATGCGCCTCTATATGCTGAACCACTCGGCCTATCAGCACCCACAAGGGAAACACGTAAAGAAGAGCCGACCCTGGCCACCTCTGTATCAGTGCGTCAATCCCCTCTGACATCCACTCTCGCCGTCTGCTGAAAAACCGACTCACCTTCGCCGACTGAAACGTCGCCATGAGGTCCATGATTGGCGGCCCCCATCTCTGCACCAGTTGCGCAAACACTTCCGGATGCAACTCCCATTCCCTGGGATCCACGTGCACCCTGCTGAGGAAGTCCGCCATCACGTTGTCCTTCCCAGCAATGTGTGCTGCCGAGATTGCCAACAGACGATGTTCTACCCAAGAGAACAGCGCTTCCGCTTCTTCCTCCAATGCCGAACCTCCGGTACCGCCCTGCCGATTGATGTACGCCACTGTAGCGGAGTTGTCCGAGAGCACTCGCACCGCTCAACCCCCTACCGTTGCCTCAAATGCCCATAGCGCCAACGCCACCGCTCTGAGCTCTAACCTATTGATGGACCAGGCGCTCTCCGGAACTGACCAGCGGCCTTGCGCGAAGAGCTCTCCATAATGAGCTCCCCAACCCGCAAGACTTGCGTCCGTTAACACTAGTAGCCACTCCGGTTGCTTCAGGGGCATCCCGACCAAGAACGAACTCGGACTCAGCCCCACTTCAGTGCTTGCTTGACCCCGAGAGGACAGGTTAGGCGTCTGCTCAGTGAGTCAAACTGATAAGACCATCGGCGCAGTAGCACCAGTTGCAACGGCCGCATATGAAACCTGGCCCAAGGCACCGCTTCCAACGTTGCCACCATCGTACCCAGCACCCTGAGGTAACTCCATGCTTAAAGTGCCGTCGTGGCTCTGAATTGACTTACCACCTGCCGGAGAATTTGGACTCGATGATCCGGTAGACAAACCGCACCTCGCTGGGTGTTGAATCGCATCCCCAAATATTCGAGGTCCTGGGAGGGGTTCAGGCGACTTTTGGACGAATTGACCACCCAACCGAGTCCCTCCAAGAACTTCACTACTTTGTTCGTAACCTGTATACTTTCGGCCTTGGATTTTGCTCGAATCAACCAGTCATCGAGATAGGGATGTACCAGAATACCTTCTTTTCGCAACGCTGTGGCTACCACCACCATGATCTTGGTGAAAGTGCGCGGTGCCGTCGCCAGACCAAAGGGCAATGCCTGAAACTGATAGTGGCCCCACGGCAGAGCAAAATGCAGAAGTTTTTGATGACCCGCTCTGATCGGAATGTGCAAATACGCCTCCATTAGATTGAGGGACGTCAAGAACTCCCCTTGCCGCACTGCCACAATGACGGACCGCAAGGTTTCCATCCTGAAATGCGGTACCCGGAGACAATGGTTTACGCCTTTGAGATCCAATATAGGGCGAAGAGATCCGTCCTTCTTTGGAACCATGAAATATATGGAGTATCGACCCCTGCCGTAGTCTTCCCTGGGCATGGGGACAACCGCTCCGATCTGCAATAGCCGATCTAAAGTGCCACGAACTGCAAGAACCTTCTGTTGTCCCCTGCAGGGAGACATCACAAACTGGCCTTACAAACTCCAGCGCATAGTCTTCGCAAATTATTTCCAACACCCATTGGTCGGTCGTTATCTGGGCCCAGGCAGGAAGAAAGCTCCGAAGACGACCTCCTATCAGCTGACTTCTTGCCGGGGCCCCCCTCACTTCATTGCGCCTTACGACTGGCTGCCGCGGCCGCCGCAGCAAAGCCTCTACCGGCTCCTCGAAACCCCCGAAATCCCTAGGCACGAGAAGGAAACCTTCCTAATTGAAAACCACCCAAGCGAGAAGTCCGAAACCTTCTAAAATCTCTAAAGGGACCCCTAAAGGCCGCTGAGGACTTTCCCTGCTTAGGTTTATCTTCTGGGAGTCTTCCCCCCTTGGACTTTCCTAAGTCTTTCACGAGCTTATCGAGATCCTCTCCAAATAACAATCTCCCAGTATGGCATATTTTATGTTCTTATGTTATGTCCCTTTGAATGGAAGCTTACTAAGGCGTGCTTTGGAAGAACCATCTGCCACCCAATTTCTTGACCACAAAGTCTGCGGGCGGATACCAAAGATGCCATACTATTAGCCAGAGCTCTGATCAAATCATAATGCACGTCCAACAAATAGGCCAATCCTGATTCCAGACGATCAAGCTCCCACAGACTCTCTTGTTCCAGCTGAGTAGACTGCCGTAAACCTTGAGACCAGCGAAGACACGCTCTCGCCACCCAAGCTCCACAAATGGAAGCTTGTAAGGACAAGGCGTTGGCTTCAAAGGATTGTTTCAACAAGCCATCCACCTTTTTATCCTGCGCATCTTTTAAGGCCGCGGTCCCTTCTACCGGAATAGTGGTCTTCTTGGTTACAGCCGATACCGCTGCGTCAACTTGTGGGGAACCTTTGTCCTTGTCTGCTAGGGGATACAACCTATTCATAATCCGACCATCTCTGAGCCCGGCTTCTGGCTGATCCCACTCGTCCTGTATCATCCTATCAACCACTTTGTGAACGGGAAACACTATTTGGGTTTGCCTCACCGCCTGAATGATCGAGTCCTCCCCATTATCCTCCTCCACCAGCTGGTCAATGGTCAGCTTCAGTGTATGAAGAGATTCCGTGACAAGTGTTGTCAATTCATCCTTCTGGAATATTCAAATAATTTTGGCCTGATCCTCTGGCTCTGGAATTTCTCCTTCCTCCAAATCTTCTACTCCGGCTTCCAGATCCATCTCGTTGTCGTCCGTCTCTTGCCATTCTAATTCAGAAGGCGAAAGCTCCCGTGGCCTGGAATGCTTTAAGGGCCTGGCAGAACTAGAACCCGCTTCTGCTGTTCCTGACTGTTGTAACATGGTAGACACCGGTAACAGTTCCGGCAGCTTACCTTGCCTCCGCAAACAAAATGCCTGATGCATAATTAAAACAAAATCCAGGCAGAAATCTCCGAGCTGATGCCCCGCATCCGCAGAAGTAGGAGTCCCCGAAGGGCCAACCATGAGCTCTTGACCGGCTGCTGGAGTAGTGCTCTGCTTGGTCTCTCCATCTGCTTCAACGGGGACAGCCTGTAGTTCCTGCCCTACTTTTATTTCCATCTGCTGCTCCACGCTGGCTGAAGCCACCGTACAGCTGCGGCAAATTCCAGAGTCCGCGATAGCACCCCTATGGGACCCGCAGACTACACAAAGCGGACGGGAGGTCATCATAGGCATTTCTGTCCCCCGCACCGATGCCCAGACAGAAACACTTTGTCCTCAAAAATTCTAATAAAAACTATAATAAATTTTATTTAATTATTTTTCCCCCCTCGTGGAAAGGATCCTTAAACAGCCAGCAGCCTTAAGCAACCAACGAGGCTCCCAGGCCTTAGGGACTCAAGTGAGAGATCCAATAGCAACTCCCACCGCTAATTCAAACAGATACAATAACCAGAAAACCCAATTCAAATTAAAACTAAACAAAGAGGGAAAGAGGGACAGGGTTGAAGAACCCACCGAGTATGAGCCCCGGTACAGCGGCGCGCCACGTGGCGACCACGCTGCCAAAATGGCCGCCTCTGACTGAGAAATAGAAAAGGGAGTGAAAAACCCTGCCGAGACACCCGCGGTCTCTTTTCCACCGTCTGCGCCGATTGCCTGCCCCCACACACCGTACCTGCTTGTTGGTCCGACCGCTGGCGTACACTTGCCACCGCAGTGCTTCTGTCCGTGCTGCCGCGCTCAGCCGCACAACAAGAAGAGCGCCGTCAGACGAGCAGCTGTCTGTACCAAATCAAAGAGCTTGCAGGGTCCTGGCTGACAGAAACGCCGGAAACCCGCTGCTGCTTACTCTACACAGAGCTCTCTCCCATATGCACAAGGAAGAGAGATCTGAGCCGGACTGGGATATCCAGCTTAGCCCAGCTGAATGTGGAGGCTGGACCCAGCACAAGCAATGATGGCAGGCTCACCGGCACTTCTTTTTTTTTTTTTAACACTATAGCTCCAAATTAAACAAAATAGCAATTTCAAAGTTCCAAATCAAATACAAACTCTCTACTCTATCCTAACAGCTCCTTATCTGTTCCTCTAGTGAGCCCAGACACTAGGCTCACTACATCCTCCTGCTGCATGGAAACTGGACACACTGGGGCTGATGGGAGATGTCAGCAGACTACATCCAGTGATGTCAGGTTTTTGGACATGCCCAGTCTCCAAGCTGCAGGAGGAGGTACACTACCCAGAAGTGTGGACTAAACTGGAGGAACGATAAGGAACTACCTTTTCTCCGTGGACAAGCAGGAATAAAGTCCTCACTTATGGGACTCCCTAGCTACAGGCTACTGAAAGCCAATGAGAATGCAATCAAGTCTGTCTGCTTACTGGCAACAGGCCTTTGTATTCTGAAATACATAGCTATGTACAATACAAGTTGTCATCCTCTTTTCCTTTTTTAGGAGGTCAAGGACTTGATGTTGGGATGCAGCATAATTCCGTTCTCCTACGAAATCAGATCCGGCTCCTAGCCCAGCTGGAGTGGCTACTGACTGGAGAGCTGTAGCACAAGAGGAAATCAAGGCTGTCAGGGCCAGTAAGGAGTGATGAGAATCATTGTGCCTCCATCTGTTTTGAGCTTCAGGGGAGTCTTTGCAATGAGAGGTATTGGAGGATATGCATACAGAAGATCCTACCCCCACCCCTAATGTAAGAGGAAAGCATCAGAGGCTAGTCTGCTGTGTGATCTTACCCTGAAACAGAACTGATCCACTTGGACATTTAGAAAAGTACCAAACAGATCTATCAAGGGGGTGCCGCACTCCCAAAAATTGTGAACCGTAAACTCCCTGTCCAGTGTCCATTCGTGTAGTTGGAGGACTCAACTCAGTCTGTCTGCCAGAATGTTTTGCTCGCTTGGTAGATATGTGGCTCTCAAATCCATCCAATGTGCGATGGCAAACTTACACAACCTGACTGCTTTCAAACACAGGAAGTACGAGCTTGTTTCTCCCTTCTTGTTGATATAGAACACTGTTATTTTATTGTCGATCTGAATCAGAACAATTTGATTTGCCAGTTGATCCCTGAAAGCCTTTATAGAATTTGCTATGGCTCTTAACTCCAAGAAGTTGATCTGGTGGAGACTTTCTTGGAAGGACCAATCACCCTGAGCAGGGGCAGCTCAAGGTAATCTGCTGCCTGAGGCGAGGGATGAGATGGCACACACACCCCCGGCTCGGAGGGGGGGGGGAGGCTTTCTCAAAACTGCAGTCAGGGACTGAACCAAATCAAAAAAGTCAATTAGATAATGTGGACGAAATAAAAAGATGTTCGAACACCACGAACTAAAAGAAAGAGCAAGAACCTTCACAGTTTATAACACCAAATTATAACTCATTTTTATTTTGTTATGGTTGTTGCTTCTTCTTTTTTGAACATATATTTTGCATTCATAGAACCCCCCCCCCCAACAATGAGTACAGAGCAGAACTAGAACATCCACCCACAAAACTCAATATCTAATTTTAAAAAAAAATCTGATTCTGGCCATCTCACTAACAAACGTTCTCCTGTAACCAGGCATATTGTGAACTAATAGGAGTGGAGGAATAGCCTAATGGTTAGGGCACTGGTTTAAGAACCAAGGGCCCAATTTTTGAAAGGCATCTACACGGTTTACAGCCCAGTAAACCATGTAGATGCCTTAGTTGGGGATATTCAACGGCACTTACATGGTTAGTGTCATTGGATAACCCCTCCTAAGTCCCTTACATGCCCCGATGCTGTCCGGTTAGCATCAGGGCATGTTGGGGGCGTTCCGGGGTGGAGAATGGTGCTAACCAAGCAGCAGCGATATTGGATGCTGCCCAGTTAGCGAAATGCGCCTTAAAGATAGGTGAGGAAAACTGCCTCTTTGCAGTTAGTCTATGTCCTCGCGTAATCAAACTCTGGAATTAGTTACCGGAGGATCATAGTAAAAGCTGTTATTGTAGCTGGGTTTTATAAAAGATTTGGACAAGTTGCTGGAGGAAAGATGCAAAAACCGTTATTAAAGAGGACCTAGGAAATCCACTGCTTGTCCCAAAAGAGGCATTGTGGAATCTGTGTACCTTTCTGGGAACTTATCAGGTACTTGTGACCTAGATTGGCCACAGTTGGAAACAGAATACTGAGCTTGATTGATCCTTGGTCTGATCCAGTATGGCATTTCTTATGTTCTTATGTTCATATGTTACCAACACAAAGTTTAGGAAACATATTGCTAAATATGCCAAAAAAGAGGGACTCAACAGCACCATGCAGCAACTTCTACTTTCACATAACATGAGTGACTTGGCACTCCAACACAGCACTTCCCACCCTCTGAAAAAACCAGGAAATGCAAGATGCTCATACGCCAAGGAACTAAAAGAAAAAGTGAGAATCACAGCGCAGTTTATAATACCAAATTATAAAATTATAACTCATTTTATTTTGTTATAAACTGCATTATAGTTCTCTTTTTTTAATATATATTCTGCATCCACAGAAACCTCTCCCTGGACAATGGGTACAAAGCAGAGGTAGGACATTCACCCACACAATTCAATATATTAAAACACATTCTGATTCTGATCATTTCACTAACAAACATTCTACAGTACCAGGCATATTGTGAACTAATTCAAAACCCTACAAAAGTCACCAATGATCTACAAGGCCAAATCAACCATATCATACCAGCATAAACTTCCAAAACTCATACAAGGGGCCTACCCAGATAAAAGCAGCACTATAAATACTGTAGCGGCCACTAGAACATCCATACACCTATTGAAAAGCTAAACAAGTCAAATTACTACAGTACAGGTCCCTTTGTACAAACTCCATGTTAACAAAACGCCTGGCCTCAGTCACATACTCAGAACACAGACCCTCACCAAGTACAGAATAAGTAAGGATAACCTAATGTGAAAATAAAAATATGTAGACAAAAATTAAACTGAAAGCCCAAGAAGACAGACTCTGCATGCAAGGCAATACCAGAGAAGTAAAAGAGATACATTTCCTTGTACAGTGTAAAATATAAAAATCACTCATTTGAAAATAAAATTATTTTTTCTATCTTTGTTGTCTGACCATTTTGTACTCTGATCATGCTGGTCTTGATCTGAAGCTTCTGCTTTCTTCTATCTTCTCTTAGCTTTCTTTCTATGGTCTCTATTCCATCTGTCATTTCTTGTCTCTCCTTTTGTTTTCAACACTTCCTTCCATTTTGGATATTGATTTTTTTTTCTTTCTACCTTTCTTCCATTTCTTTCTCTCTCTCTCTGGCCACCCACATTTCACTACTCTTTACTATCCAGGTCTCAATCTCCCTCTTTTTTATGCCATCTACCTACCACTTTTCAACCTTCACCCCAGACTTTCCATTCCCCAACTCTTCTTCCCTGGTCCACTATTCCCCAGTCTTTTATTCACTCTCCATGTCTAACATCTTTTATTACCCATCCAATATCTCTCTCTCTGGCTTTCTCTTTCCCTCCATCCAGTACCTCTTCTTTCTTTCCATGTCTACTTTCCTATCCTCCCTGCAACCAACAACTACCCCATCTCCATACCATGCCATCCCCTCCATATTACTCCCATGTCCAGCATCTCTCCGTCTTTCTGAATCTATTTACTCCATATCTTTCTTCTCTCTTTTCTATCCCTATTACCCCCATGTCCTGTATTTCCTTCTCTCCTTATTACCCAGTATACAGCTTCTTCCCTCTGTCTCCCCCTCCACAAGTCCAGCATTTTCTCATAGTCTCCCTATAAACCCCTGGCCAACATCACCACTCCATCACCCCTCCGTGCTTCTCCCTATACCCATTTCCATGTCCAGTATCTACCTAGCCCCCCCACCTCAACCTTATCTTCGCTGCCTCCCTATTCCCCTGCCCCTCCCCCGTACCCAGCATTTCCCTTCTGACTCCCTGTGCCCATTCATGTCCACCTCCCAATGCCCCATCATTACACTCCCCCCCTTCCCAATGCCCCCACCACCCATTTATGTACAAGAGGCAGAGCCTGCCAACGGAGCAGCATGTCCCACGAGCAGGGGCTGTGCAGACCATGATCCAAGCCCAAAGTAGCAAGGCACAATTGGCCTTGCACAGCCTCTGCCTGCAGGACATGCTGATCCCGTGGGCAGGCTCTGCTTCTCTGGGCCATGATCATTGCCTCACACACCCTTCTGCCTGTGGGAGCAGTATGTCTTGCAGGCAGGGACTGTGCAAGCCGTGACTGCAGCCCAAAGAAATACCGCCCCCACTCCCCATTCAGGATAATCTGCGGAGTGCTGGCACCTAATGACGAGTCTGCCCACAGGACATGCTGCTCCCATGGGCAGAAGGCTGTGAGAGGCCGTAGTCATTAGTCACAGCCTTCCGCTTGCAGGAGCAGCGTGTCCTATGGGCAGGCTCTCCACTAGGCCACTGATGCTCCGCAGGCCACACTGAATGGAGAGTGGGTAGCTAGCGACAGCACCCTCGTGACATTGGTGCCCCCTGTCGCGCTTACCTAGCTTACTGGGTAGTACTAGCCTTAGTCCAGAATTTGTCTTCTTGCTTCTCCCCCCATCCAGCATTTGTCTCCCTGCTTCCTCCCTCCAGCATTTGTCTTCCTGCCCCATCCCCTATTGTCCAGCATTTGTCCTCCCCCCCACGCAGTCCAGCATTTGTCCTCCTGCCCATGTTGTCCAGCATTTGTTCTCCTGTCTCCTCCTCCCCCCCGTTGTCCAGCATGTCTCCCTACTACCCCCATCCAACATTTGTCTCCCTGCTTTCCCCCTCCAGCATTTGTCCTGTCTCCCCCTCCCCTGTTGTCTAGCATTTGTCCTACTGTCCCTTTATCCAGCATTTGTCCTCCTGTCTCCCTCCTGTTGTCCAGCATTTGTCCCCCGTCTCCCACCCATTGTTCAGCATTTGTCCTCCTGCCCCCCTCCCAGTGTTGTCCAGTATTTGTCCTCCTGTCTCCCCTCCCCCATTGTCCAGCATTTCCCCTCCTGTCTCCCCCCCCCCTGTTGTCCAGCATTTGTCTCCCCCTTTGTCCAGCACTTGTCCTCCTGTCCCCCCTCCCTCCATCTGCACCACTCTTCCTGCGTTGCCGCTAGGATGTACCTGCAAGCAATCTGGCTGATTCATCCGGCGGCGGCACTCCGGCAGTTTTTATTTTAGATATTGCTGCCTCTGGCCTGCCTCTGCCTTTCCGCCGCTTTTTTTTCCCTCAAGAGTGCTAATTAAAACAGAGCCGCAGTGCCGCTGGCGTCCGAGTGCCACCTGAGACAACTGTCTCATATGGCCTCATGGTAGAACTGCCCCTGGCCCTGAGTGTGAAACCCATCAAGATGAGCTCCCAAACCCAGTTTGGATGCATCTGTTGTCAAAACATTTTTGGTGGAGCAATTTGGAAGGGGAGAATGTTGAGCAAATTATGATGGATTGTCCACCATTGCAATGACTGAATGAGTGGATTGGTGACATACAGATGATCCTTGAGTCGATCTGTGGCTTAGATCTACTGAGTCCTCAGAGTCCACTGAGCATGTCTCATATGGACATGTACCAAGTGTGTTACGTGTATCGTAGAGGCCATATGACTTAGTACAGTTAACATCTTGCGAGCCATGACCTGCTGACTCAGTTGAGTTTCCTGCACCAGCGCTGTCAATCTCTGGAGTCTGCTATGTAGGAGAAAGGCTCTTGCCTGAGTTGTGTAAAGCAGGGCTCCAGTGAACTTCAATTGCTGAGTAGGTTGTAGGTGGGATTTCGGGTAATTGACGATAAGCCCTTGTAGTTCGAACACCCAAATGATCAACCAGGTTGATTCTGGAACTCCTTCCGGAACGGTACTCTTGATCAGTCAATTGTCCAAATACGGGAAGACAAACATTCCCAGCATCTGGAGATAAGCTGCTACTACTGTGAGGCATTATGTGAAAACACGTGGTGCTGAGGCTTGGCCAAAGGATGACTTCCGGAAATGGAAGTGATGTCTCTTTAGGACAAATCTGAGATACTTACTTTGAGTGGAATGTATGTGTATGTGGGTGTTTGCATCCTTCAGATCCAGGGAGCATAGCCAATCTCTTTTTTGAAGAAAGGAAGCAGGGTCCCCACAGAAATCATTCTGAACTTTTCCTTGACGAGGTATCTGTTCAGATCTCTGCGGTCTAAGATGGGAAAGCATCTTAGGAATCAGGAAATAAAATCCTTGTCCTCTTTGCTCTGGTGGCATGAGCTCGATCACAAGATCTCCTAAGAGGGCGGTAATTTCTCTCTGAAGCACTTCCTGATGCAGAGGGTTGATGTGATGCACCCTTGGAGAGCAATTTGGAGGTAGGTCAACTAGATGTAATTTGTAACTGCTTTGGACAATTTGCAGAACCCAAGAGTTTGAGGTTATGAGGGGCCAGTTTTGGGCTAAAAGAGTAAGCCCTCACCCAACAGGAAATATTTCCATTATGGATAATGGTAGAATGGCTATGCTCTGAAGGAACCAGTCAAAACCACGCCTCCAGGTTTTAGCTGAGAAGCAGGCTGGGGGTTCTGAGGCTTCTCCCTCCGTGGTTGTGGTCAAGGGGCTTGTTTTGGTTAGGAGTTTTGGAACAAAGGAAAGTACCTACACCTACGAGAGTAAGAGGTCTTTTTCTGGCCTCCTTCTTGGTACTTCTTATGATAGAAGGCTGGCTCAGACATGCGTATTGAGAAATTTCAAAGGGTGACATGCTGCTTTTTAATGAAACCAGCCTTCTCTTCGACTTGTTCTCTGAAGAAATTCTCTGCATGGCCCGGCATGTCAGCAAGCTTGTCCTGCACTGATTGTTCCTGGTCTGAGGACTAGAGCCAGGTGAGTTTCCAGGCGTCAATACCTATGGCAAAAGCTCTCAATGCCATTACAAAGATATCATAAAGTCTCCCAGACCATGAATTTAGAGCAGTCCTTGCCATGAGCCACTAGGGAATGATACTGTTCCAATTTCTCTGGAGGGAGATACTGCAACAGATCAGTGAGGTTACACATGATTTTCTTCAAAAACATGCCATATAGAGCTGGTAAAAGCCCACATGGACTATGAGCATGGAACTCTGAAAATATGTTCTCCCAAAAGAGTCTAATGTCTAGGCCTCCCTCCCTTGAGTGGAGGAGTAGCCTAGTGGTTGGGGCAAGGTACTTCGGGCCGGAAGGTCGGGGGTTCAAATCCCACTAAATCCCACAATCCCACTGAGGAATGAGTCGGAACCCGGAAGCCTTCTGAACTCTATACATGGAGTCAAACCTTCTACTGACTGGAAGTACAGTGAGGGAATTCTCCCGCATTCTCATCTGTACTCTCTGAAGGATGTGGTGCACCGGCACTGTTTCCTTAGGGGCTGAAGAGTATTGAAGGATTTCCAGTTCTTCTGCCCTGGGCTCATCTTCAATCTCTAAAGAAAATAATATGGCCTTAGTCATATCCTCAGGAGGGGACTTACATTGCTCTTGAGGAGAAGAAGGGTCTAATGGAAGCACTGGAGACCTGTCCTCTGATTTAGGACTCAACATCGGTGACGCAGCCTTCTGAGTCAGACTCAGAGAGGAATTCGAAGTACTTCTGCCTGGATCTCTCCCCTGACCCTTGAGGATCAGGAGCCCTTTGAAAGCATTGATGAACCGATGCTTTTCTAGATTTCGAGGGTGCGTCAGACCCTGAAACACTGATACTGGGGCCCTTTGACTCCCTGATGTTGATGCCTCTCCTGCAGGCAAGCCATACGTCACGAGGATCGAATGGGCGGTTGCCAATGTTGATGCAGTCGACATCGAGGCCCCAGCCTGTTGCATGGCCAAGAGCAAAGCGATTCGTTCCTCAAGAGCCTGTATAAGTTGTTTTCCATGGCTGCCAACTCTGAAGGCTGCAGGGCCTCAGTAACCTTGTCCAAAGTAACCGGAATCTGTAAGGGTTTAACAGTGACTTGGTCTCGGCAATCAGTAGGCCATCGCTGCCCTTCCAATGTCCTGGAGGATGAACTCTCTAGAGGGCAGCTTGGAGGGGCGCCCTCGCGGACCCTCATCACTTGTAACACTGTACATCGAGGGGCTTCGACGCCAGTATACCAGAGCCTTCACTCAGTGCTTGGCGTGATCACCCTGTGGTGTTGATACAGATGAAGCCAAATCCTTCCTCATCCTCAAGTAGAGATATCAATGGCCAATGCTCTGGGGCATTACAGGTGTTCGGTTCCGAATGGGCATGAGAACACCTCGATGTCGATGTACCACCAACGTTTGATGCAGCATTTGAAGACAGTGAGAATGGCGCCATTGATGTCAATGTCGATGGATTGGACTTGTGAGTGTCAAAAAGTAATTTGTGCTGTTTTTCTCGACCCGTGAGTCCTCTTTTTATCAAACCAATATTACAAGATGTCAGATGATCGGGTCACAGGCACTGAAGGCACCAGTTGTGATTATAAATAGTGGATATGGTCCTTAAGCACCTGGAAAACTTCTTAAACTTGCTAGTCAATTTTTGGAACATATCAGCTAGAAAAAGAGCCGCAGTGAAATCAAATCGTTCAATCTTGAAAAAGAGTAGGACCCACAGCTGGAGCACCGACACCTAAGGGGGCAGAGGTACCGTGGAAAATGAAAGGAAGCTTAAATGAAGGAAGCTAACTAAAGGGAAAAAGAAGAAAAACCACGTTAGGCAGGCAGGAAAGAACAACGGAAGTGCCAAATGAAGGTGGCAGAGTCCCTAGTGAGGGGAAAATTACCAAAATGACAGTCAACTCGCTAAATACATCTATTGGGCTCCACGGAAAAATGAAGACTGTCCTAAAATGGTGCTGCGGTGGCAGGCAGGAAGATGGTGTGCATGCGCAGCAGAACCTCCCAAAAGCTTCAATTAGCTGGGGAACATTACTGTGCGGGCTCCGTCGGATGACATCACCCTTACGTGAGGACTTCATTCCTGCTTGTCCACAGAGAAGTTCTGCATACAGTTGTCAGGCCAGCAGTTTTACGATAGCAGTAATATCCAGCCGCTATCCAGTTAGCCAATCCGCATCCCACCAAGGACAGCTTTTGTGCTCTTGCAGAAAATTGCCACTATCTGGATAAATACCAACTCCACCCCAGACAGCGTAGTTACTCACCTGTAACAGCTGATGTCCAGGAATAGCAGGAATTTAGTCTTTGTATATGGGTGACATCAGAACTGATGAAGCCGCATGGGAAAGCTACCCAGAGTCCAATTGGAAAGCTTTTGGGAGCACTCCACTGCGCCTGTGTGACTGCCTTCCCACCTTCCCAAATCCTTCTCTTTAGTTGAGTTTATAGCTGAGAAAAGAGAAAGTGTAGTTACTCACCTGTAACAGGTGTTCTCCAGGGACAGCAGGGATCAGTCCTCACATATGGGCGACGTCAGCGCCGACGGAGCCCTTGTGCGGAGCAAGTCCTAGCTTTCAAAGAAAGCCTTTGGAATTGCATCGCGCATGCGTGGTCCCCTTCCCGCCCAAGGGTGCCATCTTGCTCAGTCAAATTACATAGCTATAAAGAAGGCAAAATGAATAAAAACCAATAATAGGACTGCAACTCCAGGGGAGGAAGGAGGGTCGTGAGGACTGATTCCTGCTGTCCCTGGAGAATACCTGTTACAGGTGAGTAACTACACTTTCTCCAGGAACAAGCAAGAAGTCAGTCCTCACATATGGGACTCCATAGCTATAGGCTACCGAGAACCCATAGCTGAAAAATGGCTCCCTCTAGAAGAGCTGCAGCAGCTGCAATAGGAATTCAGCCAAGAAAGCAACACCCCCCGGTAGTCTGACACCAAAGGGTCAGAGGGTTGGAGTTGCCTAATCCTCAAGTAGGTAACGGAGAACCACCTGGCCGAAAGCACTGTCCCATCGGGACTCCCTATCCAGGCAGTAATGGGCTGCAAAAGTCTGGCTTGAAGACCAAGTTGCGGCCCGGCAGATGTCTGCCAACGGAACAGAGCGAAGTGAGCCACTGATGCGGCCATAGCCCTGAGACAGTGGGCCGTGATCCAACCCTGCAACGGGAAGTCGGCCGCCCTGTATGCCCAGGCAATGCAGTCTGCCACCCAGGTGGACAGCGTACTCTTGGAAACAGGTAACCCCAGCTTACTGGGGTCATACGAGACAAAGAGCTGAGTAGCCCTTCGATGTCCCTTCGTATGCTCTAGGTAAAAGGAAAACGCCCTCTTACAATCCAAGGTATGCAGGACTGCCTCTGCCCGGCTGGAATGTGGCCTGGGAAAGAAGATCGGAAGAATCACCTCCTGGTTCAGGTGGAAAGAAGAGACTACCTTTGGAAGGAACTTCGGGTGAGTGCAGAGGACCACCCTATTCCTATAAAACTTAGTGTATGGTTTATCAGTTACAAGAGCTTGCAGCTCACTCACACGTCTGGCTGATGTGAGTGCCACCAGGAAGAGTACTGTCCAGGAGAGGAAGCGCAGATGGGAAGAGGACATTGGCTCAAAAGGTGGGCGAGTAAGCCGCTGCAAGACCACATTTAAATCCCACTCACTTGCTGGAGGAATTTCAAAGGGTGACATGCTGTTTTTTAATGAAGCCAGCTTTCTCTTCGACTTGTTCTCTGAAGAAATTCTCTGCATGGCCCGGCATGTCAGCAAGCTTTTCCTGCACTGATTGTTCCTGGTCTGAGGACCAGAGCCAGGTGAGTTTCCGGGCGTCAATACCTAAGGCAAAAGCTCTCAATGCCATTACAAAGATATCATAAAGTCTCCCAGACCATGAACTTCAAGTAGTCCTTGCCATGAGCCACTAGGGAATGATACTGTTCCAATTTCTCTGGAGGGAGAAACTGCAACAGATCATCGAGGTTACACATGATTTTCTTCAAAAACATGCCATATAGAGCTGGTAAGAGGCCACGTGGACTATGAGCATGGAACTCTGAAAATATGTTCTCCCAAAAGAGTCTAATGTCTAGGCCTCCCTCTCTGGGGGCACTGAAGAATGAGTCGGAACCCGGAAGCCTTCTGAACTCTATACATAGAGTCAAACCTTCTACTGACTGGAAATACAGTGAGGGAATTCTCCCGCATTCTCATCTGTACTCTCTGAAGGATGTGGCACACTGGCACTGTCACTGCTTCCTTAGGAGCTGAAGAGTATTGAAGGATTTCCAATTCTTCTGCCCTGGGCTCATCTTCAGTCTCTAAAGAAAATGATATGGCCTTTATCATATCCTCAGGAGGGGACTTACATTTCTCTTGAGGAGAAGAAGGGTCTAATGGAAGCACTGGAGACCTGAAAAACAAGAGACGTCTCTTGTTTTTTGTGTATCTTGCTTGGTTTGGCAAGAGCATTGCTCTTTGTTGTGTTAGCACTGGAGACCTGTCCTCTGATTTAGGACTCAACATCGGTGACGCATCCTTCTGAGTCAGACTCAGAGAGGAATTCGAAGTACTTCTGCCTGGATCTCTCCCCTGACCCTTGAGGATCAGGAGCTCTTTGAAAGCATTGATGAACCGATGCTCTTCTAGATTTCGAGAGTGCATCAGACCCTAAAACACTGGCCGGCAAGGCACCGATACCGGGGCCCTTTGATGCCCTGATGTTGATGCCTCTCCTGCAGGCAAGCCATACGTCACGAGGATCGAATGGGCAGTTGCCAATGTCGATGCAGTCGACATCGAGGCCCCAGCCTGTTGCATGGCCAAGAGCAAAACGATTCGTTCCTCAAGAGCCTGTAGAAGGCGTTTTCCATGGCTGCCAACTCTGAAGGCTGCAGGGCCTCAGTAACCTTGCCAAAGTAACCGGAATCTGTAAGGGTTTAACAGTGGCTTGGTCTCGGCAATAAGTAGGCCATCGCTGCCCTTCCAATGTCCTGGAGGATGAACTCTCTAGGGGGCAGCTTGGAGGGGCGCCCTCGCGGACCCTCATCACTCTTGACGCTGTACATCGAGGGACGCCAGTGTACCAAAGCCTTCACTCAGTGCTTGGACATCTTCCCACACGGGCCACAGACATTCGCGTCATGGTCAGGCCCGAGGCATCGGAGACAGCAGTCATGTGTGTCGGTGAGGGACATTAACTTCTTACACCAATCACACTTTTTAAACCTGCTGGCAGTCATCGGGGGAAAAAGGGCCCCTGCAAGGTCGAAGGACGGGCTGCCAGTGAAAATAAAAAAGAGCGCGAACACTAGTCTCTAAGGACAAAAACGCAAAAAATTGACTGGACTCTATACCGGTGTACCGAGCCGCAGGCAGGAAGGTGAACCGGCGTCGAACCGGTCGAAGAGCAAAAATTCTTCTAAGGTTTGACGCACTTTTTCCACGAGGAATTAGGGACAACGTCCATTGGGCTCTGCGGAAAAAGGGAGACTGAGCAAGATAGCACCCTTGGGCGGGAAGGGGACTGCGCATGCGTGATGCAATCCCAAAGGCTTTCTTTGAAAGATGGGGAATTGCTCTGCACGAAGGCTCCATCGGCGCTGACGTTACCCATATGTGAGGACTGACTTCCTGCATGTTCCTGGAGAATAAATAAAACCCTATAGCCCCTGGAGGAGGAGGGCAGGTTGTGAAGATTAAATTCCTGCTGTTCCTGGAGATCACCTGTGACAGCTGAATAACTACGCTATCTCCAGGGACAAGCAGGAATGTAGTCTTCACATATGGGACTCCCTAGCTCCCAGATAAAGTAACCTCAGAACCGGAGGAGGTTCATCTTGGAGTAGGCATAATGAAGTCATGGATCCTTCATGGATTTCTGGTATCTTCAAAGTCCGGGATGGAGGGTAGGAGTTGCATTTAAGTCTGAAAGAGGTGCTGGAGTACAGCCTGACTAAACATGGCATGCCAACGGGAGTCCTTGTCCAGACAATAATGGGCAGCAAAGGTATGGACGTGAGACCAAGTTGTTACTTTGCAAATTTCGTTGATGGCTACTGAACATAGGTTTGCCATCAAGGTGGCCATGGCATTTACGTTGTGAACACTGACACGGCCTTCCAGGGAGAGCCCTGCTTTGTCAATGGCAAATGAAATGCAGTCCGCTTTCCACCTGGAGAGCATACACTTAGAGACAGGTAATCAAATGAGATGAACAACTGTGATGCTTTACGATGACCCTAAGTCCTTTGGAAGTAAAACGTAAACGCACACTTGCAGTTAAGAGTGCGCAGAGTTGCTTCCGCTCTAGACGCATGCGGCTTAGGAAAGAAAACTGGAAGGTAAATTAACTGGTTTAGATGGAAGGAAAATACCACCTGTGGCATAAAGTGTGGGTGAGATCAAAGGACTACTTTGTCATGGTGGAAGTGAATATAGGGAGGATCTGCCACAAAAGCTTGAAGCTCACTAAGATCTAGCTGAAGTGAGGGCAAATAAGATCACTTTCCACAAGAGGAATTTAAGTGAGGTTGTGGCTAATGGTTCAAAGGGCGGCTTGAGGAGCTGCGCTAGAATGACATTGAGGTCCCAAGCAACCGGAAGTGGCTTAATGGGAGGTTTCAACAGCAGGAATCCTCTCATGAAACGTGCTGCTAGTGTTTGTGAGAAAATGGGCTGTCCATCAAGCAGATGATGAGAAGCCGCAATGGCACTAAGGTGGGAGGAAGGTTCTGGATGCCAAAGATTAAATTAGACTTACCTGCTAATTGTAGTTCCTGGAGGAACTCCAGTCTAGTCCCGGAATCTCTGGGTTATCATCCTCTTCCAGCAGCTTGGAGACTGAGAAACGTCACTCTTGTGATGTCACCGGTACATAAGCCCGGGATCCGCCTCCTCCAACCAGTTACCTACTGACAAAGCAGACTCACCGGAGACACCATTAAATAGCCAAATACATCAAACCCAACGCTACATCATTAACTGACCATACCCAACCATTCTGAATAACTATGTACTCATGTAGTGAACTGGATTCCCTGTGCTGAATGCTATATTCTCTCCCCATGAAAACATGAAGATCGTGTCACCATCCCCCAAACTTTACCCGAAACCCGGTACCAATTTTGAACTCTTACCTGTAACAGATGTAACAGAGCAGTTAGTAGAATCAACGGGAGGGCCCTGCTAGACCAGCCTGAAGCACCGCCGATTCAAAACAGGTATCCCTCTATGCCTGGACATCCAGACGGTAATGTTTTACAAAAGAGTGCAAAGACGACCAGGTCGCCGCCTTACAAATCTCCGCCACCGGTACCATACTGCACTCTGCCCACGAAGCCGCTTGCGCTCTCGTTGAATGAGCTCTCAGCCCATCTGGGACCAACCGACCCTTCAACAGATATGCCGACGCAATCGCCTCCTTCAACCATCGGGCAATAGAAGCTTTAGAAGCCGCTTCACCCTTCTTTGGCACCTGAAACAACACAAACAACTTATCGGATTTACGGAAAACAGCTGTTCTGCGGATATACTTCCGCAGAGATCTCACCACATCCAACCGATGCAGCTGCCTTGCCACCTGACCTTCTGCCTGCGCTTTGAACACTGGTAAAGATACTACCTGATTCATATGAAAAACTGACACCACCTTTGGCAAAAAAGATGGCACTGGCCTCAACACCACCTTACTATCAAAGAACTCGAGAAAAGGCTCCCTGCAGGACAAAGCTTGCAACTCTGAAACTCGCCGTGCGGATGCAATCGCCACCAAGAAAACTACCTTCAATGTGAGATCCTTCAAAGATGCCTTCACCAAAGGCTCAAACGGCGCTCCCCCTAATGCTTCCAATACCACCAGGAGATCCCAAGCTGGAACCACCTGCTTCCACGGAGGCCGCAACAAAGTTACTGCCCGCAAAAAACGCTTCACATCTGCGTGTCCTCCGAGCGCCTCACCCTGTACCTTTCCCCTATAACAAGATAGCGTTGCCAACTGAACCCTTAGCGAAGCGGCTGCTAGGCCCGTCTGAAATCCATCTTGCAAAAAGGCCAACACCTGTGGAACCGACATCTTTAAGGGAACTAACCATCTGTCCATACACCACGCTTCAAAAATACGCCACACTCTAACATACGCCAACGAGGTCGACCGCCTCCGAGCTCTCAGCAAGGTGGAGATCACATCCGCCAAATACCCTCTTGCTCTCAACCTAGCCCTCTCAAGAGTCAGGCCGTAAGCGAGAACCGATCCACCTGCGGCATACACAGGTGCCCCTGCATGAGATCCTTTCTCCTCGGAAGCTTCCAGGGCCTCCCTACCACTAAGCGCATCAAGTCTGCGTACCACGGTCTTCGAGGTCAATCTGGCGCTATCAGAATCACCTGACCCCTGTGCCGTTCTACGCGCTGCAGAACTCGCCCGATCAGCGCCCAAGGAGGAAAAACGTAGAGGAGCTGCTCCTCCGGCCAGGACTGTATCAGCGCATCGAGCCCTTCCGCCATTCTTTCCCTTCTTCTGCTGAAGAAACACTCGACCTTTGCCGAATGGAACGTAGCCATGAGATCCATTACTGGCGTTCCCCAGAGACGCACCAACCTGGCGAATACCTCCGGATGAAGACCCCACTCCCTGGGATCGACCTTCACTCGACTCAAGAAGTCGGCCTCCACATTGTTCACCCCTGCTACATGTGCTGCCGACAACGCTATCAGATTGCGCTCTGCCCATTCAAACAGATTCTCTGCTTCGGCTTCCAGAGCCACACTGCTGGTGCTTCCTTGACGGTTGATGTAAGCTACCGCGGTTGCATTGTCCGAGATCACTCGAACGGCCTTCCCGAGAATCCCCACCTGAAATTTCTGTAACGCCAGAGCAACCGCCCTCAACTCCAACCTGTTGATTGACCAAGTCCTCTCTATCTCGGACCATTGTCCCTGCGCAAACTGTCCCTGAAAATGCGCCCCCCAGCCTACAAGACTGGCGTCTGTCGTCAACGAAATCCACGCCGGCGCCTCCAAGGGCATCCCTTTTTCCAGACACCCTGGACGCAGCCACCACCGAAGCGCCTTGCAAGTCTGCGGAGGACAAGGTAGCCTTTGCGACAACTGATCCCGTTGATGTGACCGTCTCTACAGCGCCCTTTGCAACGGTCTCATGTGAGCCCTCGCCCATGGAACCATCTCGAGCGTCACTGCCATGGTTCCCAGTAAGCAAAGGTAATCACAGGCCGTGGGGTTCCGCTTGCTTAAAAAGTGTCTGACCAAACTCCTGAGCCCCAGCACCCGCAGCTGCGGCAGATAAACACGCCCCACTCTCATATCGAAGCGCGCTCCTAGGTACTCTAGACTTTGAGACGGTTCTAATTGGCTTTTTGTCATATTGACTACCCAACCGAGACTCTGAAGAAAGGACACCACCTTGGACGTCGCCGCCACACTCTCCGCCTGAGACTTCGCCCTGATCAACCAATCGTCCAGATAAGGATGTACCAAGACTCCCTCCTTTCTCAATGCCGCCGCTACCACCACCATCACCTTGGTGAACACACACGGTGCCGTAGAGAGGCCAAACGGAAGTGCCTGAAATTGAAAATGTCCCACAGGCACTGCAAACCTGAGCAACCTTTGATGCTTCTGCCGAATCGGGATGTGAAGATACGCCTCCGACAGGTCCAGGGACGTGAGAAACTCGCCGCATCTTACGGCCACTATAATTGACCTTAGTGTCTCCATTCGAAAATGAGACACCCGGAGACACCGATTTACCCTCTTGAGATCTAAAATAGGCCGAAAGGACCCTTCCTTTTTCGGCACCACAAAATAAATGGAGTATCGACCGCAACCTAACTGGGAGTGGGGAACAGGAACTATGGCTCTTAGGTCGAGCAATCTCTGTACAGTCTTACGCACCGCCTTGCGCTTTGCGCTGGCCCTGCAAGGAGACTGAAAGAAAGAATCGGCCACCGGCCGCTGAAACTCCAACGCATAACCTTCTCGAATAACCTCTAACACCCACTGATCTGAAGTGATTTGGGCCCAGGCCGGGTAAAACTCCCATAACCGACCCTCCACGGGAACTAACCCCACCTGGACCCCCCTGATCTCATTGTGATTTCTTGAAATTCGAGGAGGAGAAGGAACCTGCAAATCCCCTGCCTACCCCTCGAAAACCACATAACCCTTGGTTTCGGCCAGGAAAATGCCCTCGCTGCCCCTGAACAAATCTTGGGGAACGAAAACGCCGAAAATACCGCTGTTGACATCAAGGCACAAAAGAGGAACGCCCCTGCTTCTGCTTGTCCTCCGGCAATCTACCGCCTTTAGACTCCTCCCAAATCTTTCACCAATTTATCCAAATCCTCACCAAACAGCAGCTTCCAGCGGAAAGGGAGCTTACTCAACCTCAACTTGGAGGAGCCATCCGCTGCCCAATTGCGCAGCCAAAGACACCTGCGTCCCGCTATTACCGAAGCCATACTCTTCGATAAGCCCCTGATCAGGTCATAATGAATATCTGCCAGATAAGCCGCTCCTGATTCCAGTTTGGACGCTTCCTTGGTCGCCTCCTCAGACGGGTCCCCTTGAAGCTGTTGCACCCAACGAAGACACGCTCGCGCCACCCAGGCGCCACAAACAGAAGCATGCAACGAGAGTGCATTAACCTCAAAAACTTGCTTCAACAAGGACTCCAACTTACGAACCTGAGCATCCTTAAGCACCGCACCGCCTTCTACTGCAATTGTGGTCTTTTTGGTAACCGCTGACACCGCAGCATCTACCCTGGGTGACTTAAACAAGTCCTTATCCTGGTCCAACAACGGATAAAGGCGCGCCATCACCCTTGATCCTTTAAGCGCGGCCTCAGGCATATCCCACTCTTCCTGTATCATTTCCTTAAACACTCCATGCACTGGAAAAGCTCTCTGTGTCTTCCGAAATGCCTGTAACAATGGGTCCTCCAGAGTGGAATCCTCCGCAGGTCCCTCAACTGGTATATTAAGCGTCCTGAGAGACTCCGCAATGAGGGCCGGTAACTCCTCTCTACGAAACACCCGGAACACTCTAGCCTGATCCTCCTGCTCTGTAATCTCGCCCTCTTCCAGATCCTCCTCCTGCCCCAAGTCAGGTACGAGATCCTCCGACTGCAGATCCTCCGAAATGACAGACTCCTCTGCCCAGACTGCATCTCCTCTGGGCTTCTTAGCCCCAACACCCGTTATCACCACCATCAACAGTGACCTCGGCCTCTTCTCTCCTGCCCCCGGCCCCAAAGAAGAGGCCGCCGATCTACCTAACGAACTGCCAAAAGCCTGCTGAAGCAAGGCTTCAAAATCTGGCGCAAAACTTGCTGCCATCCCTCCGGGCAAAGATGATTGTGCCCCTGGCTGCTGCAGCCCTGCAGAAGTACTAGGCGTCGGTTCCCTTGCGGTCCCCGCACCCAGACCTGCTCCACAGTACTCGCAGCCAAAGCTTCCTGAACCTCTGTTCCAGCCTCTGACTCCTTCTCCATACTCCGCGTCTCCAGACTGCAACCTTTGCAGACCCCTTCCAAAGAGACTGAACCCCTCCTAGAACCGCATAAGAGACAGAGCGGTCTAGAGGGCATCGTGAATCAGTGAGCCCTGCAGTCCCACAACAGCCTCCTGCCCCGCTGTTGCCGACCCGCCTTTTTTTTTTTCTTTTTTACTGTTGGAGTAGCTGCAGTACCTCAGCCCCAGCTAAACTGTGAAGAAAGGTTCAAAAAACGAGGCTTCCCCGAGGAGATACACAGCCCGAAAGATTCACTGCCACTGAAACGCTTCCCGCGCGAATTACATGCGGTCCGGCCTGCAACGCCGGAATCAGCGGTCCTCCGGCTCCTCCTCCCTTACCGTGCCTGCTATCCTGGGAGGGTGCCTGGCGTCCGCCTCAGTGTTCCACCGCTCCCCGGGAGCCTCCGACACCAAACGCAAGGGGAAAAACAGCGGGGAAGCTCTCATCACACTGCCATGCAGCCCCAGCGACTCAAATCGCATTTGCAGGCAGGCCTTCTGCACGCAATGAGTTCTGCTGGCTGCCGACTCCTCTCCACCACTGCTGAGAGAGGTAATCGGGTCTGCTCTCTCCCCCTGCTGCTGAGTCCCAACAAGCACAGCAAAGAACAACAAAAAGGGAAGCTAACCAAAGGGCAAGGGAATAGGAGGACTCAGAAAGAAGCGGTAAAGCAATGAATAGGAGAGAGAGAACACCAGCGACTCCAGCACTAAACCCAGGAAAGGTTAAACTTCCCCCAAATTTCTTTCCTTCTCCTTTCCTTATTCTCTTTTTTTTAAAACTAAGGAAACCCCTTTAGCTATTCTAAGTCTAAACTCTTCTTAATCGTCTCTCCAGTGAGCCCCGTCCTGGGCTCACCACCTCCAGCTGCTTGGAGACTGAGATAACTGGTTGGAGGAGGCGGATCCCGGGCTTATGTACTGCTGACTTCACAAGAGTGACGCTTCTCAGTCTCCAAGCTGCTGGAAGAGGATGACAACCCAGAGATTCCGGGTCTAGACTAGAGGGACGATCAAGAATTTAGGCTTTTAGGTAGGAAGTTCAAATCCAGAACTTCCAGAATAGCATTCTCTGAAATGCTTCCTGTGCCACATGCAGGGCCCAAAAGGCAGGCAGAACCCAAGAGTCTCAATGAGTGGATGAGATGATGGTACAAAGAAGAGGGTTTTGGATTTGTTAGGAACTGGGCAACTTCCTGGGGAAGGGAGGGGCTCTTCCGAAAGGATGGGCTCCATCTTAACTGGGATGGAGCCAGACTGCTGTCATTAATATTTAAAAAGGAGATAAAGTAGATTTTAAATTAGATAATAGGGGAAAGCCGACATTCGCCCAAAAGCGCATGGTTTGGAAGAATGTATCCTTGAAGGATACTAACAAAACAGGGAAGTTAGGACATCCAAACAGAGAGGTTCCAATAAAGATAAAAGTTACCCAGATGCCCTTAAGAATAGAACTGAAAGATTCCAAATTACCCCTATCAACTGATAACCAAATTAATATGATTGAAATACAACCTTTAAAATGCCTGTATGCAAATGCTAGAAGTCTAAAAAATAAGATGGGAGAGTTAGAATATATAGCATTAAATGAGAGGTTAGATATGATTGCAGACCAGATTCACTTCCGTACTCCTCACCGCCTGCTCCGTCCTATCCACACTAACCATTTGTCTCTTCCTTCCCCTTCACAGGCTCACCTTGAATCCACTCGTTCCTCAGCATTTTACTTTCTGGGTCCAAGACTTTGGAATTCGCTCGCCCCCCCCCCCCTCCTCTCCGTTCAGAACAATCCTATCAATCTTTTAAAAAACAACTTAAAACTCACCTTTTTAGTCTGGCATTTGACCTCCCTTCCCCGTCTCCTTCCCCCTCTCCCCTCTTTTGTTGATGTATCTCTGATCACTTTGCTCTTCTGTCCTTTCTCTCTCCCTTTTCTGTTTTTATTTTAGCTGGCGTTCCTTTCCTGTTTCCTCGCAGCCTGTATTTTTTAATGATTGTAAACCGCTCAGATGCCTTTGGTATTGGGCGGTATAAAAAATGTTTTAATAAACATAAACATAAAACAAAAATATTTTTGAGACCTGGTGGAAGGAGGACAACCAATGGGACATTGTGATACAGTGTGGGTACAAACTATATTGCAATGAGAGAGTAGATTAAATAGGTGGACTGGTTGCACTCTATGTTAGAGAAGACGTTGAGCCACATAGGATTAAAGTTTGCAGGAAACAAAATATGCTGTAGACTCTCTATGGATAGACATTCCTTGTAAAAAGGGGAAGGCAATGGCAGTGGGGATGTACTACTGACCGCCTGGCCAAAATGAACAGATGGATAATGAAATGCTGAAAGAAATCAGGGAAGCTAACTAAAGTTACAACACAGTAATAAAGTGTGATTTCAATCACCCGGGTATCGACTGGGTCAGTGTCACAGCAAGACATACTAGGGAGATAAAATCTCTAGATGAAATAAATGACTGCTTCTTGGAGCAGTTGGTTCATGTGGCATGCAGGATCTGGTGCAAGAGATAAGGGTGTTGGGGCCACTTGGCAATAGTGATCATAGCATGATCACATTTGATTTAATAAATGAAAGAAGGATAGTAAAGAAATCCATAGTACTCCTATATAACTTTCAAAAGGGAGACTATGATAAAATGAGGAAAATAGTTAACAAAAGACTAAAAAAAGCAGCTGCAAAGGCTAAAGGTTTGCATAAAGCATGGGCATTATTTAAAAATACTATTTTGGAAGCCCAGAACAGATGTATTCCATGCTTTAAAAAAAGGGGAAGGAAGGCCATAAAACTAAAAGCATGGTTTAAAGGTGAGGTCAGAGAGGCTGTTGCGGCCAAAAAAGCATCTTTCAGGAAATGGAAAAAGGAGCCAAATGACGAAAATGGGAAACAACATAAGCACTGCCAAGTTAGCTGCAAGGCATTGAAAAGGCAGGCGAAGAGAAAATTTGAAAAAAGCTTGCTGTGGAAGCAAAAATGCATAATAAAATCATTTGCAAGTACATTCATAGCAAAAAATCAGTGAGACCGTCAGCTGGACCACTAGATGACAGAGGAGTAAAAGGAGTGCTAAGTGAAGACAAGGCCATAGCGGAGAGACTGAATGAATTCTTTGCTTCGGTCTTTACTGAAGAAGATGTAGGGAATTTAATGGTACCTGAAATGGTATATAAAGGTGATGTATCGGAAGAATTGAAAGAAATATTGATAAACCGGAAACATAAACTGAAGAGTACCAAATTACCTGGACCGAATTCTATACATCCAAGGGTGATGAAAGAACTGAAATATGAGATTCCAGACCTACTATTAAACTATCATTAAAATCAACTGTAGCACCTGAAGAGTGGACAATGACCAATGCAACGCCAATATTTTAAAAGGGTTCCAGGGGTGATCTAGGAAACTACAGACCGATGAAACAGCGTAGTTACTCACCTGTAACAGGTGTTCTCCAGGAGCAGCAGGAATCAGTCCTCACATATGGGTGACGTCGGCGCCGACGGAGCCCTCGCGGAGCAATTTTCTCTAGCTTTCAAAGAAAGCCTTTGGGAATTGCAGCGCGCATGCGCGGTCCCCTTCCCGCCCAAGGGTGCCATCTTAGCCAGTCAGATGACATAGCTAAAAGACAGCAAAAAATTTGCAAAAAACTAAAGCAGATGATTGCAACTCCAAGGGGAGGAGGAGGGAGGGTTGTGAGGACTGATTCCTGCTGCTCCTGGAGAACACCTGTTACAGGTGAGTAACTACGCTTTCTCCAGGACCAAGCAGGAAGTCAGTCCTCACATATGGGACTCACAAGCTTAAGGCTACCGCAGACCCTAAGCACAAAAATGAGCTCCCTCTAGCTCAGCAGCACAGAAGGAAGGAATCTTCGCTGAATTATTACCCACCGGTAGCCCAACATCCGGGATGGAGGGTAGGAGTTGCTCAAACCTCGAAGAGATTTCGGAGGACTGCCTGTCCAAAAGCACTGTCCCTGCGGGACTCCCTCTCGAGGAAGTAATGGACCGCAAAAGTCTGGCTCGAAGACCAAGTAGCGGCCCGGCAGATGTCTGCCAATGGAACAGAGCGGAGGTAAGCCACTGACGTAGCCTTCGCCCGAACACAATGAGCCGTGACCCGACTTTCTAACGAGAGTCCGGCTGCTCCATAAGCCCAAGCGATACAGTCAGCAACCCAGATGGACAGAGTGCGCTTGGAGACAGGGAGCCCCAATTTATTGGGGTCAAAAGACACGAAGAGCTGAGCAGCTTTGCGGTGCTCCCGCGTACGGTCAAGGTAGAAGTTCAACACCCTTCTACAGTCCAGGGTATGCAGGACCATTTCAGCTCGGCTGGAGTGTGGCCTGAGAAAGAAGGTCGGAAGTACCACCTCCTGATTGATGTGAAAAGGGGAGACCACTTTTGGAAGAAATTTAGGGTGAGTCCATAGGACTACCCTATTTTTGTAGAACCGAGTGTAAGGGGGATCAGACACGAGGGCCTGTAGTTCACTTACGCGTCTAGCGGAAGTGAGGGCTATCAGGAATAAGGTTTTCCAAGAAAGAAAACGGAGAGGACAGGTAGCCATAGGTTCAAAAGGCGGACAGGTGATCCGCTGCAAAACCACATTCAGATCCCAGTCAGGTGCTGGCGGGCGCAGAGGTGGTTTAAGGAGAAGGAGACCTCGGAGAAACCTTGCCACGAGAGGGTCGTTGGAAAGAGGTCTGCCGTCCACCGGCACATGATGTGCTGAAAGAGCACTGAGGTGAACCTTGACGGAGTTGGACTTAAGTCCAAGATTAGAGAGGTAGAGCAAGTACTGCAAGACCACCGACACCGAGCAGGAGAAGGGATCCAGAGACTGCTGGGTACACCAAACGGAAAAACGACGCCATTTAAGGGCGTAGCATTTGCGGGTAGAAGGTCGCCGGGAAGCTAGGACGACCTCTTCCACCTCTGCCGGCAGGAGAAGGGGAGCAAGGACTACCCTTTCAGCAGCCAGGCCATTAGATGTAGAGATCTGAGGTTGGGGTGTAACAGGGACCCCTGATCCTGTGTTAGGAGATCTGGTTGAAACCCCAGAGGGAACGGAGCCTCAACCGCCAGTTGCAGAAGGAGTGGAAACCACGGCTGTCTGGGCCACCGAGGAGCTATCAGGATCATGGAAGCTTTGTCTCTGAGAACCTTGAAAAGAGTTCGAGAGATTAGCGGTATGGGAGGAAAGGCATACAGAAGGCTTTTCGACCATGAGAGCAGAAAAGCATCCGCCGCTACTCGGAGGGGATGCGGCTGCCGAGAGCAGAAACGAGGAAGTTGCCGGTTGAGAGGACTGGCAAAAAGATCCAGCGTGGGGAGGCCCCACTGCAGAAAAAGTTTCTGAACCACCAAGGGATCCAGGCGCCACTCGTGCGGCTGGAGGATTATGCTGAGTTTGTCCGCCAGGCAATTTTCTTGGCCTGGGAGATAAACTGCCTTGAGAAGAATGCTGTGGCTGACGGCCCAAGAGCAGAGCCTCTGCGCTTCTCGACAGAGAAGGAAGGAGCCCGTGCCCCCCTGTTTGTTCACGTAGAACATGGCAACTTGATTGTCCGTCTGGACAAGGACGGACCGGCGAGAAGTCAGGTGGGAGAAAGCCTTGAGAGCCAGACGGATTGCTCTGAGCTCCAGGAAGTTGATCTGCTGCGCAGACTCCCACGCGGTCCAAAGACCTCGAGTACATGCCCCTTGGCAATGCGCTCCCCATCCCAGGAGAGAAGCATCGGTCGTCAGTACATGAGCAGGCGGAGGAGACTGAAAAGGCATTCCGAGTACCAGGTTCGGCTGATGAAGCCACCACTGCAGAGAAGAGGCCAGTGGACCGGAGATCTGCACTAAGTCGGCGAGGCCGCCCGTGGCCTGTTGCCACTGCTTGCGAAGGCACCACTGAGCAGGCCGCATATTCAGGCGGGCATTGGGGGTCACGTGGACAGTGGAAGCCATATGGCCGAGTAGTCTCAGAAAGCTCCTGGCCGAGACCAGGGACTGGCTGCGAAAACGGCTGGCTAGGTCCATGAGCCGCTGAGCTCTGTCGAGAGGCAGGAAAGCTCGCGCCTGAAGAGTGTGCAATCTTGCGCCGATGAACTCGAGATCTTGCGAGGGGAGCAAAGTGGACTTTGCGAAGTTTACGACAAAGCCCAAGTACTGGAGAAGAGTCACAGTGCGGTGCGTGGCTTGTGTGACTTCTTGAGAGGACGATGCTCTGATGAGCCAGTCGTCTAGGTAAGGAAATACATAGAGGCCCTGAAGTCGGAGATAAAGCCGCCACCACCGCGAGACATTTTGTGAAGACTCGCGGTGCGGAGGATAGGCCAAAGGGCAGTACTCTGTACTGGTAATGATTTCCTGCCACCACAAACCTTAGGTATTGGCGGTGGCTTGGGTGGATGAGGATGTGCGTGTAGGCATCCTTTAGATCCAAGGAGCATAGCCAATCTCCCTGCTGGAGGTAGGGCAGAAGGATTCCAAGGGTAAGCATCTTGAACTTCTCTCGCACGAGGAACTTGTTGAGGTTGCGCAAGTCCAGGATGGGTCGGAGGCCACCTGTTCTTTTTGGTATTAGGAAATACCTGGAATAAAAGCCGTGACCTCTCAGGTGGTGGGGCACCGGTTCCACAGCCTGTTCCTGAAGAAGACTTGCTAACTCCTGAAGGAGTAAGTCCCTGTGCAGAGGGAGTCGTGGAGGCTCTCCCGGAAAATAGGAGGGAGGGACCTGGTGGAAGTGGAGAAGATAGCCTTCTCGCACAACATGAAGCACCCAGGCATCTGATGTGATGTTGGACCACCTGTGGGCAAAGTGGACCAGCCGGCCTCCTGTGCTGGGAGAAACCAGCTGAGGGGGAGAGGCTATGTCGATGAAGTCAAAAACCCCCACCCTGTTGAGCAGGGGCCGGTGGTGCAGGCTTGGGGGCTTGCTGCCTACGGGACCCGTTACCCCGTCCCTTGGCCTGCTGACCCTGTTGGGGAGCTGAGGAGGCTTGATACTGAGGGTAGTGTTTATAGGCAGCCGCCTTCCTCGGGTAAAAGGACTTTTTTCCCGAGCCCTTCTTCTTTTGGGAAGGGGCAGAGGTCTTTCTAGAAAGCCTTGTTCTGGTGAGAGTCTCCGTCTCGATTTGCGCAGCCTTCTCAGCCATGGGCTTGCCAAATAGGTTCTCACCTCGGCAGGGGACATCGACCAACTTGTCCTGCACCCAGGGTTCAAGGTCAGACGACTGAAGCCAAGCCTGTCAGCGGGCACCGATGCCGGCTGCGGCCACTCGAGCCGAAGCTTCAAAGCCATCATAGGCTGCTCGAGAAATGAATTTGGAGCATTCTCGAATTCCAGTGGACAAGGCTAGGAACCTCCGCAAAGGTTCCTCGGAAAGTCCAGCAGAGAATCCAGCTATCTCCTTAGCCAGGTCTCTAAGGTACATGCCCATGTAGAGCTGGTAGGTCTGGACCCGACAAGCAAGCATAGAGCCTTGGAAACACTTCTTATCGAGGCCATCCAGGTTGCGGGCCTCCCTGCCAGGAGGCACCGAGGAGTGCATTTCTGGCTCTTGAGCCTATGCATGGCCGATTCCACCACCATGGAATGGTGCGGTAGCTGTGCTTTTTGGAAGCCCGGGCTCTTGCGGACTCGATAGATGGAATCGACCCGCTTGCTTAATACCGGCGACGATGCCGGACTCTCCCACATGCGGAAGAGTAGTCGTTCCAGCATGGGAGGAACCGGTACAGTAAAGTGCTCCTTCGCTGGAGAGTCATACTGGAGGGCGTCGAGCTCCTCGGCTCGAGGCTCCTCCTCGGGATCCGCAGGGAAGGCCAAAGCCTTGGCCATATCCCTGACGAAGTCCGAGAACCGGGCATCCTCCGGGGGGGACTGCTTCCGAGGTTCGGACTCAGGGGAGTCCGAGGGGACACACCGAGTCCGAAAGGAATCAGGTGACTCTTCCACTTCAGATTCCCAGGCCGACTCCGAGGAGGAATCGGTGGGGTCGGTTCGGGCGGGCGTAGGCGTCGGCGTCGACGACCTCGGTCCCGAACAGGAGGCCGAGGGAGACCTCGACCGAGGATCGACTCGAGCCCGCATGGACTCGAGGATCGGCTCGGTCTCCGGGGTCGACTTAGACGTCGGCGTCCCGGCGGCCAGGGCAGAAGCGCCAGCGAGGCTAGCGATCAGTGCCCGCTGCTGGTCCATGAAGGCAGCCAGGCTGCTCTCCAAGGCCGTCAACCTGAGTCCGACCTCAGATGACCCAGCAGCCCCCGACTCGGGCCCTGACGGCGTCGGGCCCGACGTCGGACCCCTCGGAGGCGAGTCCAGGAGGACTACAGGACATACCCGAGCAGGCAATTCCGATTCCAGACGAGGTCGCTTCGTGAGACGTTCCTGCTCCAAAGACCTGGGACGGCTATCGGGGCTATGCGACCTGGCCCTCGCGGAACCAGGAGCGTCCACCGACGCCGCCCTCGCGGGTTTCGCCTTCCGATGATGATCCCCGGAGGGAGAACCTCTGTCGGAGGAACTCCGGCGATGCTCAGAGCTGGAGCCTCTGGACGCCGAGGCCTCCGACAAGGTCCGGGAACGGGTGGGATCTGCAAAGATTCTTTCCCGCTGATGCCGCCGACTCCGTAAAACTTTGGAGGACATTTTGCTGCAGGCCCCACAGATCAGTTCCTCGTGATCTGGGCCGAGGCAGCGGAGGCAATGATCGTGTGTGTCAGTGAGAGACATATTTCTGTCACACTGAACACACCTTTTGAAGCCACTGGCAGCCATCGGGGGAAAAAGGGCCCCTGCAAGGTCAAAGGACCGGGCTGCCAGCGAAAAACCGAAAACGAAACTGACAAGAAAAATCAGAAAAACCGAAAAATAAGAGAAGGACTCGCAACGGCGTCGCGAGTCCGGGCAGGAAAGAGACCGGCGTCGAACCAAAGAAAAAATAGAAAATAAAAGAAGAAAATCAACTTTTTCTGCGGGGACTGGAAGACCACGTCTGTAGGGCTCCGCGGAAAAAAGAAGACTGGCTAAGATGGCACCCTTGGGCGGGAAGGGGACCGCGCATGCGCGCTGCAATTCCCAAAGGCTTTCTTTGAAAGCTGGAGAAAATTGCTCCGCGAGGGCTCCGTCGGCGCCGACGTCACCCATATGTGAGGACTGACTTCCTGCTTGGTACTGGATAATGATCAGTACCGGGCAAAAAGAGTAGTTACTCACCTGTAACCGGTGTTCTCCAGGAGCAGCAGGAATCAGTCCTCACATATGGGTGACGTCGGCGCCGACGGAGCCCTCGCGGAGCAATTTCCCCAGCTTTCAAAGAAAGTCTTTGGGAACTGCAGCGCACATGCGCGGTCCCCTTCCCCCCCAAGGGTGCCATCTTGCTCAGTCAGATGACATAGCTAAAAGACAGCAAAAAAATTAGCAAAAACGAAATGATAAGACTGCAACTCCAAGGGGAGGAGGGAGGGTTCTGAGGACTGATTCCTGCTGCTCCTGGAGAACACCTGTTACAGGTGAGTAACTACTCTTTCTCCAGGACCAAGCAGGAAGTCAGTCCTCACATATGGGACTCCCAAGCTTAAGGCTACCGGAGACCTCAAGCGGAAAAATGAGCTCCCTCTAGCTCAGTAGCACAGAAGGAAGGAATCTTCTCTGAGAACGCCTCCGACCGGTAGCCCAACACCAGGGCCGGAGGGTAGGAGTTGCCTAAACCTCAAAGAGATTATGGAGGACTGCCTGTTCGAAAGCACTGTCCCTGCAGGACTCCCTCTCCAGGCAGTAATGGGCCGCAAAAGTCTGGCTTGAAGACCAAGTAGCGGCCCGGCAGATGCCTGCCAACGGAACAGAGCGGAGATGAACCACTGACGCAGCCTTCGCCCTAACACGATGAGCCGTGACTCGACCCTCCAACGAGAGGCCGGCCGCCCCATAAGCCCAAGTGATACAGTCAGCAATCCATATGGACAAAGTACGCTTGGAGACAGGGAGCCCCAACTTATTGGGGTCAAAAGAAACGAAGAGCTGAACAGCCCTCCGATGCTCTCGCGTACGGTCAAGGTAGAAGGACAAGGCCCTCCTACAGTCCAGGGTATGCAGGACCATTTCAGCCCAGCTGGCGTGCGGCCTGGGAAAGAAGGTCGGAAGAACCACCTCTTGGTTGAGATGAAAAGGAGAAACCACTTTTGGAAGAAACTTAGGGTGAGTCCGTAAGACTACCCGATTTCTGTAGAACCTAGTGTAAGGGGGATCAGACACTAGGGCCTGCAGTTCACTAACGTGCCTAGCAGAGATAAGGACTACCAAAAACAAGGTTTTCCAGGAGAGAAAACAAAGAGGGCAGGTAGCCATAGGTTCAAAGGGCGGACAGGTAATCCGCTGTAAGACCACATTCAGATCCCATTCTGGGGCTGGTGGGCGCAAAGGAGGATTAAGGAGAAGGAGGCCTCGGAGAATACGAGCCACCAAAGGGTGGTTGGAAAGAGGCCTGCCGTCCACCGGTGCGTGATGCGCAGAGAGAGCACTGAGGTGGACCCTGACAGAGTTGGACTTAAGGCCAAGGTTGGAGAGGTAAAGCAAATATTGCAAGACCACTGCCACCAAGCAGGAGAAAGGATTCTCACACTGCTGAGCACACCATACGGAGAAGCGACGCCACTTAAGAGCGTAGGACGTCCGGATGGATGGCCGCCTGGAGGCCAAGACAACCTCTTCCACCTCCCGAGGCAGCAGGAGGGGAGCAAGAACTACCCTTTCAGCAGCCAGGCCATCAGATGAAGGGACCGGAGGTTGGGGTGTAGGAGAGTCCCCTGATCCTGTGACAGGAGATCAGGTTGAAACCCCAGAGGAAGAGGAGTGTCCACCGCTAGCTGCAGCAGAAGCGGGAACCAGGGTTGTCTCGGCCACCGGGGAGCCATCAGGATCATCGAGGCTCTGTCCCTGAGAACCTTGAAGAGCGTCCGAGACACTAGTGGCATGGGAGGAAAGGCATACAAGAGGCCCGTGGACCATGGAATCAGAAAAGCATCCACCGCTATTCTGAGAGAATGCGGTTGTCGAGAACAGAATCTGGGAAGTTGCTGGTTCAGAGGACTGGCAAACAGATCCATGGTGGGGAGGCCCCACTTAAGAAAGATCCGTTGAACCACCAACGGATCCAATCTCCACTCGTGTGGTTGGAGGATTCTGCTCAGCTTGTCTGCCAGGTAATTTTCCTGACCTGGGAGATAGACAACTTTGAGGAGGATGGAGTCCAACAAAAAGCACAACACCACGTGCAATAACAGTCCAACAAGGAGACGTGGATAGCAAGGAAGGTAACGTGAATAAACCTTTATTGAACTAACATCAGCCACTGGCCCAACACAGGCCGTGTTTCGGAAATCCCTTCTTCAGGGGCTTAAATGGCTAAAGCAAAATATAATACAAACAACATGACAAATGTTAAACAGTTAAAACAAACAATCTAAAAATAGCGGACTTAAACGAATGTATAATGTGGATAAAATATATATATAGTGTTATTCTTAAATGGTGGAACGAATAAGTACGGCTAACATAAATACAAAGAAAGATAAAATGTAATTAAAACTTTTCAATTCAACATGGTAAGAAGAGTCTAATATAAGGGTAATTAAAAACAAGTATAAGAATAAATTAAATAATAAAAAAGAACATATAAGTTACACATACCTGTGTCACTAACCTGTATGACTCAGACAAGAGTATAATATTATACACTCAAAAATGAGCTAATAAAAACAAACAATACAATAAATAGTTAATATATCACTAACAATAACAAGATAATTTATAAACTTATTACAATATACACGTAAAAAATACAGAAATTAGACCTTACCTGCTAATTGTCTTTCCTGGAGATCTCTCCGGGCCAGTCCAGGAACAAGTGGGTTGTCAATCTCCTTCAGCAACTGAGGACTGAATCTCAAACTTTGAAGAACTGGCATCTGACTCCCTCTGCTGGCCACTCCCAGTCTTAACCGTAACAAAGCAGATGAAGAGTACTTGCAAAAACCAGAAGAAAGTAGAAAAATAGGAAATACGAAACCGCAGCAGCCCAGCAGGTATGTAATGTAACAGCCAAAAATCCAAGTTTCTCTCTGTTATTGGTTTGTTTGGGGTTTTTTTGTTTTTTTGTTTTTTTTTTGTTTTTTTTTCTTCAAAACGTAACCCATGAACAAGAACCCATGAGCGAGAACAGAAAACACTCGTTAGGAACCATGGCGCGGACGCCACCACCAGTAACCTAGAACCCTTAGGCCCCCGTGCCACACGGAAATGTGCCCAAAAAACATGGGTGGGGTCCTGGACTGGCCCGGAGAGATCTCCAGGAAAGACAATTAGCAGGTAAGGTCTAATTTCTGTTTCCTTTTCGTCTCTCCGGGCCAGTCCAGGAACAAGTGGGAAGTACCAGAGCAGTATCTAGCCATGGGCGGGACCGAACAAGCCGACGAGGACGAACTACGCCCTCACACAGGGCTAGCCCTCAGCCAAGACCGCAAACCGGTAACGTTTGCTAATGCGGGGAGCGGCGACCACGTAGCTGCTCGAGAAAAAACCCTCGGCGGAACCCAAGCATCTGCTGTCCCAAAACGCCACTCGGCTGCCCGAAAAAAACGAGCACGACTATCCTATGGCGGAACTTGCGCCGCGGTCTGCTAGGACAGCCGAACCGCCGGACCACCAATGGACGACTAGACACGGCCGCGCCCTTTCGAGACTCGGCAAGAAAAAACAAGCGCTCTGAGACGCAGAAAGACGCAGTGCTTTGGAGAGATCTCCTGAGTCACCGTAGCACCTTGCTAATGGGAAGATCGCCGATCCGAAAGGAGGGGAGATCGATAGACTGAGAAATTTAGAAGCTAGAGACGATCTTCGCAACCGCCTTCCGTCCTCTGAAAAGTGCAGATAGGGAATCATACACGAAAGAGCAGGGAGATCCGAAATCTACGTCGCGGAACAGAAGGCTCTGAAAGAGGCCATTTCCCAAGAGAGGTCCTCGAGAGAGATATTGCTGACTGGGCGAAACAGAGGTGGTAGCCCGTCGCAAGCAGCAAGAACAAAAACTACGGTAGCATCTCACCTTGAAAAAGAGGAACGAAAGAACTGAGCGCCCGAAAACAAACAATGAAGTACCGCTGGATGAGCTGCTCAATGACGCCCGCTCACACCATCGCGAAAGAAAGAGAATACGGCTTAGCGCCCTAATGCAAACTGACCGGAATAAAGACAGCACGTGCGGAAGGCAGGCATCGCGAGGCCGGAGTTCTGTGCTCCGCAGCAAAACCCCGAAAGACGCTATACGTTAACGGAAGCCAGGAACTTGGAACGGCTGCGAACCTGCAGCCCAGAGACTATGACCAAAGGCGAATACCCTTATCAGTACTGGCGTCGGTTCAAAGCCAAGCTGTAAGAGCGAAGCAATCCACTTGGGGCATGAGCCCCCACCACCATCCACAGCTCTCCCCTGCACGGGGATAGAGCCTCCGGCAGAGAGGGCAGCAGCCGAGCATCTCCCGCCCAATCCGGGCGCACCGAGGACGATTTAAAGAGCGCGCCATCGGGCGCGTGTCCTTTCCTGCCCCCACCACCATCCACAGCTCTCCCCTGCACGGGGATAGAGCCTCCGGCAGAGAGGGCAGCAGCCGAGCATCTCCCGCCCAATCCGGGCGCACCGAGGACGATTTAAAGAGCGCGCCATCGGGCGCGTGTCCTTTCCTGCCCCCACCACCATCCACAGCTCTCCCCTGCACGGGGATAGAGCCTCCGGCAGAGAGGGCAGCAGCCGAGCATCTCCCGCCCAATCCGGGCGCACCGAGGACGATTTAAAGAGCGCGCCATCGGGCGCGTGTCCTTTCCTGCCCCCACCACCATCCACAGCTCTCCCCTGCACGGGGATAGAGCCTCCGGCAGAGAGGGCAGCAGCCGAGCATCTCCCGCCCAATCCGGGCGCACCGAGGACGATTTAAAGAGCGCGCCATCGGGCGCGTGTCCTTTCCTGCCCCCACCACCATCCACAGCTCTCCCCTGCACGGGGATAGAGCCTCCGGCAGAGAGGGCAGCAGCCGAGCATCTCCCGCCCAATCCGGGCGCACCGAGCACGATTTAAAGAGCACGCCATTGGGCGGGCCCGCGCCTGAGGGCCTCGCCAGAGGGCCCTTTGGCGTGGCCCTTAGGCGGAGACCTGGCGGAGGCCTAGAAACTCTCGATTAAAGAAACTGGAACATACAACAACAGTCTCTCTCCTGTCGTTTACAATAACGAAACTCTAAACGCATTGCAACTTTCATCTCCTACATTGATTTAAAAAGCAAGACACCAGCAGCAACTAGGGTTCAACACGCAGACAGAAGAAATACCCTCACCGACTACCATCCTACACCAACAGACCTGTGATACCAACATACAGTCAACCAGCTGGAGCTCCCTTGAAGTAGAACTACATCCCTTCACAAAGGAAACAGACCATCCATCGATCTCAGCAAGTATAACTCTCCCTAATGATCTAGATATAACAGAGACTTCCAACATACCAAACTATAAAGATATACTGTTGTCAGTAGACCTTTACTGTTATTGATAGACCTCACTGTTGTCAGTAGACCTTACAGTACTATTTCAGCCACATTTACTGTTGTCAGTAACCCACGTAATATTACCTTTAATCTCATATACTGTTGTCAATAACTCTTGATATCAGTAACCCAAAGAACATAGTCAGTAGCCTCATATACTGTTTTACTACTGCCAGCAACTATAACACTGGCAGAAGATCATATCACACTGTTAGTAACACATTTACTGTTGTCAGTAAACTACTAACTCTATTAGTCGCCTCATATACTGTTGCCAGTAGCTTAGTGTAATACTACTAGTAGAAGACTCATATATTGTTGTCACTAACCTATATAGCATTGTTAGTAGCCTCATTTACATCTCCTCAACCGCAAGTATACCTCCCACAACCATCTAAACAGCCTCTCCACACTAAAAACAAAAACTGAACTTTGTAACTAAATAGTTTTAAATCCATTGCATCAGGATAAGAAACAAGGCCAGCAAATAGCTCACTGCACCTTAAACGATATACTATCCCCAGTAGTCTACATTTAGATTGCTGTTAACCAGAGACCATTGTACTGTTACCTATACTCTATTGTTACTGTTGCCAGTATTATATACTAAGAAATACCTCACGGTAACCAGCCATACTACTATATCCAATGCTAACAAAAGTATCAAACAGGCCTCTTCCTACTTGTTACTGTTTAGCTACTTACTTACTATTGTTACCTATTCACTTGATACTGTTTAGTTTTGTAACACTGTACCAGTACCAGATCTAAACTGACACATACAACAAAAATGCTTCTAAAAGTGGCTTATATCTGCATCCTCCTAACAATCATAATTAACCTAACACTAAGTCTTAACATTAAAAACTACCAGACAATTCCAATCATACATACACCAAATCGGAACAACTTCCATATTGGTCATTATTCTCCACACAATCAGACTAAAATAAACTACCACAGACTCATCCAAATAAAACAAATTAATCTACAACATACCACACAGCTTAACCACCATCACAAGTCTACATCTTTATCATGCACCCTTATAAATGCCCGATCATTGAAAAATAAAATCCCTATAATTAATGATCTACTCACTGACTCAAAACCAGATATTCTATGCATAACAGAGACTTGGCTCACAGATACAGATACAGTTCTCCTAAATCAACTGCACAACTCAAACTATGATATCTCCTACTCACATAGAACCAACAAAAAAGGAGGTGGTGTATTGATTATGACAAATAAAAACCTAAAAGCCAAAAAAATACTAGCTAATTCAAACAACAACATGGACACGCTCATAATAAAAATAGATCACCTCAGAATCTGTTTAATTTATAGACCCCCCAACCAAAATGCTGATAGCCTCCAATCATTATTTGAACTCCTCAACTTATCTTCAGAACAGAGTCCTCTAATTGTCCTAGGTGATTTCAACCTTCCCTCACTACCAACGAATGACTCTAACCTCTTTCTTGAAACAATTCAAGATCTCGAATACCATCAAGTAATAAACATACCTACCCACACCAAGGGTGGTACCCTTGATCTAGTAGTACTACTACCTAACTTATGCTTTAAACTGTTTAATCCAGACTCTATAGAATGCTCTCAAATACCGTGGTCTGATCATCACCTTATCAAACTAAATCTCAATTACAATACCATAGACACCATAAAACACAAAAGAAATGACCATACAATTAAATTTAAAAAATTTAACGAAACTGAATTTCTGGATGCCACAATCCCTCTCCTTGATCCTTCTCCAACAACCCTGGATGAAGCAGTCAAAAACTGGCATACTACCATAAACAATGCAGCCCAAATACATCAAACTAATAAAAAATCAACCCACTCAAAAACCAACGGCACCCCATGGTTTAATAGCACTTTAAAACAAATGAAAAGAGAGCTAAGAAAACTAGAACATAAATGGCGCAAAACCAAATCCACTATTGAGAAAGAAATATACTACAACCACCTCAAAAACTATAAAGATGCCATAGATAACTCAAAGAAAAATTACTATGCTACAATCCTATCAAAATCATATAACAGACCAAGAGAACTATTTTCCATAATTACCAACCTAACAACCAACCCTCAAGATTCTAACAAGGAAATCACTGACATCTCTGCACAAACTCTAGCCAATTATTATCAAAATAAATCAAAACACTCACCAATGACCTTAGATCCTATCTACAAACCTCTCCATATGCTAAATGAATGGCCAGAATTTTACCCTTTATCCAAAATATCATTAAAGAATATCATTATCAATCTTAACACCACAACATCCTATCTAGACCCTTGTCCAGTAACCTGGATAAAAAACACACTACCAACACTTCTTTCATTCATACTTCCTATGGTCAATTTATCACTACTCCAAGGTTACCTCCCACCCACCCTTAAACAAGTACAAATCAGACCAATCCTGAAGAATAATACACTTGACAAAACCTCCCCAAAATCTTACCGACCTATCTCAAGTATACCATTCTTAGCAAAAGTCATCGAAAAAACTGTACAAATACAAACACAAGAATTTCTTGACTCATCCTAACCCGCTAGATGACCAACAATATGGATTTCGCCCCAAGCATGGAGTTGAAACACTCCTGACTGTTTTTACCGATACACTACTAAGAGGAATAGACAACCACAAAAAAGCTTTTATCCTCTTATTTATTGACATATCAGCCGCTTTCGATAGTGTTAACCATTCAATAATGCTTAACTACTTAAGACACATAGGAATATACTCTACAGTTCACAAATGGTTCACCTCTTATCTGAGCAATAGAACGCAAAATGTTAGAATAAGCAATCAAACTTCTGAATCATATAAATTTGAAACAGGATTACCACAAGGCTCAGCGCTTTCAGCTCTACTATTTAATATATACATAAAACCAGTTTGCAATATCTTTAAGAAATATGGTGTACTCTATCATCTATATGCAGATGATATTATGATGTACATCCCATTCACTATCCCTAACATACCGTTGCAACTCCTTTCGGATTGTTTTAATGAAATAACATTATGGCTAAATGCCCACAATCTCCTAATAAACCATTCAAAAACTGAAGTGCTAATAGTCACCAAAAACCAAGATTATACCCCACCAACACATATAACACTTCAAAACCAAGAAATTAAAATAAAGAATGAAGTGAGATACTTAGGAGTCATTTTAGACAAACATCTCACTCTAGATACCCATATCAGAAATACCACAAAGAAAATTTACTACAAACTTAAAATACTTAAACAACTTAGACCTCTTGTTTACATACATGATTTTATCAGTATAATCCAAGCCACTATAACCCCCCACTTTGATTTTGCGAACCTTATATTATTAGGTACATCAAAACAAAACATCAAAAGACTGCAACTCGCACAAAACTCAGCAGCTAGGATAATAACAAAAACACACTCTCATCAACATATAACACCAATTCTAGCATCCCTTCACTGGCTTCCAATTCAAAACCGAATAACATATAAAACACTAATAACAGTATTTAAATCACTATTTGATTTGACACCATCTACTTTAAGTAACTTAATTACCAAAGAACATCCAAAACCTACTCAAAGAAAAAATCAACTAAACAAACTTAAAACCCCCATAGATTTCATAAAAACAAATAAATCAACAAACAACAGAGCGTTCTCACATGCAGCCCCAACAGCCTGGAATTCCCTCCCTGTTGAACTAAGAATATTAACAGAGATTAATGAATTCCGAAAAAAACTGAAAACACACCTCTTTACAATGCACTACAACACTATAGAACAGCCATCAAAAGAATTAGACAAAGGCTAAACAGTTTTATCTACATCTCACTATAACAGAAAAGAAAACCTGCCCTATCTGCATCTGTACTACTCATAATGATTATATCCCACATAACTTGTATATGTATTTAATAATATAATGTTAATGTACATAATGTATATAGTGTTGCACTGTTCAGTGCTATCTGTTCAACATTTCTGTTTACTGTACATTGGTTATAGTTATATGACGTTATATGTAAAACAAATCCATGATTTGTTGCCTGTTGTTATTTGTGAACCGCAGCTGATCTTAGGAAGCTGCGGTATATAAGAGATTGTTAAATAAATAAATAAATAAATGAGCCGACGGCTCTGGAACAGAAACCCCCTATCGCGGGAGACCGCTCAGCCTTGTGGCTATAAGATGCACAAAATGTGCATACCACACCGGCCAGGGCCAAGCTGCAGCAATGATAAGAACTAGCCCGCAGCGACCCACTCTCCTCCGAATCACTCAATGGACCATCCTCCATTGGCCATGGCTTCCCCAGCCCGCCGAGACCATCCCACATGTGCTCTCTGCGCCTGCGGACGATCCCGAGAAGCTTTGGTATCGGCAAAGGTAACTAGGAGAACCACCATCGGCTGCCCAACCCAGGGCAGATCGAGAAACACCGCAGCGTGCAGTGACCAAGCTCCGGAACCACCACAAGTGGGCTGAGGAAATCTGAACGTTTTTTTTTTTTTTTTTTTATATCTATACCTTGGCTTCTGTGCCATGGACCGCTGACAGGGCTAGTAAAGGCACTTCTGTCCATGACCTGAGCTGCAGACTGCGCACTAACAACGCCGCACTGCCAGCTCCGCCGCGATGAGAGAAAAAGACACCTTCAGCGCCTATTCCGAGAAAAAAACCTACGCAGCTGCGTCTTAGATCAGAGGAAGAAAAACCTACAGCGCTGGAAACACCACTGAAACCCTACCTGATGAAGGGACGAAATCAGGATCCACGGTGCGAAAGCCCCCGAGCAGCGGCCCCGGACCGTGAGCTCTGCAACCGACGCGACAGACATCTGTCGCAAGCCACACCCCGGCGGACTGGTGCAAGGGAAGCTCCGCACTGAGAAGAACCGGAACCAGCCACCACCGGAGCCAAACGGAGACGACGCTTAAGCAAAGTAATCGGCCTGTAAGGGAAAATCTGGAGAATGCCTGCGCGATAACAACGGTCGCTGCAAGGACCGCATGTGGTGTTTGCCCAGAAAACGTGGTCGAAGGACACTGCCATGTAACTAAGGAGCAGGAGATAGCATCACGCCGAGAACGCTTGAAGATGCAAGAAGACCTGCACCTTCGACAGGACGAGAAGCATGGAGCTTACCGGCAGAAAAAAGTACCCCTACCTGACATATGAGTACCACCCTTAAATAGAGGGATCTCGCAACCGGCTGTGACTGATCGTTAGCTCGATCAAGCACCCAATGAAGGCGCTGCAGGAGACGGACCATCCGCCGTGGTCGCCAGCGACTCCTATAGCAACGGGGCTCGAATTAGTTAGTCAACGAGGCAAGGGAACACGAAAAAAACGCCCTCTCTCCGTAAGGACGCCGCCAGCACTACCCTCAGTGAGGAGCTGACGTCACCGGAAGCCGCATAGCCCGTCAGAGAGAACTGGAATGTTGGTAGGAAGGCGCGGTGCATCGCAGCCAGGACAAACAGAAAACAACGGAACGCTGAAATGACCCATATGCCTGGTAAAATGGAGCAAAATGGTGCTGCTCCGGCCGAATTACAAAGGCATTAGGAATTCCAGGAGAACTTTGAGCATTAAGCTAGCCTTCAGTTGTTGTTGCCCTCTAAGCCTCTGTACTATGAAATTTTTTTAAAATAGTGACTTCAACCACTAGATCTACCTCAGAATCACACCGCCAAAATGATCCTATAAAAACACATTAGTTGAAACCATACTTCCAAACATTAAGCTATGAAAGCCATTTGGCCAAGCTCATGGCTATTCCTCTGCGTAAATGGTGCTCAGCAAAGCTGCTACCCGTCCTGCAGATAAACACATATACTAATAGTTTCACTTAAGGAAATTGTTATCCACACCCCTCACAGAGGCTAATCTGGCCAAACCGCCTCAGAGAGGAAGATTGTGACGCACATTGCCAAGTTGTTTTTTTGTTTTTGTTTTTTTTATATTGCCAGAGCAGGTAATTGTAAGGGACAGGCTGGAAGTGGACCTTTGTGTAGTATCCTCCCACATCTGGGAAACAAGTCAGCTAGGTGGCGGTCATGAACATTTTGTAAGGGAGCGCTATCAAGCAGGAAGCTGGATATATCAAGCCAGCTGCATACGTTTAAAGAGATATCAGAGTAAGATGATGCAGACTTGCCTAGTATTGATGCAACTTCCACAAGAGTACCCTGTTCCAAAGAAAAGGGCAAAAAGAGCTTGCGAATTTCAGACTGAAAAATATGGTACAGCCGTGTCAATTGGACTCTGGGGTGTGTAATGTCATATATTGAAAAGGCAAAATAAGGGCACCAAGCATACCCCTAAAGTTGAATATATTCAGGAAGAGCATGCAATCCGTGTCCATTTACAATACCGCCTATGTGGAGAGGTAGTAAAAACAAATTAAAAAGCCTTGCTGACTGCCCGAAGGCGAGAGCAGTTTGGACCGACCCAATTTATCATTCCTGCAGAACTGAACCAGAAAAAAACATCATTTCCCCAAACCATTGTGAAGATAATAGGCAATTAGTGTCTATGACTATGGCATTCGCAATACAGTGGAGACAGTTCTGAGAGGCGTTCATTTAGCACTCGATTCCAGTATTTTACGAGAACATTGTGCTCCACACCATAGACCTGAGAGCAAAATGTCAGAAGTGAAAGTTCCGCTCGAAAATCATGAAGCGGATGGCTGCATCACCCCTGTGATTGTAGTAATTGAATGGAACCTCAGTGTGGTCATAGAAAAAATGCTTAAAAATATGAAAATGGTTATTGAGACCAAGTGTATAAACCTTGTGCTGAAGAGATCATACTATATCATGCCAGCACGTGAATATGCGTCATACCAATGGCCCAAAGCTAACTTGCTGAGATAGTTTGAGGCAGATAATGCCGTTCAGTAGTGAAAAAACAGCCCCATGAACCTATTCTGAATCTTTTGAGGCAGGAAAATATAGCTGCAACAAGCTTCACTGGAGCCTCGTTAGCACTAAAAAGCGCCGCTGTGACTGCAGAGTGTTGGCCCGTAGCGGACTTATCCTGAGGAGCCAAGGATATTAAAACCGCAGTTTAAAAGATTTACTAGTACCCGGTTTTAACCAATGGTTGCGGTCTGAACCAGAGACCTATAGAGCTCAACTGAACTAACTATGCAGGAAGGCTACAGGAACAGAATTAGCCCGGGTGGCCGTTCCCGCCAAAAAGAAACTGTTGGAGAGGCCTGCTTCCGATGCAGGGGCTATGCCGGAGAGGTCCCTCCCCAAACGGAGCAAACCGAAAACCCAACTTTAAATACCAATCTAAAACGAAGGAAGAAAATAAAAACCCTCGTGAAATCGGTTCCTGAGAAGCCGCCGCGGGAAAAAAACCCAAATACCGACGCCAATAAAATGGCCGCCGGCAGACAGAAAAGTAACCAAAAATGACCAACCTCACGAACCAAAAACTCCTGTTCCTTCAGCTCCTGGCACCCACTGCTAGTGGGGAGGTAAGCTGAGCCCTCTACAATTTTTAACAAATAGGCTTGTGCACCACTCCTTATGTCTCCTATGATATTTTTATATTTTCTTCCCCTTTTTTTTGCACCACAATCATCCCAAGGAGTCAGATTTATAACACATTTCATGTTTGAGTTTCAATATGTTGAGTTTCTAAACATGCATTACACTGCTCAGTTGTTTTAATTCACATAACACATGTCATTATTTTATTTATACCTCACAGATTGCACATTTAAACCTATAGAAGGATTATCCTACGGTCAGGTAACAGAGTTATATATACATATATATTTTATACTTTTTATTTTTATTTTCCTGGTTTACCAGTCCTTACATGTTTGTTCCCAGATTTATAGATATAATTTGTCTTCATCTCTCTTGCATTTTGTTTTATCCATATTTATGTATTATGATCTTTTACAGATTTATTTTATATTTGTTATTGCAATACATAAGGATCTTTATATATTTTATTTATTTATATGGATGTATTTTTTACGTGTATATTGTAATACGTTTATAAATTATCTTGTTATTGTTAGTGATATATTAACTATTTATTGTATTGTTTGTTTTTATTAGCTCATTTTTGAGTGTATAATATTATACTCTTGTCTGAGTCATACAGGTTAGTGACACAGGTATGTGTAACTTATATGTTCTTTTTTATTATTTAATTTATTCTTATACTTGCTTTTAATTACCCTTATATTAGACTCTTCTTACCATGTTGAATTGAAAAGTTTTAATTACATTTTATCTTTCTTTGTATTTATGTTAGCCGTACTTATTCGTTCCACCATTTAAGAATAACACTATATATATATTTTATCCACATTATACATTCGTTTAAGTCCGCTATTTTTAGATTGTTTGTTTTAACTGTTTAACATTTGTCATGTTGTTTGTATTATATTTTGCTTTAGCCATTTAAGCCCCTGAAGAAGGGATTTCCGAAACACGGCCTGTGTTGGGCCAGTGGCTGATGTTAGTTCAATAAAGGTTTATTCACGTTACCTTCCTTGCTATCCACGTCTCCTTGTTGAACTTTGAGGAGGATGCCATGGCCGACGGCCCAAGAGCACAGTTTTTGTGCCTCCTGACAGAGAAGGAAGGAGCCTGTGCCTACTTGTTTGTTCACGTAGAACATTGCAACTTGATTGTCCATCTGGACCAGTACAGACTGGTGAGAAGTGAGGTGGGAGAAGGCTCTCAGAGCCAGTCGGATGGCTCTGAGCTCCAGGAAGTTTATCTGCTGAGCAGACTCCCAAGGAGTCCAGAGGCCTTGAGTACATGTCCCTTGGCAATGTGCTCCCCAACCCAGGAGGGAAGCATCGGATGTCAGTACCTGAGAAGGCGGAGGAGATTGAAAATCCACTCCCAGCACTAGGTTTGGCAGATGAAGCCACCACCACAGAGAAGAGACCAGCAGGTTGGATATCTGAACTGAGTCCGCCAGGCTTCCTGTGGCCTGATGCCATTGAGTGCGAAGGCACCACTGAGCAGGTCGCATGTTCAGGCGGGCATTGGGGGTTACATGGACCGTGGAAGCCATATGGCCGAGCAGTCTCAGAAATTGCCTGGCAGAGACCAGAGAATTGCTGTGAAAGTGGCTGGCGAGATCCATGAGCCTGTGGGCAGTGTCCAAAGGCAGGAAGGCCCGCGCCTGAAGAGTGTCCAACCTGGCGCCTATGAATTCGAGATTTTGAGAGGGGAGCAATGTGGACTTTGTGAAGTTTATGACAAATACCAAGTGCTGGAGTAGAGTCACAGTGCGATGAGTGGCCTGAGTGGCTTCTTGGGATGACTGGGCTCTGATGAGCCAGTCGTCCAGGTATGGAAACACAAAAAGGCCTTGAAGTCTTAGATAGGCCGCCACCACTGCCAGGCATTAGGTAAACACCCTGGGGGCGGAGGACAGGCCAAAGGGCAGTACTCTGTACTGGTAATGATTTCCTCCCACAACAAACCTGAGATATTGTCTGTGGTCTGGATGAATAAGGATGTGAGTTATATGCATCCTTTAGATCTAAGGAGCATAGCCAGTCTCCCTGCTGGAGGTAGGGCAGCAGGACTCCAAGGGTAAGCATCTTGAACTTTTCCCTTTCCAGGAACTTGTTGAGGTTTCGCAAGTCCAGGATGGGTCTGAGGCCTCCTGTTCTTTTTGGTACCAGAAAGTACCTGGAATAAAAGCCGTGACCTCTCAGGTGGTGGGGCACCGGTTCCACAGCCTGTTCCTGAAGAAGACTTGCTAACTCCTGAAGGAGTAAGTCCCTGTGCAGAGGGAGTCTTGGAGGCTCCCCTGGAAAGTAGGAGGGAGGTACCTGGTGAAAGTGTAGAAGATAGCCTTTTTGAACTATATGAAGCACCCAGGTATCTGATGTGATGGCTGACCACCTGTGGGCAAAGTGGACCAGCCGGCCTCCTGTGCTGAGAGAAACCAGCGGAGGGGAAGAGGCTATGCTGACGGAGTCAAAACCCCCCACCCTGCTGAGCAGGGGCCGGTGTTGTGGGCTTGGGGGCCTGCTGCCTACGGGACCCATTACCCCGTCCCTTGGCCTGCTGACCCTGTTGGGGAGCTGCTGAGGCCTGATAATGAGGGTAGTGTTTATAGGCAGCCGCCTTCCTCAGGTAAAAGGGCTTTTTCCCCAAGCCCTTCTTCTTCTGAGAAGGGGCAGAGGTTTTTCTGGACAGCCGAGTCCTGGTCAGAGTCTCGGTCTCGATCTGTGCAGCCTTTTCAGCCATGGGATTGCCAAAGAGGTTTTCACCTCTGCAGGGGACATCGACCAACTTGTCCTGTACCCATGGCTCGAGGTCGGATGACTGAAGCCAAGCCTGTCGGCGGGCACCGATGCCGGCTCCGGCTACCCGAGCCGATGCTTTGAAGCCATCATAGGCTGCTCGAGAAATAAACTTCGAGCACTCTCGAATACCAGTGGACAAGGCCTGGAACCTCTGCAAAGGTTTCTCGGAGAGACCAGCAGAGAACCCGGCAATCTCCTTTGCCAGGTCCCGGAGATACATGCCCATGTAGAGCTGGTAGGTCTGGACTCGACAAGCAAGCATAGAGCCTTGGAAGCACTTCCTACCGAGGGCATCCAGGTTCTGGGCCTCCCAGCCGGGAGGCACCGAGGAGTGCATCTTCTTACTCTTGAGTCGATGCATGGCCGATTCCACCACCATGGAATGGTGCGGTAGTTGTGCCTTTTGGAACCCGGGGCTCTTGCGGACTCGATAAATGGAATCGACCCGCTTGCTTAACACCGGCGCCGACGCCGGGCTCTCCCACATGCGGAAGAGAAGTCACTCCAGCATCGGAGGAACCGGTACAGTAAAGACCTCCTTCGGGGGAGAGTCATACTGGAGGGCATCGAGCTCTTCGGCTCCTCCTCAGGATCCGTGGGGAATGCCAAGGCCTTGGCCATATCCCGCACGAAGTCCGAGAACCGGGTATCCTCCGGGGGGGGGGGATCGTCTCCGAGGATCGGACTTGGGCGAGTCCGATGGGACGCACCGAGTCCGAAAAGTACCGGGTGACTCTTTGTCCTCCATCTCCCAGCCCGACTCCTCGGAGGAGGAATCGAGCGGCTCCGGTCGGGCGGGCACCAATGCCCTCCGCCCCGACGCCGAGGCCGGCGTCGACGAACTCGGTCCCGAATGGGAGGCCGAGGGAGACCGTGACCGAGGATCGACTCGAGTTCGCATGGACTCGAGGATCGGCTCGATCTCCGGGGTCGACTTGGACGTCGACGTCCCGGTGGTCGGGGCAGATGCACTGGCAAGACCAGCGATCAATGCCCGCTGCTGGTCCATGAAGACAGCGAAACTGCTCTCCAAGGCCGTCAACATGAGTCCGAGCTCAGGAGACCCAGCAGCCCCCGACTCGGGCCCCGACAGCGTCGGGCCCGACGTCGGCTCCTTCGGAGACAAGTCCATGAGGACTACAGTACTCACGTGTCCAGGAGACTCCATCTCGAGACGAGGATGTTTTGAAGGCCTTTCCGACTCCGAAGACCCGGGACGGCTATCGGGGCTATGCAACCTGGCCTTCGAGGAACCAGGAGCGTCCACCGACGCCGCCCTCGCGGGTTTTTTCTTCCAATGATGTTCCCGGGCAGGAGACCCCTGCTCAGAGGAACTCCGACGATGCTCGGGACCGGAGTCCTGGGATGTCGAAGCCTCTGACGACGTTCGGGCCCGGCCGGACGCGGAGTCCGAGAAGATTCTTTCTTTTTGATGTTGCCGACTTCTCAACGCTTTTGAGGACATTTTGCCACACAGACCACAGATCATCGGGTCATGATCGGGTCCGAGGCAGCGGAGGCAGCAGTCATGTGTGTTGGTAAGAGACATAAGCTTCTTACAGCGATCACACTTTTTAAACCCGCTGGAAGCCATGGGGGAAAAAGGGCCCCTGCGAGGTCAAAAGACAGGGCTGCCAGTGAAAAAAGAAAAAATGGCGCGAACGCTAGTCACAAAGGACAAAAACCGAAAAAGAGAACGGAACTCGATACCAGCGTATCGGGCCCAGGCGGGAAAAGGATCCGGCGTCAAACCGAGAAAAGAATATTAAATAAAATCAACTTTTTCAGCGGCGATCACAAACAACGTCTGTAGGGCTCCGCAGAAAAAAGAAGACTGAGCAAGATGGCACCCTTGGGCGGGAAGGGGACCGCGCATGTGCACTGCAATTCCCAAAGGCTTTCTATGAAAGCTGGGGAAATTGCTCCGCGAGGGCTCTGTTGGCACCGACGTCACCCATATGTGAGGACTGACTTCCTGCTTGGTCCTGGAGAATGGTAGAAACCATTATAAAGAATAAAATTATTGATCATGTATATAGTCATGGTTTAATGGGAGAAAGCAAACATGGATTCAGCCAAGTAAAGTCTTGTCTTACTAATTAATCTGTTATATTATTTTTAAGGTGTGAATAAAGAGGTAGACAAGGAGAAATTTCACTTACCGTTAATTTCCTGTCCTGGAATTCTGCTAGACCACTCCAGACAAGCAGGTTAAGACCCCTAACAGCAGAGGTTGCAGACAGAGAAAGATATCAGAAGCTTGATTGGCCAAACCCTGGTACATATATATGCCTGTACCCCTAGAGGTCGCCTTCAGTATACTCTGGCAAAGCACTATAAACGGTAACTTAAAACTAAGCACAAGAACCCAGCATGGAAGTGCCACCGTGCAACACAAAACTATATACAAAAACCCCTAGTCTAGGGGCGCGATAGTCGAATAGCTATGTGGGACCGTGGTCCTTGACTTTGCTAACAAGGCTGTCAGAAAACATACAGACTGTCCAAAGGCACACAGCGTGGATGGGAGCCGGACAGGTCTAGCAGGACTCCAGGAAAGGAAATTAACAGTAATTGAAATTTCTCCTTCCAACTCATCCTGATAGACCAATCCAGACAAGCAGGAAGCTACGCCACCCCACAGAGGGAAAAAACAGACGCTGCCACCACAATGACCCCAAAATGCACAGCATCTCAGACTTGGAGATCGAGGCAATAGTGGCGAACAAAGGTGGACAAGGACCACCAAGAGGCCGCATGACAAATGTCGAGGGGAGACATGGGTGAGCAACCAGCCTACAATGTCGCCTGAGACTGAGTGGAGTGCGCCTGGAGTGCTGGGGGGTACCGGCTTAGGAACACAGAAACATAGAAAAATGATGACAGAAAAAGACTACATGGCCTATCTAGTCTGTCCTTCTATATCAACAATTACAACAGTCCCATTTTTTCCTTTAGAGATCCTCTGTGTTTGCCCCAGGCTTATTTGAATTCAGATACTGTTCTCATCTCTACCACCTCCACTGGGAGACTATTCCACAGATCCACCACTTCTGCACCACCACTTTCCGCATATCACTGCTGAATCTATCCCCTTTCAACCTCATCCCATGTCCCCTCGAAGCAGAACTTGCTTTCAATCGAAAGAGGCTCTCCCCCTGTGCATTTATGCCACAGAGGTATTTAAACGTCTCAATCATATCACCTCTATCCCGCCTTTCCTCTAAGGTGTACATATTAAGATCCTTAAGTCTGTCCTCATCAGCTTTATAATGAAGACCACTAATCATTTTAGTAGCGACTCTCTGCACCGACTCCATCCTGTTCACATCCTTTTGAAGGTGCGGTCTCCAGAATTGCACACTATACTCCAAATGAGGCCGCACCAAAGACTTATACAGAGGCATTATCACCTCCTTTTTTTCTGCTATCCATTCCTCTCCATATGCACCCAAGCATCCTTCTAGCTTTTCCCGTTGCCTTTTCTACCTGTTTAGCTACTTTAAGATCATCAGACACAACCACGCCTAGGTCCCGCTTTTCTTTAGTGGACAAAAGTACTTCACCCCCTATACTATATTGCTCCCTTGGATTGCTGCAGCCCAAATGCATGACCTTACATTTTTTAACATTAAATCCCAGCTGTCAAATTCTAGACCATTCTTCAAGCTTAGCTAGATCCCTCCTCATGTTATCTACACCTTCCTGGGTATCTACTGTCACCACGCCCTTCGCCCCAGGCGGTTGCCTAGGTGTTGGGAATGGTGATAGTCTTTATTTATTTGAAAGATGCCAATAAATTGTAGTTGTGCAGTTGAAATAACTTCAGCCGAGAAGGGATATAGGCACGCAGGATTTTTATTATTCTTCAGGCCAAAGGAACTTCTTATAAGCAGTTCCAGATATCAAACATAAGGTATGGATATTTTCCAGAGTAAAGCCACAAGGTAAGAGGCTTCTACATTCAACTTGTCAGCAAACTCAAACAAAGTATTTCTTCATACAAAAACTGTAAAGCAAATTTGGTGCTCCAAAAAAACCCTTCTTCTCAAAAGGTGACTTTAAAACAGGTACAGCTTTAAGTAATCCAGCAATGGAAAACTTCAACTGCACAATGTTTTCTCTCTTCTCAAAAACAATATTTTCTCTACCTGCTGTCTGGCAGGCTCTATACTTTTTACAAACAGTCTTTCAAAGAAAGGGTTAAGCTTTCAGAATCTCAGCAATCCTAATTTGCATATTCTTTTCAGCTCGGCGTCTTTGAAAACAGCTGCTAGTTTCTAGGCTTCAGGAAAACGTTCTAGCTTTCAGCTACGGTATGGAAACTAGAGAACATTCTATTTCCATGTCAAAGCTAGATTCCTGTCTCATAGAGGTTTCAAACTCCATGCTCTCGACGTCTGATTCTACCAGAGAAGCATTGGATTTGAACTCAGAATTATCTTGCTTTAGATTTGTAAGACTCTGTTTAATGCAGACTCCTCTCTTCTCTGAGGAACGTTTTTACCTTTAGGTAACTCCTCAACTTTCAAAGGCTTATTAGAGGATTTAACCTTGCTCACCTTATTCTGAGGAAATAAGCTTCTAGCTGGCTTTACAGCTGACTGCTCAGTTTCCATGTAAATTTCTGGAGAATGCTGTCGGTTACTCACATGGCTTGCAACCTTTCCTGGGTAAGCTTTAAAACCTCTGGCTGGTTCTGCCTTTCTCCACGGAGCTTCTGGTGAAGTTTCCTTCACTCTCTGGGTGCCTTCCTTGGGTAGTCTTGCCGAGCTCCTAGGGCCTCTTCCCCTTCTAGGACTCTCTGACCCATTCACTTCAGCAATGGGCTCGGAACTAGAGCTCCTCCTTCTCCCCTCTCTCTCGGTAGAAGATTCACCGTCACTGGAAGTCAGTCTCCCAAAGCACCTTTCCCTAAGGCTGCTTTCTCCTGCAGTGTACCTCTTTCCTGCACTCTGAAGGGCACTCCTTTGCTGGGCAGTTTGAGGATCTCCCTGCTGGGCTTTCCTTGCACTTCCTTTCTCCTCGGTGATTCTAGGATTTCTGGCACTTTTTTCACTCCCTCTACTTCCTCTCTCCTCTCCAGATTCCTCGCGTTTATATCTGTAGTTTCCCTTTCTGCTTGCTAGCTCCTCCCCAGCTGTCCCTCGTGAGCAGGGCTGGTAACTAGGGAGCTAGGGCATGTCTCTTGACTACAAACTTTCTGTGTGGAGTTTTTTTCTAAACCAGGAGTTTTAACCCCTGAACTTCTGGTTTTGATTCCCTTCTCTGGGGAAAACGCTTGATTTTTCCCTTCTTTCTTATGCACCACAACACTACTCTATTGCAGATTTTAATATCATCCACAAAGAGGCCAACCTTACCCGACAGCCCTTCCGCTATATCACTAACAAAGATCTTAAAAAGAATCGGACCAAGGACAGATCCCTGGGGCACACCACTGGTAAAATCCTTCTCCTCAGAGGGAGCTCCATTTACCTGTACTCTTTGCTGCCTCCCACCCAACCAATTTCTAATCCAAGCAGTAACTTTAGGGTCCAGTTTTCCTGGACAGCCTTGTCTTGGTGAGAGTCTCAGTCTCATTTTCTGCAGCCTTTTCAGTCATGGGTTTACCGAAAAGGTTTTCACCTCAGTAGGGGACATCGACCAACTTGTCCTGCACCCATGGCTCCAGGTCTAATGACTGTAACCAGGCCTGACGGTGTGCACAGATGATGGCCACGGCTACCCGGGCTGAAGCCATCATAGGCTGCTCAAGAGATAAACTTTGAGCACTCTCAAGTCCCCGTTGACAAAGCCTTGAACCTCTGCAAAGGTTCCTCGAAGAGGCCAGCTGAGAACCCGGCAATCTCCTTTGCCAGGTCCCGTAGGTACATGCCCACGTGCAGCTGGTAGGTCTGGACACGGCAAGACAGCATAGAGCCCTGGAAACACTTTCTACTGAGGGCATCCAAGTTCCGGGTCTCCCAGCCGGGGGGCACCAAGGAGTACATCTCTTCAGACGGTGCATGGCTGATTCCACAACCATGGAGTGGTGCGGTAGCTGCGCCTTTTGGAACCCAGGGCTCTTACGGACTCGATAAATGGAATCGACCTGTTTGCTAAGAACCGGCATCGAGGCCAGTGCCTCCCACATACAGAAGAGCAGCCGTTCCAGCATCGCAGGAACTGGTACAGTAAAGGCTTCCTTTGGAGGAAAATCATACTGGAGGGCATCGAGCTCCTCGGCTCGAGGCGCCTCCTCGGCGTCCACAGGGAAGGCCAACCATGTCCCTCACGAAGTCCGAGAACCGGGTATCCTCCGGGGGCGGGGTGGGGGGGAACATCTCCGAGGCTTGGACTGCGGTGAGTCCGAAGGGACGCACCGAGTCGGGAAGGTGTCCGGGGACTCCTCGTCATCCGTCTCCCACTCCGACTCCTCCAAGGAGGAGTTGAGCGGCTCCGGACATGTGGGCCTCGGTGCCACCCGCCCCGACGACCTCGGCCACGCACGGGAGGTTGAGGGGGAACTTGACCAAGGATCAAATCGAGATTTCATCGACTCGAGGATCGGCTTGGTCTCCGGGGTCGACTTAGACGTCGAGGTCCCAGTGGTCGGGGCAGATGCACCGGTCAGATCGGCGATCAGCACCCGCTGCTGTTCCATGAAGGCAGCCAAGCTGCGGTCCAAGGCCTTCAACCTGAGTCCAAGCTCAGGAGACTCAGTAGCCCCAGACGCGGGCCCCGAAGGCATCGGGGCCCGACGTCGGCTCCCCCGGAGGAGAGTCCACGAGGACAACTGCACTTACATGACTCGGGGACTCCGGCTCCACACGAGGTAGCTTGGAAGGCCTCTCCGACTCCGAGAGCCCGGGGCGGTGGTCAGGGCTACGCGACCTGGCCCTCGAGGAACCAGGCGCCTCCACCGATGCCGCCCTCATGAGCTTTTTCTTCCTTCGGTGATCCCGTGAGGGAGACTCCCTTTCAGAGGACCCCCGACGGCGCTCAGGGTCGGACTCCCGAGATGTCGAGGCCTCTGACGAAGTCCGGGCCCGGCCAGATGCGGAATCGGAGAATATTCTCTCACGCTGATGCTGACGGCTCTGAAGTGCCTTCGACGACATTTTGCCACACAGGCCACAGGCCAGGGTGTCATGGTCGGACCCGAGGCATTGGAGGCAGCAGTCATGTGTGTCGGTGAGAGACATAAGTTTCTTGCACCGATCACACTTTTTGAACCCGCTGGCAGCCATCGGGGGAAAAAGGGCCCCTTCAAGGTCAAACGAACAGGCTAACAGTGAAAACACAAAAAGAGCGCGAACGCTAGTCACGAAGGACAAACACCGAAAATCACAAGTCCAGACTCGATACCGGTGTACCGAGCCCAGGCGGAAAGGGGAACTGGCGTCGAACCGGATAAAATAACGCGAAAATTGCAAAAAAAAAAAAAAAACAACTTTTCCGGGGTGACATGAACTCACGTCCGTCGGGCTCCGCGGAAAAAGAAAGACAGAGCAAGATGGCACCCTTGGGCGGGAAGGGGACCACGCAGGCGCGTTGCATTCCCAAAGGCTTTCTTTGAAAGCTGTGGAAATGCTCTGCATGTGGGCTCCATCGGCGCCGACGTCACCCATATGTGAGGACTGACTTCCTGCTTGGTCCTGGAAAAATGGTCAGAACCAAAACATTTTTTTTATTGATTTCCAAAATGCATTTGAACAATACAAATAAAGTCAATCCGAGGCAAGTTACACATTAGATATGCGTTACAATAAAAGGAAAAGGAAACAAAAACATCACTCAGATATAGCCCACATCAAGAAACTTAGCCGAGCACTAACTAAGAACCGACAATAAATGTTAAAGAAAACAAGACATAAAGTCCATGAAGGGAGGCTGAATTATTCCTGGACACCCGAAGCTTCCACTAATGCTTTCCGCTTCTCTGACAGAAAGGTTTCCAAATGAATAACATCATTAAATACATAAGAGATACCCTTTAAAGTTATAATGCATTTATACGGGAAACAAAGAAAAAAGGAAGCGTCTTCTAGTGATAATATCTGAGGCTTTAAGGCTAAAAACAGCCTTCGCCTAAGCTGGGTATTATGTGAGACATCAGGAAAAACATTAACAAGATGGCCACAAAACTTAATAGTCTTATGCTTGAAGAACGCACGAAGTACTCGCTGTTTAATATCCCTAGACAGAAAAGTAACCAACAGAGTAGAGCGGGTATCAATTATATCCAGGGAGTCCTCTTAAAAGGCAGTAAGGTTGGAGATAGTAGGCTCGATTGCATCAAACGCCCCCTCAACAGGATTAACCCTCATAGAGGTAGGGGAAATATAATAAATCTGAGATACTTCTATGGGATCAGTAAGTAAAGCGTAGTTACTCACCTGTAACAGGTGTTCTCCAGGAGCAGCAGGAATCAATCCTCACTTATGGGTGACGTCGGCGCCGACGGAGCCCTCGCGGAGCAATTTTCCCCAGCTTTCAAAGAAAGCCTTTGGGAATTGCAGCGCGCATGCGCGGTCGTCTTCCCGCCCGAGGGTGCCATCTTAGCCAGTCAGATGACATAGCTAAAAAAGACAGCATAAAAATTTGCAAAAAAGAACAAAAGCAGACGATTGCAACTCCAAGGGGAGGAGGGAGGGTAGTGAGGACTGATTCCTGCTGCTCCTGGAGAACACCTGTTACAGGTGAGTAACTACGCTTTCTCCAGGACCAAGCAGGAAGTCAGTCCTCACTTATGGGACTCCCAAGCTCAAGGCTACCGGAGACCCTAAGCACAAAAATGAGCTCCCTCTAGCCCAGCAGCACAGAAGGACAGAATCTTCGCTGAATTATCACCCACCGGTAGCCCACATCCGGGATGGAGGGTAGGAGTTGCTCAGACCTCAAAGAGATTACGGAGGACTGCCTGTCCGAAAGCACTGTCCCTGCGGGACTCCCTCTCGAGACAGTAATGGACCGCAAAAGTCTGGCTCGAAGACCAAGTAGCGGCCCGGCAGATGTCTGCCAGCGGAACAGAGCGGAGCTAAGCCACTGACGTAGCCTTTGCCCGAACGCAATGAGCCGTGACTCGACTTTCCAAGGAGAGTCCGGCTGCCCCATAAGCCCAAGAGATACAGTCCGCAACCCATATGGACAGAGTACGCTTGGAGACCGGGAGCCCCAATTTATTGGGGTCAAAAGACACAAAAAGCTGAGCAGCTTTACGGTGCTCCCGCGTACGGTCAAGGTAGAAGTTCAAAGCCCTTCTACAGTCCAGGGTATGGAGGACCGTTTCAGCTCGGCTGGAGTGTGGTCTGGGAAAGAAGGTTGGAAGTACCACCTCCTGATTGATGTGGAAAGGGGAGACCACTTTTGGAAGAAATTTTGGGTGAGTCCGTAGGACTACCCTATTTTTGTAGAACCGAGTGTAGGGGGGATCAGACACGAGGGCCTGCAATTCACTTACGCATCTAGCGGAAGTGAGGGCTATCAAGAACAGTGTTTTCCAAGACAGAAAACGGAGAGAACAGGTAGCCGTAGGTTCAAAAGGCGGACAGGTGATCCGCTGCAAAACCACATTCAGGTCCCAGTCAGGCGCTGGCGGGCGCAGAGGTGGTTTAAGTAGAAGGAGACCTCGGAGAAACCTCGCTACGAGAGGGTCGCTGGAGAGAGGTCTACCGTCCACCGGCACATGATGTGCCGAAAGAGCACTGAGGTGAACTTTGACGGAGTTGGACTTAAGTCCCAGATTAGAGAGGTGTAGCAAGTATTGCAAGATCACCGACACCGGGCAGGAGAAGGGATCCTGAGACTGTTGGGTACACCAGACGGCAAAGCGACGCCATTTAAGGGCGTAGCATTTGCGGGTAGAAGGCCGTCGCGAAGCCAAGACGACCTCCTCCACCTCTGCCGGCAGAAGAAGGGGAGCAAGGACTACCCTCTCAGCAGCCAGGCCATGAGGTTGAGAGACCTGAGGTTGGGGTGTAGTAGAGACCCCTGATCCTGAGTGAGGAGATCCGGTTGCACCCCCAGAGGGAATGGATCCTCCACCGCTAATTGCAGTAGAAGCGGAAACCACGGCTGTCTGGGCCAGCGAGGGGCCACCAGGATCATGAAGGCTTTGTCTCGGAGAACCTTGAAAAGAGTCCGAGAGACTAGCGGGATGGGAGGGAAAGCGTACAGAAGGCTCCCCGACCATGAAATTAGAAAAGCGTCCGCCGCCACCCGAAGGGGGTGTGGCTGACGAGAGCAGAAGCGAGGAAGCTGCCGGTTGTGAGGACTGGCAAAGAGATCCACCGTGGGGAGGCCCCACTTTAGGAAGAGCTTCTGGACTACCAAGGGATCCAGACGCCACTCGTGCGGCTGGAGGATCCTGCTGAGTTTGTCCGCCAGGCAATTCTCTTGGCCCGGGAGATAAACCGCCTTGAGGAGAATGCCGTGACTGACGGCCCAAGAGCAGAGCTTCTGTGCCTCCCTGCAAAGGAGGAAGGAGCCCGTGCCCCCCTGCTTGTTCACGTAGAACATGGCAACTTGATTGTCCGTCTGGACAAGGACGGACTGGTGGGAAGTCAGGTGGGAGAACGCCTTGAGAGCCAGGCGGATCGCCCTGAGCTCCAGGATGTTGATCTGCTGAGCAGACTCCCACGTGGTCCAGAGGCCCTGAGTACGTGCCCCTTGGCAATGTGCTCCCCAGCCCAGGAGGGACGCATCCGTGGTCAGCACCCGGGTCGGCTGAGGTGGCTGGAAAGGCATTCCGAATATCAGGTTCGGCTGCCGAAGCAACCACCGGAGAGACGAGATCAGCGGTTCGGAAACGCGCACGAGGTCCGCTAGGCCGCCTGTGGCTTGCCGCCACTGCTGGCGGAGACACCATTGAGCAGGCCGCATATTCAGGCGGGCATTGGGGGTCACATGGACGGTGGAAGCCATATGGCCGAGCAGTCTCAGGAAGCGCCTGGCGGAAACCAGGGGCTGGCTGCGAAAGCGGTCGGCTAGGTCCATGAGCCGTCGAGCTCTGTCGAGCGGTAGGTATGCTCGCGCCTGAGGAGTGTGCAGCCTTGCGCCGATGAACTCGAGATCCTGTGAGGGGAGCAAAGTGGACTTTGCGAAGTTTATAACAAAGCCCAAGTGTTGCAGAAGAGTCACCGTGCGGCGCGTGGCGTTGGTGACCTCTCGAGCGGACGCTGCTCTGATGAGCCAGTCGTCGAGGTACGGAAAGACATAGAGGCCGTGAAGCCGGAGATGGGCCGCCACCACCGCGAGACATTTTGTGAAGACTCGCGGCGCGGAGGACAGGCCAAAGGGCAGTACTCTGTACTGGTAATGATTTCCTGCCACCACAAACCTTAGGTATTGGCGGTGGCTTGGGTGGATGAGGATGTGCGTGTAGGCATCCTTTAGATCCAAGGAGCATAGCCAATCTCCCTGCTGGAGGTAGGGCAGAAGGATTCCAAGGGTAAGCATTTTGAACTTCTCCCGCACAAGGAACTTGTTGAGGTTGCGCAAGTCCAGGATGGGTCTGAGGCCCCCTGTTCTCTTTGGTATTAGAAAATACCTTGAATAAAAGCCTTGACCTCTCAGGTGGTGTGGCACCGGTTCCACCGCCTGTTCCTGTAGAAGACCTGCTAACTCCTGAAGGAGTAATTCCCTGTGCAGAGGGGGTCGTGGAGGTTCTCCCGGAAAATAGGAGGGAGGGACCTGGTGGAAGTGGAGAAGATAGCCTTCCCGCACGACTTGAAGCACCCAGGCATCTGTGGTGATGCTGGACCACCTGTGGGCGAAGTGAACCAGCCGGCCTCCGGTGCTGGGAGGAACCAGCGGGGGGGGAGAGGCTATGCATTGTGAGTCAAAAGCCCCCACCCTGCTGAGCAGGGACTGGTGGTGCAGGCTTGGGGGCTTGCTGCCTACGGGACCCGTTACCCCGTCCCTTGGCCTGCTGGCCCTGTTGGGGAGCTGCAGGGGCCTGATAATGGGGGTATTGTTTGTAGGCAGCCACCTTCCTCGGGTAAAAGGACTTTTTCCCCGAGCCCTTCTTTTTCTGGGAAGGGGCGGAGGTCTTCCTAGAAAGCCTGGTCCTGGTCAGAGTCTCAGTCTCAATTTGCGCAGCCTTTTCCGCCATGGGCTTGCCAAAGAGGTTTTCGCCTCGGCAGGGGACATCGACCAACTTGTCCTGCACCCAGGGCTCAAGGTCTGACGACTGAAGCCAAGCCTGTCGGCGGGCACCGATGCCGGCTGCGGCCACTCGAGCCGATGCTTCAAAGCCATCATAGGCTGCCCGGGACATGAACTTTGAGCAATCCCGAATGCCAGTGGACAAGGCCAGGAACCTCCGCAAGGGTTCCTCAGACAAACCAGCGGAGAATCCGGCTAGTTCTTTAGCCAGATCCCGGAGATACATGCCCATGTATAGCTGGTAAGTCTGGACACGACATGCGAGCATAGAGCCCTGGAAACACTTCTTACCAAGGCCATCCAGGTTACGGGCCTCCCTGCCAGGAGGTACCGAGGAGTGCATCTTCTGGCTCTTAAGACGATGCATGGCCGATTCCACTACCATGGAATGGTGTGGTAGCTGTGCCTTTTGAAAGCCAGGGCTCTTGCGGACTCGATAGATAGAATCGACCCGCTTGCTCAGGACCGGCGAGGAGGCCGGACTCTCCCACATGCGGAAGAGTAGTCGTTCCAGCATAGGAGGAACCGGTACAGTAAAGTGTTCCCTCGCGGGAGAGTCATACTGGAGGGCGTCGAGCTCTTCGGCTCGAGGCTCCTCCTCGGGATCCGCAGGGAAGGCCAAAGCCTTGGCCATATCCCTAACGAAGTCCGAGAACCGGGCATCCTCCGGGGGGGACTGCTTCCGAGGCTCGGACTCCGGTGAGTCCGAGGGGACACACCGAGTCCGGAAAGAATCAGGCGACTCTTCCTCCTCAGACTCCCAGACCGACTCCGACGAGGACTCGGTGGGGTCGGCCCGGGCAGGGCGCGGCGTCTGCCGCCCCGACGCCGAGGGAGTCGGCGTCGGCGACCTCGGTCCCGAACGGGAGGCCGAGGGTGACCTCGACCGAGGATCGACTCGAGTTCTCATCGACTCGAGGATCGGCTAGGTCTCCGGGGTCGACTTGGATGTCGACGTCCCGGCGGTCGGGGCAGCGGCGCCAGCGATGCCAGCGAGCAGTGCCCTCTGCTGGTCCATGAAGGCAGACAGTCTGCTCTCCAAGGCCGTCAACCTGAGTCCGAGCTCAGGTGACCCAGCAGTCCCCGACTCGGGCCCCGACGGCGTCGGGCCCGACGTCGGCTGTCGCGGAGGCGAGTCCAGAAGGACCACAGGACTTACCCGAGCAGGCGTCTCCGACTCCAGGCGAGGTCGCTTCGTGAGGTGTTCCTTCTCCAAGGACCCGGGGCGGCTGTCGGGGCTATGCGACCTGGCCCTCGCGGAACCAGGAGTGTCCACCGACGCCGCCCTCGCGGGTTTCACCTTCCGACGATGGTCCCCGGAGGGAGAACCCCGGTCGGAGGAACTCCGGCGACGGTCCGAGCTGGAGCCTTTTGACGCGGAGGCCTCCGACGAGGTCCGGGTACGGCTGGGGTCAGCGAAGATTCGATCACGCTGATGCCGCCGACTCCTCAACGCTTTTGAGGACATTTTGCCGCAGGGCCCACAGATCAGTTCCTCATGATCCGGGCCCAGGCAGCGGAGGCAAAAGTCGTGTGTGTCAGTTAGTGACATATTTCGGTCACACTGACCACACCGCTTAAACCCACTGGCAGCCATCGGGGGAAAAAGGGCCCCTGCGAGGTCAAAGGACCGGGCTGCCAGGGAAAAATTGAAAACGAAAGCTGACAAAGTCAGAAAAACCGAAAAAAGTAAGAGGACTCGTGACCGGCGTCGCGAGTCCGGGCGGGAAAAAGATCGGCGTCGAACAGAAGGAAATAAGAATAAAATAATGAAGAAAATCGACTTTTTCGCGGGGACAAGACGGGGACGTCTGTAGGGCTCCGCGGAAAAAAAAGAAGACTGGCTAAGATGGCACCCTCGGGCGGGAAGACGACCGCGCATGCGCGCTGCAATTCCCAAAGGCTTTCTTTGAAAGCTGGGGAAAATTGCTCCGCGAGGGCTCCGTCGGCGCCGACGTCACCCATAAGTGAGGACTGACTTCCTGCTTGGTCCTGGAGAAAAGCACTTCCTTAAGGTATTTGTCTAATAAAATCTTTGGAGCGAGGAGCTTAGAATTAGGGAAATTCAAGAAACGGAGATTACAGGAACGAGCTGAATTCTCCATCGCTTCAATTTTATTATGGAGAACCAGTGAGTCCTTAATACTCACAGCCTGAGCAGCGTGTATGGAGACAATCTGGCTCTCCAATTTAGAAACAGCTGAATCAAGCAAAACATTTTTACCATCTAATTGTTGCAAAGAAACTACAGTCTCCTGAGAAAATTTAGACAAAGCACCTAAGGTACCCAAAATCTTTTCATCAATAGACTTCAAAACTCCCCATACATCCTTTAGGGTAATCTCAGCATCAGGGGATAAAGTCGAGAGCGCGGCAACACTACTCGACAATGAAGCAACCGGCTGAGGTAAAGAAAAGGAAACATCACCCCTTACCTTACCAGAGGACTCCCCAGTAGGAGCGGAAAGCAACGACGGAAGAGGACATGGTGGAGGAGATCTTCCCCCTGAACTTAAGGAGGCACCCTCAGGAGATGATTGAGCAATTGGCAAAGGAGAAAAGTGCCTATCAAGGGGGCCCGTCGGCTTCACATCGCCGGCAAGAGCCCCCCCAGAGGAAACCCCGCCCTTAGCTTTCCGCTTCCCCATACAAACTAAACAGGTTGCAGAGAAAACAAACAAAATTCACAACAAATACAACCTTCCCACTCTTCCCGCCGACACAAGTGCTATAGCCACTAGAATGGTCCCTGTGACGTCGCAGTGGCGTCGAAGGGGCGTCAAAGGGGCAGAACCTGCCCCTTTGAACACGCCCCTTCAAAACACGCTCCGCGGCAAGGAAGACAGAATAAAAGCAATGCCACTCAAGTGAGTCCTCTCACAGCTGCGGGCTCTCTCCCCGATGCCTGTTCGGTGTTCCGGGGAAGCCACAAGCGTCCGAGCTGAGCGCTGCACAAGGCAGCAGTCCCAGGGGCCAAACAAGACCCCGAATGCCTCCGACGTCGTCCCAGTCAAGTTCAGCTGGAATAAAGGGAACTGGCAGCTTTTATCCTCTCAGGGGGGTCTTCTCACAGCTACGGGCTCTCTCCCCGATGCCTGTTCGGTGTTCCGGGGAAGCCACAAATGTCCGAGCTGAGCGCTGCACAAGGCAGCAGTCCCAGGGGCCAAACAAGACCCCGAATGCCTCCGACGCCGTCCCAGCCAAGTTCAGTTGGAATAAAGGGAACTGGCAGCTTTTATCCTCTCAGGGGGGTCCTCTCACAGCTGTGGGCTCTCTCCCCGATGCCTTTTCGGTGTTCCGGGGAAGCCACAAGCGTCCGAGCTGAACGCTGCACAAGGCAGCAGTCCCAGGGGCCAAACAAGACCCCGAATGCCTTACACATATAATGACTAAAACACAAAAAAGTGATACCACAAGAGGGTTATGTAATTAGCCACGATAGTATACACATATATATAAAAAATATATAAAAAAATAGTAAACAATATTGAACAATGTAAACAGCCACTCACCACAAGTAAGACACTGGTAGAGCGTAACTTACTAATATACCTAATGAATCATCCAAGTGGAGTACTGTGAAAGAGGCAAAGATGATAAGTAAATAAATACATCACTCGTAAAACAATAAATGAGAGGAAATCATCCACCAAGAGGAGAGAAATAATGACGACCTACTTTCGGACTGTGAATTGTAACAGGAAAAGCAAATGACATCAGAAAGACAAGAGGATTAATTAATTATGCATGCAAACAATTTACCTCAGCCACAAAACGCGCAGAAGAAAGGCCCAGCAATCTACTTCTGTATCTTGCCATGAAAACCCAATGGACAGTTACAACAAAACAAATTGTGCTATAGTGCTGGAAGATGAGACCCCCAGGTCGGAAGGCACTCAACTAGCTACTGGGGAAGAGCTGAAGACTTTTCAGAGTAAAGCCAGCATTTATGATGTGGTTGGATCAAAGCCCTCGGTATACCAGAACACCTGATCGTACTCTTGCACAATCTGTACATTGGTCAAGAAGCAACAGTTCGAACGGAACAAGGAGAAACAGAATGGTTTAAAATAAGCAAAGGTGTAAGACAAGGCTGCATACTTTCCCCCTACCTGTTTAATTTATATGCAGAACAAATCATCAGAGAAGCAGTACTGTATGAAGACAACATAGGTGTGAAGATTGGTGGAAGACTCATCAATAACCTTCGCTATGCTGATGATACCACATTACTGGCTGAAAGTGAAGATGATCTGAAACATTTGCTTCTCACAATCAAAGAACATAGTCTCAAAATAGGCCTGCACCTTAATGTAAAGAAGACAAAGATCATGACAACTGGCATAATCAACAGGTTCATCGTTGAAGGAGAAGAAATTGAAATCGTGAACAACTTTAACCTACTTGGATCAACTATCAATAAAGAAGCAACAAGCAGTCAAGAAATCAGATGACGCATTGCTCTTGGCAGAATGGCTATGAAAGACCTAGATAAGATTCTCAAGAGCAGAGATGTCTCTCTCCATACAAAGATTTGACTTGTTTAAGCCATGGTATTTTCAATAACATCATATGGATGTGAAAGCTCATGCCCTTTGTGATTTGTTGCTCTATGTCTTGAATGGATTGCTGCTTCTGATTTGTTTAGTTTGCCCTTGTTTGCTTCCCCTTTACCCAATCAGTGTGTATGTTGGATCATTATATACTCCTCTATAAGAATATCTTTTTATTTATGTTTTTTGGCCAGGTTTGGCCATCTGTGAGACCCTTCTCCCTTTTATATGTATAGGCTATTGATTCTGAATGTTTTTTGCTCTCCCATTGCCCTTTATGGCGTTTTTATTTATTTATTTATAGCTTTTCTATACCGCGCTATTTGTTATCAGTGCGGTTTACATTCAACAACTTGACTACAGGGCAGGGGTAGATCTGCTCTGTGTTTACATAAAACAGGGATAGTAACATGGAAATGTAACTGGGAGAATTATATACAATTAAATACAGACAGGTGAAGTTACAGTGAGGTTATTTACAATGAGGCGATTCTACATGCTAGGTTTGATGTCAATATACATATTAAAGTTATTATCTTGTGCAAACTTTATGACTGCTTAAATTTTGTAAGATGACTTTCATGATTTAGTATATAAATCTTTACTAGTTTACTAGATCTGTCCGGTTTGGTTTTGTCTCTGGTGTGTGAGGCAATGCTGGGTTGGGTTGGGGTGGATGGTGCTCTAATGTGGGGAAAAGTGTAGTAGGAATAAGTGATGCTTGATGGCCTTCCTAAATTGATTGAGGTCTGATTGCTCTGATGTTGGGAGGGAGGTTATTCCAACATCTAGGGGCGTAAAGAGCGAAGGCTCTATTACTAGTTGTTCGTGAACATTTTGTAGTTTCAGATGGGATAATCACTGTGTTGGCGGCTAGTGTCCTCTGTAATCTGTTGTTTGGTGTGTGTGTGAGCAGGGCAGAAATTGAAGGTGTGGAGATTTTGTTAATGGATTTGAATGTGATGAGTAGAGCCTTGTATGAGATCCTACAGTTTATAGGTAGCCAGTGTAGGTCTCTTAAGATAGGGGTTATGTGGTCTTTTCTGGACACTCCGCAGAGGACTCGGGCGGCAGCATTCATCGCTAACTGTAGAGGATTTAGGATGCTCTTGGGGAGACCGTGGAGAATAATGTTTGTGTAGTCAAAGTGAGGTGTTACAATCGCTTGGAATACTGTATGGAAGTCCTCTGGGGCGAGCATGGGTCTCAGATATCGTAATGTCTTGATCTTGTAGTATACTGCTTTGACGGTATTGCTTATGTGCGCTGAGAAATCCAGTTGTTGATCAAGCGTTACACCGAGATAGCGTATGGCAGACTTGCTGGGAAGTTCTGCGTCTCTAACCTTTAGAGTTGTAGGAGGTGAAAAGCTCTTGTTCTTTATGATGAATAAGACCTCAGTTTTTCTGAAGTTTATTCTAAGGTTCTGATTGAGGAGCCAGTCTGTGAATGCATTGAAACAGTTCACTAATACTGTATAGTCGGACAATGTGACATTGATTGGTGTGAACAACAGGACGTCATCTGCATAGATGAGGCATGAGATTCCGTATGAGCGGATGATGTCGCAAATCGGCTGCATGTAAATATTAAAGAGCAGTGCGGATAGGGAAGAGCCTTGAGATACCCCTTGGCTTTGCTGAAATGGTTCGGATGTGTTGGAGCCCATCCAAATTTGCTGCCATCGATCCTATAAGTAGGATTTGCACCAATCCCAAGCGCGGCCGTGGATTCCCTTCTCATGGAGTCGAGTTAGAAGCTGGTCGTGATCGACTGAGTCGAAAGCAGCAGCGATATCGAGGAAGATAAGCGCAAACCCCTTTTTGATGTTGTCTATCCCGCTGATTAAGATGTTGGTGCGTCCCTAAATCCATGTTGACAGGGGTCTAGGGGGGCTTCAGTATCAATATGTTACTGGATCTGTCTCTGTGCCACCTTCTCGAGTATTTTGGCTAGAAGAGGAATACTTGACATCGGACGGTATGACTCCACTTTCTGTGGATCAAGCTGATTGTTCTTTAGAAGTGGTCGTACGGATGTCTGTTTAAGATCCATTGGGAATGTTCCTGTTGCGAATGAGAGACTTATGATTTCAGCTATGATTGGGCTGAGTTCTGAGCGCATTGATCTAATCCAGTAAGCTGGGCATGGGTCATTTGGTGCAGTGGTGGTGTTGATGGTGGCAATAATGTCTTCGATGCAACCTGCAGATGGAGGTGTGAGTTTCATGAGTGGATTCTGATGGAGAGGAATATAGAGAGGTTTGGGGCTCATGGCTGGAGGAGTAGCCTAGGAGGAGTGGAGGAGTAGCCTAGCGGTTAGAACACTGGCTTGGTAACCAAGCAACCAGGGTTCGATTCCCACTAGCACTCCTTGTGGCCTTAGGCAAGTCACTTAACCCTCCATTGCCTCGGAAGAAAGGCCTGGCAATCTACTTCCGGTGGGTGACACTGCCAAGAAAACCCAGGAGCTTCTGGGTCGCCAGGAGTCAGGACTGACTCGAAGGCACACATTGCATTGGGGCTCATGGCTATGAGTGTTTTGACAGCTTTGGATTGGAGGTAGTTGGCATATAGCTGGGGTTGTATTTTTTCTTGCTGAGGAGATGATGGTTCCTTAGTAAAGGATTTTACTAAGTCGAAGAGGTCCCGTGGCTTGTTTAATGAGCGGCGGAGTCGCTCGGAGTGGAATTCCTTCCTTTTCTTCCATATTGATTCTCGATGAGCTTTCCAGTGAACTAAGTATGTGGCCTGGTCAGAGGTGTTATGGGTGCGTCGCCATTTTCTCTCTAATTTCCTCAGGCGGAGTAAAGATGTCAGCAGCTCGGCAGAGAACCAGGGCACTGTCTTCCTTTTACCAACGCAAGTGTTGGAAGTTGGATGCTTGTGGCCGGGAGGCTGTTGTGAGAACATTTTCATGGTGTCATTCCAATTAGTGATCATGCCGTTGAGATTGGGTGATGGCTGTATCAATTTTGGGATGGCATGTTTGATAAACTCTTCTTTATCAAGAGGTTTGAAGCGTAGGGGGTTTGCCAGATTTGTTGCATTTGGTCGGCTAAGAGGATCATGCTCATGCTGTGATGGGATCTGGAAGGTTATTAAGCAGTGATCTGACCATGGGACAGGGGTGATGGCTAGGTCAAGGTGATGCTTGTGGCTGTGGATGGGGCGAAGACAAGATCAAGAGTGTTCCCTCTGTTTGTAGCTGAGGTCAGACATAAGGGCGGCTTGTAAGGATGCAAGATTAAAATCACCAAATAGCCAGTTTGGTTTGCTTGGGTTTTCAGGATTACAGGCCAGGTCAATTATGAGGGAGAGCTCATCCGAAGGAGAGCTTGGCGCTCTGTAGATGAGATTGACAGTGTTGTGTTTGTTAGCTATAGTAATTATGTCTAGGTGCTGAGTGCTTCTAGAGGGGATCGTCTGGTACTGGAGCTCCATTTTTGCTAGGATGAACACGCCTCTGCCTCTTCTACCGGTCCTGTTACAGGTGTATATTGAAAATTTAGGTGGGGTAAGTTGATTTAGGAGGACTGTGTCGGTGTCTGAGAGCCAGATTTCTGTGACCATTAGTATATCAAGGTTAAGGTTAGTTATTAGATCAGTAATGACTGGCCACTTTTTGTGGGCCGAGCAAGCGTTTATAAGAGCACATCTCAGGTCTTAGTGCCCATGTGGTTTGTCTGGTTTTGTGTTGGTGGGCTACTCTAGAGTTACGTAGAGCAGGTGTGAGTGTCTGTTGTGGTAAGGGTTTGATGGCGGGTGGTAGTGGTTGCGATGGTTTTTCTTATGTGAACCACGAAGTATGGGTATGGGTTGTGCGCCTGCGAGAATGCATCAGTGTCATATATGGCGTTGGTAAGGAAGTAGATGGTAGTAAGGAGTAGTATGGAGGTGGCCATGTTTGTTTGCTGGGTGCCAAAATAGCCTACGGTGTATGGAGGTTGTTTGCCTCAAGGGCGCCTGAGTTGTATGGAGGGTTGTATGTTCAGAGAGGCAGTGTATAGGCAGTGGTATATGGTTAGAGACACAGGCAAGCAGTTGTACATTAGATAGCATACACGAGGCAAGGATTTATATCTAAACCTAGCTGGGTAAAGTGGGATATTAGGTGAATTGCAGCTAGGAAATTACAACGGAGGCTACAATGTATCACAGCTAACAGGTTTAGCAGATCTAATCAACAGCTAGTTAACTTGGAGAATCTGCTACACTGCTATAGTGTATCACAGTCTAAACAGTGTATCACACCTAGCAGTTAGGTTACTGTGATACACAGTTTAGACTGTGGTAAATTGTTTGCATGCATAATTAATTAATCCTCTCTTCTTTCTGATGTCATTTGCTTTTCCTGTTACAATTCACAGTCCGAAAGTAGGTCATCATTATTTCTCTCCGCTTGGTGGATGATTTCCTCTCATTTATTGTTTTACGAGTGATGTATTTATTTACTTATCTTCTTTGCCTCTTTCACAGTACTCCACTTGGATGATTCCTTAGGTATATTAGTAAGTTACGCTCTACCAGTATCTTACTAGTGGTGAGTGGTTGTTTACATTATTCAATATTACTACTTATTATATATTTTATATATATATATTGTCACAACGCCCCCCTGGTGGCACTGGGATGTCACAGCAGGGAGGGTGGACACAAAAATATTTTATGGTGGAGTTTAGCTCAAAGACAGGGCCCAGGATTTTATAGTCCTGGTAGCCTTCTGGGTAACCAAAGCTCCAAAGAATATAACAGTCCGAGGGTAGGGAGAATAAAGGCTTTTATTTCCCGTATTGCAAATAGGTTCAATAGCTCAGAATTTACATCAACACAAAAATGTCCTTGCTTCAGGTTGAAAGAAAAAGAAACATGAACTGAGTTAGACCTGTTAACTTCACAGCAGTACTATAAGAAACACAGATTCAAACCTTCCCCCAGACCACAGCTCTACTCCTCGGCTAAGGGCTCAAAGCTTTCTGCCAGGCAATAGCTGCAATCCATCTCGGGGTCCGAAAGGTCATCCGGGAATTCCACCTGCATTGGTTCACAGTCAGAAATATCTAGTGGCTCACATTCAGGCTTTTTACACAATGTTCGTACGATGTCCCAATGCGCTGCATCCAAAGGTAAGCCTTGGTTTTGTACACCTCTAGAGTGAGGACAGTTTCTCTTGCCTACTGCTCTTATACTAGAGAGTTTCTTGTTTGGCACAGGTTTGTATTTTGTAGCACAAATAGTTCTAGAAGGACAGCATTCCTCTAGGCCCTGCTCCTCCTGCGTCACAGCATTCATAAAATCACAATCAGTAAAATAGTGATTACCTTTACTTTTGGGTTTATCACGGCAAAGTGAGGGTTGATGCTTGTTCCTCCTGTGGTTTGGCTTCTCTGAAACCAAGGTAGGCCTCCAGTTCTCCGGCCGGCCTTCTGCTGGGGTTAAGCCACACTTGCACCACAGCTTCTTTCTCTCTGGGCCAGGAATGTTACCTTTCAAAGTAACTCTTTCACCTCCCTCTTGGTTACTCCTAGTTGTGTCTTTCAAAGGTTGCTGGCCTCTGCCAGACTCAGGTCCAGGACTCTCTGGCACAGTCCTTCTCCTCCCAGGGTTAGCTTCTTCTCTGTATCTTTCCCACTTGGAAAGCGTACCCTCTCCCTTCTTGGGATATTTGAAGCGGATTCCTTCACCTGGTTCTGTTGAGTCTGCTGGGCCGGCTCCTTCTGTCAGGACTCCTATTCCCTGGTCCTTCTCTCCTTCCAGGAAAGCTCTCCTTTCTCCTTCCAGGGTTAGCTTCCTTTCTGTGCCCCTTGTGTCTCCTGTGTCTGGGCTTTTTAAAAGGAATTCTTCCCTTTCTGGATTGGGTGCAGGCTGGTATTGCATCATTGGCTCTGGGGTGTGGCTCCTCAGTCCTCCAGAGGTCCCTCTTGCTCCCCCTATATGGCTCCTCGCGATGCTGCAGCCGGTGTCTGCCTCTTTTTTCTAAGTTAAAAGCATTTTCTTCTGTCTGCAGAGGGTCTGCAGTACCACAATATGTGTATACTAGAGTGGAGGAGTAGCCTAGTGGTTAGAACACTGGCTTGGTAACCAAGCAACCAGGATTCAATTCCCACTAGCATTCCTTGTGGCCTTGGGCAAGTCACTTAACCCTCCATTGCCTCGGAAGAAAGGCCTGGCAATCTACTTCCGGTGACAATGCCAAGAAAACCCAGGAGCTTCTGGGTCGCCAGGAGTCAGGACTGACTCGAAGGCACACATTGCATTTTGCATATGTGTATACTATCGTGGCTAATTACATAACCCTCTTGTGGTATCACTTTTTTATGGTTTAGTCATTATATCTGTAAGAGTATTTATAATTATTAACCCATTAATTTTAGTTTGTTTTTTTATATATATGTATGGTTTTAGACAAAAGAACTATTTTATCATTTGGTTCCTTTGGATTAGGTGATTGTCATATAGCACTATTATTTTTAACTTAAGTTTTTATTTGAAATGTTATAATTTTAATTTAACCTTTATTTTATACTTTATTTTATATGTATAATGATTTGTCTATATGTTTTTGTACAAGGTCTTAGTCCCCTGAAGAAGGCTTCGGCCGAAACACGTGTCGGGCAGATCCTGTTATTAATAAAGCACTTTCCTCCAGTGGTGTGGCTCTCCTGCTCCTTTGTGCTGTTACAGTGTTCTCCAGGGACAGCAGGAATCAGTCCTCACATATGGGTGACGTTGCTGCCGACAAAGCCCGCGCAGAAGCATCTCCACATCTTTCAAAGAAAGTCTCTGGGATATGCCACCACGCATGCTTGGTCCCCTTCCCATCCAAGGGTGCCATCTTGCTCAGTCATATTACATAGATAAGACAGGAAAACACAAATTGGTATAGTTAAGGCAACTCTAGGGGGAGGAGGGAGGGTTGTGAGGACTGATTCCTGCTGTCCCTGGAGAACTATGAGTAACTATGCTTTCTCCAGGAACAAGCAGGAAGTCAGTCCTCACATATGGGACTCCCTAGCTACAGGATACCAAGAACCTGTAGAAAAAACATGGTCAAGCCGTGAGTCAGCCGGTTAGTCAGAAGAACAGACTCTGAAAGAACCCCATTGTCCAGGGAGAATCATCACTCCAGTAGCCTGAACACAGAAGGGTCGGAGTTGTCTAAACCCCTAAAAGCTTACGGAGTAGGGCCTGGCCAAAGGCACAGTCCCATCGGGACTCCCTCTCCAGACAAAAGTGAGCTGTGAAGGTGTGGACTGAAGACCTTGTGGCAGCCCAGCAGATGTCTGTCATCAGGAAGGAGCACAAGTTTGCAACCAAGGTCATCATAGCCCTGATGCTGTGAGCCGTGACCTGGGACTCCAGTGGAAGCTCGGCCTGTCCATAGGCGAGGGCAATGCAGTCCGTGACACAGGTGGACAGGGTCCACTTCATCACCACCTCCCCCAGCAGGCTGAAGTCATAGGAGACGAAAAGCTGGGAGGCTTTGCGGTGGCCCTGGGTATGCTGCAGGTAGGATAGGACCCTCTTACAGTTCAGAGCATGAAGTATAGCCTTCGCGTTGCTGGCATGAGGCTGTGGGAAGAAGGTGGGGAGCATCACCTCTTGATTGAGGTGGAAGGTGGAGACCACAGGCAGAAATTTGGGGTGCATTCGAACATGGCCCTGTTCTTAAAGAACCTTGTATATGGTGGCTGCCGCCAGAGCCTGTTGCTCGCTGATCATGTGACCGGAGGTGAGTGTCACCAAGAAGGCGGCCTTCCAGGAGAGGTACTGCAGGTGGCTAGGGGCTCAAACGGCGGTCGGGTGAGCTGCGTCAGCACTACATTAAGATCCCATTCTGCCTGAGCAAGTGGATTGGGGGCTCAGAGAACAGTAGGCACCGCAGGAAGCAGGTGACGAGAGGCTGAGCTGAGAGAGGCTTGCCCTTGATAGGGTGGTGGTGCGTTGAAAGGGCATACAGGTGCAACCTTACTGAGCTGAACTTGAGCCTGACATGGGAGAGCTGCAGCAGGTATTGCAGGACTAGCTGCACCGTGTAAGAGAAGGGATCTGCCAATTTCTTTGAGTCCCACACGGATAATCTCCGCTACTTTAAAGCATAAGTAGGTCTTGTGGAAGACTTGCAGGAGGCCAGCAGGACCTCCTCCAATAGGTTAAAAGGAGCTAAGGCTAGCCATTCAGCAGCCATGCTGTTAACACCAGAGACCACAGGTTGGGATGAAAGAGGGAGCCCTCCTGAGTCAGCAGCCCCGGGGAGTTAGGTGGAGCAGCAGTGGGAACCACAGCTGCCTGGGCCACTGTGGGGGGGGGGGGGGTTACCAGGATTAGAGACCCCTGTCCCGAAGGGACTTGAATAGGGTTTTGTGACCAGTGGTGAGGGTGGGAAGGTGTACAGAAGACTTTCTGACCATGAGATAAGAAAAGTGTCCGCCGCTACCCAGGATAGATGAGGTTGGTGGGAGCAAAAGCGAGTCAGCTGGGCACTGGCCAGGCTGGTGAAGAGGTCCATCTGGGGGATCCCCCAGAGCCAGAATAGCCTGTGGGCTACTCCAGGGTTTAGCCGCCATTCATGTGGTTGCAGGACTCTACTTAGCCTGTCCGCAAGGATATTGTCTTGGCCCAGCAGGTAGACTGCTCTCAAGACCGTCCCCTGGCTGATTGTAAACGAGCAGAGGGCTACTGCCTCCTGGCAGAGGGAATAGGAGCCCGTGCCTCCCTGTTTGTTCATGTAGAACATCGCCATTTGGTGGATGAGCACTGGCTGGTCCTGGAGACAATGGCGGAAGGCCTTGAGCACCAGGAATATGGCCCTGAGCCCCAGGAAGTTGATCTGTTGGTTGGCTTCGGCCCCGGACCAGGTGCCCTGTATGCGGAGGCTCTCGCAGTGGGCTCTCCAACCCAGCAATGAGGCATCCATGATGAGGACCTGCTGAAGAGTGGGAGATTGAAAAGGCATGCCTGCCCTCAGGTGTTGCGTGGTCTGTCACCAGTAGAGTGACTCTGCCAGAGAGCAGGTCATGTAGATCTTGTCCTAGAGGGGGCTGGTGGCCTGCATCCACTGAGACCTGAGGCACCACTGAGCCACTCTCATATGAAGGTGGGCATTCGGTGTGAAGTGTACCGTCAAGGCCATGATCTCCCATCATTCAAAAAGCAGCTAAAAACCATCCTATTCCAAGAACATCTCTGAATAGGAACCAGTAACTATGCTATCTTGTCAGTCTCTATGTCCACCCAAAAATCATCAATGTTGAACCCCCGGTGATGGCCCCCCTCCACATTTGATTCCCCCCCCCTGGTTATATGTCCCACCGCTTTGACCCGGTGAAAAGCGGGATATAAATACAGTTAAATAAATAAATAAATAAAAATAAATGTGGCTGAGCAGGAGGAGCATGCCGTGTGCTGGCATGGAGCATCTCCACTGGACATTTAAGGCCAGAGCAATGAGCAATCCAACCCTGTCACTGGACAGGAAGGCCTTCGCTTAGAGGGTATTCAGATGCACCCCAATGAACTCCAAGCTCTGTGTTGGGGTGAGGTAGGATTTGGGGTGGTTTATCACGAACCCCAGGTATTGCAGGACACTGATGGTTAGGCTTGTGGCCTGTTGCACCTCGGTGGCTGTGTCCCCTCTGATGAGCCAGTCATCTAAGAAGAGGAAGACAAAGGCTCCTTGGAGGTGTAGGTAGGCAACCACGACTGCCAGGTACTTTCTGAAGATTCTTGTTGCAGAGGCGAGCCTAAAGAGTAGTACCCTGTATTGGTACTGGTCGCCCCGATCATCAACCTGAGGTACTGTGCCTGAGTGGATGAGGATGTGGGTATAGATATAGAGTAGTTACTCACCTGTAACAGGTGTTCTCCAGGAGCAGCAGGAATCAGTCCTCACATATGGGTGACATCGACGTAGATGGAGCCCCTGCGGAGCATTTCCCCATCTTTCTATGAAAGCCTTTGGGAATACTGCACGCATGCGCGATCCCCTACCCGCCTAAAGGTGCCATCTTGCTCAGTCAAATGACATAGCTAAAAAACAGCACACAAAAATATAACACAAACTATGTACAACTGCAACTCCCAGGGGAGGAGGGAGGGTTGTGAGGACTGATTCCTGCTGCTCCTGGAGAACACCTGTTACAGGTGAGTAACTACTCTTTCTCCAGGACCAAGCAGGAAGTCAGTCCTCACATATGGATGACTCCCTAGCTCTGGGCTACCAAGTAACCCAGGCTGAACAAGAGAACTCCCTCTAGTCCCAGCATCAAAGAAAGGCTTTTCACTGAAAGAACCTCCACCGGTAGCCCAACGGAGGGCTGGAGGGCAGGAGTTGCCTAAACCTCAAAGAGATTCCGGAGTACTGCCTGGCCAAAAGCACTATCCCTACGGGACTCCCTCTCCAGGCAGTAATGAGCTGCAAAGGTCTGGCTTGAGGACCAAGTTGCAGCCCTGCAGATGTCTGCCAACGGTACAGAGCGGAGATGAGCTACTGAGGCAGCCATTGCCCTGACATGATGGGCCATGACCCGACCCTGCAAGGGAAGGTCAGCCGCCCTGTAAGCCCAGATGATACAGTCAGCCACCCATATGGACAAGGTACGCTTGGACACAGCTAACCCCAAATTATTAGGGTCAAAAGAGATGAAGAGCTGAGTAGCCCTTCTATGTTCTTGCGTACAGTCAAGGTAGAAGGATAAGGCCCTTCTACAGTCCAGGGTATGGAGGACCGCTTCAGCCTGGCTTGCATGAGGCCTAGGGAAGAACCACCTCCTGGTTGGGGTGGAAAGAGGAGACAACTTTAGGGAGGAACTTTGGATGAGTCCTAAGGACTACCCTGTTCCTATAGAAGTGGGTGTAAGGCCTGTCACAGACCAGGACCTGAAGCTCACTCACCCATCTGGCCGAGGTTAAGGCTACTAGGAAGAGTGTCTTCCAGGAAAGGAAGCAGAGAGGACAAGTATCCATCGGCTCAAAAGGTGGGCGAGTCAGTTGCTGCAAGACCACATTCAACTCCCACTCAGGAGCTGGAGGACGGACAGGAGGCTTGAGCAAGAGCAAACCTCTGAGAAAGCGGGACACCAAGGGGTGAACCGACAGAGAGTGTCCTTCCACCAGAGAGTGGTGAGCTGCTAGAGCTGAGAGGTGGACCCGAACGGAATTCGACTTAAGGCCCTGATTGGATAAGTGCAGCAGGTACTGAAGCACCACTGGTACAGCACAGGAGAAAGGATCTTCTGTACGCAGCTGACACCACACAGAAAACCTCTTCCACTTCAGGGCATAGGTTTTTCTAGTGGACTGCTTCCTAGATGCCAGGACGACCTCTTCAACTTCAGGAGGTAGGCCCCAAGGAGCCAAAACTACCCTTGCAGCTTCCTGGCCATCAAATTGAGAATGGGGTGCAGAAGAGACCCCTGGTCCTGAGAGAGGAGGTCGGGCTGCAACCCTAGAGGTAGTGGAGTGTCCACTGCTAGTTGAAGCAGAAGTGGGAACCAAGGTTGCCTCGGCCACCTGGGGGCTACCAGAAGGACCGAGGCCTGGTCCTTTAGAATCTTGAACAGGGTTTGGGCCACCAGAGGCGTGGGAGGAAACGCATATAGGAGGCCCTGAGACCAGGAAATCAGAAAAGCATCCGCTGCTAGTCTCAGAGGATGCGGTTGCCTGGAGCAGAACCTGGGCAGCTGTCTGTTCAGGGGACTGGCAAAGAGATCTATGGATGGAAGTCCCCATCTCAGGAAGATCTTATGAACTACCAAGGGATGGAACTGCCACTCGTGGGGCTGCAGAATCCTGCTCAACCTGTCTGCTAGGTAATTTTCCTGGCCAGGGAGATAAACCACCTTGAGCAACATGTCGTGCCTGAGCGCAAACAAGCAAAGGTCCTGCGCATCCTGACAAAGGAGCCTGGACCCAGGGCCTCCCTGTTTGTTCACATAAAACATGGCCACCTCATTGTCTGTTTGCATTAAAACAGACTGGTGAGCCAGGGTTTGAGAGAAAGTCTTGAGGGCTAAGCGAATAGCTTGAAGTTCCAGTAGATTGATCTGCTGCTGGACCTCCCAGGGAGACCACAGGCCCTGGGTGCACTTGCCCAGACAGTGTGCACCCCAGCCATGTAGGGAGGCATCAGTGGTCAATACCACTGTGGACACAGGTGGCTGAAAAGGCATCCCTTTCAGTAAGTTGGGGGATGCAGCCACCAACGTAGGGAGTGCAGGAATGGTATGGACACCCTTACTCTGTCGCTGAGGCTCCCTGTGGCCTGCGACCACTGACTCCGGAGACACCATTGCGCAGGCCTCATATGAAGCCTGCCATTGGGAGTCACATGTACTGTCAAAGCCATGTGGCCGAGAAGCCTCAGGCAGAGCCTGGCAGAGACCAGAGACCTGCTGAGAAACTGGTTTGCCAAGGTCATCAGTCTTTGGGCTCTGGCAAGAAAGCCTTTGCCTGCAGAGAGTCTAGCCTTGCCCCTATGAACTCGAGGTTTTGGGAGGGGAGCAAAGTGGACTTTGCGAAGTTTATGACAAACCCCAGATGTTGGAGCAGAGAAATTGTTCGGAGGGTGGCTTGCCTGGCCTCCTTGCACGTCTGACCCCTGATGAGCCAGTCGTCCAGACAGGGGAAGACAAAGATCCCTTGATTCCTCAAGCAGGCCGACACCACTGCCAGGCATTTGGTAAAGACCCTGCGGGCGGAGATGAGGCCAAATGGCAGCACTCTGTACTGATAATGGTTTCCTCCCACAATGAACCTGAGGTACTTTCTGTGGTCTGGATGAATGAGGATGTGAGTGTACACATCCTTTAGATCTAAAGAGCATAGCCAATCTCCCTGCTGGAGGTAGGGCAGAAGTGTTCCAAGAGTAAGCATCTTGAACTTTTCCTTCTGTAAGAACTTGTTGAGATTTCTGAGGTAAAGAATAGGCCTGAGATCCCCTGTTCTCTTTGGTACTAGGAAGTACCTGGAGTAAAAACCGTGACCTTGCAGGTGGGGAGGCACAGGCTCCACCACCTGGTCTCGTAACAGACCCTGGAGCTCCTGTAGGAGGAGGGCTGTATGGAGAAGAGGCCTTGGAGGCTCCCCTGGAAAATAGGGAGGAGGCAACTGATGAAAATGAAGTAGCCCTTGTGGACTATGCTTAAGACCCAGTTGTCCCCCGTAATGAATGGCCACCGGTGGGCAAACAGGGTTAGGCGACCTCCTGTGCAGGGATGGGACAACAGAGACAGAGAGGCTATGCCTTTGGAGTCAAAAACCCCCACCCTGCTGAGTGGGAGCAGGAGACGGAGGCTTGGGGGGCCTTATGCCTACGGGGCCCATGTCCCTGCCCCTTGGCCTGCTGACCCTGTGGGGGAGCGGAGGAGGCCTGGTAAGTTGGGAACTGTTTGTAGGCAGTCGCCTTCCTCGGGTAAAAGGACTTTTTACCCGAGCCCTTCTTGTGTGAAGGTGCAGAAGTCTTTCGAGACAGCCTTGTCCTCGTGAGGTGCTCGGTCTCGAGCTCAGCAGCCTTCTCGGCCATGGACGTGCCAAAAAGGTTCTCACCTCGGCAAGGGACATCGACCAACTTGTCCTGAACCCATGACTCGAGGTCCGATGACTGCAGCCATGCCTGGCATCGAGCCGCGATGCCGGCAGCCGCAACACGGGCCGAGGCCTCGAAGCCATCGTAGGCCGCTCGGGACATGAACTTAGAGCATTCCCGGATCCCCGAAGACAAGGACTTGAACCTCTGCAAAGGTTCCCCAGAGAGACCAGCACAGAACCCGGCAAGCTCCTTTGCCAGGTCTCACAAGTACATGCCCATGTACAGCTGGTAAGACTGGACACGGCAATCAAGCATCGAGCCCTGGAAGCACTTTCTACCGAACGCATCCAGGTTCTGGGCCTCCCTGCCAGGGGGCACCGCGGAGTGCATCTTCTGACTTTTCAGACGATGCATGGCCGATTCCACCACCATGGAACGGTGCGGTAGCTACGCCTTTTGATACCCAGGGCTCTTAAGGAGTCGATAAATGGAATCGACCCGCTTGCTCAGAACCAGCGCTGAGGTCGGTGCCTCCCACATCCAGAAGAGGAGCCATTCCAGCATCGGAGGAACCGGCACAGTAAAGGCCTCCTTTGGAGGAGAGTCATACTGGAGGGCCTCGAGCTCTTCGGCGCGAGGCTCCTCCTCGGGATCCGCCGGGATCGCCAAAGCAGTGGCCATATCCCGCACGAACTCCGAGAACCGGGTGTCCTCCGGAGGGGACCTACTCCGGGGCTCAGACTGCGGTGAGTCCGACGGGACGCACCGAGTCTTGAAGGTATTGGGGGGCTCCTCATCCTCCATCTCCCAGGCGGACTCGTCCGAAGAGGAGTCGGGCTCAGACTGCGCGGGGCCCAAAGGCACCGGCGTCTATGCCCTCAGTCCCGACCGGGAGGTCGAGGGTGACCGCGACCGAGGACGACCTCGAGCCTTCATGGTCTCGAGTATCGGCTCGATCTCCAGGGTCTACTTCGATGTCCCGGTGGTTGGGGCACCCGCTGCTGATTCATGAAGGCAGACAGTCTGCACTCCAAGGCTGTCAGCCTGAGACCCAGCTCAGGACACTCAGCAGCTACCGACGTCAGCTACCTGGGAGGAGAGTCCTCGAGGACATCAGGACTTACGTGTCCAGCAGACTCCGGCTCCACCCGAGGTACTTTTGACGGCTTCTCCTGTTCCACGGGCCCGGGATGGCGGTCGAGGGTCCGAGACCTAGCCCTCGAGGAGCCAGGGACCTCCTCCGACGCCGCCCTCGCGAGCCGCTTCTTCCTCTTTTGCTCCCGCTCGGGGGACCCCCTCTCCGAGGAACCCCGACGATGCTTGGGGTCAGACTCCCGAGACATCGAGGCCTCAGACGAGGTCCTGGCCCGGCTGGAGGCCGAATCGGAGAAAAGCCTTTCCTTTTGGTTCTGACGACTTCGAAGTCCCTTAGTGGACATTTTTCCACAAGGTCCACAGATCTTAGGATCATGATCAGGACCGAGGCACCGAAGGCAGCAGTCGTGTGTGTCGGTGAGAGACATTAGTTTCTTACACCGATCACACATTTTAAAACTACTGGAAGCCATCGGGGAAAAAAAGAGTCCCCGCGAGGTCAAAGGATCGGTCTTCCAGGGAAAAGGAAAAAAGGGCGCGAACGCCAGCCACGAAGGGCAAAAACCGAAAAAATAAGATCGGGCTCGATACCGGTGTACCGAACCCGGCGAGAAGGGGAACCGGCGTCGAACCGGAGAGAAAAATGCAAAGAAATCGCAAGTAATTAACTGAAAAATATAACTATTTTCTGGGTGAACTAGGACACATGTCCAACGGGCTCCACGGAAAAAGAGAGACTGAGCAAGATGGCACCTTTAGGCGGGAAGGGGACCGCGCATGCGTGCAGTATTCCCAAATGTTTTCATAGAAAGCTGGGGAAATGCTCCGCAGGGGCTCCAACAACGTCGATGTCACCCATATGTGAGGACTGACTTCCTGCTTGGTCCTGGAGAACCTTTAGGTCCAAGGAACATAGCCAGTCTCCCTGCTGGAGGTATGGCAGCAAGATTTCAAGAGAGCATCTTGAATTTCTCCCTCACCAGGAACTTGTTTAGGTCTCTGAGGTCTAAAATAAGCCTTAGGTCTCCTGTCCTTTTGGGGACAAAAAGTACTTTGAGTAGAACCCTCTGCCCGTTGTTGATGGGGCACTGGTTCCACAGCCATATCTTTGAGAAGACCTGTGAGTTCCTGTGCATTCCGCTGCCCCTGAGAGAAACATGCAGTCCAATATGTATTTTAGGACAGACAGCCAAAAAAACCTAGGAAATACATATGAATAAAAATTCTAAATAAAGTCTGGTAATATATCACATTGTACATAAATCTATCATAAATCTTTACCTTTTATTTCCTCTAGGTTGTTAATCTTACATATAGTTTCATGCAGCTGATGTTTTATGTTCATCAATTCATTATCCTTTTCACCAATTTGCTGCTTCAGCAGTGATATCTAGTAAAATTAATAAATCAAATATATAATTACTGAAAGAATCTTAATTTACCTCAAAAGGAAAACCACTACATAAATTACATAATCTGGTGATGATTTACTATGCCAAAGAAAAAGAGATAAAGGAGATTATTTTAGAAGCATCTCCAAATGTAAATAGAGGCATTTATGCATGCATATCATATCTGCATGTATATCTTGAATCCCACTAGACCAGTCCAGATGAGTAGCTTATGTCCTCATGCCAGTAGGTAGATGCAGACTTGAGCAACTTTCAGGGATGTTATCACCTGGTAAATCCTCTAGTACAGCATTGAAAGAAGCCAGTATGACACTTCCCAAGCAGTAACAAGACTGAAAAACTCAGATAACTTTAATAAATACTTCTTTAACATGAATGGCATGAGCAAGTACTTGGCTCATACCATGAAAAAAGTGGTGCCAGACCACAAGGCTGACTAGACCTTCCATGGAAAGCAGAACCTCCAAAACGAATCTCCCAGGCAGTAACATCACTAAAGCAATCAAAAGGCAACAGGTTTTCCAACCTGCCAATGGAGTCTTCCAGGGAGGGTTCTGGTCTGGTCTAGCAGCCTTCAAGAAAGCATGGCTACTCACCTGTTACAGGTGTTCTCCGGGAGCAGCAGGAATCAGTCCTCACTTATGGGTGACATCACTGATGGAGCCCAAACAGGAATGCTTCCTAGCTTTCAAAGGAAGTGCACCAAGCATGCATGCCAGTCTTCCTGCCCGAAGGAGCCATCTTTACCTCAGTATGACAAAATAGCTTAATTAAGCCCAAAAAGAAACAACTCAACGGGGAGGCGGGAGGGTAGTGAGGACTGATTCCTGCTGCTTCCGGAGAACACCTGTTACTGGTGAGTAAGCATGCTTTCATCGGAAACAAGCAGGAAGTCAGTCCTCACTTAGGGGACTCCCATAGTAGAGGCTATCGAAAAAAAACTATAAAAAACCCAACGGGGACACCAGAAAAAAACAAACCGAGAAAACAGCATGAGCAATCGCTGAAGATTCCAAGAGACAGCGTTCAGCAGGGACATCAACATCAGCATGACTCTATGGTAGCCTGGATGGACAGAAGAGCTGGTAGGAAGGAGTAGCTCTAATTCCCAAAAAGATGCCAGAGTACATCCTGGCCAAAGTTGCTGTCACATCAGGAATCTCCATCCAGACAGCAATGGGATGCAATGGTGGAAAAAATTCTTCTAACAGCTATACATCCACAATCCGCCCCAGGGACCACCACCAGAGCCACTACCCATTGACCTGCCGGAGAATTCATTCTTTGACAGTGAGCCAACAGTCGATGAAGTGAAGTGTACAATAACCTTATTGAAGAATGGAAAGAATGCCCGGAGTGGACCAGGTCACTGCCAATATGATCAGAGCTGAGGGAGACATCCTGCTGCAACGGTGTCGTGTCCTTCTAACACTCATCTGGCGCATGGAACAAGTTCCATCAGCATGGAAGAAAGCCATCATCATGCCAATCCTAAAAGGCGATAGCCGGGAAGTGAACTACCGCAGCATCAGTCTCCTTTCAATTGTTGGCAAAGTGTTTATGAAGATCATACAATCAAGGCTGCAGGAACATCATGAACAGACCAAACGAGAAGAGCAAGCAAGATTTAGGCCATATCAGGGCTGCACCAATCAAATATTCACCATTTGTCAACTGGTGGAGGAAAGGATCAGGTGTGGAAAGCGAACCATTATCATCTTCACTGACTTCAAATCGGCATTTGACTGTGTTCACTGGCCCGCCTTCTGTAAGGCACTAGAGAACGAACATGTGTGAAACTTAGTGTGGAATAGAAAATGCTTTCCTGGAGGCGATAGAAGCCCTTGATTACCATCAAACTGTGGAAGAGCCCATACATGAAAAAGGAAGGAAGCTGGACCTCATCTTCACCAACAAACAACATTATCCCTCCCACCAACTTCCTTCACCTATCATACATAGAGTCCCCCTGGTCAGACCACATGATCCTCAACTTTACCATACCTACATCCCATGACCAAGCACAACATCTCAACCCCCTAGTCCCACCAAGACAATTCAAGAGCTGGAACAAAGAAACATTCCTTAACACTATCCTTCCTAATTTGATCATGACCTGCAATGTCGTGGACACATTAGTGCAGAATTGGCATAACACCCTATCTCATGCTACTTTAGCCCCTTATTCCCCTAGTACCATCACACCACACCATCGGGCTACATGGTGCACAAAAGTTCTGAGTACTTCAAGTGTAAGCTTCAAAAGACTGAAAGAAAATGGCAACATTCCAAATACTCATCAGACTATGAGGCATACATGAGCATGCTGCAAGAATACCAGGATACCATCAACAGAACGAGAAACAAATATGGCACAAAACTAATATTTAAATCAATTAATCGTCCACAGGAACTCTTCAACATAGTAAGTGCAACACTGAAGAATGCTACAGCAGGGACCAACCCTGGCTCCCCCTCACCGCAAGCATTCACAAATCACTTTCAGACCACTATCTCACAAGCTATGCCCTCTACATTCCAGATTACATATGAGAGCGCTTCTCCTTGCCTCTGGAGCGAGTTTAGCCCCATTTCGGAAAAATATTATTACAGACCTTAATACAACAACTTCCCAGCTTGACCCATGCCCGGTACAATGGCTCAAATCAACCTCCGCGGAGCTAGCCCCAATAATTCTACTGATCATAAACAAGGTTTGGTCCTGGGACCAATACTATTCAATGTATTTGTGAGTGATATTCCTGAAGGACGGCAGATGACACAAAAATTTGCAAAAAAGAGTGGACTCCCCAGAGGGAGTGGATAACATGAGGAAAGATATACAAAAACTGGAAGAATGATCGAATGCTTGGCAGTTAAGATTTAATGTGAAGAAGTACAGTATCATGCACTTGGGAAGCAGAAACCCAAAGGAACTGTGTGCGATAGGGGATAAGTGGTTGGTGTGCATGGACCTGGAGAAGGACCTCTGAGTGATTGTTTCAGAGGATCTCAAGGTGGCAAAACAGTGTGACAAGGAGGTGGCAAAAGCCAGAAGGATGATAGATTGCATACAGAGAGGAATTACCAGCAGAAAGGAAGAGATACTAATGCCACTGTACAAATCGCTGGTGAGGCCTCACTTGGAATTTTGTGTTCAGTTTTGGAGACCGTATCTCGCTAAGGATGTAAAAAGACTTGAAACGGTTCAGGAGAAGGTGACCAAAATAATTTGGAGCCTGCATCAGAAGACACATGAGAAGAGATTTGAAGACCTAAATATGTACACTCTGGAGGAGAGGAAGGATAGGAGAGATATGATTCAGACCTGTTGGGCTGCATACAAAGAGGGATTACCAGCAGAAAGGAAGAGGTACTTATGCCACTGTACAAGTCACTGGTGAGGCCTCACTTGAAATACTGTGTTCAGTTCTGGAGACCATATCTTGCAAAAGATGTAAAAAGACTGGAAACTGTTCAGAGAAAGGCGACCAAAATGATTTGGAGCCTGCATCAGAAGCCTTATGAGAAGAGACTTAGAGACCTAAATATGTACACTTTGGAGCAGAGAAGAGACAGGGGAGATATGATTCAGACCTTTAAATACTGAAAGAGAAATGATGAACAAACAAACCTCTTCCAAAGACGGGGAAGCTGTAAAACTAGAGGGCATAACATGAAGCTGCAAGATGGTAAATTGAAAGGCAATGTCAGGAAATATTTCTTCACTGAAAGGGTGGTGGATGCTTGGAATGCCCTCCCGATGGAAGTGGTGGGGGCAAACACAGTGACGGAATTCAAAATGGCATGGGACAAAAACAGTGGATCCCTTTACAGCAACAGGATAAAAACAAAATAAACGGCACCATCTAACTTCTGAACCATCTAATGTCTCAACAAATAGGGGTGTCCTACATGGAGTGGTGGGTTCACCCCTAAAGAAAGACATGGGAAGGGGTGGCCTGCCATGCTGGTCTTTATCTGCCGTCACTTACTATGTTACTATGTTACTATGACCTTCAAATACTTAAAGAGTATTAACAAACAATCAAACCTCTTCCAAAGATGGGGACACTGTAAAACTAGAGGGCATAACATGAAGCTGCAAGGGGGTAAACTGAAAGGCAATGTCAGGAAATACTTTTTCAATGAAAGGGTGGTGGATGCTTGGAAAGCCCTCCCGATGGAAGTGGTGGGGGCAAATACAGTGACGGAATTCAAAGTGGCCTGGGACAGACACAGTGGATCCCTTTATAGCAACATAATAAAATCAAAATAATCATAACTCTCTTATATCTCAACAAATAGGGATAATCTACATGAAGCGGTGGGTAAACAAAGGCTAAACAAAGGCATGGTAAAGGGTGACCTGCACGGAGCGGCAGGGACACCTACTCTTACCGCCTGGCTGGGCAGACAAGATGGACCACACTAGTCTTTATCTGCCATCATAAACTATGTACAGTAGTTACTCACCTGTAACAGGTGTTCTCCAGGGACAGTAGGAATCAGTCCTCACATATGGGTGACGTCGGCGCCGACGAAGCCCTTGTGCGGATCAAATCCACAGCTTTCAGAGAAAGCCTTTGGGATTTGCATCACGCATGCGCGGTCTCCTTCCTGCCCAAGGGTGCCATCTTGCTCAGTCAAAAGACATAGCTAAAAAGACGGCAAAAATGTTAAATAGTGCGGTATATAAAAAAATGTTAAATAAATAAATAAATAATAGGACTGCAGCTCCAAGGGCAGGAGGGAGGGTCATGAGGACTGATTCCTGCTGTCCCAGGAGAACACCAGTTACAGGTGAGTAACTACGCTTTCTCCGGGAACAAACAGGAAGTTAGTCCTCACATATGGGACTCCCCAACTATAGACTACCGAGAACCAACAGCTGAAAAATAGGCTCCCTCTACGAGAGCCGCAAGCAGCCACAATAGGAATCTAACTGAGAGAGTAGCACTCCGGTAGCCTGACACAGAAGGGTCGGAAGGCAGGAGTTGCCTAGACCTCGAAAAGGTTATGGAGTACAGCCTGGCAAAAAGCATTTTCCTGACGGGATTGCCTATCCAGACAGTAATGGGTTGCGAAAGTCTGACCCGAAGACCAGGTGGCGGCCCGGCAGATGTCTGCCAGCGGAACAGAGCAGAAATGAGCCACTGATGCCACCATGGCCCTGACCCGATGGGCCGTAACACGACCCTCCAACGGAAGCTTGGCTGCCCTGAATGCCTAGGCAATACAGTCTGCCACCCAGGTGGACAGCGTACGATTGGAAACAGCCATCCCCAATTTACTGGGGTCGTAGGATACGAAGAGCTGAGAAGCACTTCTATGGCCCTGCAAATGTCCTGGGAAAGAAGGTAGGCAGCACCACCTCCTGGTTGAGGTGAAACGAAGAGACCACTTTCAAAAGGAACTTGGGGTGTTTGAGGAGCACCACCCAGTTCCTATAGAACCTTGTATAAGGCCGGTCGGACACAGAGGCCTGAAGCTCACTCACTCGCCAAGCCGACGTGAGTGCCACCAAGAAAACTACCTTCCAAGAAAGGCAGCGTAGATGGCAGGTTGCCATCGGCTCAAAAGGCAGCTGAGTAAACTGCCCTAAAATCACATTCAAATCCCATTTGGTCGCCAGAGGGCGGACTGGGGGCTTTAGCAGAAGTAGGCCTCTCAAGAACCTAGAAACCAGGGGATATGTAGAGAGAGGCTTCTCTTCCACCGGGAAGTGGTTTGCTGCAAGGGCACTGAGGTGACCTCTGATGGAGTTGGACTTAAGGCCCAAATCCGAAAGGTGGAGAAGGTACTGTAAAACCATTGCATCCTGGCAGGTGAAAGGATTCACCTTCTGCTTCTCGCACCAAGCCCAAAACTAATAGGTCCGTCTAGTTGACAGCCTAATTGAGGCCAGCAAGACTTCCTTCCACGTTTTTTGGAAGGAGGAGAGGTGCGAGCACTACCCTTTCAGCTGCTATGCCATTAGGTTGAGGGAGCTGAGATTGGGGTGCAGGAGAGTGCCCCCTTCCTGGGACAGGAGATTAGGAGAGGACCCCAGGAGAATGGGGGCCTCCATCACTAGTTGGAGTAGAAGCGGAAACCAGGGTTGCCTCGGACATCTGGGGGCTACCAGGATAACCGAGGCCTTATCCTGGAGGATTTTGAAGAGTCTTGGCCACCAGAGGCATCGGGGAAAACGCATACAGCAGGCCCACAGACCATGATATGAGAAATGCATCGGCAGCCACCCTATGCGGGTGTAGCTGCCTCGAGCAGAACTGGTACAACTGGTGATTGAGCGGACTCGCAAACAAGTCCATTACTGGCTGTCCCCAGGTCTGAAAAAAACCAATGGACTACTCCACTATCCAGTTGCCACTCGTGGGACTGGAGAATCCTGCTTAGCCTGTCGGCTAAGTAGTTGTACTGGCCTGGCAGGTAAACTGCCCTCAGATAAATGACATGCCGGACTGCAAAGGAGCCCAGATCCAGGGTTTCCTGACACAATAGGCATGACCCTGTGCCGCCTTGCTTGTTCACACAGAACATGGCTACTTGGTTGACTGTCTGTACCAAGACAGGCTGGAGAGCCAAGGTCCACCAGAACACTCGTAGAGACAGAGAGATGGCACGGAGTTCCAAGGAATTGATTTGTTGTGTTCTCTCGTTCGGAGACCACACACCCTAAGTGCAAAGCCCCTGGCAATGGGCTCCCCAGCCAGCAAAGATGCATCCGTGGTCAGGATCCTCGTGTGTCAAGCCTGGAAAGGCATCCCCGCTTCCAAATGGAATGGCTGAAGCCACCAGTCCAGGGACTGTACTAATCATCTGGACACCATGACCCTGATTTGGAAGCCACCTGTGTCTCTGAGGTACCACTGAGCAGTTCGCATGTGGAGGCGGGCATCTGGTGTTACATGGACTGTGGAGGCCATGTGCCCGAGGAGACGCAGAAAGTGCCTTGCTGACACTTGGGATCTGCGACTCACCTGGCGTGCCAGGGCCAGAAGCCTTTTTGCCCTGTCTGCTGGCAGGTAGGCCCTTGCCTGAAGGGTATTGAGTCTGGCCCCAATGAACTCTAGTTGTTGAGTGGGAACAAGACTGCACATGGGGTAATTGATTACAAACCCCAGATGCTCGAGCACCTGGATGGTGCGAGATGTGGCCTGATGGACCTCTCCGGCTGAAGTGGCTCTGATGAGCCAATCGTCTAGGTAGGGGTAGACAAAAACTCCTTGGGAGTCTGAGAAAGGTGGCCACCACTGCCAGGTATCTTGTGAATACCCTGGGGACAGAGGCCAGGCCAAAGGGGGGTACCCTGTACTGATAGTGATTGCCTCCCACCACAAAGCATATATATTTCCTGTGGTCTGGGTGTATTAGGATGTGTGTATACGCATCCTTTAGGTCTAAGGAGCATAGCTAGTCTCCCTGGCGGAGGTAAGACAGTAATATTCCAAGTGAGAGCATCCTGAACTAATCCCTCACCAGGAATTTGTTTAAGTTGCGCAGGTTGAGGATCGGTCTGAGGCCTCCTGTTCTTTTTGGTACCAGAAAGTACCTGGAATAGAAGCCCTTGCCCTGCAGATGGTGGGGCAGCGGTTCTATCGCCTGATCCTCGAGAAGACCCGCCAACTCCTTCAGAAGAAGGTCCCGGTGAAGGGGAGACCTGAGGGGCTCTCCTGGGAAATAAGGAGGAGGTACCTGGGTCAAATGAAGGAGATAGCCCTGATGGACTATCTGCAGGACCCAGGCATCGGTGGTGATGGCTGTCCATCTGTGGGCATACAGGGCAAGTCTTCCTCCTGTGTATTGCCTATCCCCTGTGAGGAGACGGGCCATGCTGTGAGAGTCAAAAGCCGCTACCAGGCTGGGCAAAAGCAGGTGTCTGGGGTTTGGGGGCTTATTGTTTACGCCGGCCATGCCCCTGTCCCTTGGTCTGCTGCCCCTGTTGGGGAGCCGGGGAGGCCGGAAAATGGGGGTAGCTTCGGTAAGCAGTACCCTTCCTCGGGTAAAAGGGGCTTCTTACCCAAGCCCTTCTTCTTAGAAGGGGCAGAGGTCTTCTTTGAGAGCTGTGTCCTTGTCATGTACTCGGACTCTATCTCTGCAGACTTGTCGGTCATGGGTTTGACAAAGAGGTTCTCTCCCTGGCATGGGACATCAACCAACTTGTCCTGAACCCATTGCTCAAGGTCTGACGACTGTAGCCATGCTTGGCGGCGTGCATCGATGCCCCTCGCAGCTACCCGGGCTGCCAACTCGAAGCCATCATAGACTGCTAGAGTCAATAACTTCGAGCACACACGGACACTGGTGAACAGGCTCTTGAAGCGCTGCAAAGGTCCCTCGGAGAGACCAGCCGAGAACCCGACGAGTTCCTTCGCCAGATCCCTTAGGTACACGCCGCCCATGTACAGCTGGTAGGCCTGGATTCGACAAGTCAGCATTGAACCCTGGAAGCACTTCTTGCCGAGGGCATCCAAGTTGAGGGCCTCCCTACCAGGAGGCACCGAGGAGTGCGTCTTCTGGCTCTTCAGCCTGCGCATGGCCAATTCCACAACCATGGAGTTGTGCGGCAATTGTTCTTTTTGAAATCCAGGGCTCTTATGGACTCGATACATCGAGATGATCAGTTTGCTTATCACCGGCACCGATGCCAGTGTCTCCCACCTGAGGAGCATCAGTCATTCCAGGATCAGAGGCACTGGTACAGTAAGGACCTACCGAGCGGGAGAGTCACACAGAGTAGTTACTCACTTGTAACAGGTGTTCTCCAGGAGCAGCAGGAATCAGTCCTCACATATGGGTGTCATCGATGCCGATGAAGCCCCAGCGGAGCATTTCCCCAGCCACGCATGCGTGGTTCCCTTCCCGCCTAAAGGTGCCATCTTACCTCAGTCAAATGACATAGCTAAGAACAGCACACAAAAATGAAAAATAAACTATGTACAACTGCAACTCCAAGGGGAGGAGGGAGGGTTGCGAGAACTAATTCCTGCTGCTCCTGGAGAACACCTGTTACAGGTGAGTAACTACTCTTTCTCCAGGACCAAGCAGGAAGTCAGTTCTCACATATGGGTGACTTCCCAGCTCTGGGCTACCGAGGAACCCAGGCTGAACAAGAGAACTCCCTCTAGTCCCAGCAGCAAAGAAAGGCTTTTCACTGACACAACCTCCACCGGTAGCCCAACAGAGGGCAGGAGGGCAGGAGTTGCCTAAACCTCAAAGAGATTCCGGAGTACTGCTTGGCCAAAAGCACTGTCCCTACGGGACTCCCTCTCCAGACAGTAATGGGCTGCAAAACTCTGGCTTGAAGACCAAGTTGCAGCCTTGCAGATACCTACCAAGGGCACAGAGCGGAGATGAGCCACTGAGGCAGCCATTGCCCTGACACGGTGGGCCATAACCCGACCCTGCAAAGGAAGGTCAACCGCCTTGTAAGCCCAGGTGATACAGTCAGCCACCCAGATGGACAAGGTACGCTTGGACACAGCCAACCCCAAATTATTAGGGTCAAAGGATACGAAGAGCTGAGTAGCCCTTCTATACCCCTGCGTACGGTCAAGGTAGAAGGATAAGGCCCTCCTATAGTCCAGGGTATGCAGAACTGCTTCAGCCTGGCTGGCATGAGGCCTAGGGAAGAATGTTGGCAGAAACACCTCCTGGTTGAGGTGGAAAGAGGAGACAACCTTTGGGAGGAACTTTGGATGAGTCCTAAGGACCAACCTATTCCCCTAGAAGTGAGTGTAAGGCCTATCACAGACCAGGGCCTGAAGCTCACTCACTCACCTGGCCGAGGTAAGGGCTACTAGGAAGAGTGTCTTCCAGGACAGGAAGCGTAGAGGGCAAGTAGCCATCAGCTCAAAAGTTGGGCGAGTCAGCTGCAAGACCACATTCAACTCCCACTCCGGAGCAGGAGGACGGATTGGAGGCTTGAGCAAAAGCAAGCCCCTGAGAAAGCGGGACACCAAGGGGTGAACCGATAGAGAATGTCCTCCCACCAGTGAGTGGTGAGCTGCTAGAGCTGAGAGGTGGACCCGAACAGAATTGGACTTAAGTCCATGATTTGATAAGTGCAGTAAGTACTGAAGCACTACTGGTATAGTACAGGAGAAAGGATCCTCTGTACGTAGCTGACACCACACAGAAAACCTTTTCCATTTGAGAGCATAGGTTTTCCTAGTGGACTGTTTCCTAGAGGCTAGGACAACCTCCTCAAATTCCTGAGGTAGGCCCCAGGGAGCAAAAACAAACCTTGAAGCCTCCAGGCCATCAAATTTAGAGCTTTGAGATTGGGGTGCAGAAGGGTACCCTGATCTTGAGAGAGAAGGTCGGGTTGCAACCCCAGAAGCAGAGGGGGATCCACCGCCAGCTGAAGTAGAAGTGGAAACCAAGGCTGTCTCGGCCACCTGGGAGCCACCAGCAGGACCGAGGCCTTGTCCTGAAGGATCTTGAAGAGAGTTCGGGCCACCAAGGGCGTGGGAGGAAACGCATACAGGAGGCCTTGAGACCAGTGAATCAGAAAAGCATCCGCTGCTATCCGCAGAGGATGCGGTTGCCTGGAGCAGAACTTTGGCAGTTGCTTGTTCAGTGGACTGGCAAACAGATCTATCCAAGGGAAACCCCATTTCAGGAAGATCTTCTGAACTACCAAGGGATGCAGCTGCCACTCATGGGGCTGCAAATTTCTGCTCAACCTGTCGGCCAGGTAGTTCTCCTGGCCTGGAGGGTACACAGCCCTGAGGAGCATGTTGTGCTGGAGGGCAAATGAACAAAGGTCCTGAGCCTCCCGACAAAGGAGCCTGGACCCAGTCTCGCCCTGTTTGTTCACATAAAACATGGCTACCTGGTTGTCTGTCTGAACCAGGACAGATTGATGAGACAGGGTAGGAGAGAAAGTTTTGAGAGCTAAGCGAATAGCCCTGAGTTCTAGGAGATTGATCTGCTGTGCAGCCTCCCAGGGAGACCACAGGCCCTGGGTGCGCTTGTCTAGACAATGAGCTCCCCAGCCCTGCAGGGAGGCGTCTGTGGTCAGTACCACTGTGTATCCAGGAATCTGAAAGGGCACCCCTTTTAGTAGATTGGGTGGGTGCAGCCACCAGCTGAGAGAGTCCAGAAATGGTCTGGACACCCTTATTCTGTCTCTGAGGCTGCCTGTGGCTTGTGACCACTGACTCCGAAGGCACCACTGTGCAGGCCGCATATGGAGCCTGGCATTGGGAGTTACATGAACTATCGAAGCCTGTCAGACGGCTGCCTGGGTGAGAATGTTCACAGTCTTGGCAAAGGCATATATCAATATGATTTGCAGGGGATTGTGGGAAATGCAGTCCATTCACACCAGACACAGCCACTCACAATAATTAGTTGTGCTTGAGTGTAAAGCCAATAAGATATTTATTTATGGGGTTATTTCTCCCAACACAGATATGCTTGGTAGCACATAAAACAGGATACTTGCTTTCAGTGTTTAACTTAGAAAAACAAAATCAGGGAAACAGCTGAACTTGTCAGGCAATCAAAGCAAAAGAATAAAGACCTGGTTGGTAACAAACTGGTCTTTTCTGTAGGCTTTAGCTAATATTTTCTTAGCAGTGTATCAAACAACAAACAAAATCCACAAAGAAGGGAAAAACTGTTCTTTTCAGGTTAACTTCTTATATCTTCCCACATAGACTCAGAAGTGATTCCCTCAGAGCTCACAAGCAATTAGGTAAGGCTCAATTCCTAGCAGTTACCCAGCTGAAACCCCTTAGCTGGCTTGCTTTCTACTGCGTGGCTCAAATCCTACTTCAGGAGCTTTTCTGAGTAGATTAAAGAACAAGTTTGTATTTCTTTGTGATGATAAAGCGTAGTTACTCACCTGTAACAGGTGTTCTCCAGGAGCAGCAGGAATCAGTCCTCACTTATGGGTGACGTCGGCGCCGACGGAGCCCTCGCGGAGCAATTTTCCCCAGCTTTCAAAGAAAGCCTTTGGGAATTGCAGCGCGCATGCGCGGTCGTCTTCCCGCCCGAGGGTGCCATCTTAGCCAGTCAGATGACATAGCTAAAAAAGACAGCATAAAAATTTGCAAAAAGAACATAAGCAGACGATTGCAACTCCAAGGGGAGGAGGGAGGGTAGTGAGGACTGATTCCTGCTGCTCCTGGAGAACACCTGTTATAGGTGAGTAACTACGCTTTCTCCAGGACCAAGCAGGAAGTCAGTCCTCACTTATGGGACTCCCAAGCTCAAGGCTACCGGAGACCCTAAGCACAAAAATGAGCTCCCTCTAGCTCAGCAGCATAGAAGGATAGAATCTTCGCTGAATTATCACCCACCGGTAGCCCACATCCGGGATGGAGGGTAGGAGTTGCTCAGACCTCAAAGAGATTACGGAGGACTGCCTGTCCGAAAGCACTGTCCCTACGGGACTCCCTCTCGAGACAGTAATGGACCGCAAAAGTCTGGCTCGAAGACCAAGTAGCGGCCCGGCAGATGTCTGCCAGCGGAACAGAGCGGAGGTAAGCCACTGACGTAGCCTTTGCCCGAACGCAATGAGCCGTGACTCGACTTTCTAAGGAGAGTCCGGCTGCCCCATAAGCCCAAGAGATACAGTCCGCAACCCAGATGGACAGAGTACGCTTGGAGACCGGGAGCCCCAATTTATTGGGGTCAAAAGACACAAAAAGCTGAGCAGCTTTACGGTGCTCCCGCGTACGGTCAAGGTAGAAGTTCAATGCCCTTCTACAGTCCAGGGTATGGAGGACCGTTTCAGCTCGGCTGGAGTGTGGTCTGGGAAAGAAGGTTGGAAGTACCACCTCCTGATTGATGTGAAAAGGGGAGACCACTTTAGGCAGAAATTTTGGGTGAGTCCGTAGGACTACCCTATTCTTGTAGAACCTAGTGTAAGGGGGATCAGACACGAGGGCCTGCAATTCACTTACGCGTCTAGCGGAAATGAGGGCTATCAAGAACAGTGTTTTCCAAGACAGAAAACGGAGAGAACAGGTAGCCATAGGTTCAAAAGGCGGACAGGTGATCCGCTGCAAAACCACATTCAGGTCCCAGTCAGGCGCTGGCGGGCGCAGAGGTGGTTTAAGTAGAAGGAGACCTCGGAGAAACCTCACTACGAGAGGGTCGTTGGAGAGAGGTCTGCCGTCCACCGGCACATGATGTGCTGAAAGAGCACTGAGGTGAACTTTGACGGAGTTGGACTTAAGTCCCAGATTAGAGAGGTGCAGCAAGTACTGCAAGATCACCGACACCGGGCAGGAGAAGGGATCCTGAGACTGTTGGGTACACCAGACTGCAAAGCGACGCCATTTAAGGGCGTAGCATTTGCGGGTAGAAGGCCGTCGCGAAGCCAAGACGACCTCCTCCACCTCCGCCGGCAAGAGAAGGGGAGCAAGGACTACCCTCTCAGCAGCCAGGCCATGAGGTTGAGAGACCTGAGATTGGGGTGCAGTAGGGACCCCTGATCCTGAGTGAGGAGATCCGGTTGTACCCCCAGAGGGATTGGATCCTCCACCGCCAGTTGCAGCAGGAGCGGAAACCACGGCTGCCTGGGCCAGCGAGGGGCCACCAGGATCACGAAGGCTTTGTCTCGGAGAACCTTGAAAAGAGTCCGAGAGACTAGCGGGATGGGAGGGAAAGCGTACAGAAGGCTCCCCGACCATGAGATCAGAAAGGCGTCCGCCGCAACCCGAAGGGGGTGTGGCTGACGAGAGCAGAAGCGAGGAAGCTGCCGGTTGTGAGGACTGGCAAAGAGATCCACCGTGGGGAGGCCCCACTTGAGGAAGAGCTTCTGAACTACCAAGGGATCCAGACGCCACTCGTGCGGCTGGAGGACCCTGCTGAGTTTGTCCGCAAGGCAATTTTCTTGGCCCGGGAGATAAACTGCCTTGAGGAGAATGCCGTGACTGACGGCCCAAGAGCAGAGCTTCTGTGCCTCCCGGCAGAGGAGGAAGGAGCCCGTGCCCCCCTGTTTGTTCACGTAGAACATGGCAACTTGATTGTCCGTCTGGACAAGGACGGACTGTTGGGAAGTCAGGTGGGAGAAGGCCTTGAGAGCTAGGCGGATCGCCCTGAGCTCCAGGAAGTTGATCTGCTGAGCAGACTCCCACGTGGTCCAGAGGCCCTGAGTACGTGCCTCTTGGCAATGTGCTCCCCAGCCCAGGAGGGATGCATCGGTGGTCAGCACCCGGGTCGGTTGAGGTGACTGGAAAGGCATTCCGAATATCAGGTTCGGCTGCCGGAGCCACCACCGGAGAGACGAGACCAGCGGCTCGGAGACGCGCACTAGGTCTGCTAGGCCGCCTGTGGCTTGTCGCCACTGCTGGCGGAGACACCATTGAGCAGACCGCATATTCAGGCGGGCATTGGGGGTCACATGGACGGTGGAAGCCATATGGCCGAGCAGTCTCAGGAAGCGCCTGGCGGAGACCAGGGGCTGGCTGCGAAAGCGGTCGGCTAGGTCCATGAGCCGTTGAGCCCTGTCGAGTGGTAGGTATGCTCGCGCCTGAGGAGTGTGCAGCCTCGCGCCGATGAACTCGAGATCCTGTGAGGGGAGCAAAGTGGACTTTGCGAAGTTTATAACAAAGCCCAAGTGCTGCAGAAGAGTCACCATGCGGCACGTGGCGTTGGTGACCTCCTGAGCGGACGCTGCTCTGATGAGCCAGTCGTCGAGGTACGGAAAGACATAGAGGCCGTGAAGCCGGAGATGGGCCGCCACGACCGCGAGACATTTTGTGAAGACTCGCGGTGCGGAGGACAGGCCAAAGGGCAGTACCCTGTACTGGTAATGATTTCCTGCCACCACAAACCTTAGGTATTGGCGGTGGCTTGGGTGGATGAGGATGTGCGTGTAGGCATCCTTTAGATCCAAGGAGCATAGCCAATCTCCCTGCTGGAGGTAGGGCAGAAGGATTCCAAGGGTAAGCATCTTGAACTTCTCCCGCACGAGGAACTTGTTGAGGTTGCGCAAGTCCAGGATGGGTCTGAGGCCTCCTGTTCTTTTTGGTATTAGGAAATACGTGGAATAAAAGCCTTGACCTCTCAGGTGGTGGGGCACCGGTTCCACCGCCTGTTCCTGCAGAAGACCTGTTAACTCCTGAAGGAGTAATTCCCTGTGCAGAGGGGGTCACGGAGGTTCTCCCGGAAAATAGGAGGGAGGGACCTGATGGAAGTGGAGAAGATAGCCTTCTCGCACGACTTGAAGCACCCAGGCATCTGCGGTGATGCTGGACCACCTGTGGGCGAAGTGAACCAGCCGGCCTCCGGTGCTGGGAGGAACCAGCGGGGGGGGGGAGAGGCTATGCTTTGTGAGTCAAAAACCCCCACCCTGCTGAGCAGGGGCTGGTGGTGCAGGCTTGGGGGCTTGCTGCCTACGGGACCCGTTACCCCGTCCCTTGGCCTGCTGGCCCTGTTGGGGAGCTGCAGGGGCCTGATAATGGGGGTATTGTTTGTAGGCAGCCGCCTTCCTCGGGTAAAAGGACTTTTTCCCCGAGCCCTTCTTTTTCTGGGAAGGGGCGGAGGTCTTCCTAGAAAGCCTGGTCCTGGTGAGGGTCTCAGTCTCAATTTGTGCAGCCTTTTCCGCCATGGGCTTGCCAAAGAGGTTTTCGCCTCGGCAGGGGACATCGACCAACTTGTCCTGAACCCAGGGCTCAAGGTCTGACGACTGAAGCCAAGCCTGTCGGCGGGCACCGATGCCGGCTGCGGCCACTCGAGCCGATGCTTCAAAGCCATCATAGGCTGCTCGGGACATGAACTTTGAGCATTCCCGAATGCCAGTGGACAAGGCCAGGAACCTCCGCAAGGGTTCCTCGGACAAACCAGCGGAGAATCCGGCTAGCTCTTTAGCCAGATCCCGGAGATACATGCCCATGTATAGCTGGTAAGTCTGGACACGACATGCGAGCATAGAGCCCTGGAAACACTTCTTACCAAGGCCATCCAGGTTACGGGCCTCCCTGCCAGGAGGCACCGAGGAGTGCATCTTCTGGCTCTTAAGACGATGCATGGCCGATTCCACTACCATGGAATGGTGTGGTAGCTGTGCCTTTTGAAAGCCAGGGCTCTTGCGGACTCGATAGATAGAATCGACCCGCTTGCTCAGGACCGGCGAGGAGGCCGGACTCTCCCACATGCGGAAGAGTAGTCGTTCCAGCATAGGAGGAACCGGTACAGTAAAGTGTTCCCTCGCGGGAGAGTCATACTGGAGGGCGTCGAGCTCTTCGGCTCGAGGCTCCTCCTCGGGATCCGCAGGGAAGGCCAAAGCCTTGGCCATATCCCTAACGAAGTCCGAGAACCGGGCATCCTCCGGGGGGGACTGCTTCCGAGGCTCGGACTCCGGTGAGTCCGAGGGGACACACCGAGTCCGGAAAGAATCAGGCGACTCTTCCTCTTCAGACTCCCAGACCGACTCCGACGAGGACTCGGTGGGGTCGGCCCGGGCAGGGCGCGGCGCCTGCCGCCCCGACGCCGAGGGAGTCGGCGTCGGCGACCTCGGTCCCGAACGGGAGGCCGAGGGTGACCTCGACCGAGGATCGACTCGAGTTCTCATCGACTCGAGGATCGCTCGGTCTCCGGGGTCGACTTGGACGTCGACGTCCCGGCGGTCGGGGCAGCGGCGCCAGCGAGGCCAGCGAGCAGTGCCCGCTGCTGGTCCATGAAGGCAGACAGTCTGCTCTCCAAGGCCGTCAACCTGAGTCCGAGCTCAGGTGACCCAGCAGCCCCCGACTCGGGCCCCGACGGCGTCGGGCCCGACGTCGGCTGTCGCGGAGGCGAGTCCAGAAGGACTACAGGACTTACCCGAGCAGGCATCTCCGACTCCAGGCGAGGTCGCTTCGGGAGGTGTTCCTTCTCCAAGGACCCGGGGCGGCTATCGGGGCTATGCGACCTGGCCCTCGCGGAACCAGGAGCGTCCACCGACGCCGCCCTCGCGGGTTTCACCGTCCGACGATGGTCCCCGGAGGGAGAACCCCGGTCGGAGGAACTCCGGCGACGGTCCGAGCTGGAGCCTTTTGACGCGGAGGCCTCCGACGAGGTCCGGGTACGGCTGGGGTCAGCGAAGATTCGATCACGCTGATGCCGCCGACTTCTCAACGCTTTTGAGGACATTTTGCCGCAGGGCCCACAGATCAGTTCCTCATGATCCGGGCCCAGGCAGCGGAGGCAAAAGTCGTGTGTGTCAGTTAGTGACATATTTCGGTCACACTGACCACACCGCTTAAAGCCACTGGCAGCCATCGGGGGAAAAAGGGCCCCTGCGAGGTCAAAGGACCGGGCTGCCAGGGAAAAATCGAAAACGAAAGCTGACAAAGTCAGAAAAACCGAGAAAACGTAAGAGGACTCGTGACCGGCGTCGCGAGTCCGGGCGGGAAAAACGATCGGCGTCGAACCGAAGGAAAAAGAATAAAATAATGAAGAAAATCGACTTTTTCGCGGGGACAAGACGGGGACGTCTGTAGGGCTCCGCGGAAAAAAGAAGACTGGCTAAGATGGCACCCTCGGGCGGGAAGACGACCGCGCATGCGCGCTGCAATTCCCAAAGGCTTTCTTTGAAAGCTGGGGAAAATTGCTCCGCGAGGGCTCCGTCGGCGCCGACGTCACCCATAAGTGAGGACTGACTTCCTGCTTGGTCCTGGAGAACAGAAAATTACCAAAGGAGTTTAGACAGAGAGCAATCCATATATTCACAGCCTGTATCTAAGACCGCTCCTTCCCCTTCTTCAACAATCATGGGTTCAATATCAGGGATTGGCACAGAGGAATTTCTCAATGGAGCACTTTCAGGAGAATACTTGTTTCCCTGCTGTCTTTCAAGGTTATAGCTAGGGCATAGATCAGTGTTCATACCTGAGCTTCCATTGCTGTTAGAGTTCCTCTCTAAATAGCCTGGCCAGTATGTAGTCCAGTTCTTATGTCCAGCCTTCCAATCCAGATCCCTGGACACTGGATCTCTCTTCACATACCTTCTGGCACGGGTCTTAGGGTCCCTTCCACGTGCAGCCGTCTCCCTCACAGGTACCATCTGGAGATTCCTAGCCCTGCAGCACCATTCCTCTGGCTTTCCCCAGTCCAATGGTGTAAGCTTGCCTTTTGAATGTCTCCCAGTATACGTACTGCTCTGGGCTCCTTTAGACCTCCCAAATGCTTTTCTCTTCTTTCTTCCAAAGGGTTTCTTGCCCTCTCTGTCCGTCTGCTCTGGCTTCTGCTTCTGATGATCCTCCAGATGATGAAGCTGTCCAAGATGAGGATCTCCAAGCTGATCCTGAGGATAGCACAGTTACTTACCTGTAACAGGTGATCTCTGGGAACAGCAGGAATTAGTCTTCACATATGGGTACGTCGGTACCGACGGAGCCTGCACGGGAATGCTGCCCAGCTTTCAATCAGAAAGCTTTTGGCAGCATCCCTCGCGCCTGCGCAGTGACTTCCCGCCTTCTCCACAGTCTCTCTTCAGTTGAGTTTCAGAGCTGAGACAAAGGCGAGGAGAGAAAAGGAAGAAGATAAAAAAGATGCAACTCCTAGGGGAGGTGGGAGGGTTGTGAAGACTAATTCCTGCTGTTCCCAGAGATCACCTGTTACAGGTAAGTAACTGTGCTATCTCCAGGAACAAGCAGGAATGAGTCTTCACATATGGGGACTCCCGAGCTGGAGATGCCAGGGGGAGATCCCATAAAAATGCAAGTGCCTGGATCAGGGGTGCATTTTGTCTCCAGGAATCCCCGGCATCCAATGTGGGATGGAGGGCAGGAGTTGACAATAAAGGAGCTGTGAGGAAAGAAACAGCATAGCCAAGGACTAGAGGGTTTTACAAACTACAGGAGTCCTTGGTAGATATGATGAGTGGCATTAAAAGACATTTAATGTATACCTAAAATATGCAGCTTACCTACTGTATTGTAGGAAGTAGAAAGCATGATGGAGTCTACTGGATAAGCAGTGGCGGAATCTTCAAGGTGACCTCTCAGTAGTGAGGATGAAGGTCCAGCCCTGGAGGTAGTAGATGATCCAGGTGTCAACTGGGTAGGATGTGACGTCAGGTCTTCAATGGAAAGCTTTATGGGAAAAGCTGAAAACTCCTTTAGGCATAAGGTCATTAACATTGAGGACTAAAGGAAGAAGACTGACGGAGTTGGACAACTAGCCCCGTCCTGGTGGGAAGAGGGGGACTGGAAAAACCCCCTATTCCCAATGATAACAGTTGTGTACTCAAGATAAAGAGGTACATTGTTTTTCCTAGCTGGCGAGAGATAGGAAAAAATATTGAAGCTTGATGCTTCATGGACTTAAAGAAAAAATGGAAGATGTTAGCACCAAAGTGGCTATTGGTGCCTAACAGTTTCTGCATCGTAATATGGCATGGGACGTAGGGCGACAGACTGTCTAAAACCTCTAGGAGGTAAAACATGTAGTATAGACAGTAAGGGTGATAGTGTGTAAGACAGACCAACCCTTAAGAGGCCCCCCATGAAACACATATATATATAGGGATATATACATGCGGCTGGAAGATATATGTATATATTTATATAGATATAGATATATATACATATGTACAGATGTATATTAGGATATGGGTGGTGAAATATATCAAATATATATATATATGATATACCTGAATATATGTAAATTTGTGGGGCATTGTCTAGCACCACCAGGGTAATGATATAGGTATGTAGACATATATGGAGATGCTACATACCAGACAATAGGTTAAAGATACATGTCTACCACCTATCCCCATAATTGTACATGGGGAATATAAAAGAAAAAGATTCTGTGCTCTACAAGAGGGTGAACCCACTTGAGATATGTAGAGAGAATCTATTTTCAAGGATTGAGGGATGCAGAAAAGCAATCTAACCAGATAACCGTGATGTTCGCGTGAGAACAGATAAATATGTGAATCTGTGAAGAACAAGGCGGGAGTTCCACAGAACACTGACATGGTAGATGTGGAGAAACGCAGGGAAGATACCAGAGGGACCTATGGAAGGACCAGAGGTAGCATACGTAAACAGAAGCCTTGGAGGCTCACGCAGAAGAACTGATATCTCGTGTTAACACCCCAGGTTAAAGGGGGTGTGGAGAACCTTCATAAGTATAGAAAGGGTGTAGAAGTTTTTTCCCCACTAATAGAGAAACTTCAGAGACAAGGTCAATGCTCTATAGCAAGGCCCTCATAGTAGAAAGCTTCTCTGAAGACTACAGAGAGCATTGTGCAGGAGAGCTATGAGATAAACTGACTGAAGTCAGGTGTGTAGCCATATCCTAGGAGAGGAGATGGTAGAATAATGTGAGAAAGCCTAAACGAGTAGGAGGATCCAGATAGTTTGGAATCACTACTGAGGCTAGACAAAAGTTTGAATAGGGGACTGGAACATTGGAAAAGTCCCAGCAATACTATTACTGTAACTCATGCAGGCAGAGCTGCTGACGGAAACAGCAGAGATGTTGTCCAGTGCTGAATAAGGGAAAAACAGAGAAGAAAAGAGAGGAGATATCTTTTGTCTCTGTCTGGGGAACGAGCTTGCTAGAGAAGCTGTTCAGTATGGTACCCCTTAAGTAATTAGAGGGTGATGTACCCATAGGGTAAGTCAACTTAAGGAAAAAATGTTCAGTTGGGATAAAAACTATCAGGGGATAGTTGTAACTGCTCTTCTATCCCTGAACAAAACATTTTTCCCCCCACAGGTTAATACACTGAAAAGAAAAGCACAGTGAATAAGCTTCTAATATGGAGAAGTGATGTAAGTTACAATTCCCGGCCCCTATGGTTGCTGGGAATGCTGAGACTGGCCAGAAGTGGAGGACTTCAGACTAGGCTGAGGCGTCCCTTGTTTAGGTACAGCCGAATGATGGGCAGGAGATGAATGAAACTTTCTTTTCTTAGGGAAAGAAGGTTTGGTAGGACATTTCCTACTCTTTGAAGAAGGAGGTGGCTTAGAAAGGTTTCTAGTGGAAGAAGAGTCAGTGGAGCATTGAGCAACCTGACGTAAAGCCTCCTTATTGAAGAGAGCTTCTCCTGTACAAGGAGAATGAGCTAGTATAGTTTGTGCCCGTTTGTTCAAGTCTGAAGCCTCAAGCCAGGCTCTGCGACGTGCTGCAATGGCAATAGCAGAGGATCTGCTAACGGACTCAAAAGAGTCTATAGAAGCACGAGACAGGAACCAGGATATATTCCGGCTGTGATTGATGAGCAAGGAATAATCAGTAGCCTTCGGCTCTGGTAAAAAAGGGGTCAAAAGAGACAATTTCTCTGTGACTTCCTGGAGTGTTAGACTCATGTGAAAAATATATGAGAGAACTCTGGAGGCCAGCATAGAGTTTTGGAAGGCCTGACGGCCAAAAGCATCGAGTGTCCTTGAAGAACGACCCGGCGGATAAGAAGAATGCTTCTTCTTGCTCTTAACTTTCCTCAGTGCCGATTCCACTACAAGGGAATGATGAGAAAGTTGAGGCTTTTGGAACCCTGGAGAGGGTGGTACTCGGTACCGAACCTCAATGTCTGTAGTAACTGGAGGAAGTCGTAAGGGCGATTTCCAAACCCTGAGAAGGAGATCCTGCAGAGCAGGATGTAAAGGAAGCTTTATATTTTGCATTTGTGCCGGTGAGCCATGGGTAGGATCACAACCAGGGATAGAAATATTAAGAAAGGTTGCCATATCCAGGAGAAAAGCCTGAAAAGACTGATCTCCCATGGGAACAATCCCTGGTAAGGCTAAAGGAAGAGCCTGAGCACCAGAGGACTTACAGTGTACTGCACCAATGCCAGGTATCGGTTCCAAAGTAGGCATCGGTGCAAGAACAGGCGTCGACATCGACACTGTTTCAGGATTAGCAGGCGAAGTCGCCATCGGGAACTGCTGTAGTGGTACCGAGATCAGGAAGGAGATATGGCTAGGATCTTCGGAACTGCCTATCTGGAAACGACAGGAGTCGGTTCCGGGACGCGTCGATACACAGTCCTCGAGACTAGATACCGGCTGAAGACTCGGCATCGGAGGAAGCGAGGCTATCGATGCATGTTGCGAGGGTTCCGACGCCGGTGGCAGTATCGGCGATGCCGATACCACCAAGGCAGCCTGGGTTACATCGATCGATACCGACGGTACCGAGGATACCCAATGAGCACCTCTTGCAAAGGCGGTCCATTTCGATGCCGATGCCAGGGTATCGGAACCGATCGACGCCGGTACCGACCCGGAGCATGGCTGAGATTGAGGGAAGTCAATGCGGTGCGTATCGATCGGTCCCGAAGGTACCGAGGATGCCCGATGACGATCCCTGATGAAGAGTGGAATACTCGACACCGGTGCCGATGCCGGAGGCTCGGTACCGCGCGAAGCGGATACCACCCCCGCGCATGGCTCAGGCATGTTCTGTGAGGGGTGAGCCCCAGGAACATCCTGAAACCCCTTTAACGCTTTGGAGCCCGAAGACTCCCGCAGGGGTAATGCCAATGGATTCTTAAGGGTAAGGCCGGAGCCGTCACCATGCTGGGTATGGGACATACCACTCAAGCATTGACTAGTCTTAACAGACTGTTTTTGGGTTACCTGATCCTTTGAAGTAGAGAAACCGGGTACCCTCACTGCCGAGGAAAAAACGGTATCGAGGGAAACTCTAAAAACTGAAGGTTTTCTCACAAAATTATCCCCTGACAAGTCAGGGGAAAAAGGGTCAGGACCCACACAGTTGAGACACCAACTATTGGTGTCTAAAAAGAAACAGGTGTTTCCACATCGAATGCACTTCTTAGGAAAAGAAGGCTCCATAATGAAAAGGCCTAGTAGGCCCAAAAAGTTAAGGCAAAAAACTGAAGAAAAAGTCTTTCAGAATTTAATCAAAAATCCACCGGCGGTACCGGTGGGAGCAGGAAATACAGCCGCGACCACAAAAAAACTAAAGTAATTAAAGTAATTAAAAAGAAAGGTTTCTGCGGTGACAGGACGTCCTGCCGGCTCCGCGGAAAAACGAAAACTGAAGAGAGGCTGTGGAGAAGGCGGGAAGTCACTGCGCAGGCGCGAGGGATGCTGCCAAAAGCTTTCTGATTGGAAGCTGGGCAGCATTCCCGTGCAGGCTCCGTCGGTACCGACGTACCCATATGTGAAGACTCATTCCTGCTTGTTCCTGGAGATCTCCCAGATAAAACTGAGGATGAGGATAATTCTCTGTAGAATAAACTCTACCTTTATTCTGCTTTGATGAGTGCTCCACCCTAGCACAGCGCAACTGTGCTGAATCAGGCCCTGCCCTTTGAGATGAGTGCTTGGGGATTACCTCATAGCCCTCCTTATTGAACACTCGTTTCTCCACTTCAGCTCCTCTAATGGCTGTTGGAAACCTGGTGCATTCTGGGACTGGTAGTCTTTTATAGAAAAATTCTGTTTTCTTATTTCTACCAGAACTGACAGGTTGCTTGTTCAGAGTCACTTCACCTTTACTATAGCTCCTTCCTGAGCTATGATAAGCTTCCTTATCACAAGCCATGTGGCCAAGCAGCCTCAGGCAGAGTTTGGCGGAGACCACTGACCCGCTGAGAAACTGATTGGCCAAGTCCATCAGTCTTTGGGCCCTGTTTGCTGGCAAGAATGCCTTTACCAGGACAGAGTCCAGTCTCGCCCCTATGAACTCCAAGTTCTGGGAGGGGAGTAAAGTGGACTTTGCGAAGTTTATTACAAACCCCAGGCTTTGAAGAAGAGGAATAGTTCTGAGGGTGGCTTGTCTGGCCTCCTGGCACGTCTGACCCCTGATGAGCCAGTCGTCCAGATAGGGGAAGACAAAGATTCCCTGATTTCTTAGGTAGGCCGCCACCACTGCCAGGCATTTGGTAAAGACCCTGAGAGCGGATGTGAGGCCGAAAGGCAGTACTCTGTAATGATAATGGTTTCCTCCCACAATGAACCTGAGGTACTTTCTGTGGTCTGGATGAATGAGGATGTGAGTGTACGCATCCTTTAGATCCAATGAGCATAGCCAATCTCCCTGCTGGAGGTAGGGCAGAAGTGTTCCAAGAGTAAGCATCTTGAACTTTTCCTTCTCTAGGAACTTGTTGAGGTTTCTATGGTCCAGAATAGGTCGAACGCCACCAGTTCTTTTGGGTACCAGGAAATACCTGGAGTAGAACCCCTGACATTGCAAGTGGGGAGGCACAGGCTCCAACGCTCTGTCCACCAACAGACCTTGGAGCTCCTGAAGGAGAAGATCTGTGTGCAGGGGAGGCCTTGAAGGCTCCCCTGGAAAGTATGGAGGAGGCAGTTGTTGGAAGTGTAGTAAATAGCCCTTGTGGACTATGCTTAACACCCAACTCTCTGCAGTGATGGATGGCCACTGGTGGGCGAACAGGGCGAGGCGACCTCCTGTGCAGAGTTGGGAGAGCAGGGACGGAGAGGCTATGCCTAAGGAGTCAAAAAACCCCACCCTGCTGAGTGGGAGCAGGGGCCGGAGGCTTGGGGGTCCTCTGCCTACGGGGCCCATTACCCTGCCCCTTGGCTTGTTGACCCTGAGGGGCAGCTTGGGCAGCCTGGTACTGTGGGTACTATTTGTAGGCAGTGCCCTTCCTCGGGTAAAAGGGCTTTTTACCCGAGCCCTTCTTTTTGTGAGAAGGGGCAGAAGTCTTCCGAGACAGCCTTGTCCTCGTGAGGTGCTCGGTTTCGAGCTGTGCGGCCTTCTCGGTCATGGGCTTGCCAAAAAGGTTCTCACCTCGGCAAGGGACATCGACCAACTTGTCCTGAACCTATGGCTCAAGGTCCGATGACTGCAGCCATGCCTGGCGTCGAGCCGCGATGCCGGCTGCCGCAACACGGGCCAAAGCCTCAAAGCCATCATAGGCAGCGCGGGACATAAACTTGGAGCATTCCCGGATTCCCGAGGACAAGGACTTGAACCTCTGCAAGGGTTCCCCGGAGAGACCAGCAGAGAACCCGGCCAGCTCCTTGGCCAGGTCTCGCAAGTACATGCCCATGTACAGCTGGTAAGACTGGACACGGCAAGCAAGCATCGAGCCCTGGAAGCACTTTCTACCAAAACCATCGAGGTTCCGGGCCTCCCTGCCGGTGGGCACCGCAGAGTGCCTCTTCTGACTTTTCAGGCGATGCATGGTCGATTCCACCACCATGGAATGGTGTGGTAGCTGCGCCTTTTGAAAGCCAGGACTCTTCCAGAGTCGATAGATCGAATTGACCCGCTTGCTTAGAACCAGCACCGAGGCCAGTGCCTCCCACATCCAGAAGAGGAGCCGTTCCAGCATCGGAGGAACCGGAACAGTAAAGGCCTCCTTCGGAGGAGAGTTGTACTGTAGGGCCTCGAGCACCTCGGCTTGAGGCTCCTCCTTGGGGTCCGCAGGGATAGCCAATGCAGTGGCCATATCCCGGACGAACTCCGAGAACCGGGTATCCTCCGGGGGGGATCTACCCTCTTTCGTTCCCGGTCGGGGGACCCCCTGTCCGAGGAGCCCCGACGGTGCTCGGGATCCGATTCCCGAGATGTCGAGGCCTCAGACGAGGTCCGGGCCTGGCTGGATGTCGAGTCAGAAAAAAGCCTTTCCTTTTGGTGCTGACGACTCCAAAGTGCCTTGAAAGACATCTTTCCACATGGTCCACACGTCTTAGGATCGTGGTCAGGACCGAGGCACCGAAAGCAGCAGTCGTGTGTGTCGGTGAGAGACATTAGCTTCTTGCACCGATCACACTTTTTAAACCCACTGGAAGCCATGGGGGAAAAAAGAGTCCCCGCGAGGTCAAAGGACCGGTCTTCCAGGGAAAAAGAAAAAAAGGGCACGAACGCCAGCCACTAAGGGCAAAAACCGAAAAAAGAAGATCGGGCTCGATACCGGTGTACCGAACCCGGCGGGAGGGGAACCGGCGTCGAACCGGAGAAAAAAATAGCGAAGGGTCACCAAAAAATATGGAAATTACACTAACCTGGTAATTGTAGTTCCTGTAGGATCCAGTTTAGTCCTCCACAATCGGGGTACTGCCCCTCTCACTGCAGCCTGTAGACTGGACCAATCAAATCTTCTGTAGTACATATCCAGCAGGAGCTCCCAGAAGCCCCCCAGTGTACTAGTAACAAAGCATACTGAACGAAGCAACACATCAGATTATTATCAGATTAACATGAAACCTTGTACTTCCCCCCCTGGAATAACCAACTCCCTCCCCAAACGAGGAAGTCAGAACACTGCACGGCGCCGGAATCGACGCCCCTAAATTGACACAGAGCTCCCCCCAGGTACTAAGGAGCTTACGGAACCCCAAAAGAAAGGGAAGAGCCATAGCTATAAGCACGACCGCCGCTAAGGTCCGAACGGGACGCAAAACTATCTTAGAATCTCCCGCTCGGGATAGCGCGCCGCAAGATCATGCAGATATTCGGGAGGGAAGGAGGACTAAACTGGATCCTACAGGAACTACAATTACCAGGTTAGTGTAATTTCCATTTCCTGTGCGGATATCCAGTTTAGTCCTCCACAATCGGGATGTAACAGAGCAGTTAAGACCGGGCGGGACCTTGTAGGCCGGCGCGCAAAACCGCCGAACCAAAACAGGAATCCCTAGCCGCTGACACATCCAAGCGATAGTGCCTGCTGAAAGCATGCAGAGACGACCAAGTGGCCGCCCTACAGATCTCCGCTGGTGGAACCAGACCATGCTCCGCCCAAGAGGCCGCCTGAGCCCTAGTAGAATGAGCCCGGAGCCCCTCCGGAACCGGCCGCCGCTGCAACAGATACGCGGAGGCGATCGCTTCTTTAAGCCATCGAGCAATGGAGGCCTTAGCCGCCGCCTCCCCTTTCCGTGCACCCCCAAAGAGCACAAAAAGCCGATCAGTCTTCCGAAATGACTCGGTAGACTGTAAATACCGACGCAGCGTGCGGCCCACATCAAGCCGGTGAAGCCCCTTGTCCACCGACTCGACCGAGGCCGCTGAAATCACTGGTAGAAATACTGCCTGATTCAGGTGAAAAGGAGACACCACCTTTGGCAGGAAGGAGGGAACCGGACGGAGCACAACCCGCTCCGCAGAAAAAGACAAGAAGGGCTCTCGGCATGACAAGGCCCGTAGATCCGAGATGCGCCGTGCCGAGCAAATGGCTACCAGAAAAAACCGTCTTCAACGTGAGATCCTTCAAGGATGCCCCCTGCAAGGGCTCAAAGGGTTCCCGAGCCAGGGCCCGCAGAACTAAATTCAAATCCCACGGAGGAATCACCGCTCTGCGGGAAGGCCGCAAATGAAACACGGCGGTCAAGAAACGCCGCACATCTGCATGAGCGCCAAGAAGGCGGCCCAAGACCTTGCCTCTATAGCAAGAGAGCGCGGCCAACTGGACCTTCAGGGAACTGGCCGCGAGACCCTTCTCGAAGCCATCCTGCAGAAAGCTGAGCACGACGGGCACCGAGACCGTCGCCGCCCGAACTCCACGCCGGGAGCACCAGTCCTCAAAAATTCTCCAAATTCGAACATAAGTAAGAGAAGTGGACGACTTTCTTGCCCGCAGTAAGGTGGAAATCACCGCGGGCGAATAACCCTTCTTTTTCAGCCGAGCCCTCTCAATGGCCAAACCGTAAGCGAGAACCGAGCCACCTGGGGCATCCGCAAGGGGCCCTGAAGAAGAAGATCCGGTAGCGCCGGAAGGCGCCACGGCACGCCGTCTCGAAGCCGAACGAGGTCGGCATACCAGGGCCTCCGGGGCCAATCCGGAGCCACCAGCAGCACCCGGCCCTGATGGCCCTCGATGCGCTGGACGACCCGACCGATCAGGGCCCACGGGGGGAAAACGTACAGCATCCCGGACGTCGGCCACGGCTGAATGAGAGCGTCGAGTCCTTCGGACATCCGCTCCCGCCGTCTGCTGAAGAAGCGACTTGTCTTGGCCGACTGGAAGGTCGCCATGAGATCCATGATGGGCGGACCCCACCGCCGAACTATCTGCGCATATACCTGAGGATTTAACTCCCACTCTCCGGGGTCCACCCGCACTCTGCTGAGAAAGTCGGCCTGGACATTGTCGGCGCCTGCAATGTGCGCCGCCGAGATCGCCGGCAGCCGAGTCTGTACCCAGCTGAACAAGGCCGTCGCTTCTGTTTCCAGGGCCACACTCCCTGTGCCCCCTTGGCGATTGATGTACGCCACCGTGGTCGCATTGTCCGACCAGACTCGGACCGCCCGGCCCAGGAGCAGAGGTTCCAGGGCCATCAGGGCTAGTCGGACCGCCCGAAGCTCGAGGCGGTTGATCGACCAAGACGCTTCCTGCGAGGACCACACCCCCTGCGTGAAGCGGGCCTCGCAGTGTGCTCCCCAGCCGACTAGGCTCGCATCCGTAGTGAGGGGGACCCACAGAGGAAGCTCCAAGGGAATCCCCCGCGTCAGGTTTTCGGAGGAGAGCCACCACCGAAGCGACCGCCGCACTGCCTTCGGGCAGGGCAGTCTCTTGTGCAAGGAATCGCACTGGTTGGACCAGCGACGAAGGAGCGCCCTCTGTAGCGGGCGCATGTGGAACCGCGCCCACGGAACCACCTCTAAGGTCGCCGCCATCGTTCCGAGAAGCCGTAGGTACCACCACGCCGACGGAGCGGGCATCCCCCGAAATAGTCGGACAAGAGCCCGCAACGTCCGGACGCGGCGCTCGGGAAGGCACACCAGCCCCCGAGCAGTGTCGAAGCGCACCCCCAGATACTCCAGGTCCTGCGAGGGCCGCAGACAACTCTTTCTTTCGTTCACCACCCAGCCGAGGGATCGCAGCAGAGCTACCACCCTGCTCGTGACCCGCAGGCACTCTCGACCGGATTTTGCTCGTATCAACCAGTCATCCAGGTAAGGATGGACCAAAATGCCCTCCTTGCGCAAGGCCGCCGCAACCACCACCATCACCTTTGTGAAAGTGCGCGGGGCCGTCGCCAAGCCGAACGGCATGGCCCGGAACTGAAAGTGGCCCCACGGGAACGCGAAGCGGAGAAACCGCTGATGGGCTGGGTGTATCGGAATGTGCAGATAGGCCTCGGTAAGATCGAGGGACGTCAAAAACTCCCCCTTTCGCACCGCTACAATGACTGACCGCAGGGTTTCCATGCGGAAATGCGGCACTCTGAGCGCGCGATTCACGCCTTTGAGATCCAAAATCGGACGCAGAGAGTCGCCCTTTTTGGGTACCACAAAATAGATGGAGTAGCGACCAGCGCCTCTTTCCAAGGGAGGCACTGGAACCACCGCTCCCAGCGCTAACAATCGAGCCAGGGTCACGCGGATGTCCCTCGTCTTTTGCTCGCCCCTGCTGGGAGACAGAACAAAGGAATCTGGCAGTGGGAACGCAAATTCCAGAGCGTAACCCTCCTCTATAATTTGTAGCACCCAGCGATCCGACGTTATTTGGGCCCAAGAGGAAAGAAAGTCGCGCAAGCGACCGCCGACAAGCGGTCCTCCCTCCAGAGCCTGCCTGGCGTCATTGTGGCTTGCGTCCAAAGGAAGAACCCGAAGAAGAGCCGGCTGCGGAGAAGCCTCTGCCGGCTCCCCTGAAAGTCCGAAGTCCTTGGCCACGGGCTCCAAACCGGCCCCGCTGCGAGGACCACTGGCGGGAGGGCCGAAACCTGCGCTGATCCCGAAAGGATCCCCGCGCCGACGAGGTGGACCGGTTGGACCTTGGTTTATCCTCCGGAAGCCGGCCCCCTTTGGACTCACCGAGATCCTTTACCAATTTCACGAGAGCCTCCCCAAATAATAATCTGCCCTTAAACGGCAGCTTACTGAGGCGGGCTTTAGAAGAACTGTCCGCCGCCCAGCTGCGCAACCAGAGGGACCGGCGCGCTGCTACCGCGGATGCCATACTGTTAGCCAACGCGCGGATCAAATCATAAAACAGATCCGCCAGGTAAGCCGAGCCGGACTCCAGCCGGGTCACCTCCACCAGACCCTGCTGGTCTAGTCCGGGGCTCGAGCGCAGTTGCTGTGACCACCGCAGACACGACCGAGCCACCCAAGCCCCACAGATAGAGGCCTGCAATGACACGGCATCCGTATCGAAGGTTTGCTTGAGCAAGTTATCAACCTTCTTATCCTGCCCGTCCTTGAGGGCCGCCGCCCCCTCAACCGGGATGGTGGTTTTCTTGGTCACTGCGGAGACCGCAGCATCCACCCGGGGGGACCTGAACAAGTCCCTGTCCTTGTCAGCAAGAGGATAAAGCCGATTCATGGTCCGAATCCCCTTCAAACCGGATTCCGGGTGCTCCCACTCCGCCTGGATCATCTGATCCACCACGCGGTGGACGGGAAAAACCACCTGGGCATCCCTGACTGCTTGAATCAGAGGATCCTCAAGACCCTCCTCCTCCAGGGGCCGCACCGCCGAAAGGTTTAGCGCCTGAAGGGACTCCGTGACCAGAGGAACCAGCTCGTCCCTACGGAACACTCGAATGACCCGAGCCTGATCTTCCGGCCCAGGGATCTCCCCATCCTCCAAATCCTCCGCTTCAGTCTCAGGATCGCCCTCTGCCTCGGAATCCAGGAGACCCAGGGCGTCCTGCTCTTGTCCCCCCAACCGAAGCCGCTTGCCCTCGGGCGATGAGGGACACTGAGCCGCCCCCAAGGACCCCGAGGGGAGGGAGGGGGGCCAGACAGCCGGCAACTGTCCGGACCTGCTCAGGCGAAATGCCTGATGCATGAGGAGTACAAAATCAGGGGAGAAGTCCATAGTTGAGGCAGCAACAGACGCCTGCTGGAGCGCAGCCACTGAACCGCTGGCCGGAGGAACCGAGCCAGACTGAGGGATGCTTGGAGAAAGAACGCTGTCCCCGGAAGTAGAAGCATCCCCAGGGGTAGCCTGTTCCTGAACATTCACAGATTGCTCTAACTCAGGGGGCACTGCAGCACAGCCCCTGCAGATGCCAGTCAGTCCCTGCCGTCCTGCGGGACCCACAAATCACACACTGGGGCTTGGAAGCCATTCCAAGGCCACCTCTGCCCAGGGGAATAGAATAAGACAGTCACAGGAAAGCCCACACCACCTGGGCAATCCTATGCAAATCAGCCCCGATTTAAAAGTAACTTAACTTTTTTTTTTTTTTTTTTTTTACAAGAAACAAAATATATCCCAGGATCCCTGGGGTGCCCTGAGCAAAATCGCCAGAAAGAGGAACCCCAAAAACGCTAGGGGAACCTGTGCACAGCGATCAAAAATGCCTGGAAAAGCACTTTTAAAATCCAAAATGGCCGCCGCACTTTTTCACCCGCGGTAAAAAACGGCGCGAAAATATAAAACCCACCAAATAATATGGAAAACAAATAAAACGACCCTCTAACACAGGGCACACGAGCAGTTTGAATAAAAACTGCCAAATGGGCTCAGGAGAGCCTACAGAAACGCTGGCATCCCAGACAGAGCATTGCACACAAGAAAGAAAAAAATGAAATGCAAACTCCTACCAGCTCAGGAACAGAAGATTCAGCCACAATCTCCCAGTACCAGGCACTGCCTTATAGGTATGGCAATTCCCCGTCCTGTCTAGGGGAAGCTCACCCAGGGCTGATAAAATGTGCTAGGCAGGCAACAGCAGCCAGCAGGTCTGACTTTCTCCTAGTCTCCTGTGGCACAGCTCCAGGGAGACAGGCTTCTTTTGTCTTTCTTTTTTAAAGGCACAGCTAGCTACCAAAAACAAAAATAGTAGAGAAATGCCCCAAAACAAACCCTAAAAACAACTAACTAGTGTTGCTCCTGCAAAGGTCACTAAGTGTGCCCAGAGGACACACTTTTACGTCTACACACTGCAACGAGACTGGACACACTGGGGGGCTTCTGGGAGCTCCTGCTGGATATGTACTACAGAAGATTTGATTGGTCCAGTCTACAGGCTGCAGTGAGAGGGGCAGTACCCCGATTGTGGAGGACTAAACTGGATATCCGCACAGGAACTAACAATTTTCCAGGAGGACTAGGACACACGTCCGATGGGCTTCACGGAAAAAGAGACTGAGCAAGATGGCACCTTTAGGCGGGAAGGGAACCGCGCATGCGTGCCTGCATTCCCAAAGGCTTTCTTGGAAAGCTGGGGAAATGCTCCGCAAGGGCTTCATCGACGTCAATGTCACCCATATGTGAGGACTGATTTCCTACTTGGTCCTGGAGAATGGAGGCCTACATGAAAAAATTGCAGAGATGTTTTTAATCCGCAGACAGTAAGTCTGGATCCTTCCATTACTCCAGCATGGCAGCTGGAGAAGAAGATGCAATGAAATGAGATACCATATTTACCCTTCTATGAGGGCAAAATGAGTATGATGCATTCTTGTGCTCAATATGAATTACCCCATGAAGAATTGAGGGTGGAAGGAAACACACAAGACAAGGACTGGCTGTTACTAAAAGAAAACCATCCCTGGTGAAGGGGTCCACTGGGGATGTGAACCGACCCAGGGGATTGGATAATTCTTTAGGTCGTCACTTAATTAAAGGCCTGTGTCCTTCCGTTCCTCCGCTTTCTTTTTCCTTGGCCCTGCCCTATGGAACTCTCTCCCCTCCTCCATCTGACTCGAACAGACACATACTACCTTCAAGAACAAGCTCAAAACCTATCTCTTTGCCCTTGCCTTCGATCTCCCTGACCCCTCTGTGTAGCCCTCACCCCTTCTTTTCCCACTTCCCCTCTCTTCTCCTCTTGTCCTGTCGTGTGGTTCTGCCTGGTTTGCTTTCCTGTTAATATTGTAATTTCCTTTCCTCTTTTCACTTTATGATTTCTTTGTTTTTTGTATCATGTAAACCGCTCTGATATATATATTTGTAGAGCGGTATATTAAATCAATAAACATAAACATAAACATATTGAAGAAGGAGGCTTTAATGGAAATGGTAAGGGTAGGGAAGAACCCAGTAGTCATGACTAGGTAAAGCCCTTCCTAACCATCTGGAATTATTTGCTCTCTAGCAAGGGCCCATAGTGCAGAGCTGCTCTGTAGAGATGCAGAGAGCATGTTGCAGGTTGGTTAGAAGAAAAAACTGGCTGTTTAAGAGCCAGTATGTAACCTGAACTACTCCGCCAAAGCCCAAGGATTGGGGAAGGCTAAGGATAGAAGGTATGCTGATGTGTCTGCAACAATAAAGCCAGAAAAGGTTCTTAGCCTGTCTGAGACTTAGTACTAAGGCCAGAAAAGATTGATATTGGAGATCAAGCCTTGGTTGCTTGGTCAGCAAGTCAGTGGTCTAACCACTAAGAGCCCCTGCATTCTAACTATTGTTAGGGCAGCAGAACAAATCTTAGGTCCCAAGATTGGAAAAAGACCTACAGACATAAGTAGGAGTGGTAAGACTCCGTCATTGTCTGAGAAGCTGCCACAAAACAAGAATGCAAGGGGGAGACAACTCTGAAAAGAAAACTCAGGGGCTCAGGGATAAGCCTTCAGTTAAGTGGTATCACTCTTACAGACCAAAATGTCTTAGTAAGAGGGACAGAGTTGAAAAAGACTTACGATGGAGTAAATCTTTGAAAAAGTAGTATGAGACATGCTGATATAGGAGAAACTGTCAAAGGTAAAGGCATAGACAACCTTATTGATAGTTGTTACTCCTCTGTCTACTTAGAAGGAAGAGGAGTAACTTTACTACCTGTAAAGCATAATCATCCTAAGAAGCTCTATGAGCTACAAGTCAGGATGTCTCTTTAAAGAGAGACGTGTAAAATTTAGGATGGAACCGATGTAGATGCTTGTAATGAGAAGAAGCAAACTACAGGTTCTAAACCTCAAAACAGGAAGAAGGATTCAGTGAAGAGTCTATCAGCAACCCTGCGGCTGCTGGGTTTGCTGAAGCGGTTGAGGTTGTGGTTTCTTTAGCCTGGTTTGATGTTTCCCTTGTTTGGAAACAGCTGTATGATGGGTAGACAAAGGATAAAACATTTTCCCCTTGGGGGAATAAAGTTTGGTAGAAGATTTCCTACCACCTGGGATAGAGGAAGGTGTTGACAATCCTTTGAAAGCAATAGTGTCAGTGGTTAACTGAGCAGCTTGGCGTAAAGTTTCTTTGTTAAAGAGATTCTCCCCAGTACAAAGAGTATTTCCCAGCCTTTCTTGTACCCATTTATCAAAGTCAGAAGCTTGGAGCCAGGCCATGCGTCGTGCCCCTATGGCTATAGCAGACGTTCTGCTAACAGACTCAAAACAGTCCAGGGTAGCACGAGTAAGAAACCTAGAGATATTTTGAACATAACTAACCAGTAATCTTGAACATAACTAACCAGTAATCTTGAACATAACTAACCAGTGATCTTGAAGAAAAGGAGTCAAAAACAGCAAACTGTTTGTGACCTCTTCAAGAGATAGTCCCATATAGAAAATATATGAGAGAATTCTTGTTGAAAACATGGATGCCTGGAAGCTTTTACGTACAAAGGCATCTAAAGTTCTAGACTCACGACCTGGCGGATAAGAAGAGTGCCTTTTAGCACTTTTAACACGCCTCATTGCTGATTCCACAACAATAGAATGATGTGGAAGTTGAGTCTTTTGAAAACCTGGAGAAGGGGGCACCTTGTACAGAGAGTCAGTGGCCCTTGAAGGTGGGGATACCTTTAAGGGAGTTTCCCACATTCTAAGTAAAAGATCCTGTAAGGTTTGATGCAAAGGAAGCATGATGACCTCCTTTGGATTCTCAGGGATATGCAGAAGCTCTGAATCCCCTGGTGCAGGATCTTGATCAGGTATAGAAATGGCAAGCAACCTTGCCATATCAAGCAGGAATGCTTGAAAAAAAATTTCCCCAGAAGGGGATCCTCTATCATGAGGAGTAAAGGCTAGAACTGTTGAAGATCTAGTCTTGGCACTAATGGATTGATCCATTCGAGTACAAGACCCGAAAGGGTAGAGCATCAGATTGTCCTGAAAGGATAGTCGTCGGTATCGCTCGTGGCTGGTGCCGCGACAAATCGGTGGAAAACTTTCCATGCCAGGGATGGATTCCAAACTCGGTACCGAGGGAAGCGAGCTTGTGGAAGTAAGCATGGAAGGCACCGGTACTGATGCGAACGTAGAAAGCGGTACCGGCAGTGGTATCAAAGCCGGTACCGATACCGGAAGATCAGTCTGAGGTGAGTCTAATGGTACCAAAGGTACCAAGAGCGGCAGACTTTGATCTCCGGGACAATGTCTTCGGCACCATCCGAGGTCGATACCGAGACGAGTCGGTACCCAATCGTCCAGGCTAGAGATTGATTCTAGGCTCGGCATCGAAAGCAGCGAGTCTATCGATACAGACCTGGAGGGTACCGACGTGGATACCAGAATCGGTACCGGGATCGATACAGATGCTGGAAGATCGGTCTGTAGCGACTCTAGCGGCACCGAAGATACCGAGAGCGCTAGACTGTGATCGGTGTGGAATGTTTCATCCAACACCATTGCGATGCCGGGGTACCAGCACCGCTCAAAGCGGATACCATCACCGAGCATAGCTCAGGTATATTCGCAGAGGTAAAAACCCCGGGAACCACCTGAAACCCCGTTAATGCTTTGGAGGCCGAAGACTCCCGCCGGGGTTTTAAAGCCAATTTGTCCTCGGGGGCAAGGCCAGAGGCATCTCGATGGTGAACATGAGATCTACCACCCGAGGACTGGCTAGTCTTTACAGACTTTTGTTTGGTTACCTGATCCTGTGAAAAAGAAGTTGTAGCTGGTACCCTCAGGTCTGATGGGAACCGCGTATCGAGTTGAGCTCGATGCTGAAGACTTCTGGACATACTACTGCAGGAGGGACACTCCAGCGGATAGTGGTCAGGACCCAAACATGGAAGGCACCAGTTATGGGTGTCTAAAACTAATTTGGTACCGCCACAGTTGAAACATGTTTTAGGGATAGTGGCTGGCGTTTCCATGAAGGAAAGTGAAGAGATCTAGCAGGCCGAAAAAAACGTCAGGCACTAAACAGGGAAAAAAATTCCCTACAAAAGAAAAACTTTGTAGGAGAAAGAAAGAAGAAAACACCGGCGGTACCGGTGCGTCGAGGGAAGGCAGACGCGACCACAAGAAAAAACAAAAATAAAACGAAATTAGGTCTTACCTGCTAATTGTCTTTCCTTGAACTTTCTCCGGGCCAGTCCAGGGAAAGGTAGGGCTGTCAATCCCCTATAGCAACTGAGGACTGAAGACTTCAAGGTTTCTTGAGAGGTGAAGCCACTCCCCCTTAGGGTTAACCAGCAGTCTCCTTCTGACAAAGCAACTAAATAGAAAGAACTGACAAAGAGTAAAATAACCCTTGAAAAACTGATAACAATCTATAGTTCTTGAACAACGAGGAAGCGAAAAAATGCCCTTCCTCTGTCTGTTTTTTTTTTTTTTTTTAAACATTAGCCATACTATGTACAACATAGCGATCCTAGCCTGGCATAGAGTGTAAGCGTCAAGCCCCCAGCTGTGTCCCTGGAGACGAAGACGCAGATAAGATGAAATGCTTATGGATATGCCAAAAATATATATACCGCTCTCAAAAAACCGATAACAGGGGTGGGACCCTGGACTGGCCCGGAGAAAGTTCAAGGAAAGACAATTAGCAGGTAAGACCTAATTTCGTTTTCCTTATCACTTCTCCGGGCCAGTCCAGGGAAAGGTAGGGCAGTACCAAAGCAGTACTTAAACCTGGGAGGGACCCGCCAAACCCGCGATAAGAGCCGCAGCCCCCACCCTCGCATCGTCGCGGGCCTGAACATCCAAGCGCTAATGTTTTGCAAACGCATGCAAGGAAGACCACGTTGCTGCCCTGCAAATATCCACCTGCGGAACAAAAGCAAATTCCGCCCAGGAAGTCGCTTGAGCCCGAGTGGAATGAGCTCTCAATCCAACCGGCAGAGAAAGGCCTCGGATAGCGTATGCTTCCGTAATGGCTTTGCGGACCCACCGAGCAATGGTGGACTTAGACACCGCGAGACCCTTTCGAGGACCACTAAATTGAACAAAGAGCCTGTCCGTCTTTCGAACAGGCTGCGAAACCCGAAGGTACGTTTTTAGGACCCGAGCAAGATCCAAATGCTTGAGGGCACGGTCCATAGGAGAAGCAAGAGTAGGCGAAAAAACGGGCAACACTACAGATTGGTTAATATGAAAGGTCGAGAGCACTTTCGGTAGAAATGATGGGACGGTTCGCAGCAAAACTCTTTCGGGAAGAAATTGCAAATAAGGTTCCCGGCAAGACAAGGCCTGCAAATCCGAAATTCGGCGCGCCGAACATAAGGCAACCAGGAAGGCAGTCTTCCAAGAACACTCTCGGAGTTGCCTCGAGCAGAGGGAAGTCAAAGGAGATCGAGAAAAGGCTTCCAACACTACATTCAAGTCCCAAGGAGGTACGATAGAACGTACGGGAGGACGTATAATCTTTGCTGCCCGCAAAAAACGATGTACATCCGGATGCGCGGAAAGACGGCGCCGTTGCACCGTGCCTCGAAAACAGGCTAGCGCCGCTATTTGAACCTTAAGGGTACTAAGCGCCAACCCTTTGTCTAAGCCATGCTGTAGAAATAGCAGTAGCTGAGGCAAGGAAGAGGACATAGGAACAACATGGTGTTGACTACACCAAGTTTCAAAAAGGCGCCAAATCCGCACATATGCCAGAGAGGTCAGCGGTCTCTTAGACCGAAGCAAGGTAGACACAACAGAGCTCGCCTATCCTTTGCGTTTTAAGCGAGCCCTTTCAAGAGCCAAGCCGTAAGTAAAAAGCGATCCACTCGGGGCATGAGTATCGGACCCTGATGTAAGAGATTGCTGCGGACTGGAAGAGGCCACGGTTGACCCACTAAGAGTCGAACGAAATCTGCATACCAAGGTCGACGCGGCCAATCCGGGGCTATGAGAATCACCAATCCCCGGTGATGCGTTATGCGCTGGAGAATCCGACTCAGCATCGGCCAAGGAGGAAAAACGTACAATAGAGAGTCCTGAGGCCAGGGCTGAACGAGAGCATCGAGCCCTTTGGGCATGTGCTCCCTGCGCCTGCTGAAGAAACGATTGGCTTTGGCATTGCTGCATGTCGCCATCAGATCCATGATTGGCTGTCCCCAACACAAGGTCAGATCGTGAAATACCGCCGCGTTCAACTCCCATTCTCCTGGATCGAGAAGATGCCGGCTGAGATAATCCGCCTGCACATTTTCTGTGCCCGCAACATGTGCCGCTGAGAGCGCCAGAAGATTGGCCTCCGCCCAAGTCATCATATCTTGACATTCTGAGAGAAGAGAAGGAATCTTGGTTCCCCCTTGACGATTTATATATGCGACTGTCACAGCATTGTCGGAAAAAATCTTGACCGCCGTCCCTTTGAGAAAAGACGCAAAGTGCAGGAGGGCGAGAAGAGCTGCGCGGAGTTCCAAGAGGTTGATCGACCAGGAGCTCTCTTCTGGGGACCAAGAACCCTGAGCAATGTGTGTCTGACAATGAGCTCCCCAGCCTACGAGACTGGCATCCGTGGTGACTAACACCCAGGAGGGCTCCTGTAAAGGAACGCCCACGGACAGATGATCTCGAACTAACCACCACTCGAGACTGCGTCGCACGAGAACTGGATAGGGCAGACGCTGCGAGAGAGGGTGAAGCTGTGGAGACCAGCGGGAAAGCAGAGCCTGTTGTAAAGGCCGCATGTGAGCTTTGGACCACGGAACCAGATCCAGCGCCGCCGCCATGGACCCCAAGAGTTGTAAATATGTCCATGCCGACGGAGTTGTTAGCTGCAGAAACGCCTGAACCTGCCGCACAAGTTTGTCTATTCGCCCCTTGGGCAAAGAAACTATCCCTCGCTCGGTGTCGAAAAGGACTCCCAGATAAATCATCTGTTGCGACGGTTCTAAGTGACTCTTGGTCTGATTGATCACCCAACCAAGCTGCTCGAGAAGCTGAACCACTCGAGCAGTCGCTGCGATGGAATCCACATGCGAATCGGCTCTGATCAACCAATCGTCGAGATAAGGATGCACGCGGATACCCTCTTTTCGTAGCGCTGCTGCAACTACCACCATCAGCTTCGTGAAGGTCCTCGGAGCCGTAGCTAGACCGAACGGTAATGCTCGAAACTGGAAATGACCCATTGGAAGGGCAAAGCGTAAAAAGCGTTGATGCGAGGGTCTGATGGGAATATGAAGATAGGCCTCCGTGAGATCTATTGAGGAGAGATATTCTCCCGGCTGAACCGCCCGAATCACGGTACGAAGCGTTTCCATGCGAAAGTGCGGCACCCGCAAAGTACGGTTTACGCCTTTGAGATCTAGCACGGGACGAAAAGAATCCTCCTTTTTGGGAACCACAAAATAAATCGAGTATCGACCGCAACCGTATTGGTCTAAAGGCACGGGAACTATTGCCTGCAGCTGCAAGAGACGCGAGAGCGTGTGCGCAATCGCCTCTGTCTTCCGACCGGTACCACAGGGAGACATTACAAAGGCGGGGGCTAAAGGGCATGCGAAATCTAGAGCATAGCCCCTCTGAATGATCTCCAACACCCATTTGTCGGAGGTGATGTTGGTCCAGGCCGTCAGAAATTTCTGGAGTCGCCCGCATACCGGAACTAACGGCTGGACCAGCAGACCTTCATTGGGACTTCTTAACGGAGGGCTGGGGTGCATTAAAGTAGGATCTGCCAAATCCCCTAGCTCCACGAAAGGACTGGCCACGAAAGCTGGCACGGCCCCTGGAATAGGGAGCAAAACGTGCTCCACGAAACCGACGGGATTCCCGACCTGAGCCACGGAAGGCAGCCACCGTGCGCCCCGGCTTAGGTCTATCTTCAGGCAAACGGCCTCCTTTGGAGTCGCCCAAGTCTTTCACAATCTTTTCTAAGGCTTGGGCAATTTACTGAGTCGAAATTTCGAAGAAACATCTGCAGACCAGTTGCGCAACCAGAGAAAACGCCTGGCCGCTACGAGAGAGGCCATAGATTTAGCCGCAATCCGTAGTAAATCATAGAAGGCATCCGCCATATAAGCAGCGGCCGATTCCAACTTCGCCGTGTCGGGAACTTCAGAAGATTGCTCCCCTGACACGTCCCCCTGTAGCCACCGAATGGACGCCCGGGAAACGTACGCCCCACAAATAGCAGACTGTAGCGCCAGCGCACTGGAATCAAAGGCCTGCTTGAGAAGAATTTCCAATTTCCTATCCTGCAGGTCCTTAAGAGCTGCCGCCCCCTCTACGGGGATGGTAGTCTTTTTTGTCACTGCGGAAATAATTGCATCCACCTTAGGCATGTGTAATAAATCCTTCACCTCCTGGGGAAGAGGGTATAAACGCGCTAAGGCGCGGCTACCACGCAGAGAAGCCTCGGGACATTCCCATTCCGAGTCAATCATCTGCCGGATAACTCGGTGCAGCGGGAAACAGCGTTGTTCCGCCTTAAACCCTTGCAATAAGGGATCTTCCAAGGGCTCCTGAGAAGAGGAGGGGAGCAATAGGTGCAGCGCTGTCAAAGATTGAGAAATAAGCGCCGAAAGCTCCTCCTTACGGAATACCCGGAAAATATTGGGATCCTCGCCGGGAGCAATCTCCCCTTCCTCCAAATCCTCTGCCTCAATATCTAAAACTGGCTCTGCCAGCAGCTCTGTATCCCCTTGACCCAGGGGGATGGTAGGCTGAGAAGAAAAAAGATCAAGAGGCTCTTGAACATAGTCTTTAGCCCGAGAAGATCCTTCTCCAGGATCCTCAGACACATGAATCTGCAAAGGCAGAGGCTCAGGACAGGAACTGGCCGTGAACGAATCAGGCTGAGAAGCTTTCAATAAAAAGGCTTTGTGCATCGCGAGAATAAAGTCCGGCGAAAAAAATGAAGTAACGCTGTCTAGAGGGGTAGAAGAGGAATCTGAAGGCTTTGCCTGTGACCCGTCATCTTTAGCTGATTTTGCCTTCCTCTTATGCGGCCGCGACTGCTCCGACAGAGAACTCATCGGCGCCGCCAAAATGGCCGCCTTTCCCGCCGGCATAGATGGCTCATCTAACTTCGGCAGAGACTTATCCGCCATGGAAATCAAACTCACGCAAAACTAAAGACCACGCGACAAACAAGAACGCCGATAAGCAATACGGTAGAGAAAGAAATAAAAACCCGAAAGTGGAGCCGACCCGACGCTACTGACCGGAAAGGGGAAAAGCCTCAAAAACTCACCAGAGAAACTGAGCCGGTACCGTAGTGCCGCTGCTAGCGGGAAGTACAGGAAGAGTGGCAGCGCTTTGACAGAGGAACAACTGGGGCCCCCAAGATCACTCTGTTGCCGGAGACGGAGGCAGGCAATGAGGCAGGCTCTACCTCGCACTGCAAGTAATCAGCACTCAACGTCTCTATGGCTCTTAAAGCAATAGCGCACTTAATTTCAAAGTTCACAATTTAACACAAGAACTATAGAAAATCAACTCTGCTAGAGCCAATACCACTGAGTGAAAATAAAAGCTAATCTATGAGGGAGAAAAAAAGATTTGATCCTCTTTAGCTGCTGAGGACTGAAAGACTGCTGGTTAACCCTAAGGGGAAGTGGCTTCACCTCTCAAGAAACCTTGAAGTCTTCAGTCCTCAGTTGCTATAGGGGATTGACAACCCTACCTTTCCCTGGACTGGCCCGGAGAAGTGATAAGGAAAGGAAGAATTTTATGCGGTGACAGGAGTACGTCTTGCCGGCTCCGCGGAAAAACAAAAACTGAGGAGAGGCATTTGGGAAAGGCGGGAAGGCAGCACGCAGGTGTGGTGGGATGCTCCCAAAAGCGTTCTAATTGGACGCTGGGGAGCGTTCCCGCGCAGACTCCATCGGTATCGACGTACCCATATGTGAAGACTCATTCCTGCTTGTTCCTGGAGATAGACAAAGATCCCTTGCTTCTGAGGAAGGCCGCCACTACAGCCAGGCATTTGGTGAACAATCTGGGAGCAGAGGCTAGGCCAAAGGGTAGTACTCTGTATTGGAAATGTTTTCCTCTCACTACAAATCTGAGATATTGTCTGTGGTCTGGATGTATGAGGATATTTATTTATTTAATTTATTTAACATTTGCTTCTATACCGCGCTATTAAAATCAGCGCGGTGTACATCAAACAAGCATACTACAATGTATACAAACAACATTGAGTTTTACAGAGAACAGGAAATTGAACATGGGAAGGAAACCAGGGGAACTAAATACATATTAACTCAAACTATGTACAATACTTTAATGTAAATGGGTGTTGCATTAGTTTTGTGAAGCTAACCATTATCTGAGGAGATGATGTGCAGGGGCGGCAGGTATATGGGGGAAGTTTGCAGGTTGTTGGATGTGCTTCTATCACTGGAGGTTTCTGAGTAATATTTTGTGAATAGGTGGAGTTTTAAAGCTTTTCTGAATAGTATGATGCTTTTTATTCCACGGATTTCATGGGGGAGTGCATTCCAGTTTAAAGGGGCAAATAAGGAGAAGGCTCTGTTGGAGGTAGCTTTTGTGCATTTAGTCATTAGGTTGGGGACTGCTAACGTGTTCCGTGCAGTAGATCTTCTGCTTCTATTTTCTAGGGTGCCATGGATTAGCGTGCTGATTGGCGTAGGGGGGTAGTTATTTAGGGCTTTGAAGGTAAGAACCAGTGATTTGTATTGGATCCTGGCGTGAAGAGGTAGCCAATGTAAATCCTTCATGATGGGTATTATGTGGTCGGATCTTGATGATCCGGAGAGGACTCTTGCGGCTGCATTCAAGGCTAAGCGGAGCGGGTTTAAGGTCGACTGTGGAAGGCCATGAAGAATAATATTCGCGAAATCAACATGTGGAAGGACTAGAGCCTGAAAGGTTGTTCGGTAGTCTGTGAAGTCCAGTAAGTGTCGGAGGTGACGTAGAGTTCTGATCTTATGGTATATTGCCTTTGTGATGTTTTTTATATGCGTTGTCATGTTCAGGTGCTGGTCCAGGGTGATGCCGAGGTAACGAATTGTGGATTTGGATTTCAACTCTACATTGTTGACTCGTAGAGATGAAGGGGTGTGAATTTGAGGTTCCTCGTGACAAATAGGACATCCGTTTTGCTGTGATTGATCCATAAATTCTGGGATAAAAGCCAATCTGTTACTGCTTCGAAGCAATTAATTATTGGGGAGAGCACTGGTTGGTCTATCAAGAATGGCATGTAAAGGAGGATGTCATCAGCGTATGCAAGGCATTTTACGTTGAAGGATCGAATTAAGTCGCATATCGGCTGCATATAAATGTTAAACATCAATGAAGATAAGGACGATCCTTGGGGAACTCCCTGTGTTTGTAGAAATGGTTCGGAGGATGAGTGGCCAGCCTTGACTTGCTGCCATCTATTGGATAGGTAGGATTCACACCATTTTAGAGCTGTATTTTGGATCCCCTTTTCTTTCAGGCGTTGTAGAAGAATGTCATGACTCACTGAGTCGAAGGCGGCAGATATGTCCAGGAAAATAAGGACAAAGCCTTGTTGTATGTTGTTGATTCCTGTGATCAGATCGTTAAACAGGGTTGTGAGGACAGTGTCTATTCCGTGTGCTACTCTGAATCCGTGTTGGGCTGGATCCAATGGTGCTTCGGTGTCGATATGTTGCTGGATTTGTTGTTGGGCAGCTTTCTCAATGATCTTGGCAAGGTGGGGGATGCTCGATATTGGTCTGAAGGATTCTACTTTGGCTGGATCTAGTTTGCTATTTTTTAGTAATGGTTTGATAGAGGTGTTTTTGAGGCTCTGCGGGAATGATCCTGTGGTGAAGGACTGGTTCAGAATTTTGGCCAGGATGTTGCTTATGTCATGACGAAGCTCTTTGATCCAGCTGGCTGGGCAGGGGTCATTAGGTGCTGTGCTGGGATTAACAGAAGCAACGATGTCGGCGACCTCTTTAGTGGATACTGTGGTGAAGTTGCATAGTGGCGTTGCTTGAAAAGTTTCAGATGGTGTGGAGGGATTATTAGTGCCTATGTTTGCGTTTGTCTTAACCATCTTCGATTGTAAATAGTCTGCATAGTCCTGTGGTTGAGGCATTGGGGGGTGGACTGAGATTGGTTCTCCTGTTATGGACTTTACTATATTGAATAAAGCATGTGGTTTGTTGATGGAGCGTTTTAAAATATCAGTGTGATAGAGTTTCCTTTTTTGTGTTATCTTCTCACGGTGGGTCAGCAAGTATGAGTTGTATGCAGTGTGTGCTTCAGAGGTGTGGGTTCGACGCCATTGTCTTTCGAGTTTGCGTAGATGGTGAAGCGATGTTCGTAGGTCCGTGGAGAACCAGGGTGCATGTTCTCGTCGTTTTGTAGTTTTTTCGGCGAAAGATGGACAGGATGCAGCTCTGAGGTTATCACCCCATTTAGATATGAGGTCATCAAGGCTGAGGGATGCGTTGGTCATAAGAGGTTGGAGGTTCTCTAGGACTTCGCTCTTGTTGAGTGGGGGGAAGCGGGCTGCAGTAGTTCTGGAATTATTTGTATTTGTTGTTGTCTGGTTGTCACTGGGAGTGCTTATGGGTATGTGGAAGCTAAGGAGGTGGTGGTCGGACCATGGCACTGGTGTCACGGATAGTGCGATGTCTTGGGATGATGAGGCATTAGAAAGAGGTGCGAATATTAGGTCGAGCTTGCCCCCCTTAGTGTGGTGGCAGAGTTGACACATTGTATGTATCCTAGATCCTCTAGGGCTTCAAGGAATGTTGTTGAGTGGCTGTTTTGAAGAGATGGGAGGTTAAAGTCGCCAATTAACCAGTTTGGAGAGTTCGGGGTGGAATTCTGACATGTTAACTCAATTATTGTTGATAGGTCATCTTGTGATGGAGTGGGCGCCCGGTATATGAGGTTGATGGTGCAGAGTTCACTTGATATGGTGAGGGTGTCAAGGTGAGTAGAGCTGGAGGTGTTACGCAACTTAAATTGGAGGTCAGCTTTGGCCAGGATGAGTGTCCCGCCTCCTTTCTGAGTGGACCTGTGGCAAGTATATAGGGAAAATCCTGGGGGTAGCATCTGGTTTAAGAGAACATTGTCGCATGCTGACAACCAAGTCTCGGTGATCATCAGGATGTCGAGATTGTGTAGTGATATCAGATCAATGGCTGCAGGCCATTTTGAGCGCACTGATCTGGCGTTTATCAGAGCACATTTCAGTAGGCGTTGCTGACGTTGTTTCTTGGCTTGTGTCTTTTTGAATAGTTGGAGGGGGATGTTAAGTAGGTGGGAGTGGGGTGTGTGGTTGGTTTTTGTTGTGGTATGGTATGGGAGCTCGGGCCGTCTCCTTCCATGGTGTAGGATTGGAATGGGGTTAGAGTCCTGGTGGAATGCAATTGAGAGGTTGGGGAGTCCAAGGGTAAGGAGAGAGATGAGTACTATCAGGAGTTTGTACATTCTGGCCTGACAACAGGGCAGTAGTTATGATGGTAACACAGTTGAATGGGGGTTGAATTACTGGCAACAGTAGAGGTAAACACAGTGAATGGTGGTAATTACTGGCAACAGTAGATGGAAAGCAATTGTAAACAATGATTACTGACTACAGTACATTTAGCTGTTAGACTGCAGTTGTATGCAATGATTACTGACAATAGTATCTTTTCAATATTAGACAACAACTGTATATAATATTTACTAACAATAGTAAAATCTAGCATGGGAGGTGACATTTGCTTTTTTTACAATTACTGATTAGTGACAACAGTATGTATTTTGTTATATACTAATGTGCATGAATGCTAGGTATATATAGTTCATTTTTGGTGTGGAATACTTGCTGTGATCTGGGAGTCCTTCGTTGAGGGTATGAGCGAGCTCAACTTTAAAGGAACTCAAGCTGCTTGTCGTTATGTGAGCTTTTGAAACCAGCGAGGATCCAGCGTTGTTGTTTGTGGCTGCAATGTTGCTGTTTGGAGCTGTTTGCTTGTGGCGCTGGTTTCTGATGCCCCTTCTTTTGGTCCCCGCCTAAGGGCCACGCCAAAGGACCCTCTGGCGAGGCCCTCAGGCGCGGGCCCGCCAGGCGCGGGCGCGCCCGATGGCGCGAAGCTTTTCAGAGCCCTGCAGTGCCCCGATTGGGCCTTCCCACGCTGCAGGCTCCTCCCGGATGTCGTCGGCTCGATCCCCAGGGAAGGGGAGAGCTGTAGCTGATAGTCGGGGGTTTAGTGACTCTGCGCCCGATGGCGCGAAGCTTTTCAGAGCCCTGCAGTGCCCCGATTGGGCCTTCCCACGCTGCAGGCTCCTCCCGGATGTCGTCGGCTCGATCCCCAGGGAAGGGGAGAGCTGTAGCTGATAGTCGGGGGTTTAGTGACTCTGCGCCCGATGGCGCGAAGCTTTTCAGAGCCCTGCAGTGCCCCGATTGGGCCTTCCCACGCTGCAGGCTCCTCCCGGATGTCGTCGGCTCGATCCCCAGGGAAGGGGAGAGCTGTAGCTGATAGTCGGGGGTTTAGTGACTCTGCGCCCGATGGCGCGAAGCTTTTCAGAGCCCTGCAGTGCCCCGATTGGGCCTTCCCACGCTGCAGGCTCCTCCCGGATGTCGTCGGCTCGATCCCCAGGGAAGGGGAGAGCTGTAGCTGATAGTCGGGGGTTTAGTGACTCTGCGCCCGATGGCGCGAAGCTTTTCAGAGCCCTGCAGTGCCCCGATTGGGCCTTCCCACGCTGCAGGCTCCTCCCGGATGTCGTCGGCTCGATCCCCAGGGAAGGGGAGAGCTGTAGCTGATAGTCGGGGGTTTATGTGTATAGGCATCCTTCAGGTCTAAGGAGCATAGCCAATCTTCCTGATGGAGGTAAGGCAGCAATATTCCAAGGGAAAGCATCTTGAACTTTTCCCTCAGCAGGAACTTGTTTAAGTTTCTCAGGTCGAGGATGGGTCTGAGGCCTCCTGTTCTCTTTGGTATGAGAAAATACCTTGAGTAGAAGCCCTTGCCTTGCAGGTGGTGGGGCAACGGTTCCACCACCCGATCCTCTAGAAGACCTGCTAACTCCTGCAAGAGGAGGTCCCTGTGAAGAGGGGGTCTGAGAGGCTCTCCTGGAAAGAAGGAGGGTGGTAACTGGCTGAAGTGAAGCAAATAGCCCCTCTGGACTATTTTCAGGACCCAGATATCCGAGGTGATGGCTGGCCACCTGTGGGCATACAGGGTCAGCCTGCCTCCTGTGCAAGGCCTTACCACTGGCGGAAGAGAGACTATGCCTTGGGAGTCAAAAACCTCCTCCCGGCTGGGTAGGAGCCGGAGCTTGCGGCTTGGGGACCTTCTGTTTACGTGGGCCATGCCCCTGTCCCCTGGCCTGCTGCCCCTGTTGGCGAGATGGGGTGGCCTGGTAAGTGGGTTAGCTGCGGTAAGCAGTACCCTTCCTCAGGAAAAAGGGCTTTTTACCAGAGCCCTTCTTCTTAGAAGGGGCAGAAGTCTTCTTTGAGAGTCTTGTCCGGGTCAAGTACTCGGACTCGAGATCAGCAGCCTTCTCAGTCATGGGTTTGCCAAAGAGGTTGTCACCTCGGCAAGGGACATCGACCAACTTTTCCTGAACCCATAACGCCAAATCTGACGACATTAGCCAGGCCTGGCGGCATGCACTGATGCCAGCCGTGGCTACTCGGACTGAAGCCTCAAAGCCGTCATAGGCCGCTAGAGATATGAACTGCGAGAACTCCCGAATCCCGGTGGACAAGGCATTGAAGCGCTGCAAGGGTGCCTCGGAGAGGCCAGCTGAGAACCCAGCAAACTCCTTTACCAGGTCCCTCAAGTACATGCCCATGTACAGCTGGTAGGTTTGGACACGGCATGACAGCATCGAGCCCTGGAAGCATTTTCTGCTGAGGGCGTCCAGGTTCCGGGCCTCCCGGCCAGGAGGCACCGAGGAGTGCGATTTTTGGCTCTTGAGCCTATGCATGGCCGATTCCACAACCATGGAGTTGTGCGGCAGCTGTGCCTTTTGGAACCCAGAGCTCTTGCAGACTCGATAGATAGAATTGACCCGCTTGCTGAGCACCAACATTGAGGCCGGCGACTCCCACATGCAGAGCATCAGCCATTCCAGCATCAGAGGAACCAGCACAGTAAAAGCTTCCCTCGGGGGAAAGTCATACTGGAGGGCTTTGAGCTCTTCAGCTCGAGGCTCCTCCTCAGTGTCCGCCGGGAATACCAAAGCCTTGGCCATGTCACTGATGAAGTCCCAGAAACGGGTATCCTCCGGAGGGGACCTTCTCCGAGGTTCCAAACCCGGTGAGTCCGATGGGACATATCAGGTCCAATGGATGTCTGGGGACTCCTCATCTTCCATCTTCCAGGCCGATCCCTCCGAGGAGGAATTGAGTGGCTCCGGCTGCGAGGGCTTTGGACCCGACCGCCCCCGACGACCTCGGTCCCGAACAGGAGGTCGAGGGAGACCTCGGCTGAGGATCAACTCGAGACCAAAGAGTCTCGAGGATCAGCTCGGCCTCCAGGGTCGACTTGGACGTTGAGGACCCGGTGGTCGGGGCGGATGGACCGGTAAGACGCTATCAGCGCCCACTGCTGCTCCATGAAAGCAGACATGCTGCGCTCCAGTGCCATCATCCTGAGACCGAGCTCAATTGACTCTGCAGCCTCCAGCTTGGGTCCCGATGCCGTCGGGCCTGAGGCTGGCTCCCCCAGAGGAGAATCCACGAGGACAACAGCAGCTACCTTCCTCGGCGTCTCCGGCTCCGTGCAAAGTATCTTTGCAGGCCGCTCCAACTCCGAGGACCCGGGGTGGCGGTCAGGACTCCGCGACCTGGCCTTCGAGGGCCCAGGGCGATTGGAGGCATCCAACAAAGCCGCCCTCACGGGTTTCTTCTTCCTCCGGTGTTCCCGGGAGGGAGACCCCCGCTCAGAAGACCCCCGACGGTGCTTGGGTTCAGACCGCTCCCAAGACGTCGAGGCTTCTGATGAGGTCCAGACCCGGAGGGATGCAGACTCAGAGAAAATCCTTTCACGCTGCTGCTACCTACTCCTATGTGCTTTAGAGGACATCTTCCCACACAGGGCAAGACCTGCGGGTCATGGTCGGGCCCGAGGCATCGGAGACAGCAGTCATGTGTGTCGGTGAGGGACTTCAATTTCTTGCACCAATCACACTTCTTAAACTCGCTGGCAGCCATCGAGGGAAAAAGGGCTCCTGGAAGGTCGAAGGACCATGCTGCCAGTTTAAAAAAAAAAAAAAAAAGAGCGCAAACACTAGTCACTAAGGACAAAAACGCAAAAAATTGACCAGGTGTACCGAGCTGAGGCGGGAAGGGGAACCGGTGTCGAACCGGGTCGAAGAGAAAAATTCTTCTGGAGTTTTGACGCACTTTTTCCGCGAGGGATTTGGGACAACGTCCATTGTGCTCCGCGGAAAAAGGGAGACTGAGCAAGATGGCACCCTTGGGCGGGAAGGGGACTGCGCATTCGCGATGCAATCCCAAAGGCTTTCTTTGAAAGCTGGGGATTTGCTCCACACGAGGGCTCCGTCGGCGCCGACGTCACCCGTATGTGAGGACTGACTTCCTGCTTGTTCCTTGAGAATTGGTGAAATACAGATGATCCCTGAGTCAACCTGTGGCTTGCATCCATTGAGTCCTCAGAATCCACTGAGACTGCTTCATATGGAGGTGTGCCAAGGGTGTGACATGCACTGTAGAGGCCATGTGCCTAGTACAGTCAACATCCTACAAGCTGATACCTGTTGACTCGATAAAGTCTCCTGAGTCCCACACTAGTGCTGTCAGTCTGTGAAGTTGCTCGTGTGGGAAGAAGGCTCTCGCTGGAGTCATGTCGAGCAGGGCTCCTATGAATTTCAACTGCTGAATGGGTTGAAGATGGGGCTTGGGGTAATTTATAACAAACCCTAGTAGTTCCAACATCCAAATGGTCAATCATGTTATTTCGTCAACCCTTTCTGGAGTGGTATTCATAATCAGCCAATCATCCTTAGGGGAAGACAAAAACTCCAGTAGTATGCAGCTACTATGGCAAGGCATTTTTGTGAAATTGCGAGACACTGAGGCTAGGCAACACTCAGTACTGGAAGTGTTGTCTCCCTAGAATGAATCTGAGATACATCTTGCTCACAGGAAGTATCTGTAAGTGTGTATACGCATCTTCAGGTGCAGGGAGCATAGCCAATCTCCTTTTTGAAGGTAAGGAAGCAGGGTGCCTAGAGAAATCATTCTGAATTTTTTTCATAGCAAGTATGTGTTCAGATTTCTTAGATCTATGATGGAACAGTATCCCCTTGTTTTCTTGGTGATCAGGAAGTACCTGGAATAAAACCCCAAATCCTCTTTGCTCTGATAGCATGAACTCAATCACAAGATCTGACAAGAGGACGATGATTTCTCTCTGAAGTAGTTCCTAATGCAGAGGGTCGAGGTGATGCACCCTTGGGTGGGGGAGGGTCAATTTGGTGGCAGATCCAACCGCTTTGGACTATCTGTAGAACCCATGAGTCTGAGATTATGAGGGACCACCTTTGGGGAAAAAGAGTGAGCATTCCCCTGACCGGAGGGTTTCCCACTGTGGTTACTGGTAGAATAGCTATGCTCTGAAGGAACCAGTCAAAACCCCACCCCTTGCTTTGGCTGAGGAGCCAGCTGGCCTAACGCTTCTCTCTATGCTGTTGTGATCAAGAGGCCTATTTGGACTGGGAGATTTGGTGGCCAGGAAAGTACTTACACCTACGAGAGTAATAGGTCTTTTTCTGATCCCCTCCTAGGTACCTCCTGCAATAGGAGACTAGCTCGGATGTGTTCCTTGAGAGATTACAAAGGGTGACATGCTGCTTTTTAATGAAGCCAGCCTTCTCTTTGACCTGTCCTCAGAACAGATTTTCTCCATGGCACAGCATGTCAGCAAGCTTGTTTTGCACCAATTGTTCCAGGTCTGAAGACAGGAGCCAGGTGAGTCTCCAGGAACCAATACCCTAGGCAGAAGCTCTCAATGCTGTTTCCAAGATGTCATAGGTCACTTGACCATGAAATTCAAGAACTCCTTTCCATGAACCATGAAACTGAAACAGCTCAATGAGATCGCACATGAAGATCTTCAAGAACATGCCCATATAGAGCTGGTAAGAAGCCATGTGATCTATGAGCATGGAATTCTATACCTTCATCCAAAAGAGTCCCTCCTCAGGAACATCTAGGAATGAGTCTTGGAACTCCTGGAGCTCTTAAGAGTGGATTTGACCACCAAGGAATGGTGAGAAAGCTGAAGGGTAAGGTTTGCCTCTTTGCGGATGATACCAAAATCTGCAATAGAGTAGACACCCAGGAAGGTGTAGATAACATGAAGAGGGATCTAGCTAAGAATGGTCTAGAATTTGGCAGCTGAGCTTTAATGTTAAAAAATGCAAGGTCATGCATTTGGGCTGCAGCAATCCAAGGGATCAATATAGTATAGGGGGTGAAGAAGAGCGGAACCTAGTTGTGATTGTGTCTGATCTTAAAGCAGCTCAACAGGTAGAAAAGGTGACAGCAAAAGCTAGAAGGATGCTTGGGTCCATAGGGAGAGGAATGGCCAGCAGAAGAAAGGAGGTGATAGTGCCTCTGTATAAGTCTTTGCTGCGACCTCATTAAGAGTATTGTGTGCAATTCTGGAGACCACACCTTCAAAAGGATATAAACAAGCTGGAGTTAGTACAGAGGGTGGTTACTAAAATGGTTAGTGGTCTTCATTATAAAGCATATGAGGACAGACTTAAGGATCTTAATACGTACACATTAGAGGAAAGGCGGGATAGAGGTGATATGACTGAGACGTTTAAATACCTCCATGGTATAAATGCACAGGAGGAGAGCCTCTTTTGATTGAAAGCAAACTCTGCTATGAGGGGACATAGGATGAGGGTGAAAGGGAATAGATTCAGGAGTGATATGCGAAAATATTTCTTTACAGAAAGAGTGGTGGATCCGTGGAATAGTCTCCCAATGGAGGTGGTAGCAATGAGGACAGTATCAGAATTCAAAGAAGCATGGAACAAACACAGAGGATCTCTAAAGGAAAAAAGGGGACTGTGATAGTGGTTGATTAGAAGGACAGACTAGACAGGCCATGTAGTCTTTTTCTGTTGTCATGTTTCTATGTGACAATTGCATTGAGTTCCAAGAGATTGATGTGGTAAGTAGCTTCCCTGGGGGACCATAAGCCTTGTGTGGATGAGTCCCCCAGCCCTGTTTAGAAGTATCTGTTGTCAGGGTACACTGTGGTGCAGACATTCAAAAAGGTAACCTAACAAGTTGATTTTGAGCAGTGCACCACCAATTTAGGGAATCTACCGACTGATCTTGTCCGTGAGATGGCCAATTTATTGCTTCCACTGATCTGCAAGAGTCCATTGTGCTACCCACATGTGAAGTTGAGCATATGGCACTACATGGACTGTGGAGGCCATGAGTCCTAAGAGACGAAGCATGTTTCTTGCACTGAGACTGGCCTGGCCTTAGCAATGAGTAGCCAAATTGATGAGACAGAAGCATAAAGGCTCATGACTACGTAGTGTCCAGTAGAGCCCTAGTGAGATCCAGTGTTTGTGTTGGATGGGACTTTGGACAGTTGACCACAAAGCCTAGATGTTGAAATACTGTGATGGTGCATTACAGCGAGACATTCACTACGTTAGGGGTATCGCCCTTCATCAGCCAATCATCTTAAGTAAGGAAAGACAAAGATGCCCTGGAGTGTGGAGGTAAGCCTCTATGACTGCCAGGCACTTTGTGAAAACTCTGGGTGCTGATGCAAGAACAAAGGGTAGAACTCTGTATTGGTAATTGTGTCCCTGGAAGAAAAAACAGGTATTTTCTGTGGGAGGAATGAATGAGGATGTGAGTATAGGCATCCTTGAGATTGAGAGAGCAGAGCCAGTCTTTTTCCTGAAGGTAAGGAAGTAAGGATCCTAGCGAGACCATCTTGAACTTCTCCCTTACAAGGAACTTGCTGAGACTCCGCCCTCTGCTAGATTTCTCTGACTACCGAACGATATTTCAGGCCCTAGTAATCCCACATCTTGATTTCGCAAACATCATCCTTCATGGTCTCCCACAGGCAACCCTCAACCCGCTTCGGCTGGCCATGAACTCAGCTGCTAGGGTCTTAACAGGTGTATCAAAAATGGAACATATAACACCAGTGATGAAAGAGTTACACTGGCTACCACTACAAGCCCGAATCCAATACAAGGTACTAGTCATGACTTTCAAGGCACTGAACAACCAGTCTCCTACACCTATCAGCAACATGATTAACAATATTCCTGAAAATAGAATAAGACGGCCTGCACTACTCAACATGTTAATAGTACCCAAATTTACCACAAGGTGCACAAAGACAACTACTAATAGAGCTTTCTCGATTTATGCTCCGACAACCTGGAATGAACTTCCCACCTGGATTCGATCCATACCAAGCCTCACCACATTCAGAAAAGAAATAAAACACCATCTATTTCAAATCTACTATCCCGAAACCAGTCCTGAAAAACATAAGTCACAGGCATCCACCCCCTGCTCTAATTATCCCAACGCACTAACCCAACACGAAAACGGTTAGCCGCCCTCTCCCTATGGCTGTATCCTGTCCCCCATCCGATCTAGCTATAACCAAATATCAGCTGTATTTAACTCTATGTAAATTTTATGTGTATATATCTTGTAAATAGTTTCCCCCGTTATTCTCCCGTTATGACTGTACCCTTGTTCTATGTAAGCACATTGTGTTATGTAAAAAACATTGTTGCATTGTTCAGTTGTAATGTAAACCGCACTGATCTTAATAGCGCGGTATATAAGAAAAGCAAATAAATAAATAAATAAATAAATAGGCCTGAATCCCCCTGTTTTTCTTGGTGATGAGGAAATAACGGAAGTAGAACCCTAGGCCTTTAAGGTCCAGGGTTCTGACATGATGAGGGGCCATCTGTGAGCAAAGTGGATTAATCTGTCTGCTATGTGGGTGGGAAGAGGATCCTTTAAGGGGAGACTGGATATACCCTCGTGGAAGAAGTCAAAAACCAGTTGTGGGCTGTGGCTGCAGAGTTAGTTGAGGTTTAGGAGCTTTAGACTTCCTGGGCTGATGTAGGCCCTGCTGTTTTTGATGTGGCTGCTGAGGTTGATAGGAGGAATAAGCTGAGTAGGAAGGATAATACTTTTTCTTCCTGGGATAGAAAGGCTTCTTGGCAGGAGCTTTCTTTTTAGCTGGATCACTGTTTTTCAGGAAAGGCGTTTCATAGTAAGATCATCTGTCTCTATCTCACCTGCCTTCTCAACCCACGCCTTTCCAAAAAGGTTTTCACCTGTGCAAGGAATATTAGCATGCTCATCCTGAACCCATTGTTCAAGGTTGGAGGCTTGCAGCCAGACCATTCTTCTGGCTCCTATGCAGACTGCTGCTGCCCTACTGGTGGATTCCAAAGCAACAAAGACAGCAGCCTGGTCAGGAATTTTGATGTTTTCTGACCATGAGTGAACAAGGCCTGATGTGGGCCTTGTTTGTCTGGTGGTAAACTCAGACAGGTCCTTTGTGATATCTCGCAGGAACATCCCCATGTAAAGCATATGGGAGTTTATCCTAGGGGATGCTAACATTACTGCCTGGAAGCACCGACGTCCAAATGCATCGCAAGTCCTGGACTCTCTGCCCAAGGGAATCGAGGAGTGATACTTAGCACTCTTAACTTCACGCATTGCCAATTCCACAACCATAGAATGATGTGGCAACTGAGGCTTTTGAAAACCCAGGCATTGAGGGACTCTATATACAGTGTCAAGTCTCTTGCTGACTGATTAAACTATCAAAGGAACTTCCCACATGCAAATCTTGAGATTCAGGAGGATATAGTAGTTACTCACCTGTAACAGGTGTTCTCCAGGAGCAGCAGGAATCAGTCCTCACATATGGGTGACATCGATGCTGATGGAGCCCCCGTGCGGAGCATTTCCCCAGCTTTCAAAGAAAGCCTTTGGGAATACCCCCTGTGGTGACGAGGCTGCACTAGAGCCTAGGAAAATACCTGGAAAAAGAACTTTTTCTTCTAGGCAGAGGAATCCCTCAGCTAAGCACATATATCAGAATGCAGGTAGAGAATAAAAAACACACATTCAAAGAACTATTGAGTTCAGGCCACACCCAGGCTCCATGGCAACGCAGGGTGGAGATGGGAGGCACCTAGGGGAGGAGCCAGAAAAAGGAAGACACTCAAACACGTTTAAGCTCTCAGGAAAAGGGAGCAGGAAGGAGAGAAGAAGAAGCAGGCGGAGGAGTTCCAGTTCTTGTTCTAGTTCCAGATACAGAGACAGGCTCACGGAGAGCAGGAGACACAGTCTCAGAGAAAGCCACGGCCAAAGCCAGAGTGGAGGAGAAGGGAACAGAATCAGCCAGAGTCTCGGAGACGGGAACAAAGCCAGCCACCGTAGCAGGCACAGGACTGGAGACAGAGCCAGTCTCGAGCCGTCCAGGAGAGAGGGGCTGAGGAAGCAAATTACAGGCAATGTGAAAAGGGAATATACACAGTAGACTAAGGAGAACTCAAACTTCAGGCGTCAAAGGCAGAGAGTGTCTAGGAACAGACACCGGAGAAGCTCTCAGAGCAGCTTTTGTTCAGAAGACTGCACTCCAGAGAGGAGCCCCTGCCGTGAGAGGTTTACAGCCCAGTTTGAAGTTAGGAGGGATACTCCTGCGGAAACTGAAGGTTATAGCCCTGTTAGAGGAGCAGCACTAGAAGATTCCAAGAGAAAAGTTTTACCCCTTTTAAAGCCTGTAAGGCAGAGTGTTACCACAAGCAAGGTCAGGCAGTCAGAGCCTTTGGATATTTTATTCAGAGACAGGAAACCTTGCAGTCACCCTAGGAACTCAGAGGGGAGACAGAAGTCTCAGTGGAACAAACTGTTTAAGCTTTTAAAAGAAGTCAAGCCTGAGTGCATAGAGCAAGTTCCAAGCCCAGAGGAATGTGACTCTGTTTGTGAAAGTATGGACATGGAGCCCTGTGAGAGGGAACAGGACTCTGGTGATAGTTTAATGGATTGCTCACTTTGTCTAGCATCAGAGTAAAAGAAGGCCAATAGTCTTAAGCTCAGAGAAAACCGGAACCGGTTTAGCCTAGAAAAAACCTTATCGTTCTGAGCGCCGGAAAACCTTGGAAAGAAAAGGGATTGCCATTGTTAGAGCTAAACTGAAGTGCTTAAGTGTAAACTGAATGTCTTAAGAAGCTGTTATTCTGTGGATAATAGAAACAGGAAGAAGGAACCTTGTTTTAAGCTTGCACAATTTAAAAGAAGCTAATATCTTTACTGAAGGCACTAGGAACCAGTGAGCGCTAAGTTTTAACCCTGGCATTTGAAGAAGCAAATACTGTTTGTTATACGTGAAACAAGTTTATTCTTGAGCACTACCAGGACATTGTTTTGTACGATAATTCTAATTGGAGAAAATATCCTCTTTGAGTTGTCCTGTTCAAATGCTATACACGAAAGTTGTTTGCAAAGTCTTGTCAAAAAAAAAAAAAATAGTAAATAAATTTCCTGTGTTTGCCAAAATCCACTCGGACTGTCTTCTTGACCCACAACTACAACATCAGAAGTCCTAGCTCTTAAGATGGAACAAAATAAATGTTATGAAGTGGCACACTGCAGCCTATAGGCGACCGTCTAGTCGGGGCGCAGCGCCACACCCCACGCATGCGCGGTCCCCTTCCCGTCTAAAGGTGCCATCTTGCTCAGTCAAATGACATAGCTAAAAGACAGCACAAAAAAGGTAAAAAGGAACTATGTACAACTGCAACTCCCAGGGGAGGAGGGAGGGTTGTGAGGACTGATTCCTGCTGCTCCTGGAGAACACCTGTTACAGGTGAGTAACTACTCTTTCTCCAGGACCAAGCAGGAAGTCAGTCCTCACATATGGGACTCCCCAGCTTCAGGCTATCGGGGACCCAGAGCTGAAAAATGAGCTCCCTCTAGCTGCAGAATCAGAGAAAGGATGTCACTGAAACATACTCCCACCGGTAGCCCAACCAGAGGGCTGGAGGGTAGGAGTTGCCTAACCCTCAAAGAGATTCTGGAGCACTGCCTGACCAAAAGCACTGTCCCTACGGGACTCCCTCTCCAGGCAGTAATGGGCCGCAAAAGTCTGGTTTGAGGACCAAGTTGCAGCCCTGCAGATGTCTGCCAACGGTACAGAGCAGAGATGAGCTACTGAGGCAGCCATTGCCCTGACACGGTGGGCCGTGACCCGACCCTGCAAGGGAAGGTCAGCTGCCCTGTAAGCCCAGGTGATATGGTCAGCCACCCAGATGGACAAGGTACACTTGGAGACAAGTATCCCCAAGTTATTAGGGTCAAAATAGACAAAGAGCTGAGTAGCCCTCCTATGCCCCTGCGTACGCTCAAGGTAGAAGGATAAGGCCCTCCTACAGTCCAGGGTATGCAGGACTGTCTCAGCCCGGCTGGCATGGGGCATAGGGAAGAACGTTGGAAGAACCACCTCCTGGTTGAGATGGAAAGAGGAGACAACCTTTCGGAGGAACTTAGGATGAGTCCTAAGGACTACCCTGTTCCTATAGAAGCGAGGGTATGGCCTGTCACAGACCAGGGCTTGAAGCTCACTCACTCGCTTGGCCGAGGTCAGGGCCACAAGGAATAGAGTCTTCCAAGAAAGTGAGAGGACATGTAGCCATCGGCTCAAAAGGTGGGCGAGTCAGTTGCTGCAAGACGACATTCAACTCCCACTCAGGGGCCGGTGGACAGAGAGGAGGCTTGAGCAATAGCAAGCCTCTGAGAAATCTGAACACCAAGGGATGAACCGACAAAGAGTGTCCTTCCACCAGAGAGTGGTGAGCTGCCAGAGCAGAGAGGTGGACCCGAACAGAATTGGACTTAAGGCCCTGAGTGGACAAGTGCAGCAGGTATTGAAGCACCACTGGCACAGTGCAGGCGAAAGGATCTTCCTTGCGCTGCTGACACCACAAGGAGAACCTTCTCCACTTCAGTTTTCCTGGTGGATGGCTTTCTAGAGGCCAAGACCACCTCTTCCACTTCCTGAGGCAGGCCCCAGGGAGCCAACACTACCCTTGCAGCCTCCAGGCCATCAAATTGAGAGATTTGAGATTGGGGTGCAGAAGGGAACCCTGATCCTGAGAGAGAAGATCGGGCTGCAACCCCAGAGGTAGTGAGGATTCCACTGACAGTTGGAGCAGAAGTGGGAACCAGGGCTGCCTCGGCCACCTGGGGGCTACCAGAAGTACCGAGGCCTTGTCCCTTAGAATCTTGAACAAGGTTCGGGCCACCAGAGGCGTGGGAGGAAACGCATACAGGAGGCCTTGGGACCAAGAAATCAGGAAGGCATCCGCTGCTAACCTCAGGGGAAGCGGTTGCCTGGAACAGAACTTGGACAGCTGCCGGTTCAGGGGACTGGCAAAAAGGTCTATGGATGGAAGTCCCCATTTCAGGAAAATCTGTTGAACCAGTAAGGGGTGCAGTTGCCACTCGTGGGGCTGCAGAACCCTGCTCAACCTGTCTACCAGGAAGTTCTCCTGGCCAGGGAGATACACAGCCGTGAGAAACATGTTCTGCCTGAGGGCAAAAGAGCAAAGGGCCTGTGCCTCCTGACACAGGAGCCTGGACCCAGTGCCTTCCTGTTTGTTCACATAGAACATGGCCACTTGATTGTCCGTCTGTACCAGGACAGACTGGTGAGCCAAGGTGTGAGAGAAGGTCTTGAGGGCTAAATGAATAGCCCGGAGTTCCAGTAGGTTGATCTGTTGCGTGGCCTCCCATGGAGACCACAGGCCCTGGGTGCACCTGTCCAAACAATGTGCACCCCAGCCCTGCAAAGAGGCATCGGTGGTCAACACCACTGTGGAGACAGGCACCTGAAAAGGCACCCCCTGTAGTAAGTTAGTGGGGTGTAGCCACCACTGTAGGGAGTTCAGGAATGGTTTGGACACCCATACTTTGTCTGTGAGTCTCCCTGTGGCTTGCTTCCACCGAGTTCTGAGGCACCACTGTGCAGGCCTCATGTGAAGGCGGGCATTGGGGGTCACATGCACTGTCGATGCCATGTGGCCTAGGAGCTTTAGAAAGAGTCGGGCAGAGACCCGTGGCATGCTGAGGAACTGGGTTGCCAAGGCCATGAGCCTTTGTGCCCTGTCTTCGGGCAAGTAAGCTTTTGCTTGCAGAGAGTCCAGCTGCGCCCCTATGAACTCCAGGTTTTGGGAGGGGAGCAAAGTGGACTTTGCAAAGTTTATGACAAAGCCTAGGTGTTGAAGGAGGGAGACAGTTCGGAAGGTGGCTTGCCTGGCCTCCTGGTAAGTCTGACCCCTGATGAGCCAGTCGTCCAGGTAGGGGAAGACAAAAACACCTTGAGCCCTCAAGTAAGCCGCCACCACTGCTAGGAACTTGGTAAAGACGCTTGGGGCGGAGGTAGTACTCTGTACTGATAATGGTTTCCTCCCACAATGAACCTGAGGTACTTTCTGTGGGCTGGATGAATGAGGATGTGAGTGTGCGCATCCTTTAGATCTAAGGAGCATAGCCAATCTCCCTGCCGGAGGTAGGGCAGAAGTGTTCCAAGAGTAAGCATCTTGAACTTTTCTTTCTCCAGGAACTTGTTGAGATCCCTGAGGTCGAGAAAAGGCCTGAGGCCACCGGTTCTCTTTGGTACGAGGAAGTACCTGGAGTAGAAACCGTGACCTTGCAGGCGGGGAGGCACAGGCTCCACCACCTTGTCTAGAAGCAGACCTTGAAGTTCTTGAAGGAGGAGGTCTGTGTGCAGAGGGGGCCTTGGAGGCTCTCCTGGTCAATAGGGAGGAGGCAACTGCTGGAAATGGAGCATATAGCCCTTGTGGACTATGCTCAATACCCAAGGATCTCCTGTGATGGTTGGCCACCTGTGGGCAAAGAGGGCTAGATGACCTCCTGTGCAGGGATGGGGCAGCAGAGGTGGAAAGGCTATGCAGTGGGAGTCAAAAAAACCCTCCCTGATGTGTGGGAGCAGGAGCCGGAGGTTGGGGGTCTTTTGCCTACGGGGCCCATGTCCCTGCCCCTTGGCCTGCTGACCCTGCTGGGGAGCTGGGGAGGCCTGGTACTGAGGGAAAGGTTTGTAGACAGTCACCTTCCTCGGGTAAAAGGACTTCTTACCCGAGCCCTTTTTTTTATGAGAAGGGGCAGAAGTATTTCTGGACAGCCTTGTCCTACTCAGGTGCTCGGTTTCGAGCTCAGCAGCCTTCTCTGCCATGGGCTTGCCAAACAGGTTTTCACCTCGGCAAGAGACATCGACCAACTTGTCCTGCACCCAGGGCTCGAGGTCTGATGACTGCAACCATGCCTGGCGTCAGGCCCCGATGCCAGCTGCCGCTACACAGGCCGAAGCCGAAAGGTGTCGGGGGACTCCTCATCCTCAGTCTCCCACGCGGACTCATCCAAAGAGGAGTCGGAGGGCTCCGACCGCGTGGGCCTCGGCGGCACCCACCCCGACGCCAAAGGCACCGGTGTCGACGCCCTCGGCCCCGAGCGGGAGGTCGAGGGTGACCATGACCGAGGACGACTTCGAGCCTTCATGGTCTCGAGTATCGGCTCGGTCTCCGGGGTCGACTTAGACGTCGATGTCCCGGTGGTCAGGGCAGATGCACCAGCGAGGCTGGCCATCAGTACCCGCTGCTGATCCATGAAGGCAGACAATCTGCACTCCAAGGCTGTCAGCCTGAGTCCAATCTCAGGAGACCCAGCAGCTACCGACTTGGGCCCCAGCGGCGCCGGTCCCGACGTCGGCTCCCTAGGGGGCGAGTCCTCGAGGACAACAGGACTTACGTGTCCGTTGGACTCCGGCTCCATGCGAGGCATTTTGGATGGCTTCTCCTGCTCCAAGGGCCCGGGGCGGCGGTCGGGGGTCCGAGACCTGGCCCTCGAGGAGCCAGGGACCTCTTCCGACGCCGCCCCCCATCGCCACCCCCGACGCCGCCCCATGTCCGAGGAACCCCGGCGATGATCGGAGTCAGAATCCCAAGACGTCGAGGCCTCAGACGAGGTCCGGGCCCGCCCGGAGGCAGTCAGAAAAAATTTGTTCTTTCTGATGCTGGCGGCTTCGAAGTGCCTTGGTGGACATTTTGCCACACGGGACACAGACCTTAGGATCATGATCCGGTCCCAGGCATCGAAGGCAGCAGTCATGTGTGTCGGTGAGAGACATCAGCTTCTTACACTGATCACACTTTTTGAAACCACTGGAAGCCATCGGGGAAAAAAGAGCCTCTGCGAGGTCAAAGGACCGGCCTTCTAGGGAAAAGAGAAAAAAGGGCGCGAACGCCAGCCACGAAGGGCAAAAACCGAAAAAAAGAAGACGGGCTCGATACCGGTGTACCGAACCCAGCGGGAAGGGGAAATGGCGTCGAACCGGAGAAGAACAGCAAGAAATCGCAAGAAAAAAAAAGTCAACTTTTCCAGGTGACACGAACAGACGTCCGTTGGGCTCCAAGGAAAAAGAGAGACTGAGCAAGATGGCACCTTTAGGCGGGAAGGGGACCGCACATGCGTGGGAGTATTCCCAAAGGCTTTCTTTGAAAGCTGGGGAAATGCTCTGCACGGGAGCTCCATCAACGTCGATGTCACCCATATGTGAGGACTGACTTCCTGCTTGGTCCTGGAGAAATAATGGATAGGAAATATAGCAGCCTCCTTGGGAGTCGAGGGGTTTTGAAGAATTTCTAGTTCTTCAGCCCTTGTTTCCATATCCGTGGTTACCATCACTGAGAGGGCAGCTGCCATGTCCCTGATGAAATTCTGAAAGGACATATCCTCGGGCGGTGGTTGACGGCTCTCATGCGGTGGAGAGGGGTCCAAGGGAATGCCTCAGAGAGAAGCAGAATCAACTGATTCGATGTTCAATTCTGAGGAAGAAGAACTGGAACTTGGAAGAAAATCGAAGTAGTGTCAGTCGATATTGTGGTGTCGATGCTGTTACAATGTCGACATTGAGGATCGTGCCAATGCCACGAAGCCTCGGAACCGAGGTGTTCAAAGCCCGATGCAGATACTGGTTCCAAGGGGGTATTGGCCCTGGTGTGACAATGCCGGCTCTGTCCCCAATGCCATGGAATGTCTTGATGCACCGACATCAAGGTCTGACATCAGATCCATGGATTCCGAGGGCCCCAGCACTATGGCCAAGGATAGCAGCCAGAATCCACATGATATCTTTATCTTTTATCTTTATTGAGTCTCTTGATTAACCGCCCAGGCCAAAGCATCAGGGCGGTGTACAATAACAAAATGGCAACTGCAGAAAATAAAGTTAGAAAAGAACGCCAGAGCTTATAAGACAGAGAGAGAATAGCAAGATAAGACAGAAAACAAAAGAACCAGGGGGAGGGAGAAGGAAAATAGGAAATGGACTAGGTGATTCAAGGTGGTTGGAGGGCAGAACTGGGGGATGAGGTGCCATCAGAGGAAGAAGAAAGGTCAAAGGCCTGACAGAAAAGGTGGGTTTTTAGAAGGGTTTTAAAGCGGGGATAGGAGGGTTCAATGTGGAGGGGAAGAGGGAGGGAGTTCCAGAGGGCAGGGCCCAGAAAGAAGAAAGCAGAGTGACGAGTTGATTCTAGGCGGGCATGAGAGGGAGAAGGAAGGAACAAACGACCACCAGAGGATGAGCGGAGAAGACGGGGAGAGGGCTGGAAACGGATAGTGTTAGCTAAGTACTGAGGGGTATCGGTGTGGAGAACCCGGTGAGTGATAATGAGAATCTTGTAGATGAAACGAAACTTGATCGGGAGCCAGTGTAAGGCCAGGAGGCAGGGGGAGACGTGGGAGCACGCAGAAGTGAAGGTAACCAGGCGGGCGGCAGCGTTTTGAGCGATCTGAAGGCGGCGAAGTTGAGAAGAAGGGAGACCAGCATAAATAATATTACAATAATCCAGACGTGAAACTACTAAAGACAGCACAAGAGTGATAAGGGAGGAAGGGGGAAGTGACAATCGAACAGCTTTGATACGACGTAGATGAAAGAAGGAAGAACGAATGGCAGAGGAAATGTGAGTGTGGAAGGAAAGAGCGAGGTCCAGTGTGACACCCAGATATCGGAGAGAGGGAACCAAAGGGATAGAAGAGGAGCCCATGACGGGAGACAGCAGGGGAGCAGACAGACCAAAGGAAACCCACATAGCAGATGATTTAGCGGGGTTAGCGTGGAGAAAGTTTGACCCTAACCACGACCCAAACCACGGTTTGACCCAAACCACGATCTTGTACATGCTGATCGAGGGAGACTGGAGGTAACTGGGAGGACTCTTGTATCAAGCTCTGTGCCACTGTACCGGAGCATGGTACCGGAGGTTCCGCAGAGAATGATGCCTCAGGAGCATCCCAGAGCCCTCTGGTGCTTTGGAGGAGGCATCCGCCCTCCAGGGATGTTTTTGCTGGTTGGTCAATGTCCAGTTCTCCTGCTGGAGTGCGCTGGTGTCGATGTTGGGTCTTGGAGTCTGATGCTGATGCCAAGAACCTCAATACCTTTCTTCAGACATCGAGGCTGAGGTCTTCAATACCTTTTCTGCCTCCGAAGAGGACTTCTGTTTGCTGCCATGCTTGGACTTTAAGGCGGTATGGGAACTATGGCTGAGTCTGATGGAAACAGCTTTCCCCATTGTTTATTCAAGTTTTTTGAGTCCCCTCCAGGACATCACTTGATAGAGGGGGCAAGTCGAGGCATCGTGGTCTGGGCCCATGCATTTTAAGCACCAGTCGTGCTTATCGGTAGTCAAAATAGTACTTCGGTCTGAGAAGACCACCAAAACAAAATCAAAAAGAGCAATGGTGGGCTAGTCTAGGCCAGCCAAGAAAACAGCAACGCACTATGCACCCTAAGGCACTTGAGAAATTTAATCAGAGTGTTAGGGCAAGGGCCTGACGGCTCCATGGAAAAAAGACAACTGAGGAGAACTGCTGGGAAGGTGGGCACACATGTGTGGAGAGATGCTACCAAAAGCATTCCTATTGGATGCTGGGGAGTGTTCCCGCATGGGGCTCTGTCGATGCCATCATCCATATGTGAAGACTACATTCCTGCTTGTTCCTGGAGATTAGTATTTATCTCAATGCTTAAGGTTCTTCTTTTTTTAAAGGATACATCTTCTATTTACCTGTTCTAAACCTTGCTAGATGCCCTGTAATGTTAGTTAATAATATGTCTGTAGAGTGCTTAATAAATGGACAATTATGTTAATGGCATCCTGATCATTTTTCTTCCAGGCATTTTTTACTTCTGTTGCTGTATATCAAGCAGATAAGACATTCTGATTATCAAAAAGTCGTTTAATTGCTGGAAGAATCAATATCATAAGCCTCTAGGTTGGAAATTCAACATTTCAAAATTATTTGTAGTATCTGCAGATACTTTTTAGTTAGTTACTTTCACTTTCAGTTTGCTCATTAAAAAAAAACTTTGAAATAAGCCTCTGAAATGCTGTTGTTTAATAAAATAATCTTCACAATTTATTGAATCCTCTGTATGGATTACTCTCTGCTACTTAGTTACCTGTCTGTTCTTTAATATTTGTTAATTTTCTTGTATTGAAACTTAACTCATTCTGCCCTGTTGTGGTTTTCTCTTTATCTTCTTTAGAATTGCCTGAGCCTATTTCCCATTTCTTAGAAATTTGTAGTACAAAGGAGTTTGTTTAGGTAAGAGAATGTAAACAAACAAGTCAGAAGGTTTTCTTTTCTGCAAGAACATACAATAGGGCTGATTTTTATTAACAAGATAAATGGAACTTCAAGCAGCTAAGATAGACAAAGAACAGGAAGCAAGTAAGGTCATATTACCACCACTATCACTACTACTACTACAAGGGGGGACAGCGTAGTTACTCACCTGTAACAGGTGTTCTCCAGGAGCAGCAGGAATCAATCCTCACATATGGGTGACGTCGGCGCCGACGGAACCCTCGTGCGGAGCATTTCCCCAGCTTTCAAAGAAAGCCTTTGGGAATGCAGTGCACATGTGCGGTCCCCTTCCCGCCCAAGGGTGCCATCTTGCTTAGTCAGATGACATAGCTAAAAGACAGCAAAAAAACAAAATGAAGTATATGACTGCAACTCTAGGGGAGGAGGGAGGGTCGTGAGGACTGATTCCTGCTGCTCCTGGAGAACACCTGTTACAGGTGAGTAAATATGCTTTCTCCGGGACCAAGCAGGAAGTCAGTCCTCACATATGGGACTACCCAGCTCTAGGCTACCGTGTACCCAGAGCTGAAAAATTGGCTCCCTCTCAAGAGCCTCAGCATCCGTGATACAAATTTTCTCTGAGAACGCACTCCGTACTGTAGCCCAACACAAGGGCCGGAGGGTAGGAGTGGCCTAAACCTCAAAGAGATTACGGAGTACCGCCTGGCCAAAAACACTGTCCTGCCGGGACTCTCTCTCAAGGCAGTAATGGGCTGCAAAAGTCTGGCTTGAAGAACAAGTTGCGGCCCGGCAGATGTCTGCCAACGGAACAGAGCGGAGATGAGCTACTGACGCGACTTTCGCACTGACACGATGGGCCGTGACCCGACCCTGCAAGGGGAGGTCGGCTGCCCTGTACGCCCAGGCGATGCAATCTGCCACCCAAGTGGACAACATACGCTTGGAGACAGGTAACCCCATCCTATTAGGGTCAAACAAGATGAAGAGCTGAGTAGCCCTTCGATGCTCCCGCGTCCGTTCTATGTAAAAGGACAACGCCCTTTTACAGTCCAGGGTATGCAACACTGTTTCAGCGCAGCTGGCATGCGGCCTGGGAAAAACGGTCGGAAGCACCACCTCCTGACTGAGGTGGAAAGAGGAGACTACTTTCAGGAGGAACTTGGGATGGGTCCGTAGGACCACCCTGTTCCTATAGAATCGCGTGTACGGCCTATCAGAAACCAGAGCTTGTAGTTCACTCACACGTCTGACCAAGGTAAGAGCCACCAAGAAGAGTGCTTTCCAAGAGAGAAAGCGCAAATGGCAAGTAGCCATCGGCTCAAATGGTGGACGAGTAAGTTGCTGCAAGACCACGTTCAAATCCCACTCAGTCGCCGTGGACGAACCGGAGGCTTGAGTAGAAGCAAACCTCTGAGAAATCTGGACACCAAGGGGTGAACCAACAGAGACTGTCCTTCCACCGGTGAGTGGTGAGCTGACAAAGCACTGAGGTGGACCCAAACAGAGTTAGACTTAAGGCCTAGGTCTGAAAGGTGAAGTAGATATTGCAGTACTACTGGCACAAGGCAAGAGAAAGGATCTTCATTGCGCTGAGCACACCATACCAAAAACCTATGCCACTTGAGGGCATAGGACTTTCTGGTGGACTGCCTCCTAGAGGCCAAGACCACCTCCTCAACCTCCTTAGGTAGAAGTAAGGAAGCTAGTACTATCCTTTCAGCAGCCAGGCCATCGGATTGAGGGACCTGAGATTGGGGTGCAGAAGGGAACCCTGCACTTGAGACAGGAGATCGTATTGCAGCCCCAGAGGGACTGGAGCTTCCACCGCCAACTGCAGAAGTGGAATCCATGGCTGCCTCGGCCATCTGGGGGCAACCAGAATCACCGAGGCCTTGTCCCGGAGGATCTTGAACAGAGTTCGGACCACCAGGGGCATGAGAGGAAATGCATACAGGAGGCCCGTAGACCAAGTGATTAGAAAAGCCTCTGCTGCCATCCTCAGGGGATGCGGCTGTCTGGAGCAAAACCTGGGCAGCTGACAGTTTAGTGAACTTGCAAAGAGATCGATGGATGGAAGTCCCCAGCGGAGGAAGATCTGCTGGACCACCAATGGATTCAACTGCCATTCGTGGGGCTGGAGAATCCAACTTAGCTTGTCTGCTAGGAGGTTTTCCTGCCCAGGTAGATAAACTGCTTTGAGAAACATGCCTTGCTTGACTGCAAAGGAGCAAAGGGCCAGTGCCTCCTGACATAGGAGCCAGGACCCTGTGCCCCCTTGTTTGTTCACGTAGAACATTGCCACCTGATTGTCCGTCTGAACTAAGACAGACTGCTGAGAGAGAGCATGGCAGAAGGTTTGCAGAGCTAAGTGGATTGCTCGCAGCTCTAAAAGATTGATCTGCTGTGTGGCCTCCTGAGGGGACCACAGGCCTTGAGTGCATGAGCCCTGGCAATGTGCACCCCAGCCTCTTAAGGAAGCATCTGTCGTCAGTACCCTTGTGTGTGATGGAGGCTGAAAAGGTACACCCTTGAGAAGGTTTGGCAGCTGTAGCCACCACTGTAAAGAGTTCAGAAGTCGTCTGGATACCTTTAGTCTGTCTCGGAGGCCGCCGGTGGTTTGTGTCCACTGCTCTCTGAGGCACCATTGAGCCGTCCGCATGTCCAGATGGGCATTCGGGGTCACATGTACAGTGGATGCCATGTGGCCCAGAAGTCGCAGGTATTGCCTGGCGGAAACAAGGGAATTGCTTTGGAACTGGTAGGCCAAGTCCATAAGTCTGTGGGCCCTTTCCTCGGGCAAGTAGGCCCTTGCCTGAAGGGTGTCCAACCTGGCCCCTATAAACTCCAGGTTCTGAGAGGGGAGCAAAGTGGACTTTGCGTAGTTTATGACAAAGCCCAGATGCTGAAGAAGAGAGACAGTGCGAAGAGTGGCCTGTCGGGCTTCCTGGAGTGACTGGCCTCTGATTAGCCAGTCGTCCAGGTACGGGAAGACAAAAATCCCCTGATTCCTGAGAAAAGCCGCCACCACCGCCAGGCATTTGGTACAAACCCTGGGGGCAGAAGTCAGGCCAAAGGGAAGCACTCTGTACTGAAAGTGGTTTCCTCCCACCACAAATCTAAGATATTGTCTGTGGTCTGGATGGATGAGGATTTGAGTGTAAGCATCCTTTAGATCTAAGGAGCATAGCCAGTCTCCCTGCTGGAGGTAGGGCAGCAGTATTCCAAGGGTAAGCATCTTGAACTTTTCCCTCTCCAGAAACTTGTTCAGATTTCGCAAGTCTAGGATAGGTCTGAGGTTCTCTTTGGTACCAGAAAGTACCTGGAATAGAAGCCTTGCCCTTCCAGGTGGTGTGGCATTGGTTCCACCGCCTGTTCCTTTAGAAGATTTGCCAACTCCTGAAGGAGGAGGTTCCTATGTAGAGGGAGTCTTGGAGGCTCCCCTGGATAGTAGGAGGGGAGGTAGCTGGTGGAAATGGAGTATATAGCCCTTCTGGACTATGCTCAGTACCCAGGTATCCCCTGTGATGGCTGGCCACCTGTAGGTGTACAGGGTCAGCCGACCTCCTGTGCTGAGTGCAGCTAGCGGCGGAGGCGAGGCTATGCTGTGGGAGTCAAAAAACCCCTATCTGCTGTGCAGGAGCCGGAGCTGGCGGCTTGGGGGTTTTCTGTCTATGGGGCCCATACCCTGAACTTTGGCCTGCAGGCCCTGTTGGGGAGCTGGAGAGGCCTGATACTGAGGGTAGGTTTTGTAGGCAGCACCCTTCCTCGGGAAAAAGAGCTTCTTTCCCGAGCCCATCTTTTTATGAGAAGGGGCAGAAGTCTTTCTGGACAGTCTTGTCCTGATAAGAGTCTCGGTCTTGATTTCTGCAGCCTTTTCAGTTATGGGCTTGCCGAACAGGTTGTCACCTCGGCCCAGGACATCGACCAACTTGTCCTGCACCCATGACTCCAGGTTGGACGACTGTAGCCAGGCCTGACGGCGTGCACCAATGCCGGCCGCGGCTACCCAGGCCGAAGCCTCGAAGCCATCATAGGCTGCTCAAGAGATAAACTTTGAGCACTCTCTGATCCCTGTAGACAAGGCTTTGAATCTCTGCAAGGGATCCTCGGAGAGGCCAGCCGAGAACCCGGCAATCTCCTTTGTCAGGTCTCGTAGGTACATGCCCATGTACAGTTGGTAAGTCTGGACACGGCAAGATAGCATAGAGCCCTGGAAGCACTTTCTACCGAGGGCATCCAGGTTCCGGGAGTGCATCTTTTGACTTTTCAGCCTGTGCATGGCCGATTCCACAACCATGGAGTTGTGTGGTAGCTGCGCCTTTTGGAACCCACGGCTCTTACGGACTCGATAAATGGAATCGACCCACTTGCTAAGAATCGGCACCAAGGCTGGTGCTTCCCACATACGGAAGAGCAGCCATTCCAGCATCGGAGGAAACGGAACAGTAAAGGCTTCCTTCGGAGGAAAGTCATACTGGAGGACATCGAGCAGCGCAAGGCTCCTCCTCAGCCTCCGCCGGGAATGCCAATGCCTTGGCCATGTCCCTGATGAAGTCCAAGAACCGGGTATCCTCTGGGGGGGGGGACCTTCTCCGAGGCTCGGACTCCGGGGAACGCACCAGGTCCGGAAGGTGTCGGGAGACTCCTCGTCCTCCATCTCCCACGCCGACTCCTCCGAAGAGGAGGAGTCAAGCAGCTCCAGCCATGTGGGCCTCGATGCCACCTGCCCCGACGCTGAGGGCACCGGCATCGACGACCTCGGCCCCGCATGGGAGGTCGAGGGAGACCTTGGCCGAGGATCGACTCGAGACTTGATGGACTCGAGGATCGGCTCGGCCTCCGGGGTCATCTTAGACATCGAGGTCCCAGTGGTCAGGGCAGATGCACCGGTCAGACCGGCGATCATGTACCCGCTGCTGCTCCATGAAGGCAGCCAGGCTGCTCTCCAGGGCCGTCAACCTGAGACCGAGCTCAGGAGACTCCGCAGCCTCCGACTCGGGCCCCGACGGCGGTTCTCCTGGAGGAGAGTCAACAAAGGCCAACAGAAGTTACCTGACTCGGGGACTCCGGCTCCAGGCGAGGTAGTTTGGCCGGCCGCCCCGACTCCGAGAGCCCGGGACGGCGGTCAGGGCTGCACGACCTGGCCCTCGAGGATCCAGGTGCCTCCACTGACACCAATCTCATGAGCTTCTTCTTCCTTTTGTGCTCCCGAGTGGGAGATCCCCTTTCAGAGGATCCACGACGGCGCTCGGGGTCAGACTCCCGAGATGTCGAGGCCTCTGATGAAGTCCGGGCCCGGCCGGACACAGACTCCAAAAAACGTCTTTCACGCTGATGCTGACGGCTCGAAAGTACCTTCGATGACATCTTGCCGCATGGGCCACAGACCAGTGGGTCATGGTCGGGCCCACGGCATCAGAGGCAGCAGTCGTGTGTGTCGGTGTGAGACATAAGTTTCTTACACCGATCACATTTTTTGAACCCGCTGGCAGTCATCGGGGAAAAAAGGGCCCCTACAAGGTCAAAAGAAAGGGCTGTCAGTGAAAATAACAGAAAAAGCGCGAAAGCTAGTCACAAAGGACAAAAACCGAAAAAGAAGTTCCGGGCTCGATACCGGTGTATCGAGCCGAGGCGGGATGGGGAACCAGCGTCGAACCGGATAAAGAGATGCGAAAATCGCAAAAAAAAATCAACTTTTTCCTGGGTGACACAAACTACGTCTGTTGGGCTCAGCGGAAAAAGAAAGACTGAGCAAGATGGCACCCTTGGGCGGGAAAGGGACCGCGCATGCACGCTGCATTCCCAAAGGCTTTCTTTGAAAGCTGGGGAAATGCTCCGCACGAGGGCTCTGTCAGTGCCGACGTCACCCATATGTGAGGACTGACTTCCTGCTTGGTCCTGGAGAACGATAAGTTTCTGGCCTTGTAATGAAACAGAAAGCTATGGACACACTTCATTTCTGATGGTACGGATGATTTCTCTGTGCTTTTGCTTTTTGCAATTTAATTTTAGTTGGTATGAAATAAAACAAAACTACAGAGTGATCATTCGGAGCATCGGAACTGAAGTGTGCCCGTACGTTTATGCTTCATTACAAGGCCAGAAACGTATCAGCCCCCCTTGTACTTATCAATTGTATAGCGCTGTACACCTATACATAAGACCCTGCTCCACACAGCTTACAATCTATTCAAGACAGATAAACAGAACAAACAGGGGTCTAGAGTAACTCTTAGCTATTAAGGCTTTTACCTATTCATACCAGTAGATAATAGCTTAAAACTGTTTAGTACCAACTAGCTCAACAAAGTCCAGCACAATCACATGAAAAATAACTTTTTCAAAAGCTTGGATGATAGGGAGAGAAGCTAGTGCTGGTTTAATCATGGGAATTTATATGATCATCTGCTCAAAACAGTTTAAAACTAGGCTGGCAAAAAACAATCACCCATACTGGGTGAACAAATTGATACTTATCTTCCATCATCTATTATATTACTATGTAAATCAAATTAAATTAAATGTGTTTTATTAAAACAAACCTGTTGTTCTTTTATATTTAAATGGGTCTTGTACTCATTATCAAGTTTTTGCTTTTTTTCTGATTCTTCTTTAACTTCAAAAGATAAACAAAATTTCAGCTGTTAATTCTGAAGTAATCCGGTTGCAGTGTTTCTCTATGGAAATGCACACAGGTCTTCAATAAACAGTAAGGGATACCTGTTTATTAGAATAACCTAATATATTTGTTACTAGCTTCATAGAGTTATACTTCCTTCATTATTGGGTCTGTGCAAAATGAACTCAGAGTGAGGCTGTATGAATATAAAAATGTAAGTCACCCGAATTTATTTGTACAGTCATATAACACAAGATTTAACCCTTCATTGCCGTAGGTCCAAAAACGTAAGGGTATGTCTACTAAAGAGCATTAGCTGCTACCGTGGGGCTAATGAAGATTTATCGCCATGTAGTAGCATGGGGAGTAGGGAGGGCAATGGTTGGCAACCACAACGCAAAACGTTTTTGCATGGTGTTTGACAAAGCCTGGCCAAATAGCCACGGCAGATAACACCACTTCATGCGATGATGCTATCTGCCTGAAGGCCCGTTAACACAGCAGTGTTGCTGCCAAAGTGGCAATCAGGCCTTCCTCCCTCAACAATATTGTCAGTACTGCAATGTTGTGATCTGTGGCACTGAAAATATGCATAAAGAATGATCTGTTCCCCTGCAACGCTCATACCTCCTGAATAGCTCCTGATTCCCATCGGGAACGGTCTGGGGGGCAATCGGTGCACCCCCAGGAAAAACTAACATCCCAGCTAGCCAGTCAGGGACATGTCCTCACACCCAACCCTCCCAATCCAGTAGATGAAGTCCCAGTTAGCCAGTCAGTAACCATCTCCCTCCCCCTCCCACCTCCTCATTACAAAGAAATATCCCGGCTAGCCAACCATCAGAGGGGGGGGCCCATGGCCCCCATCCCCCTCCCCCAAGACAGGAGCAATCCTCCCCACTCCTGTTCCTGTCTTCGGGTCTTTCCAAAATTGCTGTTATCATGGGGTACTGTTCTCTAGCCTCCAGCTAGGGGAAGCACTGCGAGATCACGACTATATATGCTAGTACTACAGAAGAGAGCAGGAGGGCTCCTACCCTCCTCAATAGCATTAACCAAAGAGCAAGGTATTCAAAGCTAAACAATAGAGTCTGACAGCAAGTGAGGGCATAAGGCTTAAGGTTGCCTAGGGCACCAACACCCTTGGGGGGAACAGTGCTGGAGAAGGGGAAGGTCATTCTTTATGCATATTATTGGTGCCGAAGATTGCAACACCTTGGCACCAACAATACTGTTGAGGAGGAGAGACCCAATTGTGACTTCTTAGGGGGCATGGTAGTGATCGGGCACAGAGTTACTGACAGCTTTGTGCACCCGATTGCACCATCCCTCCTCTTGGATTTACTGTGGGGACCCACGATACCTGCATAAGCAGGTACTATGGGGCCTTTCCCACGATACCTGCCAAAGCAGTTAACATGAATCTTTGTGGAAAATCCAGAACCGCCGCAATATCTGCAGGGGCTAACCTGGGAACACACCCTGCAGAGATCATGAGGGTTTTTGGCTTACTGTGCAGTTTTGGCAGATACCGCACTGCAATAGCTGCCAAATGCTACCGCAGTTAGTAAACATGCCCCTTAGATTGTAAGACCTCCAGGGACAGAAAAATAACTACTGTACCACAAAAAAAGAACGGGACCTGGACGTGATATTTCTGATTAACTTAAAGTCACTAAATAGGCAGAAAAGGTGACAGCAAAAGCCAGCGAAGCCAGGGTGTATAGGGAGAGGAATAGCCAGAAGAAAAAAGGAGGTGATAGTGCCTCTGTATAAGTCTCTGTTGCAACCTCGTTTGGAGTATCATGTGCATTTCTGGAGACCACACCTTCAAAAGGATATAAACAGGATACAGTCAGAACAGAGGGTGGCTATTAAAATGGTCAGTGGTCTTCGTTATAAACCATATAGGGACAGACTTAAAGATCTTAATATTTAGACATTAGAGGAAAGGTGGAACAGAGGAGATATGATATTTAAATACCTCCATGGCATAAATGCACAAGAGGAGAGCCTCTTTCGATTGAAAGTAAGCTCTGCAACGAGGGAGCATAGGATAAGGGTGAAAGGGGATAGACTCAGGAGGTTATATGCAGAAATATTTCTTTACGGAAAGAGTGGTAGATGTGTGGAATAGTCTCCCAGTGGAGGTAGTAGAGATGAGGACAGTATATGAATTCAAGAAAGCATAGAACAAACACAGAAGATCTTTAAAGTAAAATAAAGGACTATAGTATTTGATATGGAAGACTAGATAGGCCATATGGTCTTTTTCTGTTGACACTTTTCTGTATTTCTACCTGATTTTAACTTGCTTTGAAACGGCATGAGCTGAATACTAAGGGCCCAATTATGCAAGGTGGCTAGCAGGGCTATACATCCCGAAGGGATGTCCAGCCCCGCTAGCCACCTCCTGGCCCCCTGCATGCACAGAGCTGCTGTGTGTGCTGTGGGGGATGAGGGTGGCACAAGGGCGGAGAGCGGGCGGAGCATGGGTGGGTCCGACCCTCGAACGTACAGGCCGATTCAGGTTATGACCCTGTATGTCCAGGAAGCACCGGGGGAGTGGCCAGCTTATTCCACCACAGAGGTGGAATAAATGCTGGCCACTCCTCTGGATCAGCCGGCCAGTCCCCCAGCAGCAACAGCAGCAAACCGGGTGAATCCTTGCCGCCCAATTCGGGCCCTGGCTGCCCCCGCTGGAGTTGGATGGCGGGGAAACTGGGGTCTCCACAGCAGCAAGCTGGGATGTGCCACAGGGAGGACGTCCCCGCGGCGATGCAGGGGCACGCTGGGCTATCTCTCAGTGCCTGATTTTGCACCCGCAGGAACATCTTGCTCCCTAGAGTGCAGAATCGGGTGCTGATGGGCCCATCCTGTTCAGGGCCGTCCACACGGCCCAGACCTGCCCCATCTGGGAACGGACTCCACGTAAACAAAATAAAAAAATAAATAAACCCTGCTGTCTAACATGAGAACCATAGAAATTAGATAGCTCCCTTACATTTAAAATACATATCCAATCTGGAGTTCTCAGCTTGTACACGAAGTTCTTCAAAAGCCATAATCATTCTCTAAAACAAACAAAAATATATTATGTTAACATTTAATTTAAAAACAACCTGAAACAGACTTCTAATCTCATGTTTAATCTATGTTACTGTATATTAGGGATTTGGTTATAAAAATAATACAAATCTCCAACTGTACCTCAAAGGAAATCAAGCGATGTGACACCGGCCAGCAAGCCTTCTCAGAAATAGCCCCCCAGTATGGAATTCACTCCCAGAGGGGCTATGCTTAACTCAGCATTACCTGTACTTCAGGAAGCAGGTAAAAGCCTGGCTCTTCTCCCAAGCCTTTAATGGCTGTAGCAACTGACTATCCAATCACTCACACCGTATCTGGGCTAGCTTTCCACTCACCCTCTAATTGAAACTTTATTCATATAATTTACCCTTAATCTAGCTACCCAAACCAAGGCAGCTGTGGTTTGGAGCAGGAAGGAGCATAAGGACTGAGTGGCTGTAGCTCCTGCAAATGTCATGGACTGGGTAATTAGGAGCATAAGGATGGTCCATATGGGGACATGGACTGAGTGACTGTACTCCTGAAAAGATGAGGATGTGCTGAGTCTGGCCGCTGGAAGGGGTTCTGCTACATAGAAGAAGAAATGGAACATCCACCACCTACTCAGTGTGGCAGAAAAGAAATCTCCAGAACAAGGGAATGTCTGTCAGTTACTCAGTATGGTGGGAGACAAGGGCTACAATGAGGGGATTGAGTCAGAGCGTGATATTACATGGGAGCCACAATCTCAGGTGAAAGAGGAACCAGATGGTTGGGAACTAGCCATCCTGGGAGGATAGGGATATTATTGAACAGGAAGAGGCTCTGATGAGCAATTATGGATGAAATGATAGAGTAGCTACTCACCTGTAACAGGTGTTCTCCAGGAGCAGCAGGAATCAATCCTCACTTATAGGTGTCATCGACGCCGATGAAGCCCCAGCAGAGCATTTCCCCAGCTTTCCATGAAAGCCTTTGGGAATGCTGGCACGCGTGCGCGGTTCCCTTCCCGCCTAAAGGTGCCATCTTACCTCAGTCAAATGACATAGCTAAGAACAGCACACAAAAATGTAAAAATTAAACTATGTACAACTGCAACTCCAAGGGGAGGAGGGAGGGTTGTGAGGACTGATTCCTGCTGCTCCTGGAGAACACCTGTTACAGGTGAGTAACTACTCTTTCTCCAGGACCAAGCAAGAAGACAGTCCTCACTTATGGGTGACTCCCCAGCTCTGGGCTACCAGGAATCCAGGCTGAACAAGAGAACTCCCTCTAGTCTCAGCAACACAGAAAAGGCTTTGCAAGGACACACGCCCCACAGGTAGCCCAACCAGAGGGCAGGAGTTGCCTAGACCGCAAAGAGATTCCGGAGTACTGCTTGGCCAAAAGCACTGTCCCTACGGGACTCCCTCTCCAGACAGTAATGGGCTGCAAATGTCTGGCTTGAAGACCAAGTAGCAGCCCTGCAGATGTCTTGCAATGGGACAGAGCGGAGGTGAGCCACTGATGCAGCCATTGCCCTCACACGGTGGGCCGTGACCCTACCCTGCAAAGGAAAGTCAGCCGCCTTGTAAGCCCAGGTGATACAGTCAGCCACCCAGATGGACAAGGTACGCTTGGACACAGGCCTCCCCAAGTTATTGGGGTCAAAAGAAAGGAAGAGCTGAGAAGCTTTCCTGTGACCTTGCGTACGTTCAAGGTAGAAGGATAAGGCCCTCCTACAGTCCAAGGTATGGAGAACTGTTTCAGCCTGACTTGCATGAGGCCTAGGGAAGAAAGTAGGAAGAACCACCTCATGGTTGAGGTGGAAAGAGGAGACAACCTTAGGAAGGAACTTAGGATGAGTCCTGAGGACCACCCTGTTTTTATAGAACCTGGTGTAAGGTCTACCACAGACCAATGCCTGAAGCTCACTCACTCTCCTAGCCGAAGTAAGGGCTATCAGAAAGAAACTTTAATCCAGGAAAGGAAGCGTAGAGGGCAAGTAGCCATAGGCTCAAAAGGAGGTCGAGTCAGCTGCTGCAAGACCACATTCAGCTCCCACTCAGGAGCAGGAGGACGTATGGGAGGTTTGAGCAGTAACAAACCTCTGAGAAACCTGGACACCAAAGGGTGCACAGACAAGGAATGGCCCTCTACTAAGGAGTGGTGAGCTGCCAAAGCAGAGAGGTGGACCCGAACAGAGTTGGACTTGAGACCCTGATTGGACAAGTGCAGCAGGTACTGAAGCACTGCTGACACAGTACAGGAGAAAGGATCCTCGGCACGCAGCCGACACCACACAGAAAACCTCTTCCACTTGAGAGCATAGGTTTTCCTTGTGGACTGTTTCCGAGAAGCTAGGAGAACCTCCTCAACTTCTTTAGGCAGGCCCCAGGGAGCCAACACTACCCTTGCAGCCTCCATGCCATCAGATGGAGGGATTTGAGATTGGGATGCAGTAGAGAGTCCTGATTCTGAGAGAGAAGGTCGGGCTGCAATCCTAGAGGCAGAGGGAGATCCACCGCCAGTTGAAGCAGGAGGGGGAACCAAGGCTGCCTGGGCCACCTGGGAGCCACCAGGAGGACTGAGGCCCTGTCTTGGAGAATCTTGAAGAGTGTCCGGGCCACCAGAGGGGTGGGAGGAAACGCATAGAGCAGGTCCTGAGTCCAGGGAATCAGAAAAGCATCCGCTGCTACTCTGAGAGGATGCGGTTGCCTGGAGCAGAACCTTGGCAGCTGGTTGTTCAGTGGACTGGCAAACAGGTCTAAGGAGGGAAGTCGCCATCTCAAGAAAATCTGTTGAACCAATAAAGGATGTAGCTGCCACTCGTGTGGCTGCAGAATCCTGCTCAATCTGTCGGCCAGGCAATTCTCCTGGCCGGGAAGATAGAGTGCTTTGAGGAGCATGTTGTGTTTCAGGGCAAAGGAACAGAGGTCCTGGGTCTCCTGACAAAGGGGCTGGGAACTCGTCCCGCCCTGTTTGTTCACATAAAACATGGCAACCTGGTTGTATGTCTGGATCAAGACAGACTGTCGTGCCAGGGAAGCAGTAAAGGCCTTGAGGGCCAAGCGGATAGCTCTGAGTTCCAGGAGAATGATCTGCTGGGACGCCTCCCAAGGAGACCACAGGCCCTGGGTGCACTTGTCTAGGCAGTGTGCTCCCCAACGCAACAGAGAGGCATCGGTGGTCAGCACCACTGTATGAGGTGGTATCTGAAAAGGCACCCCCACCAACAGATTAGGGGGGTGTAACCACCAGTTGAGGGAGGTCAGAAAACGGTGGGACACTCTGATCTTGTCCCTGAGGTTGCCTGAGGCCTGTGACCACTGAGTCCGAAGGCACCACTGGGCAGGCCTCATATGGAGCCTGGCATTGGGGGTTACCTGAACCGTGGACACCATGTGGCCTAGAAGCCTGAGACAGAGTCTGGCGGAGACCAGGGATCTGTTCAGAAACTGGATTGCCAGGTCTATGAGCCTTTGTGCCCGGTCCACTGGTAAGAATGCTCCTGCCAGTCGAGAATCCAACCTTGAACCTATGAATTCCAAGTTCTGGGAGGGGAGCAAAGTGGACTTTGCGAAGTTGATGACAAAGCCCAGCTTTTGGAGCAGGCCTATGGTTCTGTTGGTGGCCTGCTGGACCTCGAGAGACGTCAGGCCTCTGATGAGCCAGTCGTCTAGGTAGGGAAACACAAAGATGCCCTGATTTCTCAGGTAGGCTGCTACCACGGCCAGGCACTTGGTGAAGACTCTGGGAGCGGAAGTCAGCCCAAAAGGCAGTACCCTGTACTGATAGTGGTTTCCTCCCACAATGAACCTGAGGTAATTTCTGTGGTCTGGATGAATGAGGATGTGAGTGTAAGCATCCTTTAGATCTAAAGAGCATAGCCTATCTCCCTGCTGGAGGTAGGGCAGAAGAGTTCCAAGAGTAACCATCTTGAACTTTTCTTTCACAAGAAACTTGTTTAGGTTTCTGAGATCCAAAATGGGTCGAAGACCACCGGTTCTTTTTGGCACCAGGAAATACCTGGAGTAAAAACCGTGACCCTGGAAGTGGGGAGGCACAGGCTCCACCGCCTTGTCCAGCAACAGACCCCTCAGCTCCTGGAGGAGAAGGGCTGTATGCAGGGGAGGCCTGAAAGGCTCCCCTGGATAGTGTGGCAGAGGTAGTTTGTGAAAATGCAGGGCATAGCCTCGATGGACTATGTCCAGCACCCAACTATCCTGAATTATCAGGGGCCACTGGTGGGCGAACAAGGCTAGGCGGCCTCCTGTGCAGGGCTGGGTCTGCAAGGGAGGTTTGGCTGTACTCAAGGAGTCAAAAACCCCCACCCTGCTGAGTGGGAGCAGGGGCTGGAGGCTTGGGGGCACTCTGCCTACGGGGCCCATTACCCCGGCCTTTGGACTGCTGACCCTGTGGGGCAGGTTGGGCAGCCTGATATTGTGGGTACTGTTTGTAGGCAGTGCCCTTCCTCGGGTAAAAGAGCTTTTTACCCAGGCCCTTCTTTTTATGGGAAGGGGCAGAGGTCTTCCTGGACAGCCTTGTCCTGGTGAGGTGCTCAGTTTCGAGCTGTGCGGCCTTCTCGGCCACAGGCTTGCCAAAAAGGTTTTCACCTCGGCTAGGGACATCGACCAACTTGTCCTGAACCCATGGCTCGAGGTCCGATGACTGCAGCCACGCCTGGCGTCGAGCCGCGATGCCGGCAGCCGCAACTCGGGCTGAAGCCTCAAAGCCATCGTAGGCGGCGCGGGAAATGAACTTAGAGCATTCCTGTATCCTCGAAGACAAGGACTTAAAACTCTGCAAGGGCTCCCCAGAGAGACCAGCAGAAAACCCGGCCAACTCCTTGGCCAGGTCTCGTAAATACATGCCCATGTACAGCTGGTAAGTCTGGACACGGCAAGCAAGCATGGAGTCCTGAAAATACTTTCTGCCGACTCCATCAAGGCTGTGAGCCTCCCGACTGGGAGGCACCGCGGAGTGCATCTTCTGACTTTTCAGACGATGCATGGCCGATTCCACAACCATAGAATGGTGCGGCAGCTGTGCTTTCTGGAAGCCAGGACTCTTGCGGAGACGATAAATGGAATCGATTCGCTTGCTCAAAACCGGCGCCAAGGTCGGTGCCTCCCACATCCGGAAGAGGAGCCGCTCCAGCATCGGAGGAACCAGGACAGTAAAGGCCTCCTTCGGAGGAGAGTCGTTCGGCAGAGCATCGAGCTCCTCTGCTCGAGGCTCTTCCTCGGGGTCAGCCGGGATAGCCAGGGCAGCGGCCATATCCTGGATAAACTCCGAGAACCTAGCATCCTCCGGAGGGGATCTACTCCGGGGTTCAGACTCAGGTGAGTCCGAAGGGACACACTGAGTCTTAAAGGTGTCAGGAGACTCCTCATCCTCGGTTTCCCATGCAGACTCGTCCGAAGTCGAGTCGGGGTCCGACGCCGCGGGGCCCCTGGGCACCCGCCCCAACACCGGAGGCACCGGCGTCGAGACCCTCGGTCCGGAACGGGAGGTCGAGGGAGACCTCGACCGAGGACGACCTCGAGCCGCAAGGGACTCGAGTATCGGCTCGGTCTCCGGGGTCTACTTGGAAGTCGATGTCCCGGTGGTCGGGGCAGATGCGCCAGACAGGCTGGCCATCAATGCCCACTGCTGATCCATGAAGGCAGACATTCTGCTCTCCAAGGCTGTCAACCTGAGAATCAGCTCAGGTGATGCAGCAGCCCCCGACTCGGGCCCCGGTGGCGCCGGGCCCGACGTCGGTACTCGGGGAGGCGAGTCCTCGAGGACAACAGGACTTACGTGTCCAGTAGACTCCGGTTCTATACGAGGAACTTTGGTCGGCTTCTCCTGGTCCACGGGCCTGGGACGACGGTCGGGGGTCTTAGATCTGGACCTCGGGGGTCCAGGGACCTCCTCCGACGCCGCCCTCGCGAGGCGCTTCTTCCTCTTACGTTCCCTCTCGGGGGACCCCCTGTCCGAGGAGCTCCGACGCCTCTCAGGATCGGAATCCCGAGATGTCGAAGCCTCAGACGAGGTCCGGGCACGAACAGAGGCCGAGTCGGAGAAAAGCCTTTCACTTTGCTGCTGACGACTTCAGAGGGCCTTGGAAGACATTTTTCCACATGGCCCGCACGTTTTAGAGTCGTGGTCCGGGCCCAGGCACTGAAGGCAGCAGTCGTGTGTGTCGGTGAGAGGCATAATCTTCTTACACCGATCACACTTTTTAAAACCACTGGAAGACATGGGGGAAAAAAGGGCCCCCGCGAGGTCAAAAGACCAGCCTTCCAGGGAAAAGAAAAAAAGTTTAGGCGCGAACGCCGAACCACTAAGGGCAAAAACTGAAAAATATAAAGGGGTGTTCGATACCGGTGTACCGATCCCGGCGGGAGGGGAACCGACCTCGAATCCGAAGAAAAGAAGCGAAACAACGCTAGAAAAAAATCTACTTTTAACCAGGAAAACAGGACACACGTCCGATGGGCTTCACGGAAAAAAAAGAGACTGAGGTAAGATGGCACCTTTAGGTGGGAAGGGAACCACGCATGCGTGCCAGCATTCCCAAAGGCTTTCATGGAAAGCTGGGGAAATGCTCCGCTGGGGCTTCATCGGCGTCGATGACATCTATAAGTGAGGACTGACTTCCTGCTTGGTCCTGGAGAAAATTACACTTACCTGGTAATTGTAGTTCCTGGAGGGAACTCCAGTTTAGTCTTCTACCTCTGGGTTGTGCACCTCCTCCTGCAGCTTGCAGACTGGGCATGTCAAAAACGTGACATCACTGGATGTACTCTGCTGGCCTCTCCCATCAGCTCCAGTGACCTATTGACAAGGCACACTCAAAGGAGCAACAAATAAGTAGGTAGCATAATAAATCAACTATAAACTTTATCATAAAATTGAACTAATAACGCGCAACTGTGCAAGATAAAATTTCCCCCTCTAGCCAGAAGGAAACCGCCTTGCACCTCTTCCTTCTGCCCACTATAGAATAAGACAGAAACGAAGAGTAAGAATAGAAAGAAACAGATAAACAAGCTCAGAGCTATGAGAAAAGAAACCGTTAATCATGAAACCTTACCATTAGGTTCACACTTGTCCCCACAGAGCCTTCACTGCTAACAATACGACCCCAGGTGGGAACGAGGACTAAACTGGAGTTCCCTCCAGGAACTACAATTACCAGGTAAGTGCAATTATCATTTCCTTATCGGTCCTCCAGTTTAGTCCTCTACCTCTGGGATGTAACAGAGCAGTAATCATTGGGAGGGACCTTTCCAGCTGATACGCAACACCACCCACCCAAAACAGGCATCCTTTGCTGCCAGAACCTCTAGGCGGTAGTGCTTGCTGAAGTATGGAGAGACGACCAGTTGGCTGCTCTGCAGATCTCCCCTGGCGGAACCAAACCGCGTTCCGCCCAGGAAGTCGCTTGCGCTCTAGTAGAGGAAGCTCTTAAGTCCATCGGAACTGTACGACCTTGCAACAGAAATGCTGATGCAATCGCCCCCTAAACCAGCGAGAAATGGACACTGTCGCCGCCGCGTCCCCTTTGCGGAGCCCTCCGAACAACACAAAGATACAGTCCGACTTTTGGGAGGCCTTTGAAACTTTCCAGTAGTGCCTCAGCACGCATTCTATGTCCCCATGGTGTAAGGTACGATCAGAAGCATCCCCTTCCAGGGAACCGAGAACTGGCAGAGAAACGGTTTGGTTCAGAAGAAAGCAGATACCACCCTTGGTAAGTCCGAAGGAACTGATTGCAAAAACCACCCTCTCTCTATAGATGGACAAACACGGCTCTCTACATGCCAATACCTGTAATTCCGCAACTCACCTCGGCGAACAGAAGGCTACCAAAAACACGGTCATCAAAGGCAAATCCCTAACTGGCGCCTGGTGTAAAGGTTGAAAAGGCTCTTTAGTTAACGCCTCGAAGACCAATTTGAGATCCCACGATGGCACCATAATCTCCTTGAGGGCCGCAGTCTGGTTACCGCTTTAAGGCAACGCAAAACGTCGATATGAGCACCTAGAGCAATTCCCTGCACTTTGGCTCAAAACATGCAACAGCCGCCAACTGACCTATTAAAGAGCTGGCCGCAAGTCCTTTATCAAACCCATCTTGCAGCAAACCTAAAACCAAGGGTACAGACACCATTGTCGCCCGAACTTGCCACCGTGAACACCAGTCCTCCAAATATGCGCCAAATACAGACATATGCAATAGACGAAGACTGTTTCCGTGCTCTCAATAAGGTGACGAAGACTGCCACAGAGTAACCCTTCTTCTTCAGCCTTGCCTCCTATCAATGGCCAAACCATAAGCGAGAACCGATCCACCTAAGGCCTTTGTCGCAGACATTGCAACAGCAAATCTCCCACTGCCGGAAACCACCAGGGATGTCCGTTGTGCCAGCGAATGAAACCGGTCTACCACAGACGTCTTGGACAGCCGAGTGCTACTAATAGAACCCTTCCCTGGCGAGCCTCGAAACACTGAACTACTCGCACTGTGAGTGCTCACGGGGGAAAGCTATAAAGGAGACCTGCCGACGGCCACCATTGCATCAGGGCGCCCATCTCTTCCAATATTCTTTTCTTGCCGCCTGCTGAAAAAACAGTTGGTCTTTGCAGACCGAAAACGTCGCCATTAGGTACATGATTGGCGGTCCCCATCTGTGAACTATCTGGGCATACATGTCTGGATGCAACACCCACCCCCTGGCAGCCATCCAGACACTGCTCAGAACCTCCGCTCTCACATTGTTCTTCCCTGCAATGTGTGTCACCGATATTGCTGGTAGTCTCTGCTCTACCCAAGAAAGAGTGTCTCTGCCTCTTCTTCCATGGCCGTACTTCCTGTACCACCCTGCCGATTGATGTAGACCACCGCTGCTGAGTTGCCCGACCGTACTCGCACCGCGCGACCTACCACCATAGCCTCAAACTTTTGAAGTGCAAGATAGACCGCTCTCATCTCTAGCCAGTTGATTGACCACCTGCTCTCTAGACCGGACCAAGTGCCTTGTGCGAACTGACCTTCACAATGCGCTCCCCAACCCGCCAAACTCGCGTCCGTCAACAAGGGAAACCAGACCGGCTGCTCCAGAGCCATTCTCGCCTTTAAGGATTCCGGAAGCAGACACCACCGAGGAGGCTGTCTGACCTTGAGCGTGCCGGGAAACGATTTGTCCAAGGAATTGGACTGATTCGACCAGCGGTAAAGCAGCGCTCTCAGTAACAGCCGCAGAAGAAAGCTGACCGACGGCAGCGCTTCCAGGGTTGCCGCCATCGTTCCCAGCACGCGACCACAAGTCCATGCTGAGAGAGCCAGAGCAGCTCTGAACTTTTTCACTAGTTGCCGAAGGGCTTGCACTCGACAATCCGGCAGAAACATCTCTCATGTCTGAGTGTCGAACCATTCCCCTAGATACTCGAGACCCCGAGTAGGTATTAAGCGGCTTTTGGTCGGGTTGACCACCCCACCGAGACTCAGTAAAAATGCCACTACTTTGTCCGTTACCTGAATGCTCTCGGTCTCGGATTTTACTCGAATCAAGCAATCGTCGCGATAAGGATGCACCAGAATGCCTTTCTTCCGCAATGCCGCTGCTACCACTACTATGATCCTGGTGGATGACCTCGGCGCCGTCGCCAGCCCAAAAGACAAGGCTTGAAATTGATAATGCCCCCCCCCCCCAAGGGAGAAGCATACCGTAGAAACTTCTGAAGAGCCGCTCTGAGTGGGACGTGCAAATATGCATCCATAAGGTTGAGGGCAGCCAAATGCTCCCCTTGCCGTTCTGCCACCATGACCAACTTCGTTTCCATCCTGAAATGCAGTACCCGCAGACACCTGTATGCCCTTTTGAGGGCGAATATAGGCCGAACCGCTCCGCCTTTCTTTGGTACTACAAAATAAATTGAGTAACAACCCATGCCGCAATCAGCAAGTGACACCGGTGCGACCGCTCCCAACTGTGAAAGCCAATGCCATGTACCGCGGACCGCAAGGATGTTCCGCTGACCTATGAAGGGAGACCCCACGAATGAATCCTGTACCGGTTTTGCCAATTCCAGCTCATAACCATCGCAAATTACTTCACATCCCCACTGGACTGACGTTAATTGGGTCCAGGCAAGAAGAAATTCCCGAGGAAGCCCGCCTAGATATGATTGGAATATCAGAGACATGGTGGAAGGAGGACAACCAGTGGGACACTGTGATACCTGGGTACAAACTATATCGTAATGATAGAGCTGATCAAATAGGTGGAGGGGTTGCGCTCTATGTTAGAGAGGGCACTGACTCAGAAAGGATTAAAGTTTTGCAGGAAACAAAATCTGCTGTAGAATCTATATGGATTGAAATTCCATATAAAAGGGGGAAAGCAATGGCAGTGTACTGTCGAGCACCTGGCCAGAATGACCAAATGGATGATGAAATGCTCAAAGAAATCAAGGAAGCTAACAAAAGTTACAGCGCAGTAATAATAATGGGTGATTTCAATTACCCCGGTATCGACTGGGTCAGTGTCACGTCAGGACATGCTAGGGAGATAAAGTTCCGAGATGAAATAAATGACTGCTTCTTGGAACAGATGGTTCATGAACCAACCAGAGGGGAAGCCATATTAGACCTAGTCCTTAGTGGAACACCAGATCTAGTGCAAGAGATAAGGGTGTTGGGGCCACTTGGCAATAGTGATCATAGCATGTTTGCCTTTGATTTAATTAGTGGAGGAGGGATAGTAAGGAAATCCACAGTACTACCTTTTAAATTTCGAAACGGAGACTATGATAAAATGAGGAAAACAGTTAAGAAAAAAATAAAAGGAGCAGTTGCAAAGGTTAAAGACGTACATCAAGCTTGGGTGTTGTTGAAAAATACTATCTTGGAAGCCCAGACCAGCTGTATTCCACGCTTTAAGAAAAGTGGAAGGAAGTCCAAAAAACTGCCAGCATGGTTTAAAGGTGAGGTCAGAGAGGCTGTTGTTGCCAAAAAAGCACCTTTCAGGAAATGGAAAAAAGGGCCAAACGACGAAACCTGGAAACAGCACAAGCACTGGCAAGTCAAATGCAAGGCAATGATAAGGCAGGCAAAGAGAGAATTTGAGAAGAAGCTTGCTGCGGAAGCAAAAACACAAAATAAAGACCTTTTCAAGTACATTCGTAGCAAAAAACCTGTGAGAGAGTCAGTTGGTCCATTAGATGATAAAGGGGTTAAAGGAGCACTAAGAGGCGACAAGGCGATAGCGGAGAGACTGAATGAATTCTTTGCTTCGGTCTTTACTGAGGAAGATGTAGGGATGTTACCCATGACTGAAGTGGTATTTAAAGGTGCAGAAGAATTGAAGGAAATATCGATACATCGGGAAGATGTCTTACAACTATTAGATAAACTGAAGAGTAGCAAATCACCTGGGCCGGACGGTATACATCCAAGGGTGTTGAAAGAACTGAAATATGAGATTGCAGACCTGCTATCAGTAATCTGTGAACTATCATTAAAATCATCTCTAATACCTGAAGATTGGAGGATCGCCAATGTAACACCAATTTTTAAAAAGGGCTCCAGGGGTGATCCGGGAAACTACAGACCGGTGAGCCTGACGTCAGTACCAGGAAAAATGGTAGAAACCGTCATAAAGAATAAAATTACTCAGCATTTAGATAGTCACAACCTAATGGGAGACAGCCAACATGGCTTTAGACAAGAAAGATCTTGTCTTACTAATCTGTTATGTTTTTTTGAAGGAGTGAATAAACAGGTGGACAAAGGTGAGTCAGTTGATATTGAGTATTCTGGACTTTCAGAAAGCCTTTGACAACGTCCCTCATCAGAGACTTTTGGCAAAACTAAAGAGTCATGGGATAGGAGGCAGTGTACTATTCTGGATCAGGAACTGGTTAAAAGATAGAAAGCAGAGGGTAGGGCTAAATGGCCAATTTTCCCAATGGAGAAAGGTGAATAGTGGTGTACCCCAGGGATCTGTGCTGGGTCCGCTGCTTTTTGACATATTCTTAAATGACCTGGAAAGTGGAATAACGAGTGAGGTTATCAAATTTGCAGATGATACAAAACTATTTAAAGTTGTTAAAACCCAAGAGGACTGTGAAAAATTGCAAGAGGATCTTGATAAATTGGAAGACTGGGCATCAAAATGGCAGATGAAATTTAATGTGGAGAAGTGCAAGATTATGCACCTAGGGAAGAACAACCCAAACTATGGTTACACGATGCAAGGTTCCACATTAGGAACCACCACCCAGGAAAAAGATTTAGGCGTCATTGTGGATACCATGTTAGAACCCTCGGCCCAGTGTGCAGCAGCGGCCAAGAGAGCAAATAGAATGCTAGGTATGATAAGGAAAGGAATGGAAAATAAAACAAAAGATATTATAATGCCTCTATATCGTTCTATGGTGAGACCGCACCTTGAATATTGTGTGCATTTCTGGTCGCCGTATCTTAAAAAGGATATAGCGATTTTAGAAAAGGTTCAGAGAAGAGCCACCAAAATGGTAAAGGGGATGGAAGGATACTCCTATGAAGAAAGGCTAAAAAGGTTAGGGCTCTTTAACCTGGAAAAGAGACGGCTGAGGGGAGATATGATAGAAGTCTATAAATTAATGAACGGAGTGGAACGGGTAAATGTAGATCGATTGTTTGCGTTATCAGAATATAGAAAGACTAGGGGACATGCAATGAAGCTACAGGGTAAACTATTTAACATAGAAACATAGAAACATGATGACAGAAAAAGACCACAAGGCCCATCTAGTCTGTCCTTCCATAACAACAACTACAACAGTCCACTTTTTATCTTTAGAGATCCTCTGTGTTGGTCCCATGCTTTTTTGAATTCAGTTACTGTCCTCATCTCTACCACCTCCACTGGGAGACTATTCCACGGATCCACTACTCTTTCCGTAAAGAAATATTTCCGCATATCACTCCTGAATCTATCTCCCTTCACCCTCATCCCATGTCCCCTCGTCGCAGAACTTGCTTTCAATTGAAAGAGGCTCTCTCCCTGAACATTTATGCCACGGAGGTATTTAAACATCTCAATCATATCACCTCTATCCCGCCTTTCCTCTAAGGTGTACATATTAAGATCCTTAAGTCTGTCCTCATATGCTTTATAATGAAGACCACTAATCATCTTAGTAGCCACCCTCTGCACCGACTCCATCCTGTTCACATCCTTTTGAAGGTGCGGTCTCCAGAATTGCACACCATACTCCAAATGAGGTCGCACCAAAGACTTATACAGAGGCATTATCACCTCCTTTTTTCTGCTAGCCATTCCTCTCCGTATGCACCCAAGCATCCTTCTAGCTTTTGCCGTTGCCTTTTCTACCTGTTTAGCTACTTTAAGATCATCGGACACAACTACGCCTAGGTCCCGCTCTTCTTTAGTGGACAAAAGTACTTCACCTCCTATACTGTATTGCTCCCTTGGATTGCTGCAGCACTTCCTGGGTGTCTACTCTATTGCAGATTTTGGTATCATCCGCAAAGAGGCAAACCTTACCCGACAGCCCTTCCGCTATATCACTAACAAAGATGTTAAAAAGAATCGGACCAAGGACAGATCCCTGGGGCACACCACTGGTAACATCCTTCTCCTCAGAGTGAGCTCCATTTACTTGTACTCTTTGTCGCCTCCCACCCAACCAATTTCTAACCCAAGCAGTAACTTTAGGGTCCATCCCTAGGGTGCTCAGTTTGTTTATAAGTCACCTGTGAGGAACAGTGTCAAAGGCTTTACTGAAATCTAAATACACCACATCTAGAGCTCTCCCGCGGTCCAACTCCCTGGTCACCCAGTCAAAGAAATCAATCAGATTTGTCTGACAAGACCTGCCTCTGGTGAATCCATGCTGCCTCGGATCCTGTAATCCGCTGGACTCCAGAAACATCACTATTTTCTCTTTCAACAGCGTTTCCATTAATTTACTCACCACTGAAGTTAAACTAACCGGCCTGTAGTTTTAAACCACATCCTTACTACCGCGCTTTTGTGTAAAGGCACCACATGAGCCTCTCTCCAGTCCTTTGGCACCACTCCCGACTCCAACGAGGCATTGAAAAGGTCAGTCAGTGGAGTTGCTAGAACGTCCCCAAGTTCCCTCAGTATTCTAGGGTGTATCCCATCCGGTCCCATCGCTTTGTCTACTTTAAGTTGAGCTAGTTTCTCACGAACAGTCTTCTGAAAATTGTTCAAGATGTCCCTCGCTTCTGTTCTTATTTGTGGGTGTTTTCTGAGGTCCTGCTCCTGGTTCTTCATCTGTGAACACAGAACAAAAATATTTGTTAAGCAATTCCGCTTTATCCTTATCAGCTTCTACATATTCCCCCCTGCACCCTTGAGTCTGACAATACCACTTTTGCCCTTCCTCTTCTCGCCAATATATCTGAAAAATGTCTTATCCCCCCATTTTATTGCATTGGCCATTTCCTCCTCCTTTTGAATCTTTGCCTTCTTGACTACTTTGCTAGCTTCTCTAAGTTTTTCCAAATACAGATGCCTGTCTTCCTCTCTCTGTGATCTCTTGTATTTCATGAAGGCCTCCCTCTTTTTCTTCACTTTTTCAGCTACTTCCTTCGAAAACCATAGCGGTCTCCTGTTCCTTTTGCCTTTATTTACCTTTTTAACAAAAAGGTTGGTTGCCTTTAAAATACCCCCTTTCAGTTTTGCCCACTGTTTTTCTACATCCCCCAGCTGTTCCCATCCCACTAACGACTCCCTGAGGTATTGGCCCATCTTTGCAAAGTTAGTCTTCCTAAAGTCTAAGATCTTCACCTTGGAATGGATTCTAACAGCCCTAGTCCTAATACTGAACCACACCATCTGGTGATCATGGATGCAAAATGATCTCCCACTACAACATCAGAAACACTTTCTCCATTGGTAAGCACCAAGTCCAGTATGGCCCCTTCACGTGTGGGGGTCTGTTACCAATTGCCTGAATAGTTCTCCCTGTAGAGAATCCAGGATCTCCTTACTCCTAGATGATACTGCAGCAGGAATGTGCCAATCAACATCTGGCATATTGAAATCTCCTAGCAGTAGCACTTCCCCTTTCCTAGCAATGCTGCGTATGTCTTCAATTAACTCTCTGTCCACCTCTTCCTCTTGTGAGGGAGGTCTGTATAGCACACCAATGCAAATAGATTTCTCTTTCCCTCTTTCTAGTTTAACCCACAATGCCTCCTCTCTCCCTTTTAAGCTCTGTAATTCCAAAGCTTTAATAGTAGTTTTTACATATAGTGCCACTCCTCCTCCCCTTCTTCCTACCCTGTCCTTTCTGAATAAAGTATAGCCAGGTATAGTTACATCCCAGTCATGGTTTTCTGTGAACCATGTTTCTGTAACTGCCACTAAATCCAAGTCAGCCACTCCCACCAAAGCTTCAACTTCAGAGATCTTATTTCCCATGCTACGGGCATTAATACACACTGCTTTCCATATGTTACCCCTGTTACCCATTTCCATAAAGGTATTTAATTTATCACTTACCTGGGGGCGTTCACTTAAGACTAATAAAAGAAAATATTTTTTCACTCAACGTGTAATCAAACTCTGGAATTTGTTACCTGAGGATGTAGTAAAGGCTGTTAGTGTAGCTGGGTTTAAAAAAGGTTTGGACAAGTTCCTGGAGGAAAGGTCCATAAACCATTATTAAGAAGTGACCAAAGATATCAATGCTTGACCCAGTACAAGCATTGTGAAACTTGTGTCTCTTGGGGAAACTGCAAGGTACATATGACCTAGATTGGTCACTGTTGGAAACAGAATACTGGGCTTGATGGACCTTGGTCTGAACCAATATGGCATATCTTATGTTCTTATGTATCAGTTGCTTTCCCACCGGGACCCGCCAGCTTTCATCGTGCTTTGCAAGATCACGCTGTGAAAGCTGTTGCGAAACCTCTGCTTGCTCCCCGAAACCCATGAAACCCCTGGGCCCTAGAAGCAAATCTTCCTTTGTGGAAACTTCCCAAATGAGAAGTACGAAATCTCCTGAAAACTCTGAACTGGCCTCGTACGCCAGTAAGAGCTACCCTTGCTTGGGCTTCTCCTCCGGAAGCCTCCATCCTTTGGTCTCCCCGAAATCTTTTTTTTTTTTGCAACTTATCTAGACCCTTTCCAGACACCAAACTTGCGATGCTCCGCTGTAGGGTAGCAAGGTCGATTGATATCAGTGCTGTCCTTCTGCCTCCTAAAGAAATCACAACCATATTTCTGCAGCCATTCCTAACAAGTTAGAATCACAGCTTTGAGTTAGGAGTAAAGACTGGATTCCTGAGACAAACTATAAAAACTCTGAGCGCCCTTTCTTAATACCTGACCTTTGTCACCAGCACCCCTTTTTGGGCCCTGTTAGGCGCCCGCCCAGGGCCGTGAGGTGTGGGTTGCCTTATTAAAGAAATAGTCAGTAGCCGTGTAATTAAGGAAAAAGAAATAATTCGGGTTTTATTCCCCGTCCCACATATGATTCTTTATGAACAGCACAAAGGAACACAAAAGAAAACTGTTTCTTCACAGTATAGAAAATAAACTCTTCGCCAGCACAAGGTATCACAGAACTCTTGCTTGCCTGGCTAACATAGGGATGTAATTTCATCAGACAGACAAAGCGTGCAATCCATGGAATCCAGTTCTATATCACACTCCTGGTTTTCCCATTGCATCTGCTCATAGTCTGTATTTGGAGGCACACAACAATCTTTATAAGTTGTGATAAGGAAGCTTATCATAGCTCAGGAAGGAGCTATAGAAAAGGTGAAGTGACTCTGAACAAGCAGCCTGTCAGTTCTGGTAGAAATAAGAAAACAGAATTTTCCCATAAAAGACTACCAGTCCCAGAATGCACCAGGTTTCCAACAGCCATTAGAGGAGCTGAAGTGGGGAAACGTGTGTTCAATCAGGAGGGCTATGAGGTAATCCCTAAGCACTCATCTCAAAGGGCAGGGCCTGATTCAGCACAGCTGCGCTGTATTAGGGGGGAGCACTCATCTAGGCAGAATAAAGGTAGAGTTTATTCTACAGAGAATTATCCTCATTATCCTGAGAATCAGCTTGAGCTTGATCATCAGTTTCATCTGAAGGATCATCAGAAGCAGAAGCCAAACCGGACGGACAGAGAAGGAAAGAAACCCTTTGGAAGAAGGAAGAGAAAAGCCTTTGAGAGGTCTAGAAGAGTCCAGAGCAGTACGTATACTGGGAGGCATTTCAAGGGCCAGCATACACCATTGGACTGGGGAAAGCCAGAGGAATGGTGTTGCAGAGCTAGGAAACTCCAGACGCTACCTGTGAGGGAGACGGCTGCACGTGGAAGGGACCCTAAGACCTGTGCCAGAAGGTATGTGAAGAGAGATCCAGTGTCCAGGGATCTGGATTGGAAGGCTGGACATAAGAACTGGACTACATACTGGCCAGGCTATATAGAGAGGAACTCTAACAGCAATGGAAGCTCAGGTATGAACACTGATCTATGCCCTAGCTATAACCTTGAAAGACAGCAGGGAAACAAGTATTCTCCTGAAAGTGCTCCATTGAGAGATTCATCTGTGCCAATCCATGATATTGAACCCATGCTTGTTGAAGAAGGGGGAATGATTGCAGATGAAGAATGTGTTTATATGGACTGCTCTCTGTCCAAACTCCTTTGGTGATTTTCTGTTATAAAGTACAGCAACCATCACAAAGAAATACAAACTTGTTCTTTAATCTACTCAGAAAAGCTCCTGAAGCAGGATTTGACCCACACAGTAGAAAGCAAGCCAGCTAAGGGGTTTCAGCTGGATAACTGCTAGCAATTGAGCCTTACCTAATTGCTTGTGAGCTAGGAGAGAATCACTTCTGAATCTATGTGGGGTTATCAGAAGTTAACCTGAAAAGAACAGTTTTTTTTCTTTCTTTATGGCTTTTCGTTTGTTGTTTGATATATGCTAAGAAAACATTAGCTAATGCCTGACAAGTTTGAATGTTGTTTTCCTGATTTTGATTTTGTTTTTCCAAGTTAAACACTGGAAGCAAGTAACCTGATTTATGTGCTACCAAGCATATCTGTGTTGGGAGAAATAACCCCATAAATAAATATCTTATTGGCTTTAACACTTGAGCACAACTAAATTATTGTCAGCAGCTGTGTCTGGTGTGAATGAACTACATTGCCCACAATCCCTTGCAAATCATATAGATATATGCACTTGCCAAGACTGTGAAGATTCTCACCCAGGCAGCCGTCTGACAAAGTGAAATCCTCACAGCTCTTCCCCTGAATGACACTGGTTATTCTATTTGGTAAGTGCTCTACATCAACAGGGTTCAAGAGTCCTGTGCTAGGAACTGTATCTCTCAGGTTCCTTCTCCAATAGGGATTTTCCTCCCTGTTACTGGGCTTTGCCCTGCTGGCAATGCCTGGCTTTTTCCCTCTATCTACAACAGGGTACTTAGCTTTTGTCCCTGGGTAATGAGCTTCTCTCTCTGGGCTTTGGCTGGCTCCTCTCCAAGATTTCCACGTCTCTGTAGCCGGGTCCAAGCTGAAATCACTTTCTGAAGAGAGTCTGTGTCTGCTGCCTCTTGCTACCGGGACACTTCCTTTACTTCCTGGTCCTAGCAAGGTCTGCTGGTCGAGAGGACTTCCTTCCTCCTGGTTACCCACTCTCCAGTGACCAAGGCCCCCTCTGGCTTGGGAGACTCCTTTGCAGCTACAGCCTGCTCCACCCTTTGGCTTCTGCTCCTGCTCCTGCCTTTGCTGCCTTGGCTCCAGCCCCTCACTTTGCTCCTCTACTGGGCTTTCCCTGTAGTTTTTATGCTCCTGTTCTCTGCACGTTGTACGTGTCCTTCCACGCAGGTGAGCTTGATTAACCTTTTGGCTTTCTGCTGCGTCACCTTTGGTGAATGGAAAGTTTTCTTCACTATACTTGGGCTTTTTGAAAGTTGAATATGTTTGCTGCCTATGTGTTTGTGAGGTAAGCTCTTCCTCTTTTCCTATTACAATAGGCTCTGAGCTAGCCATTTCCTCATATAGCATAGGCTCTGTACTAGTTACCTCATCACACCTTCTGATAAGAAAACCTTGAGGGCGTTTGAGCTACATTATCCAAAAACAAACCCCTCGAAGGCTTATGGCACTCAGACCTATATGTTCCAAGACTACAGAGACCCCACATCTGCACCATGAATCCCAGCAAGGTAAAGTACTAGATCTCTCCCGATAAAGATCTCAAGATAGGGAAGGGCAGAGCCAGAACTATCCTGTAAGGACGCCCCTGAACCCTAAGGGACACAAAGTTGTCGCAGGCTGCCTCCACAAACTGCTCTCATTCAGGCTTGCTATGACTCACGCACGTTCGTTTTTTTTGGGGGGGGGGGGTTACTGCTTATTTAAGAGAGAAAAAACCCCAAGAGAAAGAGAAAGTAATTAACACAAACAACTCAAATAATTAAAACAATTAAACTACCCTTGCCAACTGCGCCCAAAGGTAAGCCCTTGACCAAACTGTTTCATAGCCGGCAGTAAAAGCGTGGGAAGGGAAATCTGCCCACGAAGTTCCGCAGCCGCCCAAAACTGTTGAAGCGCTGCACACGCAGTTCAGGCCGAGAGAAGCCTCGCGCTGGGAATAAGACGTTACCTGGGACTGCTCTCTGGCCAGGCAAACCTAAACTATCTTACCTCTTGCTGAACGCAGACTCAGGAAGCTCCACCCGACAGGGAGCTGAGATCAGGCTGACCTAATGGCCGTTAGTACAACCGCACCAGGGCTCCACAGCACCTTGTACCGCCTGCGGCAAGCGCCACTGTTTGCCGAAGCAAGCACCGCCAGCGCTAACACCCCGCACCGCTCCCCACCAAACAGTCCAGGCAGGGAGAGCGGGCAAAAAATGACCCCAAGTTCTAGGGAAGAGAGATAAACAGCTCTCTTGGTAATTTTTCGTCTCGTCTCGTCGGGTTTTTTTGGGGGGGGGGGGGTTTAAAACACCTGAAGAAGTCAAGAAACCTCCAACACAAAATACTCTAAACTAAGCTAAGACTCCTAATCCAAACCTCCGTGAACACCGCACTGGGGCTCACTACGTCCAACTGCATGGGAATCAGCGCCAAGGGGAGAACCAAGAGCCCTAAATTAAATTAAAACCACCAAATCAACAAAAAAACACCAAATTAAAGAAAATTAAAACATTAAATTTTCACCTAAACTGTCAAATTCGGCACCTGAGCAATGCGCCTAAGACTGCTGCTGCCTCGCAGCTTGAAAAAGGCGGGAACCCACAGTCCGCGAAAGCAGCAGGGCCTGCTTGTCTCTGCCAATCTCTGCACCTGATCCCTGAAGGATCTCTGAATAGTGCGCTGCCGCCACTCACCCTCGCCAGGTCTAACAATGCTCCCAAGGCAATTAGCTGTCCCGCCGCTCTGAGCAACAGCCCTATGATCTGCCCCGCTGCTCACCTAGAAATGTGAGCAGCTTAAGCGGAGAGGGTTCACCGGCTCCTGCAGTGCTTTCACCAACCGATCAGCAACCGCGGATCTCCCAGGCCGGTCTTTCTCGGCGCTGCACAACTTCCTTCCATACCAACCAGGAGGGGAGGGGAGCTCCAACATCCGGTCCAAAGACCATAAGGAAGGGAAAATCCCCCTTCGCCAGAGGTTCTACTCCCTCCCACATATTCTTTTTTTTTATCTCTTTTCATTTATTTTAAACTGAACCCAAATAAAGAAAACCAATGGTGGAAAACAACATAAAACTCTTAATCTGACTACACTAAAAACTACTCCTTATCTGAACCTCTAGTGAGCCCAGCACCTAGGCTCACTACGTCCTCCTGCTGCATGGTGACTGGACACAATGGGGCTGATGGGAGAGGCCAGCAGAGTACATCCAGTGATGTCATGTTTTTGACATTCCCAGTCTCCAAGCTGCAGGTGCACAACCTAGAGGTAGAGGACTAAACTGGAGGACCGATAAGGAAGGTTAATTTTTGAGGCAATGTTGCACTGTCCCTTTGTGGCTGTTTAATCTTCTGAGGGCAATTAAAGGGGTTGCCTGTCATCTGCAAGAGCTGGTCTGTCCAGAGGGTATGAACAGGTACTCCCAGTAAGCTATGTGAGGGAGCTCCACCTTCTCTCTATATGGCTAGTTGAGGGTGAGCTGCTGATATTTTGAGAACAGAAAAATAGGTTCACAATCTGAGTATTTTATATGTCCGGTTAACTGACAGAAGTCACTATTGTGGCGCGCGCGCCCCCACTAGGCGGTCGCCTAGTAGGGACGGGCGTCCATCTTGTATCCCTTTATCTCAAAGGTGTAGTTGTGTATTTAAAGTAGACCAAGTGGATGTTAAAGCACACAGGAATTTTATTGGGTTCCTCTAGGTCAGCTTGGTAACAGTCTTTGAAGAAGCTTTCACACTCAGCAAAAGAAACAAGGATATTTTCTCCAAAATAAAGTAAATGCAAACAGTGTGTTTCAGTGGAGTTATTGTGCAACACAAATAAAGAATGGTCAAACTAGCACAGAGCAAATATTGTCAAAAAAATGAGAAAACTCTGTATTGAAAACATTAAAGTAAAAGTATCACCAAAAAGCCAATTAAATAATTCACAGAAATCAGCATTTGCATAGCCAAGTCAACCATACGCAGAAGCAACCTGAGGTCTCAATCTTCCCGGGCAAAAACAAAACCAGCCAGATGCATTCTGACACGGTAAAGCCCTGTTAACATCAGCGACCCATAAACTAGAGTTGCTCTGAGATGGACATCTACCAACTCTTTCACTTGTAAAAAATCAATAATGAAACATTAGAAATTCCACAGTACAGTAACGAAAGAGTGGTGTAGTAACTTAGCTTTGCAGTCTGTAGCACTGCTCGTAGAGTTGGCTCTACTCTACGAGCATTGCTACAGACTGCAAAACTAAGTTACTACACCACTCTTTCGTTACTGTACTGTGGAATTTCTAATGTTTCATTATTGATTTTTTACAAGTGAAAGAGTTGGTAGATGTCCATCTCAGAGCAACTCTAGTTTATGGGTCGCTGATGTTAACAGGGCTTTACCGTGTCAGAATGCATCTGGCTGGTTTTGTTTTTGCCCGGGAAGACTGAGACCTCAGGTTGCTTCTGCGTATGGTTGACTTGGCTATGCAAATGCTGATTTCTGTGAATTATTTAATTGGCTTTTTGGTGATACTTTTACTTTAATGTTTTCAATACAGAGTTTTCTCATTTTTTTGTCAGTGGAGTTATTTACAACAAACTTCTTTCCCTTTTCCTTTAAGAGATTTCTTACTTCAGAATTAACAGTGGTACTTGTAGCTAAAGCATACAACCAAGATCAGTAATGCTGCCAGCTCCCTTTTAGCTGCTTGCAATTAAAACAGTCCTCAGCTGAGTAGCACAGAACTTGATTGCACTATCCACTTTCCTTTAGCAGGCAACCATGTAATTCAACATAAGATTCCTTTCTCTCTTTCACTCTTCCAGCTGTAACAAACTGGTAACTGCTTTCTGAACTCTTCCCAATACTTTGCTTCCTTTACTCGGCAGTAATACATACAGCATATTCCATTTCAGAGCAGGGTGAGCCCGAGTCATCCTCCCTACAATCCACCTCCATGCTTTCTTCTGAGCTGCCTGATGGGGAAACTTGGAAACGTTCAGGTACTTTAAGGTTTATGTCCTTTAAAAGCTTAAACAGCCTATCCCATTGCACTGCCCTCCCTTCCTTTGGAAGAACACTGGCAGGCTTTTCTTGTTCAGCTTTCTTTATAAAACCCTTCTTTCTGTTCTGGGTTTTGCCAGGTATAATCCTCTCCTCAGAATCTGAGCAAGAGTCATAAGCATTAGCTTTCTCTGTTTTCTTTCTCCTACCTTGGAGCTTTACTGTGGGAGTTTCACAGCTGGGGCTTCTGTTGGCTGTAGCTATCTCTGCCTCAGAGCTACTCAGAGAATCACTGCAGGATTTCCTCTCAGCTTTCCTGGGTTTCCTCTGCCTGAAGACCCGCCTTTCTTCAGAGGAGTCTAAGCCTTCCTGTCTTAGCTTCTCCACCGCCAGCCTTCTGTCTCTCTCCCTCTTGCCACTGTGTTTGGTCCTCTCCTTGGAGCGCTGTCTGCTGCTCTCTTGGCTGCAGCTCTGGCTGCCCTTGTTCTTGCTCTTGCTGCCACTCTTCTCCTCACCCTTCTCTGTTTGCTCAAACTTAAACTTTGGGCAGGGTACCTCCCCTTCTGACTCCACCCCCATGTATCTCCTATCCTTACCTGGGGTTGCCATGGAGTCTGGGTGGGGATTTAGCCTAGCTCTACAACCGTGGTTTCTTTCACTGCCTTCACTTTGGTATGTGTGTTCAGGTGTGCCCATCCCCCGCAAAGGGGGAAAAGTCTCTTTTCCCTTTGTTTCCCCAGGCTGGGCTACACTCTCCTTACCACATATCCCCCCCCCCTTAAACTATTAAGGGCTGGCGCCATAACCCGCGCACAGCTCGTAATACGAAATATGGGCTTTTGATCACAGACTACTCTTTGGGCCACCTGGGCATTCCCTGTACGCTCCTGCCACAGTCTCAATAGGTTAACATGGTATACCTGTTGCTTCCCCCGTCCAGTTTCCAAAGCATATGACACTGGTCCCACCTGTTTTGCAACCTTATAAGGGCCTCTCCAGGTATTCTCAAATCTAGAGTTAGCGGCGGCTACCATCACCATTACCTTATCCCCGACCTTTAGGAGACGAGGCTTTGCTCGTCGGTCGTAATAAGTCTTTTGCCTATTCTGACTCCTTTTTATTTATTTATTATTTATTTATTTAGCTGTATTTATATCCCGCTTTTCACCGGGTCAAAGCGGTCAATTGGGGGATACATTTAACACGAGGGGATATGAGACACACACATTAATACATACAGGGAACATGGGAATTGGAGGGTTAAGTGGCTTGCCCAAGACCACAAGGAGTGCCTATAGGACTAGAAATCCCAATCCCTCCGGCCTGAGATTGCTGTCCCCAGGTGGGACTTGAACCCCCGACCTTCCGGCCTGAAGTACCTTGTCCTAACCACTAGACCACGCCTCCCTCTTCTGCTATAGTGGCTATTCGCTGTAAGCGATTCTTCAGATCCATTAGGAATCTGGGAACCTCTTGTATATCCTCTACGGGTGCTACCCATTGTTCCCTTAGGATATCTAGTACCCCACACGGAGCCCTCCCATACATGAGCTCGTATGGCGATGTGCCTGTAGAGGTTTGTTTCCTTTCTCTGCATGCATAGAGCACGAAAGGCAGCATTGTATCCCACTCACTTAACCTACCCTCCAGACTCCTTCTTAACAGGTTCTTTAAGGTCTGATTGAACCTTTCCACTAGGCCATTGGTTTGTGGATGATAAGCTGCTGTTCGGATATGCCGGATACTGAATGCGTCCCATACCTGGGCCAGGTGTCGGGACATGAAGTTAGCTCCCCTGTCTGTTAGGACCTCCCGCGGGAACCCTACCTCACAAAATAATTTTACTAATTCTATGGCTATCACTCGTACAGATGTGTTTCTTAATGGGATGGCCCATGGGAAGCGAGTAGCATGGTCCATTATGACCAATACATACTGGTGGCCCTGGGGTGTTTTTATCAAGGGCCCCACTATATCTACCCCCAGCCTATGTACTGGTTTAGTTATGATTGGCAGGGGGATCAAAGGCACCTCCGGTGGGTGGTTACCTGAGACCCTTTGGCAAGCCGGACACGACGCACAGAATCTCGCTGTCTCCGTATAGATGCCCAGCCAATAAAACCTAGCTAGGACCTGATCTAGGGTGCCTTGTTCACTCTTGTGCCCCCCTACTGGGTGATCATGGGCCAATCTCAAGACTATATTTTTGAAAGAGGAAGGTATTATCAATTGCTTCCTTAGATCTCCTGTCCGTGGATCTACACTTTCCCTGTATAGTAGGTTACTATCCCATAGAAACCTAGGTAAAGCATCTGATCCTTTCCGGGCGAACTCACATGTTCGCACCAACGCGGGATCTGCTTTTTGCTCGTCTGAAAATGAGGGAAATGTTTCTATTAACTCCTCAGGAACCCAGGGCAAATCCTGCCCAGACATTAACTCACCCCTGTTCCTGGCCCTGGTGTACCTCTCTCGGCGCCTTTCGGCCTTTCCTTTCTTGGGGACATCCTTGGCCGGGGTTATTAAGTCCTCATGAAAGGAGGTCCCAGGTACCGGGTCTTTCTGGAAATCCACTTCTTCCCCTGGAGGCTTAGAGCCTGCGCGTGTGGTTACCAGGCCTGCTTTTTCCTGCAGCTCTTTTGCAATCCCCTTCCTGAACTGGGACCAATCCCGGCCCAGTACAATATCGTGTGGGAGCCTAGGTACGACGGCTACTGCTACCTCCCTTCCGCTACCTAACCCCTTTATTTTAACACACTGTAGGGGATAGGTGGAGGCAGCCCCATGAACACATCGGATCTTAACATGCCCCCTAGAGGATCCCTGTAAGGACTGACGCTGGGCCTCTATCTTTCTCCAAAGCCCACTAGAAATCATAGACTGGTTAGCCCGAGTCTAATAATGCTTCTGTGTGTATCCCTTCCACTTCCACTGATAGGAGGAATCCTTCACCTATCTCTTTGGGACGGGTGATCACAAAAGCCTTTTTAGTCTTACAATTTCTCTTAAGGTGACCTGCTTCACCACAAGAGAAACATTTCCTCTGCATGTTATACATCCCCTCTATGGGTTTATTCTCTTCTGTCCTAAGGCCAGCAATTGTTGCGTTCTTTTCTAGCGCTTCTGAACCTGCCTTTTTAAAGACCCCCTCTTTCTTGAGGCTTAACTTACTAGCCTCCAGAAAGCGCTCAGCCAAAGCAATGGCCTCCTGGGTGTTTTTGCAGTTCTGCAGCACTAGAAAAGCTTGCAACTCCTTAGGTAGAGCCTCTGTAAACTGTTCCAGTATTACAGCATCCACAATAGCTTCTACATTTTTACTTTCAGGTGTAAGCCACTTACAAACCAAGCTCTTTATCCTGTGATATAGAGCTTGGGGTGTTCCACCCTCCTTTATCACACAGGATCGCAGTAGCCTATGGTAGACCGCGGGATTTAACCCCATCCGATCTCTAATAGCTCTTTTTACTTGCTCATAATCTGCGACCAATGTCACGGGCATTGCTCTGTAGGCCGCTAGAGCCTCCCCAGTAAGGGTAGTAGCAAATCTTATTGCCCATTGTTCTTTAGGCCATCTAGCCAGTAAAGCTATCCTTTCGAATGCCTCGATGAAATCATCGATATCATCTTCTTTGGTGAGGCGGCCACAGGAAAAGGTTCCAGCACTAGGGCCTTCCCACTCTGGAAAAACACCCTGTGAACCTGGTACAGTCTTTGCCACCTTGGTTGCCTCCTCCTGTGTCTTGATCCACTTCGCCATCATCTCCAGTAGGGGTTGCTGTTGAGCTCGGAGCATGGACGACGCCTGTTCCTGGCTCACTGCCATCTCTCTCTGCTTGGCGAATTGGTCTGCCACCCAAGCCAGAATATCAGCCGTCTCCATTGCTGGACTGCTGCTGTGAACACAAACAAACAGACAAGAACACAAAGTGCAGCACTTTTTATATGCTCCCCCTTTCCTCCAGGTGAGCACTATGGTAGCCCCCTTACATCAGAATCCAGGCCTTAACCCCCTCTAGCATACGGGTTACCTGGTCCTGATGCAGGTCTTCGCTTGCCACCAGTTTAACACGCACTCCGGATCCGATGCCACTCCGGATCTTCCTTTCGTTGCATCAAGTCCGGTCACACCATCCTTCCCTGTATCTCTTCCTTGCTCCAGAGGTATAAGCTTCCGGATGTACCACACTTGACCACTTGGAAACGCCAGATCCTGCCACCTACGCCACCTGTGGTGCGCGCGCCCCCACTAGGCGGTCGCCTAGTAGAGACGGGCGTCCATCTTGTATCCCTTTATCTCAAAGGTGTAGTTGTGTATTTAAAGTAGACCAAGTGGATGTTAAAGCACAAAGGAATTTTATTGGGTTCCTCTAGGTCACCTTGGTAACAGTCTTTGAAGAAGCTTTCACACTCAGCAAAAGAAACAAGGATATTTTCTCCAAAATAAAGTAAATGCAAACAGTGTGTTTCAGTGGAGTTATTTACAACAAACTTCTTTCCATTTTCCTTTAAGAGATTTCTTACTTCAGAATTAACAATGGTACTTGTAGCTAAAGCATACAACCAAGATCAGTAATGCTGCCAGCTCTCTTTTAGCTGCTTGCAATTAAAACAGTCCTCAGCTGAGTAGCACAGAACTTGATTGCACTATCCACTTTCCTTTAGCAGGCAACCATGTAATTCAACATAAGATTCCTTTCTCTCTTTCACTCTTCCAGCTGTAACAAACTGGTAACTGCTTTCTGAACTCTTCCCAATACATTGCTTCCTTTACTCAGCAGCAACACATACAGCACATTCCATTTCAGAGCAGGGTGAGCCCGAGTCATCCTCCCTACAATCCACCTCCATGCTTTCTTCTGAGCTGCCTGATGGGGAAACTTGGAAACGTTCAGGTACTTTAAGGTTTATGTCCTTTAAAAGCTTAAACAGCCTATCCCACTGCACTGCCCTCACTTCCTTTGGAAGAACACTGGCAGGCTTTTCTTGTTCAGCTTTCTTTATAAAACCCTTCTTTCTGTTCTGGTATTTGCCAGGTATAATCCTCTCCTCTGAATCTGAGCAAGAGTCATAAGCATTAGCTTTCTCTGTTTTCTTTCTCCTACCTTGGAGCTTTACTGTGGGAGTTTCACAGCTGGGGCTTCTGTTGGCTGTAGCTATCTCTGCCTCAGAGCTACTCAGAGAATCACTGCAGGATTTCCTCTCAGCTTTCCTGGGTTTCCTCTGCCTGAAGACCCGCCTTTCTTCAGAGGAGTCTGAGCCTTCCTGTCTTAGCTTCTCCACCTCCAGCCTTCTGTCTCTCTCCCTCTTGCCACTGTGTTTGGTCCTCTCCTTGGAGCGTTGTCTGCTGCTCTCTTGGCTGCAGCTCTGGCTGCCCTTGTTCTTGCCCTTGCTGCCACTCTTCTCCTCACCCTTCTCTGTTTGCTCAAAGTTAAACGTTGGGCAGGGTACCTCCCCTTCTGACTCCACCCCCATGTATCTCCTATCCTTACCTAGGGTTGCCATGGAGTCTGGGTGGGGCTTTAGCCTAGCTCTACAACCGTGGTTTCTTTCACTGCCTTCACTTTGGTATGTGTGTTCAGGTGCGCCCATCCCCCGCAAAGGGAAAAAAGTCTCTTTTCCCTTTGTTTCCCCAGGCTGGGCTACACTCTCCTTACAACACTATTCATGGTTCAGAGGCACCTTCGAGAGGAAAGTAGGCCAAAAGCTAGCATCTGATCAGGTAAACCCTCTGATGTTTGACCTGAGAAGTTAAAGAATATGATGTATTTGAAAGCCCTGTTTGCACACCATGAGATCACATGTGGGAAAGAGTAGTTACTCACCTGTAACAGGTGTTTCTCCAGGAGCAGCAGGAATCAGTCCTCACATATGGGTGACGTCGGCGCCAACGGAGCCCTCGCGGAGCAATTTCCCCAGCTTTCAAAGAAAGCCTTTGGGAATTGCAGCGCGCATGCGCGGTCCCCTTCCTGCCCAAGGGTGCCATCTTGCCCAGTCTGATGACATAGCTGAAAGACAGCAAAAAAAGTTAGCAAAAACGAAATGAGAGGACTGCAACTCCAAGGGGAGGAGGGAGGGTTGTGAGGACTGATTCCTGCTGCTCCTGGAGAACACCTGTTACAGGTGAGTAACTACTCTTTCTCCAGGACCAAGCAGGAAGTCAGTCCTCACATATGGGACTCCCTAGCTTAAGGCTACCGGAGACCTCAAGCGGAAAAAATGAGCTCCCTCTAGCTCAGTAGCACAGAAGGAAGGAATCTTCTCTGAAAATGCCCCCGACCGGTAGCCCAACATCAGGGCCGGAGGGTAGGAGTTGCCTAAACCTCAGAGAGATGATGGAGAACTGCCTGACCGAAAGCACTGTCCCTGCGGGACTCCCTCTACAGGCAGTAATGGGCCGCAAAAGTCTGGCTTGAAGACCAAGTAGCGGCCCGGCAGATGTCTGCCAACGGAACAGAGCGAAGATGAGCCACTGACGCAGCCTTCGCCCTAACACGATGAGCCGTGACTCGACCCTCCAACGAGAGGCCGGATGCTCCATAAGCCCAAGCGATACAGTCAGCAACCCATATGGACAACGTACGCTTGGAGACAGGTAGCCCCAACTTATTGGGGTCAAAAGAAACGAAGAGCTGAACAGCCCTCCTATGCTCCCGCGTACGGTCAAGGTAGAAGGACAAGGCCCTCCTACAGTCCAGGGTATGCAGGACCATCTCAGCCTGGCTGGAGTGCAGCCTGGAAAAGAAGGTTGGAAGAACCACCTCCTGGTTGAGATGAAAAGGGGAAACCACTTTAGGAAGAAACTTAGGGTGAGTCCGCAAGACTACCCTATTCCTGTAGAACCTAGTGTAAGTGTAAGGAGGATCAGACACTAGTGCCTGCAGTTCACTAACGCGCCTAGCAGAGGTAAGGGCTACCAAAAACAAGGTTTTCCAGGAAAGAAAATGAAGAGGACAGGTAGCCATAGGTTCAAAGGGCGGACAGGTAATCCGCTGCAAGACCACATTCAGATCCCATTCTGGGGCTGGTGGGCGCAAAGGAGGCTTAAGGAGAAGGAGGCCTCGGAGAAAACGAGCCACCAAAGGGTGGTTGGAAAGAGGCCTGCCGTCCACTGGTGCGTGATGCGCAGAGAGAGCACTGGAGGTGGACCCTGACAGAGTTGGACTTAAGGCCAAGATTGGAGAGGTAAAGCAAATATTGAAAGACCACTGCAACCAAGCAGGAGAAGGGATTCTCAGACTGCTGAGCACACCACATGGAGAACCGACGCCACTTAACAGTGTAGGACTTCCGGGTGGATGGCCGTCTGGAGGCCAAGACGACCTCTTCCACCTCCCGAGGCAGTAGGAGGGGAGCAAGGACTACCCTTTCAGCAGCCAGGCCATCAGATGAAGGGACCAGAGGTTGGGGTGGAGGAGAGTCCACTGATCCTGTGACAGGAGATCGGGTTGAAACCCCAGAGGAAGAGGAGTGTCCACCGCCAGCTGTAGCAGAAGCGGGATCCAGGGCTGTCTTGGCCACCGGGGAGCCACTAGAATCATGGAGGCTCTGTCTCTGAGAACTTTGAAGAGCGTCCGAGACACCAGGGGCATGGGAGAAAAGGCATACAAGAGGCCTGTGGACCATGGAATCAGGAAAGCATCCGCCGCCACTCTGAGAGGATGCGGTTGACGAGAGCAGAATTTGGGAAGCTGACGGTTCTGGGCACTGGCAAAGAGATCCATGGTGGGGTGACCCCACTTGAGAAAGATCTGCTGAACCACCAACGGATCCAATCTCCACTCGTGAGGTTGGAGGATCCTGCTTAGTCTGTCTGCCAGGTAATTTTCTTGACCTGGGAGATAGACAGATTTGAGTAGGATTCCATGAAGGACGGCCCAAGAGCACAGTCTCCGTGCCTCCTGACAGAGAAGGAAGGAGCCGGTACCTCCTTGTTTGTTCACATAGAACATCGCAACTTGATTGTCCGTCTGGATCAGCACAGACTGGTGAGAAGTGAGGTGGGAGAAGGCCTTCAGAGCTAGGCGGATAGCTCTGAGCTCCAGGAGGTTTATCTGCTGAGCAGATTCCCAAGGAGTCCAGAGGCCTTGAGTACATGTCCCTTGGCAATGTGCTCCCCAACCCAGGAGAGAAGCATCGGTTGTTAGCAACTGAGAAGGCGGTGGAGATTGAAAATCCACTCCCAGCACTAGGTTTGGTAGATGAAGCCACCACTTCAGAGAAGAGACCAGTAGGTCGGAAACCTGTACTGAGTCCGTCAGGCTCCCCGTGGCCTGATGCCATTGAGTGCGAAGGCACCATTGAGCAGGCCGCATGTTCAGGCGGGCATTGGGAGAAACATGGACCGTGGAAGCCATATGGCCGAGCAGTCTCAGAAATTGCCTGGCGGAGACCAGGGAATTGCTGTGAAAGTGGCTGGCTAGATCCATGAGCCGGTGCGCCCTGTCTAGAGGCAGGAAGGCTTGCGCCTGAAGTGTGTCCAACCTTGCACCGATGAATTCTAGATTTTGAGAGGGGAGCAAAGTGGATTTTGCAAAGTTTATGACAAATCCCAAGTGCTGGAGTAGAGTCACAGTGCGATGAGTGGCCTGAGTGGCCTCTTGGGAAGACTGGGCTCTTATGAGCCAGTCGTCCAGGTATGGAAATACAAAGAGGCCTTGAAGCCTTAGGTAGGCTGCCACAACAGCTAGAAATTTGGTGAACACCCTGGGAGCGGAGGATAGGCCAAAGGACAGGACTCTGTACTGATAATGATTTCCTCCCACAACAAACCTGAGATATTGTCTGTGGTCTGGATGAATAAGGATGTGAGTATAGGCATCCTTTAGATCCAAGGAGCATAGCCAGTCTCCCTGCTGGAGGTAGGGCAGCAAGATTCCAAGGGTGAGCATCTTGAACTTTTCCCTTGTCAGGAACTTGTTGAGATTGCGCAAGTCCAGGATGGGTCTGAGGCCTCCTGTTCGTTTTGGTATCAGGAAATACCTGGAATAAAAGCCTTGACCTCTCAGGTGGTGGGGCACCGGTTCCACAGCCTGTTCCTGAAGAAGACTTGCTAACTCCTGAAGGAGTAAGTCCCTGTGCAGAGGGAGTTTGGGAGGCTCCCATGGAAAGTTGGAGGGAGGTACCTGGTGAAAGTGAAGAAGATAGCCTTTTTGAACTATATGAAGCACACAGGTATCTGATGTGATTGCTGACCATCTTTGGGCAAAGTGGACCAGCCAGCCTCCTGTGCTGAGAGAAACCAGCGGAGGGGAAGAGGCTATGCTGATGGAGTCAAAAGCCCCCACCCTGCTGAGCAGGGGCCGGTGTTGTGGGCTTGGGGGCTTGCTGCCTACGGGACCCATTACCCCGTCCCTTGGCCTGCTGACCCTGTTGGGGAGCTGCTGGGGCCTGATAATGAGGGTATTGTTTATAGGCAGCTGCCTTCCTCGGGTAAAAGGGCTTTTTCCCCGAGCCCTTCTTTTTATGAGAAGGGGCAGAGGTTTTTCTGGACAGCCTAGTCCTGGTCAGAGTCTCGGTCTCGAGTTCTGCAGCCTTTTCAGCCATGGGCTTGCCAAAGAGGTTTTCACCCTTGCAGAGGACATCGACCAACTTGTCCTGTACTCATGGCTCGAGGTCGGATGACTGAAGCCAAGCCTGTCAGCGGGCACCGATGCCGGCTCCGGCTACCCGAGCCGATGCTTCAAAGCCATCGTAGGCTGCTCGAGAGATGAACTTCGAGCACTCACGAATACCAGTGGATAAGGCCTGTAACCTCTGCAAAGGTTCCTCGGAGAGACCAGAAGAGAACCCGGCAATTTCCTTTGCCAGGTCTTGGAGATACATGCCCATATAGAGCTGGTAAGTCTGGACTCGACAAGCAAGCATAGAGCCCTGGAAGCACTTCCTACCGAGGGCATCCAGGTTCCGGACCTCCCGGCCGGGAGGCACCGAGGAGTGCATCTTCTGACTCTTGAGTCGATGCATGGCCGATTCCACCACCATGGAATGGTGCGGTAGTTGTGCCTTTTGGAACCCGGGGCTCTTGCGGACTCGATAAATGGAATCGACCCGCTTGCTTAACACCTGCGCCGATGCCGGGCTCTCCCACATGCGGAAGAGAAGTCGCTCCAGTATCGGAGGAACCGGTACAGTAAAGGCCTCCTTCGGGGGAGAGTCATACTGGAGGGCATCGAGCTCTTCGGCTCTTCCTTGGGATCCGCGGGGAATGCCAAGGTTTGGCCATATCCCACACGAAGTCCGAGAACCGGGTGTCCTCCGGGGGGGAACGTCTCCGAGGTTCGGACTCGGGCGAGTCCGATGGGACACACTGAGTCCGAAAAGTACCAGGGGACTCTTCGTCCTCCGTTTCCCAGGCCGATTCCTCGGAGGAGGAATCGAGAGGCTCCGGTCGGGCGGGCATCGATGCCTTCCACCCCGACCTCGGTCCCGAACGGGAGGCCGAGGGAGACCGCAACTGAGGATCGACTCGAGCCCGCATGGACTCGAGGATCGGCTCGGTCTCCGGGGTCGACTTGGACGTCGACATCCCAGCAGTCGGGGCAGAAGCACCGGCGAGGCCAGCGATCAATACCCGCTGCTGGTCCATGAAGGCAGCCAAACTGCTCTCCAAGGCCGTCAACCTGAGTCCGAGCTCAGGAGACCCAGCAACCCCCGACTCGGGCCCCGATGGCGTCGGGCCCGACGTCGGCTCCTTCAGAGGTGAGTCCACGAGGACTACAGTACTCACGTGTCCAGGAGACTCCAACTCGAGACGAGGATGTTTTGAAGGCCTCTCCGACTCCGAGGACCCGGGACGGCTATCGGGGCTATGCGACCTGGCCCTCGAGGAACCAGGAGCGTCCACCGACGCCGCCCTCGCGGGTTTCTTCTTCTGATGATGCTGCCGGGCAGGAGACCCCCGCTCAGAGGAACTCCGACGATGCTCAGGACCGGAGTCCCGGGACGTCGAAGCCTCTGATGAGGTCCAGGCCCGGCCGGACGCGGAGTCAGAGAAGACTTTTTCCCTCTGTTGCTGCCGACTCCTCAACGCTTTAGAGGACATCTTGCTACATGGACCACAGATCATCGGGTCGCGATCGCGTCCAAGGCAGCGGAGGAAGCAGTCGTGTGTGTCGGTAAGAGACATAAGTTTCTTACACCGATCACACTTTTTAAACCCGCTGGCAGCCATCGGGGGAAAAAGGGCCCCTGCGAGGTCAAAAGACAGGGCTGCCAGGAAAAAGGAAAAAATGGCGCGAACGCCAGTCACGAAGGACAAAAACCGAAAAAATCACGAAAGGACTTGATACCGGTGTATCGAGTCCAGGCGGGAAAAGGATCCGGCGTCGAATCGAGATAAGAAAAATAAGAAAAATCAACTTTTTCAGCGGCGATCACAAACAGCGTCTGTAGGGCTCCGCGGAAAAAAGAAGACTGGGCAAGATGGCACCCTTGGGCGGGAAGGGGACCGCGCATGCGCGCTGCAATTCCCAAAGGCTTTCTTTGAAAGCTGGGGAAATTGCTCCGCGAGGGCTCCGTCGGTGCCGACGTCACCCATATGTGAGGACTGACTTCCTGCTTGGTCCTGGAGAAATATGCATCCCTGATAGTTCTGTATTTTGCACAATGCCAGAGGAAATGTATTTCTGTTTTCGATCTGTGCTATTCTGTATTTTTCAATAAACTATACTCTGCCTGTGTAGTATGGTGGTCATCAGAGATAGAGAATGTTTTATTTATTTATTTAGAGCACTTGATATACCACTTGCGAGGCAAGGCTATGACAGCGGTTTACAAACAATAAAAAAAGGGGGGTAACAGTAGAGCAAGACAAAGAGGGAAAAGTTAAAGAAAAAAAGAGAGAAGAAATAACAATTCATATTCAGGAGGGAAGCTGAGAGGCAAAAGGAAAGACCACAGGCAGTTCTCTGGGGGTGGTGGGGGGGAGTTAAGGAGCAGGAGATTGGGGAAAAGCTTGCAGAAACAACAAGGTGGAGAGAAAAGATTAAGTGCAAAGTGAAAGGGAATTCCAAAGGGAGGGACCAGCATAGGAAAAAGGAAGAGTTTCTTTTTTATTGGGAAATAAGAACATAAGACATAAGATATTCCATACTGGGTCAGACCAAAGATCCATCAAGCCCAGTATCCTCTTTCTAACAGTACAGAAGAACATAAGATATGCCAAACTGGGATAGACCAAGAGACCATCAAGCCTACTATCCTGTTTCCAACAGTGACCAATCCAGATGACAAGTATCTGTCAGGTTCCCAAAAAGTACACAGATTCCATGCTGTTTGACCAATGGGTAAGCAGTGGATTTCCCAGGTCCTCTTTAATAATGATTTATGGATTCTTTCTCCAGAAATGTGTCCAAATCTCTTTTAATCTAGCTGCACTACATCCTCTGGTAACAAATTCCAGAATTTGATTACTCATTGAGTGAAAAAATATTTTCTTCAATTAGTCTTAAATGTACTACATTGTAGCTTCATTGTGTGTCCCCTAGTCTTTCTACTTTTTGAAGGGTTAAACCACCAACGTATATTTACCCGTTCCACTCCATTCATTGTTTTATAGACAGCTATCATATCTCCCCTCAACCATCTCTTTCACCAGTTGAACAGCCCCGACATTTTAAGCCTTTCCTTGTAGCTAATCCAGGTCACAAGTATCTTTCAGGCTCTCAAAACGTAAACAGATTCCATGGGTAAGCAGTGGATTTCCCTCAGTCCACTTTAATAATGGTTTATGGATTTTTCCGTGAACTTGTCCAAAACTCTTTTAAACCCAACTATATTAACAACTTTTACTACAACCTCCAGCAACGAATACTGGAGTTTGATTACGCACTGAATGAAAAAATATTCTTCTGATTAGTCTTAAATGTGCTGCATTGTAGCTTTATTGGATGTCCCCCACTCTTTCTACTTCTGAAGACAAGCAATCAACATTTGCTCATACAAAAAAACATAAGATATGTCATAATAGGTCAGACCAAGGTGTCCATCAAGCCCAATATCCTGTTTCCAACAGCGGCCAATCTAGGAGTAAACAACCAATGTATGTTAACCATTCCACTCTGCCATATCTCCCCTCAACCATCTTTTTTACGAGTTGAAGAACCCTAATCCTTTAAGCCTTTCCTTGTATGGATATCCTTATATCTCTATCATTTTGGTGGCTCTTCTCTTTACCTTTTCTAATTTCGCTATATCCTTCTTAAGATATGGCAACCAGAACTGTACACAATATTCAAGATGCAGTCTCAACATGGAGCAATACAGAGGCATTATAATATCTCCATTCATTTCCTTATGATTCCTAGTATTCTAACATAAGAACATAAGATATGACATACTGGGTCAGACCAAGGTCCATCAAGCCCAGTATCCTGTTTCCAACAGTGGCCAATCTAGGTCATACTTACCTAGCAGTTTCCGCAAAAGACACAGGTTCCGCAATGCTTGTACTGGGTCAAGCATTGATATCCTGGGTCCCTTCTTAATAATGATTTATGGACCTTTCCTCCAGGAACTTGTCCAAACCTTTTTTAAACCCAGCTACACTAACAGCCTTTACTACATCCTCAGGTAACAAATTCCAGAGTTTGATTACACGTTGAGTGAAAAAATATTTTCTTTTATTAGTCTTAAATAGTTTACCCTGTAGCTTCATTGCATGTCCCCTAGTCTTTCTGTATTCTGATAACGTAAACAATCTTTCTGTTTGCTTTCTTAGCTGGCCTTCACATTGGGCAAAGGGTTTCAATATATTATCCACGATGACGTTTAGATCCTTTTTCTGGGTGGTAATTCCTAATGTGAAACCTTGCATCATGTAACCGTAGGTTGGGTTTTCCTTCCCTAAGTGCATAACTTTGCACTTCATACAAAATTTCATCTGCCACTTACATGCCCGGACCCCAAATTTCTCAAGGTCATTTTGCAATTTTTCACAATCCTCTTGCGATTTAACAACTTTGAATAATTTTGTGTCATCTGCAAATCTGATCATCTCATTCATTGTTCCCATTTCCAGGTCATTTATGAATATGTTAAAAAGCAGCAGGCCCAGCACAATCCCTGAGGTACTCCATTATTCACTTTTTTCCATTGGAAAACTGGCCATTTAGCCCTACATTCTGTTTTCTTTTAATCAATTCCTAATCCACAATAGTGCACTGCCTCCTATCCCATGACTTTTTAATTTCCCCAAGAGTCTTTCATGAGGGACCATGTCAAATGCTTTCTGAAAATCCAGATGCACTATATCAATCGACTCACCCTCATCTATCTATTTGTTCACAGCTTCAAAAAAATATAAGACTTTCCTTGGCTAAATCCATGTTGGCATTCTCCCATTAAACCATGACTGTCTACATGTTCAATAACTTTGTTTTTTATAATGGTTTCTACCAATTTTGTTGGTACTGACATCAGGCTCACCGGTCTGTAGTTTTCTGGATCACCCCTGAAACCCTTTTTAAAACTTGCCATTACACTGGCCACTTTCCAATCTTCAGTTACTGCAGATGAATTTAATGACAGCTCGCAGATTACTAATAATAGGCCTGCAATCTCCTGTTTAAGTTCTTTCAGCATATTTTTAACTTATCAAATAGCTATATTACATCTTCCCAGTTTATCAAGAATTATTTCAATTCCTCAGATAAATCACCTTTAGATACCATTTCAGGCATAGGTAACTTCACTACATCTCTTTATTAAAGATTAAAGGAAAGAGTTAATTCAGTTTCTCTGCTATGAACTTGTCCTTCTTTAATGCCCCTCTTGCCTTCTATAATCTAATGGTCCAAATGACTCTATCAAAGGATTTTACTACGAATATACTTGTAAAACTTTTTATTATGCATTTTTGTTTCCAAGGCAAGCTTCTTTTCAAACTCTCTCACAAGAGCATAAGAAATGACATACTGAGTCAGACCAAGGTCCAACAAACCCAGTATCCTTTTTCCAACACTGGCCAATCCAGGTCACAAGTACCTGGCAGGTTCCCATAATGCTTTTCTGGGGGTAAGCAGTGAATTTCCCAGGTCCCCTTTAATGTTATGGACCTTTCCTCCAGGAACTTGTCTAAACGTTTTTTAAATCCAGATACACTAAATGATAATTACACTTACCTAGTAATTGTAGTTCCTTGAGTGACGACAGTTCAGTCCTCTACCTCTGGGTTGTCAACCTCCTCCTGCAGCTTGGAGACTGGTATGTCAGAATCATGACATCACTGGATATAGCCTGCTGCTCTCTCTCCTCAGTTCCAGTGTGAACTATTAACAAAGCAGACTCAAAGGAGCAACAAATAAGTAGCTAACAGCAAATAACAAAACCTTAAACTGTACCAGCCCATAAGGGCTAAATTAAATAACATTCGGCCAGACTTTCTTACTCCGTCACTGCTAGCAAAACTGCAGAGCAAAACAGAGTGAATCACAGCAAAATACACCTACCTGTAACCATCGTCCTTCGATCACTAGCGGAACACCGCTTCTGAAATAGACTGGGTGGGATGGAGGACTGAACTGTCATCACTCAAGGAACTACAATTACCAGGTAAGTGTAATTATCATTTCCTTATCATTCCTCCAGTTCAGTCCTCTACCTCTGGGATGTACCAGAGCAATAATCATGGGAGGGACCCCGCCATCCGGCCCGCAACACTGCCGAACCGAACCGAGCATCCGAACCCACCGCAACGTCCAGACGGTAATGCTTACTGAAAGCATGAAGAGACGACCAAGAAGCTGCTCGACAGATCTCCTCTGACGGAACCAAACTGTGCTCCACCCAGGAACAGGCCTGCGCTCTGGTGGAATGCGCCCGCAGCCCCTCGGGCACCGTACGACCTTGAAGAAGATAAGCAGAAGCTATAGCCTCATGAAGCCAACGGGCAATAGAAGTCTTAACTGCCGCCTCCCCTTTGCGGACACCACCAAACAGCACAAACAAACGAACTGATTTGCAAAAAACCTCCGTTACCTGCAAATACCGCCACAACGTTCTCTTGACGTCCAGCCGATGCAACCCACGCTCGCGATCGGCACCCTCCAAAGAACCGAGAACAGGCAAACACACCACCTGGTTCAAATGAAAAGGAGACACCACTTTAGGCAAAAAGGAAGGAACCGGACGCAGCACCACTTTCTCTCTAGAAATTGTCAGGAACGGTTCCCTACACGACAAGGCTTGCAACTCCGAAACGCACCTAGCCGAACAGATTGCCACCAGAAAAACTGCCTTCAATGTCAAGTCCTTCACCGAGGCCTGATGCAATGGCTCAAAGGGAGGTCCAGATAACGCCATCAACACAAGGTTAAGATCCCAAGGCGGAACCACCACCCTGCACGATGGCCGCAACCTGGAAACCACTTTCAAAAAACGAATAACATCCGGAGATGAGCTCCCAAAGTCCGCCTGTGTACTTTACGTCGGAAGCAGGCCAGAGCTGCCAGCTGAACGCGCAATAAACTAGCCGCCAGACCTTTATCAAAACTGTCCTGCAGGAATTCTAAGATAGTAGGAATGGCCACCGTAGCTGCCCGCAACTGATGTCTCGAACACCAATCCTCAAAGATCCACACATACGCTAACGAGGTGGACTGTTTTCTTGCTCTAAAGCAGCATAGACACTACCGCCGCCAAATAGCCATTATTCTTTAACCGGGCCCTTTCAATGGCCATACCGTAAGCGAGAACCGATCCACTTGAGACATGAAGAGTGGACCCTGTAGCAACAGATCCGCCCTTGCTGGCAACCGCCAAGGCTGACCGACTAGAAGACGCACAAGGTCCGCATACCACGGGCGCCTTGGCCAGTCCGGTGCTACGAGGAGAACCCTTCCTGGGTGAGCCCCAATTCGTTGAACCACCCGGCCTATCAACGCCAATGGAGGAAAGATGTATAGAAGCCCCGTGGTTGGCCACTGTTGTAACAGCGCGTCGATGCCTTCGGACATTCGCTCTCGCCTCCTGCTGAAGAACTGTCCGACTTTCGCCGACTGAAAGGTCGCCATTAAATCCATCACTGGCATCACCCAGCAATTCACTATCTGCGCAAAGACATCGGGATGAATCTCCCATTCCCCCGCATCTACCTGCACTCTGCTGAGAAAATCGGCCTGGACATTCTCCTTTCCTGCTATGTGTGCTGACGAAAACGCCGTCAGTCTCTTTTCTACCCAGGCGAACAGATCCGCTTCCTCCTCCATTGCGGCACTTCCCGTGCCCCCCTTGGTTTATGTACGCGACCGTCGCCGAATTATCAGACAATACGCGAACCGGACGACCGAAGACCAACTCTTCGAACGCTTGCAGCACCCGCATCACTGCTCGAAGCTCCAGTCGATTTATGGACAAGGACTTCTCCTGGGGCGACCAAGCCCCCTGCGCAAACCTATTCTGGCAGTGGGCTCCCCACCCCGCCAGACTGGCATCCGTCAATAACGGAAGCCACTCCGGTTGTTCCAGGGGCATGCCGGCCGCCACGGAGGTCTCGAGCAGTCACCAGTGTAGCGACTGTCTGACTTTCCACGGGCACGGAAGTCATTTGCTCAAAGGATTGGACTGATGCGACCATCGGCGCAGAAGTGCCCTTTGTAACGGACGCATATGAAATCTGGCCCACGGAACCACCTCCAACGTTGCCGCCATCGTGCCCAACACTTAGAGATAGGACCACGCCGACGGAGCCGGGACAGATCGGAACTTCCGAACAAGAGCCCTGAGAACCAGGACTCTGTTGCGCGGCAGAAACACGAGACCCTTTCGGGTGTCGAATCAAACTCCGAGGTATTCTATATCCTGAGAGGGCTGCAGTCGACTTTTGACAGGATTGACCACCCAACGAAGACTCTGCAAGAAAGAGTAGTTACTCACCTGTAACAGGTGTTCTCCAGGAGCAGCAGGAATCAGTCCTCACATATGGGTGACGTCAGCGCCGATGGAGCCCTCGTACGAAGCATTTCCCCAGCTTTCAAAGAAAGCCTTTGGGAATTGCATCGCGCATGCGCGGTCCCCTTCCCGCCCAGGGGTGCCATCTTGCTCAGTCTGATGACATAGCTAAAAGACAGCAAAAAATTAGCAAAAATAAATCATAAGACTGCAACTCCAAGAGGAGGAGGGAGGGTTGTGAGGACTGATTCCTGCTGCTCCTGGAGAACACCTGTTACAGGTGAGTAACTACTCTTTCTCCAGGACCAAGCAGGAAGTCAGTCCTCACATATGGGACTCCCCAGCTTAAGGCTACCGGAGACCTCAAGTGGAAAAATGAGCTCCCTTTAGCTCGTCAGTACGTAAGGAAGGAATCTTCTCTGAGAACGCCCCCGACCGGTAGCCCAACACCAGGGCCGGAGGGTAGGAGTTGCCTAAACCCCAAAGAGATTATGGAGTACTGCCTGTCTGAAAGTACTGTCCCTGCGGGACTCCCTCTCAAGGCAGTAATGGGCCGCAAAAGTCTGGCTTGAAGACCAAGTAGCGGCCCGGCAGATGTCTGCCAACGGAACAGAGCGGAGATGAGCCACTGACGCAGCCTTCGCCCTGACACGATGAGCTGTGACTCGACCCTCCAACAAGAGGCCAGCTGCCCCATAAGCACAGGCGATACAGTCAGCGACCCATATGGACAAAGTACGCTTGGAGACAGGTAGCCCCAACTTATTGGGGTCAAAAGAAATGAAGAGCTGAACAGCCCTCCGGTGCTCCCACGTACGGTCGAGGTAGAAGGATAACGCCCTCCTACAGTCCAGGGTATGCAGGACCATCTCAGCCCGGTTGGCATGCGGCCTGGGAAAGAAGGTCGGAAGAACCACCTCCTGATTGAGGTGAAAAGGGGAGACAACCTTAGGAAGAAACTTAGGGTGAGTCCGTAAGACTACCCTATTCCTGTAGAACCTAGCGTAAGGGGGATCAGACACTAGTGCCTGAAGTTCACTCACTCGCCTAGCAGAGGTAAGAGCTACCAGAAACAAGGTTTTCCAGGAGAGAAAACGGAGAGGGCAGGTAGCCATACGTTTAAATGGCGGACAAGTAATCCGCTGTAAGACCACATTCAGATCCCACTCAGGGGCTGGTGGACGCAAAGGAGGCTTAAGCAGGAGGAGGCCTCTGAGAAAACGAGCCACCAAAGGGTGGTTGGAAAGAGGCCTCCCGTCCACCGGCGAGTGGTACGCTGAGAGAGCACTGAGGTGAACCCTGACAGAGTTGGACTTAAGGTCTAGATTGGAGAGGTAAAGCAAATATTGCAATACTACCGCTACCAAGCACGAGAAGAGATTCTCGCTGTGCTGAGCACACCATGCGGAGAATCTACGCCACTTAAGAGCGTGGGATTTCCTGGTGGATTGCCGCCTAGAGGCTAAGACTACGTCTTCCACCTCTCTAGGCAGGAGTAGGGGAGCCAGGACTACCCTTTCAGCAGCCAGGCCATCAGATGAAGGGACTGGAGGTTAGGGTGCAAGAGAGACCCCTGGTCCTGACACAGGAGATCATGTTGAATCACCAGAGGAAAAGGAGTGTCCACCGCCAGTTGCAGCAGGAGTGGGAACCACGGCTGCCTCGGCCCCCTGGGGGCTATCAGAATCATTGAGGCCCTGTCCTTGAGGACCTTGAACAGTGTTCGAGACACTAGTGGCGTGGGAGGAAACGCATATAGTAGGCCTTGGGACCACGGAATCAGAAAGGCATCAGCTGCTACTCTGAGAGGATGCGGTTGTCTGGAACAGAATCTCAGGAGTTGCCGGTTCAGAGGGCTGGCGAAGAGATCCATGGTGGGGAGGCCCCACCTGAGAAAGATCTGCTGAACCACCAAAGGATTCAATCTCCATTCGTGTGGTTGCAGGATCCTGCTCAGTCTGTCCGCCAGGTAATTTTCTTGACCGGGGAGGTAGACAGCCTTGAGGAGGATTCCGTGATTGACGGCCCAAGAGCACAGCCGCTGTGCCTCCTGACAGAGAAGGAAGGAGCCTGTGCCTCCTTGTTTGTTCAGGTAGAACATGGCAACTTGATTGTACGTCTGGACCAGTACAGACTGGTGAGATGTGAGGTGGGAGAAGGCTCTCAGAGCTAGGCGTATTGCCTGTAGCTCCAGGAAGTTTTTCTGCTGAGCAGCCTCCCAAGGAGTCCAGAGAACCTGAGTACATGCCCCTTGGCAATGTGCTCCCCAACCTAGAAGTGAAGCATCTGTCGTCAGCACTTGAGAATGCGGAGGGGATTGAAAATCCACTCCGAGTACCAGATTCGGAAGATGAAGCCACCATTGTAGAGAGGAGACGAGCAGGGTGGATATTCTCACCGAGTCTGCAAGGCTCCCTGTGGCCTGATGCCACTGAGTTCGAAGGCTCCACTGAGCAGGCCGCATGTGCAGGCGGGCATTGGGGGTTACATGAACCGTGGAAGCCATATGGCCGAAAAGTCTCAGGAATTGCCTGGCGGAGACCAGGGAATTGCTGTGAAACTGCCTGGCTACATCCATCAACCGGAGGGCCCTGTCCACTGTCAGAAAAGCTCTCGCCTGAAGTGTGTCTAGCCTTGCTCCTATGAATTCCAAATTCTGGGACAGGAGCAAAGTGGACTTTGCGAAGTTTATGACAAACCCCAAGTGCTGAAGCAGAGCCACAGTGCAAAGGGTGGCTTGACTGGCCTCCTGGGAAGACTGGCCCCTTATGAGCCAGTTGTCCAGGTATGGAAACACAAAAAGACCTTGAAGGTAGGCCGCCACCACCGCCAGGCACTTGGTGAACACCCTGGGAGAGGAGGTTAGGCCAAAGGGAAGTACTCCGTACTGGTAGTGGTTTCCCCCCACAACAAATCTGAGATATTATCTGTGGTCTGGATGAATAAGGATGTGAGTATAAGCATCCTTTAGATCTAAGGAGCATAGCCAATCTCCCTGCTGGAGGTAAGGCAGCAGGATTCCAAGGGTAAGCATCTTAAACTTTTCCCTCTCCAGGAACTTGTTGAGGTTGCGCAAGTCTAGGATGGGTCAGAGGCCTCCTGTTCGTTTTGGTACCAGAAAGTACCTGGAATAAAAGCCGTGACCTCTCAGGTGGTGGGGCACCGGTTCCACAGCCTGGTCCTTTAGCAGACTTGCTAACTCCTGAAGGAGTAGGTCCCTGTGCAGAGGGAGTCTTGGAGGCTCCCCTGGAAAATAGGAGGGAGGTACCTGGTGAAAATGGAGAAGATAGCCCTTTTGGACTATATGGAGCACCCAGGTATCTGATGTGACGGCTGACCACCTGTGGGCAAAGTGGGCCAGCCAGCCTCCTGTGCTGATGTGAGCCAACTGAGGAGAAGAGGATATGCTTGCTGAGTCAAAAAACCCCACCCTGCTGAGCAGGGGCCGGTGTTCGTGGCTTGGGGGTCTTCTGCCTACGGGGCCCATGACCCTGCCCCTTGGCCTGCTGACCCTGTTGGGGAGCTGCAGAGGCCTGATAATGAGGGTATTGTTTATAGGCAGAGGACTTCCTCGGGTAAAAGGACTTTTTTCCAGAGCCCTTCTTCTTCTGAGAAGGGGCAGAGGTTTTCCTGGACAGCCTAGTCCTGGTCAGAGTCTCGGTCTCGAGTTCTGCAGCCTTTTCAGCCATGGGCTTGCCAAAGAGGTTTTCACCTCGGCAGGGGACATCGACCAACTTGTCCTGCACCCATGGCTCGAGGTCGGATGACTGTAGCCAAGCCTGTCGGCGGGCACCGATGACGGCCCCGGCTACTAGGGCTGAAGCCTCGAAGCCATCGTAGGCTGCTCGAGAGATAAACTTCGAGCACTCTCGAATACCAGTGCACAAGGCTTGGAACCGCTGCAAAGGTTCCTCGGAGAGACCAGCAGAGAACCCGGCAATCTCCTTTGCCAGGTCTCGGAGATACATGCCCATGTAGAGCTGGCATGTCTGGACACGGCAAGCAAGCATAGAGCCCTGGAAGCACTTCTTACTGAGGGCATCCAGGTTCCGGGCCTCCCAGCCGGGAGGCACCGAGGAGTGCATCTTCTGACTTTTCAGTCGATGCAAGGCCGATTCCACAACCATGGAGTGGTGTGGTAATAGTGCCTTTTGGAACCCGGGGCTCTTGTGGACTCGATAAATGGAATCAACCCGCTTGCTTAACACTGGCGTCGAGGCCGGGGTCTCCCACATGCGGAAGAGCAGCCGCTCCAGCATCGGAGGAACCGGTACAGTTAAGGCCTCCTTTGGGGGAGAGTCATACTGGAGGCCCTCGGGATCCGCGGGGAAGGCCAAGGCCTTGGCCATATCCCGCACGAAGTCCGAGAATCGGGTATCCTCCGGTGGGGATCGTCTCCGAGGTTCGGACTCCGGCGAGTCCGATGGGACACACCGAGTCCGATAAGTGTCGGGTAAGAACATAAGATATGCCATACTGGGTCAGACCAAGGTCCATCAAGCCCAGTATTCTGTTTCCAACAGTGGCCAATCTAGGTCATATGTACCTAGCAGTTTCCCCAAAGGACACAGGTTCCACAATGCTTGTATTGGTTCAAGCATTGATATCCTGGGTCCCTTCTTAATAATGGTTTACGGACCTTTCCTCCAGGAACTTGTCCAAAGCTTTTTTAAACCCAGCTACATTAACAGCCTTTACTACATCCTCTGATAACAAATTCCAGAGTTTGATTACACGTTGCATGTCCCCTAGTCTTTCTATATTCTGATAAGGTAAACAATCGATCTACGTTTACCCGTTCCACTCCGTTCATTAATTTATAGACTTCTATCATATCTCCCCTCAACCGTCTCTTTTCCAGGTTAAAGAACCCTAACCTTTTTAGCCTTTCTTCATAGGAGTATCCTTCCATCCCCTTTACCATTTTGGTGGCTCTTCTCTGAACCTTTTCTAAAATCGCTATATCCTTTTTAAGATACGGCGACCAGAATTGCACACAATATTCAAGGTGCGGTCTCACCATGGAACGATATAGAGGCATTATAATATCTTTTGTTTTATTTTCCATTCCTTTCCTTATCATACCTAGCATTCTATTTGCTCTCTTGGCCGCCGTTGCACACTGGGCCAAGGGTTTTAACATGGTATCCACAATGACGCCTAACTCTTCGTCCTCCGTCTCCCAGCCCAACTCCTTGGAGGAGGCATTAAGCGGCTCCGGTCGGGCGGGCACCGATGCCATCCGCCACGACGCCGAGGGTACAGGTGTCGACGACCTTGGTCCCGAACGGGAGGCCGAGGGAGACCGTGGCCGAGGATCGACTCGAGCCCGCATGGACTCGAGGATCAGCTCGGCCTCCGGGGTCAACTTGGACGTCGAGGTCCCGGTGGTCGGGGCAGATGCACCGGTGAGACCGGCGATCAATGCCCGCTGCTGTTCCATGAAGGCAGCGAGGCTGCTCTCCAAGGCCGTCAACCTGAGTCCGAGCTCAAGAGACCCAGCAGCCCCCGACTCGGGCCCCGGCGGCTCCCCTGGAGGAGAGTCCACGAGGACTACAGCACTCACGTGTCCAGGAGACTCCATCTCGATACGAGGATGCTTGGCAGGCCTTTCCGACTCCGAAGACCCGGGACGGCTATCGGGGCTATGCGACCTGGCCCTCGAGGAACCAGGAGTGTCCACCGACGCCGCCCTCGCGGGTTTCTTCTTCCTGCGATGTTCCCGCGAAGGAGACCTCCGCTCAGAGGAACCCCGACGCTGCTCGGGGCCGGAGTCCCGAGACGTTGAGGCAGACGCGCAGTCAGAGAAGATCCTATCCTTCTGGTGCTGCCGACTCCTCAACGCCTTCGAGGACATTTTGCCACACAGACCACAGATCATCGGGTCATGATCGGGTCCGAGGCAGCGGAGGCAGCAGTCATGTCTGTCGGTAAGAGACATAAGTTTCTTACACCGATCACACTTTTTAAACCCGCTGGTAGCCATCGGGGGAAAAAGGGCCCCTGCGAGGTCAAAAGACCGGGCTGCCAGTGAAAAAAGAAAAATGTCGCGAACGCTAGTCACAAAGGACAAAAACCGAAAAAGAGAGAGTGGACTCGATACCGGTGTATCGGGCCAAGGCGGGAAAAGGATCCGGCGTCAAAACGAAAGTAGAAAAAGAAAAAACAGGGAAATCAACATTTTCCTTAGGGAAAAACGAACTACGTCCGTCGGGCTCCGCGGAAAAAAGAAGACTGAGCAAGATGGCACCCTTGGGCGGGAAGGGGACCGCGCTTGCGTGCTGCAATTCCCAAAGGCTTTCTTTGAAAGCTGGGGAAATGCTCCGCACGAGGGCTCAGTCGGTGCCGACGTCACCCATATGTGAGGACTGACTTCCTGCTTGGTCCTGGAGAACTCCACTACTCTGGCCGTCACGCGAATGCTTTCCGAATCGGACTTAACCAATCGTCGAGATGAGGATGCACCAAAATTCCTTCCTTGCGCAATGCCGCTGCCACGACCACCATAATTTCTGTGAAGGTGCGCGGTGCCGTAGCTAGACCGAAGGGCAAAGCCTGGAATTGATAATGGCCCCAAAAGAACGCGAACCTCAGAAACCTCTGATGAGCTGCTCGAATAGGAATGTGCAAATACGCCTCCGTAAGGTCCAGGGACGTCAAATACTCCCCTTGGCGCACCGCCACTATGACGGACTGCAAGGTTTCCATCCGAAAGTGCGGCACTCTGATGCAACGATTGACGGCTTTCAGGTCTAAAATGGGTCTTAATGTTCCGCCCTTCTTTGGCACCACGAAATAAATGGAGTACCGACCCGTGCCGCACTCTGCTTTCAGCACCTCTATTACCGCTCCTAACCGAAGCTACTACCTTTTTGGCGCTCCTGCACGGAGACATGACAAATGAATCCCGTACCGGACGGTCCAGCTCGAGCGCATAGCCTTGCTGAATTATCTCCAACACCTAGCGGTCGGAGGTGATGCGGGTCCAAGCCGGAAGAAACTCCCGAAGCCGCCCTCCTATGAGAGGCCCCTCCGGCGGGACCCCCCTCATCTCATTGTGACTTGCGAGCTGCGGGGGAAGAGCCTGCTGCGAACCCCCTATTAGCTCCTCAGAACCCATGGAATCCCTGCGCACGAGCCGGGAACCGCCCCCGCTGGAAGGAGTTGAACCGAGAGGTACGAAATCTGCGGAAGTCCCGAAACTGACCTCTATAGCCTTGACCTGACTTCCCTTGCTTCGGCTTATCCTCAGGTAGCCTGCCTGCCTTGCACTCCCCGAGGTCCTTCACTAACTTGTTCAAATCCTCTCTGAAGAGTAAACCGCCCTTAAAGGCGAGACTTTGACGAACCGTCCACCGCCCAATTTCATAACCACACAGAGCGTAGGGACGCTACCACGGACGCCATACTATTTGCAAGGACTCTTATCAAGTCATAATGCACGTCCGCTAAATAAGCCGCTCCAGACTCCAGACGATCCAGCTGTTTAAGCTCCTCAAGATCCAGGTGTGCGGACTGCCTCGGACGCTGCACCCCACGCAAACATGCTCTAGCCACCCAAGCCACGCATATGGAAGCTTGCAGCAAAAGAGAGTCCACCTCAAAGGTCTGCCTCAACAAACTATCCACTCTCCTGTCCTGCAAATCCTTTAAGGACGCACTACACTCAACTGGGATGGTAGTCTTTTTTGTAATGGCCGAAACCACCGCGTCGACATGCGGTGCCTTGAACCGTTCTTTATCCTTATCCGCCAAGGGATAGAGCCTATTCATAGTTCGTATGCCTCGAAGACCCGCTTCTGGCCGGTCCCATTCCTCCTGGATCATTTTCTCCACCACTCTAGCATTGGAAACACCACCTGTATCTGCCGAACCGCCTGGATAACCAGGTCTTCAACCTCCTCCTCTGCGGAAGCTTGCGAGGAGAGATTCAACACCTGCAGAGACTCTGCGATTAACGCCGAGAATTCCTCTCTACGGAACACTCTAATAATCTTGGCCTGATCCTCCGGCTCTGGAATCTCGCCATCCTCGAGATCCAGAGCACTCTCAATCTGGTCCCAATCAATGTCCTCGTCCTCATTCCAAGCTACCTCCCCAGAAGTTGACGCTTCTTGGGAGCCGCCGGTTCATCACCGATTCCCTCCCTTGAGTACACTGGCTGGGAAAATCCGGGAATCGCCAACGCACCGGGCAACCGACCCTGACGCCGCAAACAAAAGGCATGGTGCATTAGCAAAACAAAATCAGGACTAAACTCCTCGACCTCCGCTGCTTGCGACTTTACCTGAGTCCCTGACGCTCTGGCTAGCTCCTCTGAAGCTAAGCCTTGCGCAGGGCTCTGAGGAGACGCAGATACCGCTCCCGTCGGCGCCCCCTGTGCCTCCAGAGTCTCTGGAACCTCCATCTGTTGTTCCACTGTGGACGACAGGGCTGCACAGCCACGACAGACCTCCAACTCCGCCACTGTGCCTCTGCGCGTCCCACAGACAATGCACTGTGGTCTAGCTGCCATTAGTAAGCAGACCCACTCCTAAGAAGAAAATTCCCAAGAAATAAATAATGAAAGAAAGAAAGAAAATTAAATAAGACTTTCACCATTGTGCCGTCGAAGAAAGGAACCCCCCCCTGCAGAAGGCCCCCCTTCGCAACTGCCGCCAAGCGCTAAACATCAAATAAAAGCAAGAAAAGGAAAAATAAAAGCAAATTAAATAAAGGCTACTAACGGAACCAACATAGTCTCGCGATTAGCACTGCAGCGCCAGCTAGAAGCTAGCCTGACGTCCGGCAGTCACGTGGCCTCACCGTGTCCCCTAAAATGGCCGCCAGGAACTGCAGGGAAGTAAAATAGGCGCGAAAATGCTTACCGTGCCTTGCCGCGGCTCTTGCCAAAGCTCCCCCTGCTGAAGCACAGCCTGCATGTCCTCGTCCTCATGCACTACACTTTTAAAGAAATAATACTCTTTTTTTTCCCAATGGATTTCTATTCTGACCCTAATCTTGCACCCAACTGAAATGATCCTTATTTGTTTCTTCAGGGAGCCTCTACCAGGCTCACCACGTCCTCCTGCTGCATGGAGACTGGTCACACTGGAGCTGAGGAGAGAGAGCAGCAGGCTATATCCAGTGATGTCATGATTCTGACATACCAGTCTCCAAGCTGCAGGAGGAGGTTGACAACCCAGAGGTAGAGGACTGAACTGGAGGAACGATAAGGAACAGCTTTTACTACATCTTCCGGTAACGAATTTCAGTTTGATTATGCGTTGAGTGAAAAAATATTTTCTCTTATTCCTCTTAAATGGGTTACATTGTAGTTTCATTGCATATCCCCTAGTCTTTCTACTTTTTGATGGCGTAAATAACCTATCTATGTTTACCCGTTCTACTCCATTCATTAGTTTATAGACCTCTATCATATCTCCCCTCAACATCTCTTTTCCAAGTTGAAGAGCCTTAACCATTTAAACCTTGCCCTATAGATGTATCCTTCCATCCCCTTTACCATCTTGATGGCTCTTCTCTGTAACTTTTCTAATTCAGAGTAGTTACTCACCTGTAACAGGTGTTGATAGAAACATAGAAACATGATGACAGAAAAAGACCACAAGGCCCATCTAGTCTGTCCTTCCATAACAACAACTACAACAGTCCACCTTCTACCTTTAGAGATCCTCTGTGTTGGTCCCATGCTTTTTTGAATTCAGTTACTGTCCTCATCTCTACCACCTCCACTGAGAGACTATTCCACGGATCCACTACTCTTTCCGTAAAGAAATATTTCCGCATATCACTCCTGAATCTATCTCCCTTCACCCTCATCCCATGTCCCCTCGTAGCAGAACTTGCTTTCAATTGAAAGAGGCTTTCTCCCTGAACATTTATGCCACGGAGGTATTTAAACATCTCAATCATATCACCTCTATCCCGCCTTTCCTCTAAGGTGTACATATTAAGATCCTTAAGTCTGTCCTCATATGCTTTATAATGAAGCCCATTAATCATTTTAGTAGCAACCCTCTGCACCGACTCCATCCTGTTCACATCCTTTTAAAGGTGCGGTCTCCAGAATTGCACACCATATTCCAAATGAGGTCGCACCAAAGACTTTTACAGAGGTGTTCTCCAGGAGCAGCAGGAATCAGTCCTCACATATGGGTGACATCGATGTCGATGGAGCCCCTGCGGAGCATTTCCCCAGCTTTCTCTGAAAGCCTTTGGGAATACTGCACGCATGCGCAGTCCCCTTCCCGTCTAAAGGTGCCATCTTGCTCAGTCAAATGACATAGCTAAAAAACAGCACACAAAAAATGTAAGAATAAACTATGTACAACTGCAACTCCCGGGGGAGGAGGGAGGGTTGTGAGGATTGATTCCTGCTGCTCCTGGAGAACACCTGTTACAGGTGAGTAACTACTCTTTCTCCAGCACCAAGCAGGAATTCAGTCCTCACATATGGGTGACTCCCTAGCTCTGGGCTACCAGGAATCTAGGCTGAACAAGAGAACTCCCTCTAGTCCCAGCATCAAAGAAAGGCTTTTCACTGAAAGAACCTCCACCGGTAGCCCAACGGAGGTCTGGAGGGCAGGAGTTGCCTAAACGTCAAAGAGATTCCGGAGTACTGCCTGGCCAAAAGCACTGTCCCTAAGGGACTCCCTCTCCAGGCAGTAATGGGCCGCAAAATTCTCGCTTGAGGACCAAGATGCAGCCCTGCAGATGTCTGCCAACGGTACAGAGCGGAGATGAGCTACTGAGGCAGCCATAGCCCTTACACGGTGGGCCGTGACCCGACCCTGCAAGGGAAGGTCAGCCGCCCTGTAAGCCCAGGTGATACAGTCAGCCACCCATATGGACAAGGTACGCTTTGACACAGCTAACCCCAAATTATTAGGGTCAAAAGAGATGAAGAGCTGAATAGCCCTTCTATGTCCCTGCGTATGGTCAAGGTAGAAGGATAAGGCCCTCCTACAGTCCAGGGTATGCAGGACCGCTTCAGCCTGGCTTGCATGAGGCCTAGGGAAGAATGTTGGAAGAACCACCTCCTGGTTGAGGTGGAAAGAGGAGACAACTTTTGGGAGGAACTTTGGATGAGTCCTAAGGACTACCCTATTCCTACAGAATCGGGTGTAAGGCCTGTCACAAACCAGAACCTGAAGCTCACTCACTCGTCTGGCCAAGGTTAAGGCTACCAGGAAGAGAGTCTTCCAGGAAATGAAGAGGAGAGGACAAGTAGCCATCGGCCCAAAAGGTGGGTGAGTCAGTTGTTGCAAGACCACATTCAACTCCCACTCAGGGGCTGGAGAATAGACAGGAGGCTTGAGCAAGAGCAAACCCCTGAGGAACCGGGACACCAAGGGGTGAACCGACAGATAGTGTCCTTCCACCAGAGTGTGGTGAGCTGCCAAAGCTGAGAGGTGGACCCGAACAGAATTGGACTTAAGGCCCTGAATGGACAAGTGCAGCAGGTACTGAAGTATTACTGGTACAGCACAGGAGAAAGGATCCTCTGTACGCAGCTAACACCACACAGAAAACCTTTTCCACTTCAGGGCATAGTTTTTTCTAGTGGACTGCTTCGTAGAGGCCAGGATGACCTCTTCAACCTCTGGAGGTAGGCCCCAAGGAGCCAAAACTACCCTTGCAGCTTCCAGGCCATCAAATTGAGAGATTTGAGATTGGGGTGCAGAAGAGACTATTGGTCCTGAGAGAGAAGGTCGGGCTGCAACCCCAGAGGTAGTGGAGTGTCCACTGCTAGTTGAAGCAGAAGTGGGAACCAAGGTTGCCTCGGCCACCTGGGGGCTACCTGAAGGACCTAGGCCTTGTCCTGGAGAATCTTGAACAGGGTTCAGGCCACCAAAGGCGTGGGAGGAAATGCATACAGGAGGCCCTGGGACCAGGAAATTAGAAAAGCATCCGCTGCTATCCTCAGAGGATGCGGTTGCCTGGAGCAGAACCTGGGCAGCTGTCTGTTCAGGGGACTGGCAAATAGATCTATGGATGGAAGTCCCCATCTCATAAAAATCTTCTGAACCACCAAGGGATGGGAGTTGCCATTAGTGGGGCTGCAGAATCCTGCTCAACCTATATGCCAGGTAATTTTCCTGGCCAGGAAGATAAACCGCCCTGACCAACATGCTTCGCCTGAGCGCAAACAAGCAAAAGTCCTGCGCCTCCTGACAAAGGAGCCGGGACCCAGTGCCGCCCTGTTTGTTCACATAAAACATGGCTACCTGATTGTCTGTTTGTACTAGGACAGACTGGTGGGCCAGGGTTTGAGAGAAAGTCTTGAGGGCTAAGCGAATAGCCTGCAGTTCCAGAAGATTGATTTGCTGCTTGGCCTCCCAGGGAGACCACAGGCCCTGGGTGCACTTGCCCAGACAGTGTGCTCCCCAGCCCTGCAGAGAGGCATCGCTGGTCAATACCACTGTGAACCCAGGTGGCTGAAAAGGCATCCCTTTCAGTAAGTTGGGGGGATGCAGCCACCAACGTAGGGAGTGCAGAAAGAGTAGTTACTCACCTGTAACAGGTGTTCTCCAGGAGCAGCAGGAATCAGTCCTCACATATGGGTGACGTCGGCGCCGACGGAGCCCTCACGGAGCAATTTTCCCCAGCTTTCAAAGAAAGCCTTTGGGAATTGCAGCGCGCATGCGCGGTCCTCTTCCCGCCCAAGGGTGCCATCTTGCTCAGTCAGATGACATAGCTAAAAGACAGCAAAAATTAGCAAAAACGAAAGCATATAACTGCAACTCCAAGGGGAGGAGGGAGGGTTGTGAGGACTGATTCCTGCTGCTCATGGAGAACACCTTACAGGTGAGTAACTACGCTTTCTCCAGGACCAAGCAGGAAGTCAGTCCTCACATATGGGACTCCCAAGCTTAAGGCTACCGGAGACCCTAAGCACAAAAATGAGCTCCCTCAAGGTCATTAGCACAGAAGGAAGGAATCTTCTCTGAATATGTCTCCAACCGGTAGCCCAACATCCGGGACGGAGGGTAGGAGTTGCCTATACCTCGAAGAGGTTACGGAGGACTGCCTGTCCGAAAGCACTGTCCCTGCGGGACTCCCTCTCCAGGCAGTAATGGGCTGCAAAAGTCTGGCTTGAAGACCAAGTAGCGGCCCAGCAGATGTCTGCCAATGGAACAGAGCGGAGGTAAGCTACCGACGTAGCCTTCGCCCGAACACGATGAGCTGTGACTCTACCTTCCAGCACGAGGCCGGCAGCCTCGTACGCCCAAGCGATACAGTCCGCAATCCAGATGGACAGGGTACGCTTGGAGACAGGGAGCCCCAACTTGTTGGGGTCATAAGACACGAAGAGCTGAACAGCCTTTCGGTGCTCCCGCGTACGGTCAAGGTAGAAGGTCAACGCCCTTCTACAGTCCAGGGTATGCAGGACCATTTCAGCTCGGCTGGAGTGTGGCCTGGGAAAGTAGGTCGGAAGTACCACCTCCTGGTTGATGTGAAAAGGGGAAACCACTTTGGGAAGAAATTTAGGGTGACTCCGTAGGACTACCCGGTTCTTGTAGAACCTAGTGTAAGGAGGATCAGAAACCAGGGCCTGCAGTTCACTAACGCGTCTAGCCGAAGTGAGGGCTACCAAGAACAAGGTTTTCCAGGAAAGAAAACGTAGCGGACAGGTAGCCATAGGCTCAAAAGGCGGACAGGTAATCCGCTGCAACACCACATTAAGATCCCAGTCCGGGGCTGGTGGGCGCAAAGGTGGCTTAAGGAGAAGGAGGCCTCTGAGAAACCGAGCCACCAGAGGGTGGCTGGAAAGAGGTCTACCATCCACCGGCATGTGATGCGCAGAAAGAGCACTGAGGTGGACCTTTACCGAGTTGGACTTTAGTCCAAGGTTGGAGAGAGAGAGCAAGTACTGCAAGACCACTGATGCTAAACAGGAGAAAGGATCTTGAGACTGCTGAGTACACCAGACGGAGAACCGACGCCACTTGAGAGCGTAGGCCTTTCGGGTGGAGGGCCTCCTGGAGGCCAAGACGACCTCCTCCACATCTGGAGGTAGCTGCAGAGGAGCAAGGACTACCCTTTCAGCAGCCAGGCCATCAGATGAAGGGACCGGAGATTGGGGTGTAGGAGAGTCCCCTGATCCTGCGACAGGAGGTCGGGCTGAAATCCCAGTGGAAGAGGAGTGTCTACCGCTAGCTGCATCAGAAGCGGGAACCAAGGTAGTCTCGGCCACCGGGGAGCCACTAGGATCATCGATGCTTTGTCTCTGAGAACCTTTAAGAGCGTCCGAGACACCAGTGGCATGGGAGGAAAGGCATACAAGAGGCCGGTGGACCATGGAATTAGAAAAGCATCCGCCGCTACCCGGAGAGGAAGCGGCTGTCGAGAGCAGAATCTGGGCAGCTGCCGGTTCAGAGGACTGGCAAACAGATCCATGGTAGGGAGGCCCCACTTGAGGAAGATCCGCTGAACCACCAGCGGATCCAACCTCCACTCGTGTGGCTGGAGGATCCTGCTGAGCTTGGCGGCCAGGTAATTTTCTTGACCTGGGAGATAGACAGCCTTGAGGATGATGCCGTGGTGGACTGCCCAAGAGCATGGTTTTTGTGCCTCCTGACAGAGAAGGAAGGAGCCTGTTCCGCCTTGTTTGTTCACGTAGAACATTGCAACCTGATTGTCTGTCTGTATCAGCACCGATTGGTGAGAAACTAGGTGAGAGAATGCTTTGAGCGCTAGGCGGATGGCTCTGAGCTCCAGGAAGTTTATCTGCTGAGCAGACTCCCAAGGAGTCCAGAGGACTTGAGTACATGTCCCTTGGCAATGTGCTCCCCAACCCAGGAGAGAAGCATTGGTCGTCAGGACCTGAGAATGCGTAGGGGGCTGAAAAGTCACTCCTAGTACCAGGTTTGGCAGATGAAGCCACCATTGTAGAGAAGAGACCAGCTGGTCGGAGATCTGTACGGAGTCCGCTAGGCTCCCCGTGGCCTGATGCCATTGACTGCGAAGGCACCACTTAGCAGGACGTATGTTCAGTCGGGCATTGGGGGTCACATGGACCGTGGAAGCCATATGGCCGAGCAGTCGCAGAAAGTGCCTGGCTGAGACCAGCGCATTGCTGTGAAAGAGGCCGGCGAGATCCATGAGCCGCTTGGCCCTGTCCAGAGGGAGGAAGGCCCGCGCCTGAAGTGTGTCCAACCGGGCGCCGATGAACTCGAGATTTTGAGAGGGGAGCAAAGTGGACTTTGCGAAGTTTATGACAAAACCCAAGTGCTGGAGCAGAGCCACCGTGCGATGAGTGGCTTGAATGGCCTCTTGGGAAGACTGGACTCTGATGAGCCAGTCGTCCAGGTATGGGAACACAAACAGACCTTGAAGTCTCAGATAAGCCGCCACCACTGCGAGGCATTTGGTGAACACCCTGGGTGCGGAGGATAGGCCAAAGGGCAGCACTCTGTACTGGTAATGATTGCCTCCCACAACAAATCTGACATATTGTCTGTGGTCCGGATGAATGAGGATATGAGTATATGGATCTTTCAGATCCAAGGAGCATAGCCAGTCTCCCTGCTGGAGGTAGGGCAGCAGGATTTCAAGGGTAAGCATCTTGAACTTTTCCTTTGCAAGGAACTTGTTGAGGTTTCACAAGTCCAGGATGGGTCTGAGGCCTCCAGTTCTTTTTGGAATCAGGAAGTACCTGGAGTAAAACCCTTGGCCCTTCAGGTGGTGGGGCACCGGTTCCACGGCTTGTTCCTGAACAAGACTTGCTAACTCCTGAAGGAGTAAGTCCCTGTGCAAAGGCAGTCTGGGAGGCTCCCCCGGAAAGTAGGAGGGAGGTACCTGGTGAAAGTGAAGAAGATAACCCTTTTGAACTATGTGAAGTACCCAGGTATCTGTGGTGATTTTGGACCACCTTTGGGCAAAGTGGACCAGCTGGCCTCCTGTGCTGAGAGAAACCAGCTGAGGGGGAGAGGCTATGCTGAGGAAGTCAAAAACCCCCACCCTGCTGAGCAGGGGCCGGTGGTGCAGGCTTGGGGGCTTGCTGCCTACGGGACCCATTACCCCGTCCCTTGGACTGCTTTCCCTGTGGGGGAGCTGCTGAGGCCTGAAACTGAGGGTAGTATTTATAGGCAGCACCTTTCCTCGGGTAAAAGGGCTTTTTCCCCGAGGCCTTCTTCTTTTGAGAAGGGGCAGAGATCTTCCTTGAGAGACGAGTCCTGGTGAGAGTCTCCGTCTCGATTTGTGCAGCCTTCTCATCCATGGGCTTGCCAAAGAGGTTATCACCTCGGCAGGGGACATCGACCAACTTGTCCTGTACCCAGGGCTCGAGGTCGGACGTCTGAAGCCAAGCCTGGCGGCGTCCACCGATGCCGGCCGCAGCTACTCGAGCTGAAGCCTCAAAACCATCATAGGCTGCTCGAGATATAAACTTGGAGCACTCCCGAATACCAGTAGACAAGGATTGGAACCTCTGCAAAGGTTCGTCAGAGAGACCAGCAGAGAACCCGGCTATTTCCTTAGCCAGGTCTCGGAGATACATGCCCATGTAGAGCTGGTATGTCTGGACTCGACAAGCAAGCATAGAGCCCTGGAAGCACTTCCTACCGAGGGCATCCAGGCTTTGGGCTTCCCTACCAGGGGGCACCGAGGAGTGCATTTTTTGACTCTTAAGTCTATGCATGGCCGATTCCACCACCATGGAATGGTGCGGTTGTTGTGCCTTCTGGAAGCCGGGGCTCTTGCGGACTCGATAAATGGAATCGACCCGCTTGCTTAATACCGGCGACGACGCCGGGCTCTCCCACATGCGGAAGAGAAGTCGTTCCAGCATCGGAGGAAACCGGTACAATAAAGGCCTCCTTGGGGGAGAGTCATATTGGAGGGCATCGAGTTCTTCGACTCGAGGCTCCTCCTCGGGATCCGCGGGGAAGGCCAAGGCCTTGGCCATATCCCTCACGAAGTCCGAGAACCGGGTATCCTCCGGGGGGGACCGTCTCCGAGGTTCGGACTCGGGGGAGTCCGAAGGGACACACCGAGTCCGAAAGGAACCAGGTGACTCTTCGTCCTCAGATTCCCAGGCGGACTCCTCGGAGGAGGAGTCGAGCAGCTCCGGTCGGGCGGACACCGATGCTATCAGCTCCGACCTCGGTCCCGAACGAGAGGCCGAAGGAGACCTCGACCGAGGATCGACTCGAGCCCTCATGGACTCGAGGATCGGTTCGGTCTCCGGGGTCGATTTGGAGGTTGACGTCCCGGCGGTCAGGGCAGAAGCACCGGCGAGGCCAGGGATCAATACCCGCTGCTGGTCCAAGAAGGCAGTCAGACTGCTCTCCAAGGCCGTCAACCTGAGTCCGAGCTCAGGAGACCCAGCAGCCCCCGACTCGGGCCCCGATGGCGTCGGGCCCGACGTCGGGTCCTTCGGAGGCGAGTCAACGAGGACAACAGTACTCACGTGAGCGGGCAAGTCCACCTCGAGTCGAGGATGTTTTGACGGCCTCTCCATCTCCGAGGACCCGGGACGGGAGTCGGGGCTATGCGACCTGGCCCTCGAGGAACCAGGAGCGTCCACCGAACCCGCCCTCGCGGGTTTCTTCTTCCGATGATGTTCCCGGGTAGGAGACCCCCTCTCAGAGGAACTTCGACGATGCTCAGGACCAGAGTCCCGAGACGTCGAAGCCTCTGACGAGGTCCGAGCCCGGCCGGAGTCAGAGAAGATACGCTCCTGCTGATGCTGCCGACTCCTCAATGCTTTTGAGGACATTTTGCCGCATGGCACACAGATCAGGGAGTCATGATCTGGGCCGAGGCAGCGGAGGCAGAAGTCATGAGTGTCTGTAAGAGACATGAGTTTCTTACAGAGATCACACTTTTTAAAGCCGCTGGCAGCCATCGGGGGAAAAAGGGCCCCTGCGAGGTCGAATGACCGGGCTGCCAGGGCAAAAGGAAAAAGGCGCGAAATCTGTCACGAAGGACAAAAAACCGAAAAATAAGGGACGGACTCGCAACCGGCGTCGCGACTCCGAGCGGGAAAAGAACCGGCGTCGAACCGAAGAAAAAAGAGAAAAATAGAGAAGAAATCAACTTTTCTGCGGGGATTCACAAGCAACGTCTGTAGGGCTCCGCGGAAAAAAGAAGACTGAGCAAGATGGCACCCTTGGGCGGGAAGAGGACCGCGCATGCGCTCTGCAATTCCCAAAGGCTTTCTTTGAAAGCTGGGGAAAATTGCTCCGCGAGGGCTCCGTCGGCGCCGACGTCACCCATATGTGAGGACTGACTTCCTGCTTGGTCCTGGAGAAAGAGCACTGAGGTGGACCCTGACCGAGTTGGACTTAATTCCAAGATTGGAGAGGCAAAGCAAGTACTGCAAGACCACTGATGCTGAACAGGAGAAGGGATCTTGAGACTGCTGAGCACACCAGACGGAGAACCGACGCCACTTAAGAGCGTAGGACTTCCGGGTGGAGGGCCGCCTGGAGGCCAAGACGACCTCCTCCACATCTGGAGGCAGCCGGAGGGGAGCAAGGACTACCCTTTCAGCAGCCAGGCCATCAGATGAAGGGACCGGAGGTTGGGGTGCAGGAGAGTCCCCTGATCCTGTGACAGGAGGTCGGGCTGAAACCCCAGAGGAAGAGGAGTGTCCACCGCCAGCTGCATCAGAAGCGGGAACCAAGGTTATCTCGGCCACCGAGGAGCCACTAGGATCATCGAGGCTTTGTCTCTGAGAACTTTGAAGAGTGTCCGAGATACCAGCGGCATGGGAGGAAAGGCATACAAGAGGCCTGTGGACCATGGAATCAGAAAAGCATCCGCCGCTACTCTGAGAGGATGCGGTTGTCAAGAGCAGAAAGCGTAGTTACTCACCTGTAACAGGTGTTCTCCAGGAGCAGCAGGAATCAGTCCTCACATATGGGTGACGTCGGCGCCGACGGAGCCCTTGCGGAGCAATTTTCCCCAGCTGTCAAAGAAAGCCTTTGGGAATTGCAGCGCGCATGCGCGGTCTCCTTCCCGCCCAAGGGTGCCCTCTTAGCCAGTCTGATGACATAGCTAAAAGACAGCATAAAAGTTTGCAAAAAAGCTTAAGCAGATGATTGCAACTCCAAGGGGAGGAGGGAGGGTTGTGGGGACTGATTCCTGCTGCTCCTGGAGAACACCTGTTACAGATGAGTAACTACGCTTTCTCCAGGACCAAGCAGGAAGTCAGTCCTCACATATGGGACTCCCAAGCTTAAGGCTACCGGAGACCCTAAGCACAAAAATGAGCTCCCTCTAGCTCAGCGGCACAGAAGGAAGGAATCTTCACTGAATTATTACCCACCGGTAGCCCCCATCCGGGATGGAGGGTAGGAGTTGCTCAAACCTCGAAGAGATTTCGGAGGACTGCCTGTCCGAAAGCACTGTCCCTGCGGGACTCCCTCTCGAGGCAGTAATGGACCGCAAAAGTCTGGCTCGAAGACCAAGTAGCGGCCCGGCAGATGTCTGCCAACGGAACAGAGCGGAGGTAAGCCACTGACGTAGCCTTCGCCCGAACACAATGAGCCGTGACTCGACTTTCTAACGAGAGTCCGGCTGCCCCATAAGCCCAAGCGATGCAGTCAGCAACCCAGATGGACAGAGTACGCTTGGAGACCGGGAGCCCCAATTTATTGGGGTCAAAAGACACAAAAAGCTGAGCAGCTTTACGGTGCTCCCGCGTACGGTCAAGGTAGAAGTTCAATGCCCTTCTACAGTCCAGGGTATGCAGGACCATTTCAGCTCGGCTGGAGTGTGGCCTGGGAAAGAAGATCGGAAGTACCACCTCCTGATTGATGTGAAAAGGGGAGACCACTTTTGGAAAAAACTTTGGGTGAGTCCGTAGGACTACCCTATTTTTGTAGAACCGAGTGTAAGGGGGATCAGACACGAGGGCCTGCAATTCACTTACGCGTCTAGCGGAAGTGAGGGCTATCAGGAATAAAGTTTTCCAAGAAAGAAAACGGAGAGAACAGGTAGCCATAGGTTCAAAAGGCGGACAGGTGATCCGCTGTAAAACCACATTCAGATCCCAGTCCGGTGCTGGCGGCCGCAGAGGTGGTTTAAGCAGAAGGAGACCTCGGAGAAACCTCGCTACGAGAGGGTCGCTGGAAAGAGGTCTGCCGTCCACCGGCACATGATGTGCTGAAAGAGCACTGAGGTGAACTTTGACGGAGTTGGACTTAAGTCCCAGATTAGAGAGGTAGAGCAAGTACTGCAAGATCACCGACACCGAGCAGGAGAAGGGATCCTGAGACTGCTGGGCACACCAAGCGGAAAAGCGACGCTATTTAAGGGCGTAGCATTTGCGGGTAGAAGGTCGCCGAGAAGCTAGGACGACCTCCTCCACCTCTGCCGGCAGTAGAAGGGGAGCAAGGACTACCCTTTCAGCAGCCAGGCCATCAGATGTAGAGATCTGAGGTTGGGGTGTAGCAGGGACCCCTGATCCTGTGTTAGGAGATCCGTTTGAAACCCCAGAGGGAACGGATCCGCTACCGCTAATTGCAGCAGGAGTGGAAACCACGGCTGTCTGGGCCAGCGAGGAGCTACCAGGATCATGGAAGCTTTGTCTCGGAGAACCTTGGGAGCAGAAAAGCATCTGCCGCTACTCGAAGGGGATGCGGCTGACGAGAGCAGAAGCGAGGAAGTTGCCGGTTGAGAGGACTGGCAAAGAGATCCATCGTGGGGAGTCCCCACTTCAGAAAAAGTTTCTCAACTACCAAGGGATCCAGGCGCCACTCGTGCGGCTGGAGGATCCTGCTGAGTTTGTCCGCCAGGCAATTTTCTTGGCCTGGGAGATAAACTGCCTTGAGAAGAATGCCGTGGCTGACGGCCCAAGAGCAGAGCTTCTGTGCTTCTCGACAGAGAAGGAAGGAGCCCGTGCCTCCCTGTTTGTTCACGTAGAACAAGGCAACTTGATTGTCCGTCTGGACAAGGACGGACTGGTGAGAAGTCAGGTGGGAGAAAGCCTTGAGAGCCAGACGGATTGCTCTGAGCTCCAGGAAGTTGATCTGCTGAGCAGACTCCCACGTGGTCCAGAGACCTTGAGTACATGCCCCTTGGCAATGCGCTCCCCATCCTAGGAGAGAAGCATCGGTCGTCAGCACTTGAGCCGGCTGAGGTGACTGAAAAGGCATTCCGAGCACCAGGTTCGGCCGATGAAGCCACCACTGTAGAGAAGAGGCCAGCGGCCCGGAGACGCGCACTAAGTCGGCTAGGCCGCCCGTGGCTTGTTGCCACTGCTTGCGAAGGCACCATTGAGCAGGCCGCATATTCAGGCGGGCATTGGGGGTCACGTGGACGGTGGAAGCCATATGGCCGAGTAGTCTCAGGAAGCACCGGGCTGAGACCAGGGACTGGCTGCGAAAACGGCCGGCTAGGTCCATGAGCCGTTGAGCCCTGTCGAGAGGCAGGAAAGCTCGTGCCTGAGGAGTGTGCAGTCTTGCGCCGATGAACTCGAGATCCTGTGAGGGGAGCAAAGTGGACTTTGTGAAGTTTATGACAAAGCCCTAGTACTGCAGAAGAGTCACAGTGCGGTGTGTGGCATTGGTGACTTCCGGAGAGGACGATGCTCTGATGAGCCAGTCGTCGAGGTACGGAAAGACATAGAGGCCGTGAAGCCGGAGATAAGCCGCCACCACCGCGAGACATTTTGTGAAGACTCGCGGTGCGGAGGATAGGCCAAAGGGCAGTACTCTGTACTGGTAATGATTTCCTGCCACCACAAACCTTAGGTATTGGCGGTGGCTTGGGTGGATGAGGATGTGCGTGTAGGCATCCTTTAGATCCAAGGAGCATAGCCAATCTCCCTGCTGGAGGTAGGGCAGAAGGATTCCAAGGGTAAGCATCTTGAACTTTTCCCTCACGAGGAACTTGTTGAGGTTGCGCAAGTCCAGGATGGGTCTGAGGCCTCCTGTTCTTTTTGGTATTAGGAAATACCTGGAATAAAAGCCTTGACCTCTCAGGTGGTGGGGCACCGGTTCCACAGCCTGTTCCTGAAGAAGACTTGCTAACTCCTGAAGGAGTAAGTCCCTGTGCAGAGGGAGTCGTGGAGGTTCTCCCGGGAAATAGGAGGGAGGGACCTGGTGGAAGTGGAGAAGATAGCCTTCTCTTACGACTTGAAGCACCCAGGCATCTGAAGTGATGTTGGACCACCTGTGGGCGAAGTGAACCAGCCGGCCTCCGGTGCTGGGAGGAACCAGCTGAGGGGGAGAGGCTATGCTGATGAAGTCAAAAACCCCCACCCTGCTGAGCAGGGGCCAGTGGTGCAGGCTTGGGGGCTTGCTGCCTACGGGACCCGTTACCCCGTCCCTTGGCCTGCTGGCCCTGTTGGGGAGCTGCGGAGGCCTGATATTGAGGGTAGTGTTTATAGGCAGCCGCCTTTCTCGGGTAAAAGGACTTCTTTCCCGAGCCCTTCTTTTTCTGGGAAGGGGCGGAGGTCTTCCTAGAAAGCCTAGTTCTGGTGAGAGTCTCCGTCTCGATTTGTGCAGCCTTTTCGCCATGGGCTTGCCAAAGAGGTTCTCACCTCGGCAGGGGACATCGACCAACTTGTCCTGCACCCAGGGTTCAAGGTCAGACGACTGAAGCCAAGCCTGTCGGCGGGCACCGATGCCGGCTGCGGCCACTCGAGCCGATGCTTCAAAGCCATCATAGGCTGCTCGGGACATGAATTTGGAGCATTCCCGAATACCAGTTGTCAAGGCCAGGAACCTCCGCAAAGGTTCTTCGGACAGCCCAGCGGAGAATCCAGCTATCTCTTTAGCCAGGTCTCTGAGATACATGCCCATGTAGAGCTGGTAGGTCTGGACCCGACAAGCAAGCATAGAGCCCTGGAAACACTTCTTACCAAGGCCATCCAGGTTACGGGCCTCCATGCCAGGAGGCACCGAGGAGTGCATCTTCTGGCTCTTAAGCCTATGCATGGCCGATTCCACTACCATGGAATGGTGCGGTAGCTGTGCTTTTTGGAAGCCAGGACTCTTGCGGACTCGATAGATGGAATCGACCCGCTTGCTTAATACCGGCGACGATGCCGGACTCTCCCACATGCGGAAGAGTAGTCGTTCCAGCATGGGAGGAACCGGTACAGTAAAGTGTTCCCTGGCGGGAGAGTCATACTGAAGGGCGTCGAGCTCTTCGGCTCGAGGCTCCTCCTCGGGATCCGCAGGGAAGGCCAAAGCCTTGGCCATATCCCTGACGAAGTCCGAGAACCGGGCATCCTCCGGAGGGGACTGCTTCTGAGGTTCGGACTCAGGTGAGTCCGAGGGGACACACCGAGTCCGAAACGAATCAGGTGACTCTTCCTCTTCAGACTCCCAGGCCGACTCCGAGGAGGAATCGGTGGGGTCGGCTCGGGCAGGCGGAGGCATCGGCTGCCCCGACACCGAGGGAGTCGGCGTCGACGACCTCGGTCCCGAACGGGAGGCCGAGGGTGACCTCGACCGAGGATCGACTCGAGTTCGCATGGACTCGAGGATCGGCTCGGTCTCCGGGGTCGACTTAGACGTCGACGTCCCGGCGGTCGGGGCAGCGGCGCCAGCGAGGCTAGCGATCAGTGCCCGCTGCTGGTCCATGAAGGCAGATAGTCTGCTCTCCAAGGCCGTCAACCTGAGTCCGACCTCAGGTGACCCAGCAGTACCCGACTCGGGCCCCGACGGCGTCGGGCCTGACGTCGGACCCCTCGGAGGCAAGTCCAGGAGGACTACAGGACTTACCCGAGCAGGCAACTCCGACTCCAGACGAGGTCGCTTCGGGAGGTGCTCCTTCTCCAAAGACCCGGGACGGCTATCGGGGCTATGCGACCTGGCCCTCGCGGAGCCAGGAGCGTCCACCGACGACGCCCTCGCGGGTTTTACCTTCCGTCGATGGTCCTCGGAGGGAGAACCCCTGTCGTAGGAACTTCGGCGATGGTCAGAGCTGGAACCTCTGGACGCCGAGGCCTCCGACGAGGTCCGGGTACGGCCGGGGTCAGCGAAGATTCGTTCCCGCTGGTGCCGCCGACTCCTTAACGCTTTGGAGGACATTTTGCTGCAGGCCCCACAGATCAGTTCTTCGTGATCCGGGCCGAGGCAGCGGAGGCAATTATCATGTGTGACAGTGAGTGACATATTTCTGTCACACTGAACACACCGCTTGAAACCACTGGCAGCCATCGGGGGAAAAAGGGCCCCTGCAAGGTCAAAGGACCGGGCTGACAGCGAAAAACCGAAAAACGAAACTGACCAAAAATCAGAAAAACCGAAAAATAACAGAAGGACTCGCAACGGCGTCGCGAGTCCGGGCAGGAAAAAGACCGGCGTCGAACCGAAGAAAGAAATAGAAATAAATCACTAAAATCAACTTTTTCAGCGGGGACACAACGGGTACGTCTGTAGGGCTCCACGGAAAAAAGAAGACTGGCTAAGATGGCACCCTTGGGTGGGAAGGAGACCGCGCATGCGCGCTGCAATTCCCAAAGGCTTTCTTTGAAAGCTGGGGAAAATTGCTCCGCGAGGGCTCCGTCGGCGCCGACGTCACCCATATGTGAGGACTGACTTCCTGCTTGGTCCTGGAGAATCTGGGAAGTTGCCGGTTCAGAGGACTGGCAAACAGATCCATGGTGGGGAGGCCCCACTTGAGAAAGATCCGCTGAACCACCACCGGATCCAACCTCCACTCGTGTGGCTGGAGGATCCTGCCTAGCTTGTCTGCCAGGTAATTTTCCTGACCTGGGAGATAGACAGCTTTGAGGATGATGCCGTGGTGGACGGCCCAAGAGCACAGTTTCTGTGCCTCCTCACAGAGAAGGAAGGAGCCTGTTCCGCCTTGTTTGTTCACGTAAAACATTGCAACCTGATTGTCTGTCTGGACCAGCACAGACTGGTGAGAAGTCAGGTGGGAGAAGGCTCTGAGAGCTAGGCGGATGGCTCTGAGCTCCAGGAAGTTTATCTGCTGAGCAGACTCCCAAGCACTCCAGAGGCCTTGAGTACATTTCCCTTGGCAATGAGCTCCCCAACCCAGGAGAGAAGCATCGGTCGTCAGGACCTGAGAAGGCGGAGGAGGCTGAAAAGCCATTCCTAGCACTAGGTTTGGCAGATGAAGCCACCATTGTAGAGAAGAGACCAGCGGGTCGGAGATCTGTACGGATTCCGCTAGGCTCCCAGTGGCCTGATGCCATTGTGTGCGAAGGTACCATTGAGCAGGGCGCATGTTTAGGCGGGCATTGGGGGTCACATGGACTGTGGAAGCCATATGGCCGAAAAGTCGCAGAAATTGCCTGGCAGAGACCACGGAATTGCTGCGAAAGTGGCTGGCAAGATCCATGAGCCTGTGAGCCCTGTCCAGAGGCAGAAAAGCTCGCGCCTGAAGCGTGTTCAATCTTGCGCCGATGAACTCGAGATCCTGAGAGGGGAGCAAAGTGGACTTTGCGAAGTTTATGACAAAGCCCAAGTACTGGAGCAGAGCCACAGTGCGGTGTGTGGCGTGAATGGCCTCTTGGGAAGACTGTGCTCTGATGAGCCAGTCGTCCAGGTATGGAAATACAAAGAGGCCTTGAAGTCTCAGATAAGCCGCCACCACTGCTAGACATTTGGTGAACACCCTTGGTGCGGAGGATGGGCCAAAGGGTACTACTCTGTACTGGTAATGATTGCACCCCACAACAAACCTGAGAAATTGTCTGTGGCTGGGGTGAATGAGGATGTGAGTGTAGGCATCCTTTAGATCTAAGGAGCATAGCCAGTCTCCCTGCTGGAGGTAGGGCAGCAGGATTCCAAGGGTAAGCATCTTGAACTTTTCCTTTGCGAGGAACTTGTTGAGGTTGCGCAAGTCCAGGATGGGTCTGAGGCCTCCTGTTCTTTTTGGTATCAGAAAGTACCTGGAGTAAAACCCTTGACCCCTCAGGTGGTGGCGCACCGGTTCCACAGCCTGTTCCTGAAGAAGACTTGCTAACTCCTGAAGGAGTAAGTCCCTGTGCAGAGGGAGTCGAAGAGGCTCCCCTGGGAAATAGGAGGGAGGTACCTGGTGAAAGTGAAGAAGATAGCCCTTTTGAACTATTTGAAGCACCCAGGTATCTGTGGTGATGTTGGACCACCTGTGGGCAAAGTGAACCAGCCGGCCTCCTGTGCTGAGAGAAACCAGCTGAGGGGGAGAGGCTATGCTGATAAAGTCAAAAACCCCCACCCTGCTGAGCAGGGGCCGGTGGTGCAGGCTTGGGGGCTTGCTGCCTACGGGACCCATTACCCCGTCCCTTGGCCTGCTTACCCTGTGGGGGAGCTGCTGAGGCCTGATAATCAGGGTAGTGTTGATAGGCAGCCGCCTTCCTCGGGTAAAAGGGCTTTTTCCCCGAGCCCTTCTTCTTCTGAGAAGGGGCAGAGGTCTTCCTTGAGAGACGAGTCCTGGTGAGAGTCTCGGTCTCGATCTGTGCAGCCTTCTCATCCATGGGCTTGCCAAAGAGGTTTTCACCTCTGCAGGGGACATCGACCAACTTGTCCTGCACCCATGACTCGAGGTCGGATGTCTGAAGCCAAGCCTGGCGGCGACCACAGATGCCGGCTGCGGCTACTCGAGCCGATGCCTCAAAACCATCGTAGGCTGCTCGAGAGATAAACTTTGAGCACTCCCGAATACCAGTTGACAAGGTTTGGAACCTCTGCAAAGGTTTGTCGGAGAGACCAGCAGAGAACCCGGCTATTTCTTTAGCCAGGTCTCGGAGATACATGCCCATGTAGAGCTGGTAGGTCTGGACTCGACAAGCAAGCATAGAGCCCTGGAAGCACTTCCTACCGAGGGCATCCAGGCTTCGGGCCTCCGGACGGGGAGGCACCGAGGAGTGCATTTTTTGACTCTTAAGTCTATGCATGGCCGATTCCACCACCATGGAATGGTGCGGTAGTTGTGCCTTTTGGAACCCGGGGCTCTTGCGGACTCGATAAATGGAATCGACCCGCTTGCTTAACACCGGCGATGACGCCGGGCTCTCCCACATGCGGAAGAGAAGTCGTTCCAGCAACGGAGGAACTGGTACAATGAAGGCCTCCTTCGGGGGAGAGTCATATTGGAGGGCATTGAGTTCTTCGATTCGAGGCTCCTACTCGGGGTCCGCGGGGAAGGCCAACGCCTTGGCCATATCCCGCACGAAGTCCAAGAACCGGGTATCCTCCGGGGGGGACCGTCTCCGAGGTTCGGACTCGGGGGAGTCCGATGGGACACACCGAGTCCGAAAAGAACCAGGTGACTCTTCGTCCTCGGATTCCCAAGCTGACTCCTCGGAGGTGGAGTCGAGCGGCTCCGTTCGGGCGGGCATCGAAGCCGTCCGCCCCGACGCCGAGGGAGTCGGCGTCGACGACCTCGGTCCCGAACGGGAGGCCGAAGGAGACCGCGACCGAGGATAGACTCGAGCCCTCATGGACTCGAGGATCGGCTCGGTCTCCAGGGTTGACTTGGACGTTGACGTCCCGGTGGTCAGGGCAGAAGCACCGGCGAGGCCAGCGATCAATGCCCGCTGCTGGTCCATGAAGGCAGCGAAACTGCTCTCCAAGGCCGTCAACCTGAGTCCGAGCTCAGGAGACCCAGCAGCCCCCGACTCGGGCCCCGACGGCGTCGGGCCCGACGTCAGGTCCTTCGGAGGCGAGTCCACGAGGACAACAGTACTCACGTGAGCGGGCGAGTCCATCTCGAGACGAGGATGTTTAGAAGGCATCTCCATCTCCGAGGACCCGGGACGGGAATCGGGGCTATGCGACCTGGCCCTCGAGGAACCAGGAGCGTCCACCGACCCCGCCCTCGCGGGTTTCTTCTTCCAATGATGTTCCCGGGTAGGAGACCCCCGTTCAGAGGAACTGCGACGATGCTCAGGACCAGAGTCCCGAGACGTCGAAGCCTCTGACGAGGTCCGAGCCCGGCCGGAGTCAGAGAAGATACGTTCCCGCTGATGCTGCCGACTCCTCAATGCTTTTGAGGACATTTTGCCACACGGACCACAGATCATCGGGTCATGATCGGGTCCGAGGCAGCGGAGGCAGTAGTCGTGTGTGTCGGTAAGAGACATGAGTTTCTTACACCGATCACATTTCTTAAACCCGCTGGCAGCCATCGGGGGAAAAAGGGCCACTGCGAGGTCAAAAAACCGGACTGCCAGTGAAAAAGAAAAAAGGCGCGAAATCTGTCACGAAGGACAAAAAAACGAAAAATAAAGAACGGACTCGCAACCGGCGTCGCGAGTCCGGGCGGGAAAAGAACCGGCGTCGAAACCGAGAAAAAAGAAAGAAAATCAACTTTTCTGCGGGGAATTACAAACAACGTCTGTAGGGCTCCGCGGAAAAAAGAAGACTGAGCAAGATGGCACCCTTGGGCGGGAAGAGGACCGCGCATGCGCGCTGCAATTCCCAAAGGCTTTCTTTGAAAGCTGGGGAAAATTGCTCCGCGAGGGCTCCGTCGGCGCCGACGTCACCCATATGTGAGGACTGACTTCCTGCTTGGTCCTGGAGAAATGGCTGCATCCCCTGGACACCCTTACTCTGTCTCTGAGGCTCCCTGTGGCCTGCGACCACTGAGTTCTGAGGCACCATTGCGCAGGCCTCATATGAAGCCTGACATGGGGAGTCACATGTACTGTCGAATCCATGTGGCCAAGAAGCCTCAGGCAGAGCCTGGCGGAGACCAGTGACCTGCTGAGAAACTGGTTTGCCAAGGATATCAGTCTTTGGGCTCTGTCCTCTGGCAAGAAAGCTTTTGCCTGCAGAGAGTCTAGCCTTGCTCCTATGAACTCCAAGTTTTGGGAGGGGAGCAAAGTGGACTTTGCGAAGTTTATGACAAACCCCAGGTGCTGGAGTAGAGAAATGGTTCGGAGGGTGGCTTGCCTGGCCTCCTGGCACGTCTGACCCCTGGTGAGCCAGTCGTCCAGATAGGGGAAGACAAAGATACCCTGATTCCTTAAGTAGGCCGCCACCACTGCCAGGCATTTGGTAAAGACCCTGGGGGCGGAGTTGAGGCCAAATGGCAGCACTCTGTACTGATAATGGTTTCCTCCCACAATGAACCTGAGGAACTTTCTGTGGTCTGGATGAATGAGTATGTGAGTGTACTGTCGGAGCTCCCCCGTATGGCCAGGCAGTTACCTAGTAGTGTGAGAGGGCTCCGATCGTCCTTTGTATAAAAAGTTAGCCCAATAGCATGTAGTTGTGTCTTAAATAGATTAAAGCCAAGATCAAAGGTCGCAGGAAATTTCTTTTATTCAAGAAATAAGGTTTTCCCAACCAAATTAAATTCTTTGGCAAGAATGTTGAAGACTACAAAACATAAAGTTCAGGATACTTCTCCAGTCATAAACGTAAGCCTGGTTAAACAGTCCTTGGCTTGGCTTAGATTAAACACACCTTTTTCACAAGTAAAAATCCTTTACAACAGCAGTCTGTTCTCCGGTCCCCAGGAAGCAGTACAATACTTCACTGTTCTTTCCACAGCTGGTATAGCATAACATTCCCTGGTCCACCAACAGACTTTAAAATTCAGTAGTATTTCTTCAAGATACAATTTATACTTTTAGCTCCTTTCTGTCTTCGTTAACCATGCAGCTTTATCAGCCAAGCAGTCATTGATAAGCCTAGCTAAAAGTTATGGGCTTTTGCATAGAATGTCCTTATTAAGAACTCCTGGGTTTTTCTCCAGTTACTAAAACCCTATTCAGTTCCTTATTCTTCTTTGGCACAGATAGCACATTCAATTTCCATATCTGAAACCCCACTTTCATAAAAAGTGTCTCCTAGCTCCATTTCTTCCTCACTGGGCTCTTTCAGATATCTGTTCTCCTCAGCGTCTGCCTGAGGAGCCTTTACACGCTGTAAAGCTTTCAACACTTGTTCCCAATTATGCTTCTCAGTAGGTGAGCTAGTGGGGGAAGGGCAGGAAAAGGTTTCCCTATTTAAAAGCTTCTTTAAGGCATGTAAAGAGCTCACCTTGCCAGTAGTGTGTTGTCCTCCTGTAGGCCCCTTATACTGAGAAGGGCCAGACCAGGAGCTTCTGGAAAATATCTCCTCCTCAGAAGAATCTTCCCCCGAGCTCTCCTCTGGCCTTCTCACCTCTCTGTTCCTGTCCTTGGTCAGCTTCCTTCGTCCCACTGGCGTTGCAACAACTCTGCTTGTCTCAGTGCCTCTGTGTCTGCTTTCAATCTCATCCTTCTTCTCAGCTCGTGTCTGTTTCTCCTTCCATGCCCATCTCTGTGCATTCCCTTCCTGTGTCTCCTTCCGCGTCTGTGCAATCCGTTTTTGAGTGAAACTTCCCTGCCAAATGTTTGGGGCTGTCCTATGGCTCTTGACTCCGCCCCCGAACCACTCCCATCTCCTCCCTCGGTCTCCATGGGAACTGGGTGTGTCTCTGGCCCTGCACTCCTCTGCAGGAGATCTTTGGCTTTACTTTGGGTGTTAACCCTTCCTGTGCCTGCAGTTTCTTTGGGTTTAGAAAAAAAAGACTGTTTTCCCTTTCTTTTCCTGCACTCTGAGCCTGCTTCTCCATCACAGTACGCATCCTTTAGATCTAAAGAGCATAGCCAATCTCCCTGCTGGAGGTAGGGCAGAAGTGTTCCAAGAGTAAGCATCTTGAACTTCTCCTTCTCTAAGAACTTGTTGAGAATTCTGAGGTCGAGAATAGGCCTGAGGTCCCCTGTTCTCTTTGGTACTAGGAAGTATCTGGAGTAGAAACCATGACCTTGTAGGTGGAGAGGCACAGGCTCCACCACCTTGTCTCGCAACAGACCCTGGAGTTCCTGCAGGAGGAGGGCTGTATGGAGAGGAGACCTTGGAGGCTCTCCTGGAAAGTAGGGAGGAGGCAACTGATGAAAATGAAGCATGTAGCCCTTGTGGACGATGCTTGAGACCCAATTGTCTCCTGGAATGTGTAGCCACCTGTGGGCAAACAGGGCTAGTCGACCTCCTATACAGGGATGGGACAGCAGAGACGGAGAGGCTATGCCTTGGGAGTCAAAAACCCCCACCCTGCTGAGTGGGAGCAGGAACCGGAGGCTTGGGGGCATTCTGCCTACGGGGCCCATGTCCCTGCACCTTGGCCTGCTGATCCTGTGGGGGAGCAGGGGAGGCCTGGTAAGGTGGGAACTGTTTGTAGGCAGTTGCCTTCCTCGGGTAAAAGGACTTCTTACCCGAGCCCTTCTTCTTATGTGAAGGGGCAGAAGTATTTCGAGACAGCCTTGCCCTCGTGAGGTGATCGGTTTCGAGCTCAGCAGCCTTCTTGGCCATGGGCTTGCCAAAAAGGTTCTCACCACGGCAAGGGATATTGACCAACTTGTCCTGAACCCATGGCTCGCGGTCCGATGACTGCAGCCATGCCTGGCGTCGAGCCGCGATGCCGGCTGCCGCAACACGGGCCGAGGCCTCAAAGCCATCATAGGCGGCTCGGGACATGAACTTAGAGCATTCCCGGATCCCCAAAGACAAGGACTTGAACCTCTGCAAAGGTTCCCCGGAGAGACCAGCAGAGAACCCGGCCAGCTCCTTTGCCAGGTCCCGCAGGTACATGCCCATGTACAGTTGGTAAGACTGGACACGGCAAGCAAGCATCGAGCCCTGGAAGCACTTTCTACCAAACGCATCCAGGTTGCAGACCTCCCGGCCGGGGGGCACTGCGGAGTGCATCTTCTGGCTTTTCAGACGATGCATGGCTGATTCCACCACCAAGGAATGGTGAGGTAGCTGCGCTTTCTGAAAACCAGGGCTCTTACGGAGTCGATAAATGGAATCGACCCGCTTGCTTAGAACCGACGCCGAGGCCGGTGCCTCCCACATCCGGAAGAGGAGCCATTCCAACATCGGAGGAACCGGCACAGTAAAGGCCACCTTCGGAGGAGAGTCATACTGGAGGGCCTCGAGCTCTTCGGCTCGAGGCTCCTCCTCGGGGTCCACCGGGATCGCCAAAGCAGTGGCCATATCCCTAACGAACTCCGAGAACCGGGTATCCTCTGGAGGGGACCAACTCCGGGGCTCAGACTGCGGTGAGTCCGATGGGACGCACCGAGTCTTGAAGCTATCGGGGGACTCCTCGTCCTCCGTCTCCCAGGCGGACTGGTCCAAAGAGGAGTCGGACTCCGACTGCGCGGGGCCTGGCAGCACCCGCCCCGATGCCGGAGGCACAGGCGTCGACGCCCTCGGTCCCAACCGGGAAGTCGAGCGTGACCGTGACCGAGGACGACCTCGAGCCTTCATGGTCTCGAGAATCGGCTCGGTCTCCGGGATCGACTTCGACATCGATCTCCCGGTGGTCGGGGCAGATGCACCAGTGAGACTAGCCATCAGCACCCGCTGCTGATCCATGAAGGCAGACAGTCTGCACTCCAAGGCTGTCAGCCTGAGACCCAGCTCAGGAGACTCAGCAGCCACCGACTCGGGCCCCCGTCGGCTCCCTGGGAGGAAAGTCCTTGAGGACAACAGGACTTAAGTGTCCAGCAGACTCCACCCGAGGTACTTTTGAAGGCTTCTCCTGTTCCACGGGCCCGGGACGGTGGTCGGGCGTCCGAGGCCTAGCCCTCGAGGAGCCAGGGACCTCCTCCGACGACGCCCTCGCAAGCCGCTTTTTCTTCTTTCGCTCCCGCTCAGGGGACCCCCTCTCCGAGGAACCGAGACGATGCTCGGGGTCAGATTCCCGAGACGTCGAGACCTCAGACGAGGTTGGGGCCCGGCCAGAGGCCGAATCCGAGAAAAGCCTTTCCTTTTGGTGCTGACGATTTCGCAATGCCTTAGTGGACATTTTCCCACACAGTCGACAGATCTTAGGATCATGGTCAGGACCGAGGCATGAAGGCAGCAGTCGTGTGTGTCGGTGAGAGACATTAGTTTCTTGCACCGATCAAACTGAATAGTAGCAAATCACCTGGACCGTATGGTATACATCCAAGAGTGTTGAAAGAATTGAAATATGAGATTGCAGACCTGCTATTAGTAATCTGTGAACTTTCATTAAAATCATCTGTAATACCTGAAGATTGGAAGATCGCTAATGTAACACCAATTTTTAAAAAGGGTTCCAGGGGTGATCCAGGAAATTACAGACCGGTGAACCTGACATCAGTACCGGGGAAAAAGAGTAGTTACTCACCTGTAACAGGTGTTCTCCAGGAGCAGCAGGAATCAGTCCTCACATATGGGTGTCATCGGCGCCGATGAAGCCCCAGCGGAGCATTTCCCCAGCTTTCCATGAAAGCCTTTGGGAATGCTGGCATGCATGCGCGGTTCCCTTCCCGCCTAAATGTGCCATCTTACCTCAGTCAAATGACATAGCTAAGAACAGCACACAAAAATGTAAAAACACAAACTATGTACAACTGCAACTCCAAGGGGAGGAGGGAGGGTTGTGAGGACTGATTCCTGCTGCTCCTGGAGAACACCTGTTACAGGTGAGTAACTACTCTTTCTCCAGGACCAAGCAGGAAGTCAGTCCTCACATATGGGTGACTCCCTAGCTCTGGGTTACCGAGGAACCCAGGCTGAACAAGAGTACTCCCTCTAGTCCCAGCAGCAAAGAAAGGCTTTTCAAGGACACAACCTCCACCGGTAGCCCAACAGAGGGCAGGAGGGCAGGAGTTGCCTAAACCTCAAAGAGATTCCGGAGTACTGCTTGGCCAAAAGCACTGTCCCTACGGGACTCCCTTTCCAGACAGTAATGAGCTGCAAAAGTCTGGCTTGAAGACCAAGTTGCAGCCCTGCAGATGTCTACCAAGGGCACAGAGCGGAGATGAGCCACTGAGGCAGCCATTGCCCTGACACGATGGGCCGTGACCCTACCTTGCAAAGGAAGGTCAGCCGCCTTGTAAGCCCAGGTGATACAGTCAGCTACCCATATGGACAAGGTACGCTTGGACACAGCTAACCCCAACTTATTGGGGTCAAAGGATACGAAGAGCTGAGTAGCCCTCCTATGCCCCTGCGTACGGTCAAGGTAGAAGGATAAGGCCCTCCTACAGTCCAGGGTATGCAGGACTGCTTCAGCCTGGCTAGCATGAGGCCTAGGGAAGAATGTTGGAAGAACCACCTCCTGATTGAGGAGGAACCACCTCCTGATAGGGAGGAACTTGGGATGAGTCCTGAGGACTACCCTATTCCTATAAATCCTGGTGTAAGGCCTATCACAGACCAGGGCCTGAAGCTCACTCACTCTCCTAGCCGAGGTGAGGGCTATCAGGAAGAGTGTTTTCCAGTAGAGGAAGCGCAGTGGACAAGTAGCCATTGGCTCAAAGGGTGGATGAGTCAGTTGCTGCAAGACCACATTCAGCTCCCACTCAGGAGCAGGAGGCCTTATGGGGGGCTTGAGCAAAAGCAAGCCCCTGAGAAAGAGGGACACCAAGGGGTGACCTGACAGAGAATGTCCCTCCACCAGTGAGTGGTGAGCTGCTAGAGCGAGAGGTGGACCCGAACAGAATTGGACTTAAGTCCCTGATTTGATAAGTGCAGCAAGTACTGAAGCACTACCGGCACAGTACAGGAAAAAGGATCCTCTGTACGTAGCTGACACCACACAGAAAACCTCTTCCATTTGAGAGCATAGGCTTTTCTAGTGGACTGTTTTCTAGAGGCTAGGACAACCTCCTCAACTTCCTGAGTCAGGCCCCAGGGAGCCAAGACTACCCTTGCAGCCTCCAGGCCATCAAATTGAGAGTCTTGAGATTGGGGTGTAGTAGGGAACCCTGCTCCTGAGAGAGAAGGTCGGGTTGCAACCCCAGAGGCAGTGGGGGATCCACCGCCAGTTGAAGCAGAAGAGGAAACCAAGGCTGTCTCGGCCATCTGGAAGCCACCAGCAGGACCGAGGCCTTATCCTGAAGAATCTTGAACAGAGTTCGGGCCACCAAGGGCGTGGGAGGAAACGCATACAGGAGGCCCTGAGACCAGGACATCAGAAAAGCATCTGGTGCCATCCTCAAAGGGTGTGGTTGCCTGGGGCAGAACTTGGGTAGTTGCTTGTTCAGAGGACTGGCAAAGAGATTTATCCAAGGGAGACCCCACTTCAGGAAGATTTTTTGAACTACCAAGGGATGCAGCTGCCACTCATGGGGTTGCAGAATCCTGCTCAACCAGTCGGCCAGGCAGTTCTCCTGGCCTGGGAGGTACACCGCCTTGAGAAGCATACGGTGCTTCAGGGCAAAGGAACAAAGGTCCTGAGTCTCTCGACAAAGGATCTGGGACCCAGTCCCGCCCTGCTTGTTCACATAAAACATGGCCACCTGGTTGTCTGTTTGAATCAAGATTGAGCGGTGAGCCAGGGCTGGAGAAACAACTCTGAGAGCCAAGCGGATAGCCCGAAGTTCCAGCAGATTGATCTGTTGGGCTGCCTCCCAGGGAGACCAAAGGCGCTGGATGCACTTCTCCAGACAATGAGCACCCCAGCCCTTTAGAGAGGCGTCGGTGGTGAGGACCACCGAGTATTCTGGCATTTGGAAGGGCATTCCTCTGAGTAGATTGGGTGGATGTAGCCACCAGCTGAGGGAGGCCAAAAGGGGTTTGGACACCTTTACCCTGTCTCGTAAGTGGCCTGTGGCTTGAGACCACTGAGTCCGAAGGCATCACTGTGCAGGCCTCATATGGAGCCTGGCATTGGGAGTCACATGCACTGTCGAAGCCATGTGTCCCAGAAGTATGAGGCAGAGTCTGGCGGACACCAGGTACCTCTTCAGAAACTGCTTTGCCACATCCATCAGCCTTTGAGCCCTGTCGTCTGGCAAGATGCCTTTGCCAGTTGAGAATCCAATCTTGCCCCTATGAACTCCAAGTTCTGGGAGGGGAGCAAAGTGGACTTTGCGAAGTTTATGACAAAGCCCACCTTTTGAAGCAGAGCAACAGTGTTGAGGGTGGCTTGTCTGGCCTCCAGGGACGTCTGACCTCTGATAAGCCAGTCGTCCAGATAGGGAAAGACAAAGATGCCTTGATTTCTCAGGTAGGCCGCAACCACTGCCAGGCACTTGGTAAAGAACTGGGGGGCGGAGGTCAGGCCAAAAGGTAGTACTCTGTACTGATAATGGTTTCCTCCCACAATGAACCTGAGGTACTTTCTGTGGTCTGGATGAATGAGGATGTGAGTGTACGCATCCTTGAGATCTAAGGAGCAGAAGTGTCCCAAGAGTAAGCATCTTGAACTTTTCTTTCTCTAGGAACTTGTTGAGGTTTCTGAGGTCCAGAACGGGCCGAAGGCCACAGGTTCTTTTGGGTATCAGGAAATACCTGGAGTAGAATCCGTGACCTTGCAAGTGGGGAGGCACAGGCTCCACCGCCCTGTCCACCAACAGACCATGAAGCTCTTGTAGAAGGAGGTCTGTGTGCAGGGGAGGCCTTGGAGGCTCCCCTGGAAAATATGGTGGAGGCAGTTGGTGAAAATGGAGGGAATAGCCATTGTGGACTATGTCCAGCACCCAACTGTCCCCGGTGATATGGGGCCACTGGTGGGCAAAGAGGGCGAGGCGACCTCCTGTGCAGGGTGGGGAGAGCAGTGGAGGAGAGGCTACGCTCAAGGAGTCAAAAACCCCCACCCTGCTGAGTGGTAGCAGGGGCCTGAGGCTTGGGGGTCCTCTGCCTACGGGGCCCATTACCCTGGCCCTTGGCTTGCTGACCCTGGGGGGCAGCCTGCTACTGAGGGTACTGTTTCTAGGCAGTGCCCTTCCTCGGGTAAAAGGACTTTTTACCCGAGCCCTTCTTCTTATGTGAAGGGGCAGAGGTCTTCCTCGACAGCCTTGTCCGGGTAAGGTGCTCTGTCTCGAACTGAGCGGCCTTCTCGGTCACGGGTTTGCCAAAAAGGTTCTCACCTCGGCAGGGGACATCGATCAACTTGTCCTGAACCCATGGCTCGAGGTCCGATGACTGCAGCCACGCCTGGCGTCGAGCCGCGATGCCGGCAGCCGCTACTCGGGCTGAAGCCTCAAAGCCATCGTAGGCGGCGCGGGAAATGAACTTCGAGCATTCCCGAATTCCCGAGGACAAGGTCTGAAATCTCTGCAAGGGTTCCCCGGAGAGACAGGCAGAGAAGCCGGGCCAGTTCTATGGCCAGGTCCCGCATGTACATGCCCATGTACAGCTGGCAAGCATCGACCCCTGGAAGCACCTCCTACTGACGCCATCGAGGTTTCGGGCCTCCCTACCGGGGGGCACCGCGGCGTGCATCTTCTGGCTCTTCAGACGATGCATGGTCGATTCCACAACCATGGAATGGTGTGGTAGCTGTGCTTTCTGGAAACCAGGGCTTTTACGGAGTCAATAAATGGAATCGACTCGCTTACTTAGAACCGGCGCCGAGGCCGGGGCCGGGGCCTCCCACATTCGGAAGAGGAGCCGTTCCATCATCGGAGGAACCAGGACAGTAAAGGCCTCCTTCGGAGGAGAGTTTTATTGTAGAGCATCGAGCTCCTTGGCTCGAGGCTCTTCCTCGGGATCGGCAGGGATAGCCAAGGTAGCGGCCATATCCCGGACGAACTCCGAGAACCTAGTGTCCTCCGGGGGGGATCTACTCCGGGATCAGACTGCGGTGAGTCCGAAGGGACGCACCGAGTCTTAAAAGTATCGGGAGACTCCTCGTCCTCCGTCTCCCAGGCGGACTCGTCCGAGGAGGAGTCAGGGTCCGACCCCGCGGGGCCCCGAGGCACCGGCGTCGACACCCTCAGTCCCGAACGGGAGGTCGAGGGAGATCTCGACCGAGGACGACTTCGAGCCACAAGGGTCTCGAGTATCGGCTCGGTCTCCGGGGTTGACTTCGAAGTCGATGTCCCAGTGGTCGGGGCAGATGCACCAGACAGGCTGGCCATCAGTGCCCACTGCTGCTCCATGAAGGCAGACAGTCTGCACTCCAAGGCTGTCATCCTGAGACTCAGCTCAGGAGACGCAGCAGCCACCGACTCGGGCCCCAGCGGCGCCGGTCCCGACGTCGGCTCTCTGGGAGGAGAGTCCACGAGGACTACGGGGCTTACGTGTCCAGCAGACTCCGGCTCCACGTGAGGAACTTTTGCAGGCTTCTCTTGGTCCACGGGCCTGGGAAGGCGGTCAGGGGTCTTAGACCTGAACCTCGAGGGACCAGGGACCTCCTCCGATGCCGCCCTCACGAGCCGCTTCTTCCTCTTACGTTCCCGGTCAGGGGACCCCCTATCCGAGGAGCTTTGACGGCGCTCGGGATCGGAATCCCGAGATGTCGAGGCCTCAGACGAGGTCCGGGCCCGGCCGGAGGCAGAGTCCGAGAAAAACCTTTCCTTTTGATGCTGTCGACTCTTTAGTGCCTTGGAAGACATCTTCCCACATGGCCCACATGACTTTGGGTCGTGGTCAGGGCCGAGGCACCGAAGGCAGCCGTCGTGTGTGTCGGTGAGAGACATAATTTTCTTACACCGATCACACTTTTTGAAACCACTGGAAGCCATCGGGGAAAAAACAGCCCCAGCGAGGTCAAAAGACCGGCCTTCCAAGGGCGCGAACGCCAGTCACGAAGGGCAAAAACCGAAAAATGAAGAAAACAGGCTCGATACCGCTGTACCGAACCCGGTGGAAGGGTAACCGGCGTCGAACCGGAGAAAAATAGCGAAAATCGACAAGAAAAAAATCACTTTTATCCGGGAGAACAGGACACACGTCCGATGGGCTTCTCGGAAAAAAAGAGACTGAGGTAAGATGGCACCTTTAGGCGGGAAGAGAACCGCGCATGCGTGCCAGCATTCCCAAAGGCTTTCATGGAAAGCTGGGGAAATGCTCCGCTGGGGCTTCATCGGCGCCGATGACACCCATATATGAGGACTGACTTCCTGCTTGGTCCTGGAGAATGGTAGAAACCATCATAAAGAACAAAATTACACAGCATGTGGATAGTCATGCCTAATGGGAGACAGCCAACATGGCTTTCGACAAGGAAGATCTTGTCTCACTAACCTGATATGTTTTTTTGAAGATGTGAATAAACAGGTAGACAAAGGTGAGTCAGTTGATATAGTGTATCTGGACTTTCAGAAAGCCTTTGACAAGGTCCCTCATCAGAGACTTTTGGTAAAACTAAAAAGTCATGGGATAGAGGCAGTGTACTATTGTGGCTCGGGAACTGGTTAAAAGATAGAAAGCAGAGGGTAGGGCTAAATGGCCAATTTTCCCAATGGAAAAAGGTGACTAGTGGAGTACCCCAGGGATCTGTACTGGGTCCGCTACTTTTTGACATATTCATAAATGACCTGGAAAAGGGAATAACGAGTGAGGTTATCACATTTGCAGACGACACAAAACTGTTTAAACTTGTTAAAACCCAAGAGGACTGTGGAAAACTGCAGGAGGATCTTGATAAATTGGAAGACTGGGCATCCAAATGGCAGATGAAATTTAATGTGGACAAGTGCAAAGTTATGCACCTAGGAAAGAACAACCCACACTATGGTTACACAATGCAAGGTTCCACATTGGGAACCACCACCCAGGTAAAAGATTTAGGAGTCATCGTGGATAACATGTTAAAACCCTACGCCCAATGTGCAGCGGCGGCCAAGAAAGCAAATAGAATGCTAGGTATCATAAGGAAAGGAATGGAAAATAAAACAAAGGATATTATAATGCCTCTGTATCGTTCCATGGTACGACCGCACCTTGAATATTGTGTGCAATTCTGGTCACCGTATATTAAAAAGGATATAGCCTTATTAGAAAAGGTACAGAAAAGAGCCACCAAAATGCTAAAGGGGATGGAAGGCTACTCCTATGAAGAGAGGCTACAAAGGTTAGGGCTCTTTAACCTGGAAAAGAGACGGCTGAGGGGAGATATGATAGAGGTCTATAAATTAATGAATGGAGTGGAACAGGCAAACGTAGATCAATTGTTTACACTATCAGAATATAGAAAGACTAGGGGACATGCAATGAAGCTACAGGGTAAACTATTTAAGACAAATAAGAGAAAATATTTTTTCACTCAACGTGTAATCAAACTCTGGAATTTGTTACCGGAGGATGTAGTAAGAGCTTTTAGTGTAGCTGGGTTTAAAAAAAGGTTTGGACAAGTTCCTGGAGGAAAGGTCCATAAACCATTATTAAAAAGGGACCCAGCATATCAATGCTTGACCCAATACAAGCATTGTGGAACTTTTGTCTTTTGGGGATACTGCTAGGTACGTATGACCTAGATTGGCCACTGTTGGAAACAGGATACTGGGCTTGATGGACCTTGGTCTGACCCAGTATGGCATATCTTAAGTTCTTATGTTCTTAAAACCACTGGAAGCCATCGGGGAAAAAAGAGTCCCCGCGAGGTCAAAGGACCGGCCTTCCAGGGAAAAAGAAAAAAAGGGAGCGAACGCCAGCCACGAAGGGCAAAAACGGAAAAATAAGATTGGGCTCGAATACCAGTGTACTGAATCCGGTGAGAAGGGGAACCGGCGTGGAACCGGAGAAAAAAACGCGAAGAAATCGCAGGGATCTGAAGAAAAAATCGAACTGTTTTCCGGGTGAACTAGGACAAACGTCCGACGGGCTACACGGAAAAAGAGAGACTGAGCAAGATGGCACCTTTAGGCAGGAAGGGGACCGCTCATGCGTGCAGTATTCCCAAAGGCTTTCATAGAAAGCTGGGGAAATGCTCTGCAGGGGCTCCATCGACGTCAATGTCACCCATATGTGAGGACTGACTTCCTGCTTAGTCCTGGAGAATACTATATCCTTTTTGAGATATGGCAACCAGATTGTACACAATAATCAAGGTGCGGTCACACCATGGAAGGATACAAGACATTATCATTACTACAGTAGTCCGAACACTCATGTCACTGTCCAGATACGAACACATCACGCCCCTCTTGATACAGCTCCACTGGCTCCCTGTAACAACTCACCTGACATATAAAGCTCTCCTGCTTACCTTCAAGGCTCTCAATGGCATGTCTGCAACCTCCATCGCTGAGCTCATACAACGGACCCCGGAGACCAGAACTAGGAGGTCATGCATGTTAAACTCTCTCCACGTCCCATCAAAAATAAGAACTTGTACCCAATCTACTAAGAACCATGCTTTTTTGTTTTTTGCATCAACCTGCTGGAATACCCTACTTCCAACGATACGAGGCATCACAGATTTGATGTCCTTCAGAAAGGCACTAAAGACTTACTTGTTCCAATCAGTCTACAGCCAACCACCCTAAACAAGGCCTCATATTTCTGCCCAACCTTGAGCATCAACCCTCATACCAGTTATGAACACTGATTAAGAACATTTAGCTTGATTATATTTTATCATACTGTTCCTCTGGATTTTAATTATATTTAATTTGTTCTATTTAAAACCGTTCCATGTAACTGTTCCATTGTTTTATATTGTTATCTCTGGTTCTATGTAAAACGTTGGTTGCCTTTGTTATATGTAAACCGCACTGATTGCTAAAAGTGCGGTATATAAAAGAAAATTATAGATAAATAAATGATAGTATCCTTGGTTTTATTCTCCATTCCTTTCCTTATGATTCCTAGCATTCTATTTGCTTCCTTGGCTATGGCTGCACATGGCAGTCCAACACAGGGCAGATTATCACGTAAACCAGGCACACAGTACAAAACGTGATATGGTGGAAAAACAATTTATTTGAAAATCAGACCTAGCAACCCGACACAGGCCGTGTTTCGATGACCTTCATCAGGGGTTGTCTAAATAGGTACTACAAACATAAAAACAAACAATATAAAAAACAATTTAAAGGTGAAAGAACAAATGGACATGAACATGCTCTAACTAGAGAAGTAAAAATAATAATAAATAATAGTAATTATTACAATGATAATAATAATAATAATATAATTAGTAATAGATCTCTCATAGTAAATACTTAAAAATTAATTAAATAAAATAATAAAACAATAAAAATACAGTGCTAGAAATGCGATACTCAAATAAAATATAAACCATAAAAAATGATATAATAAAACAGACCACAACTAAGTTTAAAAACACAAACAAATGCAATCCTTATAGGAGGTGACAAGCATATAATTATAGTGTCATTACCTTCTTTGTAGAGACGGTGATTTTCAAACCTCACAAGGAGGCACATGAACTCATTAGTGGAGGTGTTGACTTAAACACTTGCAATGGAATAAAAACTAAAATGAAGAAGGCAAAGAGTAAAGCACATGTATACCATTGGAGACAGACTATGAACTTAAATCTAAACTAAATTTAAGAAACTGAAATGGAACTGAAACGCAGCAGGCTTGGATGGGGGAGGGGGGGGCGGCACGGCCAAGAAAAAATGTATAAAATATTCCACAAAAAAAGGAGAAATTGTTTAAAATCGGGCCAAAGTTTCATCACAGGGCCAACTAAACCAAAAACATTTTATTTAATTAGTCTAGAAATATACGGGAAAAAAAGTCCAAAAACATAAATTGGCTAGAGGAATCTTAAAAAACAAAGAGCAGCTCACATCAAAAGAACGTCCAATATCTAAGGGATACTCAAAAAAACATGTGGAAAAGCAGAGAGATAAGACCAAAATAAAGAAATGATACATTGTAGCATCTTGCTCTTACTTCTCGTGAGTTAATAGCATTGTTAGATCTTCTAAAAAACGATAAAAAACAATAAAAACAGGTGTTGTGTAAAACACTATTTATCGCCTCTTCTCTTTATTAGATCTTTAAAAATATATAAAAAAATATATAAAACTTATGCACACTATTGGCATAGTAAATCTCTCTTGCCGATTGCAACAGTGCTGTATAAATCGCCACTTAGGACTCTTATTACTTCGGGAGTTTTGTCTCTTATCTTACTGAATCGCTAACAGGAACCGCTAGCATCGTGGAGTAAATATCTCTTACCGATATTGCCAGTATTATAAATCACTAATTAGGACTCTTCTAGCTTCGGGAGTCTTTTAGATTGTAGAATGTCTCATACCGTTCTAAGTCGCTGACAGAAAACGATCTCACAGACGCAGGAAGTCAAGATCCGTCTTTTCGAGTGTCAGCTTGTTTAGCAGTGAAAAAACGCCGACACATGCGCAAACCTTATGTGAATCCTGAGAGTGGGAAACACAGGGGGCGTGGCTAACCTATGGCAATTCATTCAAACTTCGCACTAGTTTAAAAAAGCAGCGCTACAGTAAATTTGGATGGGAAGGAGAATATTCCTTGTAGCCTGCCAAACTAAGAAACCGAGTCATCAAATCATCAAATATATTAGTGTTGAGGAGGAAGTGACGTCACCTGGGAGATGGCCGCCTGAATCAGGAGCTCCCGTTGGGACATAGCTTTCACGGTGAAATAGTGCGGCCAGCCTTTTTCCCCGACCCAGCGCTCTGGTGCAAACAGCTTGTGAAACACCCGAGATGTCAGTCAGCAAAATATTGGCCAAGTTCCAGTCCTCCTACGCCCTGAAAAATGACCGGGTAGGAGGAGAGAGCCCAGAGAGCATGGCCATGGAGGACGACATGGAGGAAGTACCCGACCGGGCCGACGCAGCCTGCACACGTGGTGACATATGGGGCTGGATGCGCTCCCTGAAACGGGACATTGGCGGTCTGCGGAGTGAGTTGAAGGAGACACTGGCGACTATTAAAGCAGATATTCAGGAGCTGGGTAATAGGGTGGAGACTCTTGAGGAGCAAGTCGATAAGACCGCGGAGAAGGGAACTGAACTGGAGGCCCTTATGCAGCAATATCAGTTGGAGCAAGGCCTCTTGAGAGACAAACTCGAGGATTTAGAAAATCGCTCGAGGCGTAATAATGTGAGGCTGAGGGGCTTGCCGGAAACTGGGGAGTTTGCTGATGCTCCCGCGGTTGTGCAGAAAATATGCCGCTTTCTTTTGCAGCGCGGCGAGGACCCATCAGTGCCCGAGGTGGCAGTGGAGAGAGCGCATAGGGCCTTGGGCCCGGCAAGGAAGGGACTGCCGAGAGATATTGTGGCTTGCCTTAGCTCCTATGCCATCAAAGAGCAGGTGATGAAAGTGGCGGCGAGCCGGCGACGCTTCACCTGGGAAGGCCAGTCGGTTGAGGTATTTCATGACCTTTCCGCTGCTACTCTGCAGAGGCGGCGAGAGATGAAGCCCGTCACATCCTATTTACAAGCTGAGCAGAAACGCTATCGATGGTTGTTTCCTTTTGCGCTACTGTTGGATGTCAATGGCAGGAGCTTTAGGGCGCGCACAGTGGCAGAGGCCTGGGATATTCTGAAGAGAGAGGGGGCCCCACGGCTTCCGGAACTGAGCATGGCCACTGAGCAGCAAGGCCCAGGGAAGGAGAGACGTTCGGTGTGGGAGAGAGTTCCCGTGCGAGGGCAGCGGCTGCGGCGTCGCTCGGGGGCAACCGAGTCAGCAGACCATCCCGATGACCAGTCCGGCAATACCATCTCACTTATAGACAGTTACCAATTTCAGTATCCCTTTTGTGTACATAGTTTACCAATTTCAGTAGTCCATTTATGTACATAGTTTCCCCCGTTATCCAAGTTGATTGCTCCTGTTCATTGTAATGACCTGACTCTTGTTCATTGTCGGATTCTGTTTCGTTTTATGTAAACCGCGCTGATCGTAAATAGTGCGGTATATAAGAAATGTAAAATAAATAAATAAATAAATAAATAATAAATACCCTCTCTGGCCCTGGGTGATGGCCTGGACATTCTTGCTCAACCTTGCATATGACTTTTAGGCCTCAGTTGCCACTATGGGCCGCTCAGAGTTTCTCCTCGGTGTTGGAGGAGATATGACCGGGGTGGGAGGGGGGCTGGAACGGGGGGAGTTGGGGACATCTATAACTTGGTTGCATGTACTTTATTCATGGCTATGCCTAACCTTTCTTGTTTAAACCATGTATGTTGAGGGAGTGTTGGGGCATTTATTGTATTGGTGGGCTGGGTGTGGTGGGCGGGGGGAGGCTGGGGAGGACATTTGGGCGCTGTGTCCTGGGGATTGCCACTTCCTCGAAGGTGGTCGGATTGGAGCTCCGTAAAAGGGAGGGGGGAGGGAGGAGGGGGACTGGAGGGGGGAGGGGGGCTGGGGGGGAGATGGGGGGATGGGTAGGGTTGGGCTGCGGGGTGTGTGAGGGGTGGGATGTACACTGGTCATGGCAACGGGATTGATAGTGGGTAGTCTGAATGTGCGGGGCCTAAATTCCCCACAAAAGCGGCGCTTGCTGTGGAAGGAGCTCCGGTCCCGCAAGTGGGGCGTGGCTTTTCTACAGGAAACGCATTTGCGCCAGGCAGATGAGAGATTGTTGGGCTCGGGGGCTTATCAGGGGTACTTTGCAGCTGAGGGGGGGGGCAAGAGAAAAGGGGGAGTTGCGATCTTGGTGGGACAGGGGGTGCCTCTCATAGTAGATCAAGTCCATCGCAAAGAGGACGGGAGAGCCTTGGTGGTGGGGGGGGGGGAACTGGGGGGAGAAAGGGTGACCCTGATTTCTATCTATGGCCCAAATTCGGGTCGGCGGGAATTTTGGCGGGATCTGGAGCTGTGGATGGGGGGGCGGATACAGGGGAAAGTGCTACTGGGTGGGGATTGCAATATTGATTTGGAAGATAGGAGTGGAGGGGGGGTGGGGATAGTAAGTTTCTGCGTCAATGGATGAAGGGGTTGGGGGTGGAAGATCTCTGGAGAATTGCTAACCCCTCCACTAAAGATTTTACTTTCTTCTCTGCAGTACACGGCTCTTATAGTCGCATTGACTATGTGATGGGAGACAGCTCTTGGTGGGAACGGTTGGATAGTGCCCTGATTGGCCCTGTCACCTGGTCCGACCATGCCCCAGTGCAGGTTCTTTTTGGTGGCTCTGGAGATGAGGGACGGCGCACCTTTTGGAGATTGAATAACTACTTATTGCGGGATAAGGGAGTGGATCTGCAGCTCCAGAAGGTGATTGCGGACTATTTAGCCCTCAACGATAACAATGAAGTGTCCACGGGTATTCTTTGGGATGGGCTTAAGGCAGTTTTGCGGGGCCACTTGGTCCAACTGGGGGCTAGGCGGAAAAGGAGAAGGGCCGAGGAGGAACGTCGCCTTCTTGGCCGACTGACCGAATTGGAGCGGGCACATAAGGATAGGGGGGGCTGGCGGTTGGGGAGTCAGGTGGAGGAGGTGCGTAAGCAATTAAATGCACTCCAATTAGAGCAGATCTCTGGGCAGATGGATAGGGTGGGACAAAGGTATTACGAATTCGATAATAAATCGGGCCGATTGCTAGCTAGTAAACTCCGGGCCCAGAGACAACGGGGTACCATTGCTAAACTTAAAGGCCCCCGAGACCAGATGCTCTACAGGGCCAGGGATATTAGGGACAGCTTTAGGGACTACTATCGGCAGTTGTACACGGCTGACCCAGCGGGGGAGGGGAGCGAACTTCGGGGTTATTTGTATAATGAGGGTCGGGGCAGTGCCCAATTGGGGGACCAGGCAGGGGAGGAATTGGAAGCGGACATTACCCTGGAAGAGGTGCAGAGGGCGATTAAAGCATTGGTCCCGGGCAAAGCTCCGGGACTAGATGGGTTTTCTGGGACGTTCTACAAGGTGATGATGGGGCAGCTGGCTCCGGTTTTGGTACGAGTGTTTAATGCTGTACTAAATGGGGAGGCCCTGCCACCCTCCATGGGCCAGGCGGCTATTACGGTGATCCCCAAGCCGGGACGGGATCCGGCGGTGTGTGGGTCCTATCGTCCCATTTCCTTATTGAATATTGATGTTAAGCTGTTGGCTAAGGTCCTTGCCCTACGCTTGGGACCACATATGCCTACCTTGGTCCATCCTGATCAATCGGGCTTTATTATGGGAAGGCAACCTGCTGATGGGATTCGGAGGGTTTTGCAGCTTGGATGGTTGGCACGGCAGGAACGGCAACAAGCCATGTTTCTTTCCATTGATGCGGAAAAAGCCTTTGACAGGGTGAGCTTTTCCTTTTTACATGAAGTTTTGGCCTATGTGGGACTGGGACCTCGGTTTCGTGCATGGATCCGGGCTCTGTACACTGCACCGGTAGCTGCGGTGAATGTCAATGGTGGCTTCTCGGACTTTTTCCCATTAGGTAGGGGAACCCGGCAAGGGTGTCCGCTTTCCCCTCTATTGTTTGCTTTGGTTATGGAGCCCCTAGCGGCTCGGGTGCGGGCGAATGTGGATATTCAGGGGATTGCGGTGGGGACGCAGCAGCATAAGATGGCGCTATTTGCTGATGATGTGCTTTTTGCTTTAACCAAGCCCCTGGTGTCGGTTCCGATATTGATGGGAGAGCTCCAGACCTATGGCACCCACTCAGGCTTTAAGGTGAATTGGGACAAGACTGAGGCCATGGACCTCACGTTAGAAGCCCGGGTAGTGGACAGTTTGCGTAGCGCATTTCCCTTTAAATGGGCGACAGGGTCGCTTAAATACTTGGGGGTACGGGTCACGGCCCACCCGCAGGGGCTATATGGCGCTAACTATCCTGCGGTATTTGGCGAGTTGCGGAAGGACCTCTCTAGATGGAAGGGGATTGAGCTATCTTGGTTGGGCAGAGTAGCAGTCCTGAAGATGAACTTACTCCCACGCTTGCTGTATTTGTTCCAGACGCTTCCGGTGGGAGTCCCCTCTCAGGAATTGCAGGCTCTTCAGAATTCGCTCTTTGCCTTCGTGTGGGGGGATCGCAAGCCACGGGTGAGTCGCCGCGTTCTATATGCGGACCGAGAGGCAGGGGGTCTGGGGGTCCCAGAGCTGGCCCGTTATTATAGGGCCGCACAAATGCGTCAGGTGTTTGAGTGGCGGGGAGGGGGGGGAAAAGCGGTTTCATGAGATTGAGCGGTACTGGGCGGGGGATCTCGCGCTGAAGGATTTGCCTTGGATATTTGGTAAATGGCCTTCTGGGCGTTGGCGGGCCAACCCCTTTATGTGGCACCTGGCGACGCAATGGCGGATGGCGAGGGGGCGGGGAGGGATTGGCAAGGGGTTCACAGTGCTGACCCCGGTGGGGGCAACGGATGCGTTTATACCGGGTAGAGAGGCGGTTTTTCGCCGCTGGGGGCGCCTGGGATTGGATACCTTTGGGAAGTTCCTTGGGGAGGGACGGGTGATCCCCTTTCCTGACCTATCAGCTACGGGGAAGTGACTTCTTTCCCTACCTCCAAGTGAAGCACTTTTTGACCCAACGGGCTATTCGGGAGGATTGGGATGAGGCGGTGGATGCAGGGGTGGAGATGTGGCAGAATTGGGAGGGCTCTCAGGGGTTGATATCCCGATTATATCGGGAGTTGGGCTTTAGGGGAGCTCAAGGGAAGTTTCCCCATCATGAGCAATGGGAGAGGGACTTGGGGAGAGAGTTAGGACCCCTGGAATGGAGGAAGGTCCACCTGGACATAGGGCGCCAGGCCCTCTCGGTGGCCATTCGGGAAACCTCATATAAGTTGCTTTTCCGGTGGTACTATACCCCTGTCCGATTACGTCGGATGTTTCCTGGTTTCCCTGACCATTGTTGGCGAGGTTGTGGGGAACAGGGGACATTTGTACATATGTGGTGGCTGTGCCCGAAAGTCCGAGACTACTGGGACATGGTATGGGGGGTTCTCCAGTCCACCTTGGGGGTGCAAGGGCGGATGGACATGGGGTTCGGGTTGTTGGGGATTAGGCCGGACGGAGTACCACGAAGTGTGGACCGCCCGGCTTGGGCTTGTATCCATGCGGCGAGGAGTGAGATTGCCCGTGCCTGGAAGCAACCTCACCTGCCGGGTCTTGCGGCGTGGCAGTCTAGGCTTCGTCGGATTGCATTGATGGAGCACTTGACTGCAGTCCGCCGGCAAGCGGTGGAGAAGTTTCAGAATCAGTGGCAGATATTATTGGACTACGTGAAGGGTTGACAGCCCATTGGAAATTAAGTTGAGCGGGGGTGGGAGGGGGGTGGGTGGGGGGGAGGAGGGGGGGTTCGTCTGGGTGGGGGGGTTCTTGGGGTGGCTTTGTGTCTAGTTATGTTTCATATATTTCGGTGTGGATTGCTTGTTGATCTGGAGTGCAGGCCAGCATGCCTACAGTAGTTTGCCTATGTTTATTTTTTCTACATTTCATGGTGGTGTCTTGTTTTTTTTTTTGATTTATTCTTTGTTGTATTTCTATTATAAAACTCAATAAAAAGGAAATTTAAAAAAAATATATTAGTGTTGATGCTTATTGTAGCCAGTGAGATACTACTTATATTATGTTATCGTTTAAAAACTAACCACCAAATACACCAGTAGCAAGTATATAATGAATTTCATAAAATAGTAAGAACAATTAATATTATTAAAAATTAATAGTGGAAACAATTTATTATTTAGAATTTCTAATTATAAATAGAATAAAAATTAAAATAAAAATAAAAAGTATAAGGAAGTATGTTAAGAAATTTCATTACAATCATGGGTACTCAAATATATGTGGAAGGTGGAATTTAATGTGGACAAGTGCAAAGTTATGCACCAAGAAAAGAACAACCCAAACTATGGTTACTCGATGCAAGGTTCCATATTAGGAACCACCACACAGGAAAAAGATTTAGGCGTCATTGTGGATAGCATGTTAAAACCCTCGGACCAGTGTGCAGCGGCGGCCAAGAGAGCAAATAGAATGCTAGGTATCTTAAGGAAAGGAATGGAAAATAAAACAAAAGATATTATAATGCCTCTATACCGTTCCATGGTGAGACCACACTTTGAATATTGTGTGCAATTCTGGTCGCCGTATCTTAAAAAGGATATAGTGTTATTAGAAAAGGTTCAGAGAAGAGCCACCAAAATGGTAAAGGGGATGGAAGGATACTCCTATGAAGAAAGGCTAAAAAAGTTAGGGCTCTTTAACCTAGAAAAGAGACGGCTGAGGGGAGATATGATAGAAGTCTATAAATTAATGAACGGAGTGGAATGGGTAAACGTAGATCGATTGTTTACCTTATCAGAATATAGAAAGACTAGGGGACATGCAATGAAGCTACAGGGTAAACTATTTAAAACTAATAAAAGAAAATATTTCTTCACTCAACGTGTAATCAAACTCTGGAATTTGTTACCGGAGGATGTAGTAAAGGCTGTTAGTGTAGCTGGGTTTAAAAAAGGTTTGGACAAGTTCCTGGAGGAAAGGTCCATAAACCATTATTAAGAAGGGACCCAGGATATCAATGCTTGACCCAGTACAAGCATTGCAGAAGCTGTGTCTTTTGGGGAAACTGCTAGGTACGTATGACCTAGATTGGCCACTGTTGGAAACAGGATACTGGGCTTGATGGACCTTGGTCTGACCCAGTATGGCATATCTTATGTTATGTTCTTATGCAAGCCTCACACTCAACACCCGGTCACCAACCTGGCCTCCTGAGCCACCTGAATATCCAGGCAATACTGCCTGTAAAGGTGTGTAGTGTCGATCACTATGGCAAAGAATATCCATCGGGGACACCAAACTAAACTCGACCCAAGAAGCAGCCTGTACTCTAGTAGAATGCATACGTAACCCCAACGGGTCCGCTCGACAATTGAGCAGATATTTTGAGACAATGGCCTCCTTAATCCACTATGAAATAGAGGACTTCGAAGCAGCCTCTCCTATTTGAGGTCCTCCAAAGAGTACAAATAAGAGCTCCAATATCTGGAAGGACTGAGTATGCTTCAGGTAACACCAAAGTGCCCTGCAAACATCCAACTTATGCAGACACTGATCAGAGCCCTTGGCCTCCAAAAACTGGGAGTGCCATCACTTGACTGACATGAAAGAGCAACACCACTTTTGGCAGGAAAGAAGGCAACGGCCACAACACCACTCTTTCTTTGGAAATCACGAAATATGGCTCCCTACAGGACAGGGCCTGCAACTCCGAAATGCGCCTGGCAGAACAAATGGACACCAAGAACACCACCTTTAGCGACAAATCTTTCAGTGAGGCATCCCTCAATGGCACGAATGGAGGACCTGAGAAGATCAACAAAGTGTAGTTACTCACCTGTAACAGGTGTTCTCAAGGGACAGCAGGGATCAGTTCTCACATATGGGTGACGTCGGCGCCGACAGAGCCCTCATGTGGAGCAATCCCCAGCTTTCGAAGAAAGCCTTTGGGATGCATCACGCATGCATGGTCCCCTTCCCGTCCAAGGGTGCCATCTTGCTCAGTCAAATGACATAGCTAAAAAGACAGCAAAGAATAAAAATTAATAATAGGACTGCAACTCCAGGGGAGGAGGGAGGGTCATGAGGACTGATTCCTGCTGTCCCTGGAGAAAGAGTAGTTACTCACCTGTAACAGGTGTTCTCCAGCAGCAGCAGGAATCAGTCCTCACATATGGGTGACGTCGGCGCCGACGGAGCCCCCGTGCGGAGCATTTCCCCAGCTTTCAAGGAAAGCCTTTGGGAATGCAGCGTGCATGCGCGGTCCCCTTCCCACCCAAAGGTGCCATCTTGGTCAGTCTGATGACATAGCTAAAAGACAGCAAAAAACAAAAATGAAGTATATGACTGCAACTCCCAGGGGAGGAGGGAGGGTCGTGAGAACTAATTCCTGCTGCTCCTGGAGAACACCTGTTACAGGTGAGTAACTACTCTTTCTCCAGGACCAAGCAGGAAGTCAGTCCTCACGTATGGGACTCCCCAGCTCTAGGCTACCGGGAACCCAAGGCTGAAAAAATTAGCTCCCTCTAGAGCCTCAGCATCCGTGATAAGAATCTTCTCTGAGAACGCCCCCATACGGTAGCCCAACACAAGGGCCGGAGAGTAAGAGTTGCCTAAACCTCAAAGAGATTACGGAGTACCGCCTGTCCGAAAGCACTGTCCCTTCAGGACTCCCTCTCGAGGCAGTAATGGGCCGCAAAAGTCTGGCTTGAAGACCAAGTAGCAGCCCAGCAGATGTCTGCCAACAGGACAGAGCGGAGATGAGCTACTGACGCGGTTTTCACCCTGACACGGTGGGCCGTGACTCGACCCTGAAAGGAGAGGCTGGCTGCCCTGTATGCCCAGGCGATACAATCTGCCATCCAAAGGACAACGTACGCTTGGAGACAGGTAACCCCAGTTTATTAGGGTCAAAAGATACGAAGAGCTGAGCAGCCCTTTGATGCCCCTGCGTACGGTCTATGTAAAAGGACAACGCCCTTGTACAGTCCAGGGTATGCAAGACTGTTTCAGCCCGGCTGGCGTGCGGACTGGGAAAGAATATTGGAAGAACCACCTCCTGATTGAGGTGGAAGGAGGAGACAAACTTTGGAAGGAACTTAGGATGAGTCCGTAAGAACACCCTGTTCCTATAGAACCATGTGTATGGTCTATCAGAAACCAGAGCTTGGAGTTCACTCACATGCCTAGCCGAGGTAAGAGCTACCAAGAACAACGCCTTCCAAGAAAGGAATCGTAAATGACAGGTAGCCATAGGCTCAAACAGTGGGCGAGTAAGTTGTTGCAAGACCACATTCAAATCCCACTAAGTGGCTGGTGGACGAACCGGAGGCTTGAGCAAAAGCAGGCCTCTGAGGAAGTGGGACACCAAGGGGTGGGCCAACAGAGACTGTCCCTCCACCGGTGAGTGGTGCGCTGATAGAGCACTGAGATGGACCCGAACAGAGATGGATTTAAGGCCGAGGTCCGACAGTTGAAGCAGATACTGCAGCACCACCGGCACCAGGCACGAAAAAGGAACCTCATGGCGCTGAGCACACCAGGTGGAGAACCTACGCCACTTGAGGGCATAAGACAGCCGGATGGATTGCCGCCTAGAAGCCAACACCACCTCTTCCACTTCCTTAGGTAGAAGTAAGGGAGCTCGAACTAACCTTTCAGCAGCCAGGCCATCAGATTGAGGAATTTGAGGTTGGGGTGCAGGAGAGATCCCTGGTCCTGAGACAGGAGATTGGGTTGCACTCCCAGAGGGACTGGAGTGTCCACCGCCAACTGCAGAAGGAATGGGAACCACGGTTGCCTCGGCCATCTGGGGGCTACCAGAATCACCGAGGCCTTTTCCTGAAGAACCTTGAACAAGGTACGGGCCACTAGAGGCATGGGAGGAAACGCATACAGTAGGCCCGTAGACCAAGAAATTAGAAACACATCCGCTGCTATTCTCAGAGGATGTGGTTGTCTGGAACAGAACCTGGGCAGCTGCCGGTTCAGTGGACTCACAAAGAGATCAATAGTTGCAAGACCCCATCTGAGAAAGATCTGTTGGACCACTAGTGGATTCAAGTGCCATTCGTGAGGCTGTAGAATCCTGCTTAACCTGTCTGCTAGGTAATTCTCCTGGACAGGTAGATAAACTGCTTTGAGAAACATACCTTGTTTGACTGCCAGGGAGCAAAGAGCTTGTGCTTCCTGACACAGAAGCCTGGATCCTGTGCCTCCCTGCTTGTTCACATAGAACACTTGATTGTCTGCCTGAACCAACGACAGACTGGTGAGAGAGAATATGAGAGAAAGTCTGTAGAGCCAAGTGGATAGCTCGTAATTCCAACAGATTGATCTGCTGTGTTGCCTCCCAAGGACACCAGAGGCCCTGACTGCATGCACACTTGCAATGTGCTCCCCAACCCTGTAAGGAAGCATCGGTTGTTAGCACCTGTGTGGGTGGTGGCACTTGGAAAGGCACTCCCCTGACAAGGTTTGGGAGATGTAGCCACCACCGCAGGGAGTCCACTAGTAGTTTGGACATCCTTACTCTGTCTCTTGTCTCCTGTGGCTTGCACCCACTGAGCTCTGAGGCACCACTGAGCAGGCCGCATGTGCAGATGGGTATTCAGAGTTACATGGACCATGGATGCCATGTGACCTAAGAGCCTCAGGACGTGTCTGGCGGAGACCAGAGAACCGCTCTGAAACTGTTTGGCCAAGCCCATCAGCCTGTGGGCCCTACCCTTAGGCAAACAAGCCTTTGGCTGAAGGGTATCTACTCTTGCCCCTATGAACTCTATGTTCTGTGAGAGGATCAAAGTGGACTTTGCGAAGTTTATGACAAAGCCTAGATGCTGGAGAAGAGATACAGTGTAAAGGGTGGCTTGTCTTGTCTCCTGTGGAGACTGACCACTGATGAGCCAGTCGTCCAGGTATGGAAAGACAAAGATGCCCTGGTTTCTGAGAAAGGCCGCCACCACCACCAGGCACTTGGTGAAAACTCTGGGAGCGGAGGTTAGGCCAAAGGAAGTCCTGTACTGAAAATGATTTCCTACCATTACAAATCTGAGATATTGTCTGTGGTCTGGATGAATGAGGATGCGAGTATAAGCATCCTTTAGGTCTAAGGAGCATAGCCAATAACCCTGCTGGAGGTTGGGCAGCAGTATCCCAAGGGTAAGCATCTTGAACTTTTCCCTCTCCAGGAACTTGTTGAGATTTCGCAAGACTAGGATGGGCCTGAGGACTCCTGTCCTTTTTGGTACCAGAAAGTACCTGGAATAGAAGCCTGCCCTTTCAGGCAGTGAGGCACCGGTTCCACCACCTGCTCCTTTAGAAGACTTGCCAACTCCTGAAGGAGGAGATTCCTGTGAAGAGGAAGTCTTGGAGGCTCCCCTGGAAAATAGGAGGGGGTAACTGGTTGAAGTGGAGCAAGTAGCCCTTCTGGACTATGCTCAGTACCCAGGCATCCCCTGTTATGGCTGACCACCTGTGGGCGTACAGAGTCAGCCGGCCTCCTGTGCTGAGTGGAACCAGCTATGGAGGAGAGCCTATGCAGTGGGAGTCAAAACCCCGCTCCCTGCTGTGTAGGAGCCGGAGCTGGCGGCTTGGGGGTTTTCTGCCTACGGGCCCATGTCCCTGCCCCTTGGTCTGCTGGCCCTGTTGGGGAGGTGTAGAGGCCTGGAATTGAGGGTAGGATTTGTAGGCAGTACCCTTCCTCGGGAAAAAGGGCTTCTTCCCCGAGCCCTTCTTTCTCTGAGAAGGGGCAGAAGTCTTTCTGGACAGCCTTGTCCTGGTGAGAGTCTCAGTCTCGATTTCTGGAGCCTTTTCAGCCATGGGTTTGCCAAAAAGGTTCTCACCTCGGCAAGGAACATCGACCAACTTGTCCCGTACGCATGGCTCAACATCTGATGACTGTAGCCAGGCCTGACGGCGTGCACCAACGCCAGCCGCGGCCACCCGGGCCAAAGCCTCAAAGCCATCATAGGCTGCTCGAGAGATAAACTTTGAGTATTCTCGAATCCCCGAGGACAAAGCTTTGAACCTCTGCAAAGGTTACTTGGAAAGGCCAGCTGAGAACACGGCAATTTCCTTCGCCAGGTCTCGGAGGTACATGCCCATGTACAGCTGGTAAGTCTGGACACGGCAAGACAGCATAGAGCCCTGGAAGCACTTTTAAGGCATCCAGTTTCCGGGCCTCCCGGCCGGGGGGCACCAAGGAGTGCATCTTCTGACTCTTCAGACGATGCATGGCCGATTCCACAACCATGGAGTGGTGTGGTAGCTGTGCCTTCTGGAACCCAGGGCTCGTACGGACTCGATAAATGGAAATCAACCCGTTTGCTAAGAACCAGCGTCGACGCCGGTGCCTCCCACATGCGGAAGAGCAGCCATTCCAGCATCGGAGGAACTGGTACAGTAAAGGCCTCCTTAGGCGGAGAGTCGTACTGGAGTGCATCAAGCTCTTCGGCTCAAGGCTCCTCCTCGGCATCTGCGGGGAAGGCCAAAGCTTTGGACATTTCCCTCACGAAGTCCAAGAACCGGGTATCCTCTGGGGGGCACCTTCTCCGAGGCTCAGACTCCGGTGAGTCCGAAGGGACGCACCGGGTCCGGAAAGTATCCGGGGACTCCTCGTCCTCTGTCTCCCAGTCCGACTCCTCCGAGGAGGTATCGAGTGCTCCGGCAGTGTGGGCTTCGAGGCCACCCGCCCCGACGCCGAGGGTATCGGCGTCGATGACCTCGGCCCCACACGGGAGGTCGAGGGGGACCTTGAAAGAGGATCGACTCAAGACTTCATCGACTCGAGGATCGGCTCGGTCTCTGGGGTCGACTTGGACGTCGAGGTCCCGGTGGTCGGAGCAGATGCACCGGTCAGACCGGAAATCAGCACCCACTGCTGTTCCATGAAGGCAGCCAAGCTGTTCTCCAAGGCCGTCAACCTGAGTCCGAGCTCAGGAGACTCAGCAGCCCCCGACTCAGGCCCTGACGGCGTCGGGCCCGACGTCAGCTCCCCTGGGGGAGAGTCCACGAGGATAACCGCACTCACGTGACTCGGGGACTCCGACTCCACACGCGGTAACTTCGAAGGCCTCTCCGACTCCGAGAGCCTGGGGCATCAGTCGGGGCTATGCGACCTGGCCCTCGAGGAGATGTCAAGGCCTCTGATGCGGAGTCATAAAAGATTCTTTCACGCTGATGTTGACGGCTCCTCAGCGCCTTCGATGACATCTTGCCGCTCGGACCACAGACCAGCGGGTCATGGTCAGGCCCGAGGCATGGGAGGCAGCAGTCATGTGTGTCGGTGAGAGACATAAGCTTCTTGCACCGATCACACTTCTTGAACCCCCTGGCAGCCATCAGGGGAAAAAAGGGCCCCTGTGAGGTCAAAAGACCGGGATGCCAGTGAAACACACAAAAAAAGCGCGAACACTAGTCTCGATGACAAAAAATGAAAAACTAACTCTGGGCTCAAGGGGAACCGGCATCAAACCAGGTAAAACCACAAAAAACAATAGGTAAAATCACTTTTTTACCAGGTGACACAAACTCACGTCTGTCGGTCTCCGTGGAAAAAAAAAAACTGAGCAAGATGGCACCTTTGGGCAGGAAGGGGACCGCGCATGCGCGCTGCATTCCCAAAAGTTTTCCTTGAAAGCTGGGGAAATGCGCCGACGTCACCCATATGTGAGGACTGACGTCCTGCTTGGTCCTGGAGAACCCCTGTTACAGGTGAGTAACTACGCTTTCTCCAGGAACAAGCAGGAAGTCAGTCCTCACATATGGGTCTCCCTAGCTATAGGCTATCGAGAACCCATAACTGAAAAATAGGCTCTCTCTAGAAGAGCTGCAGCAGCCATGATAGGAGTTCAACTAAGAACGTAACACTCCGGTAGTCTGAGACCAAAGGGTTGAAGGGTAGGAGTTGCCTAAACCTCAAACAGGTTACCGAGTACAGCCTGGCCGAAAGCACTGTCCTGTTGGGACTCCCTATCCAGGCAGTAATGGGCTGCAAAGGTCTGGCTTGAAGACCAGGTGGCGCCCAGGCAGATGTCTGCCAGAAGAACAGAGCGGAAGTGAGCCACTGATGCCACCTTAGCCCTGACCAGGTGGGCCATGACTCGACCCTACAACGGGAGATCGGCCGCCTTGTATGCCTAGGCAATACAATCCACCACCCAAGTGGAGAACGAATGCTTGGAGACAGGCAACCCTAGCTTACTGTGGGTCATAAGAGACGAAGAGCTGAGAAGCCCTTCGATTTCCCCACGTACGCTCCATGTAGAAGGCCAAAGCCCTCTTACAGTCCAGGGTACGCAGAACTGCTTCTGCCCGACTGGAATGCAGCCTGGGAAAAAAGTTCGGAAGTACCACCTCCTGGTTGAGGTGGAACGAGGAGACCACTTTTGGAAGGAACTTGGGGTGAGTGCGAAGCACCACCCTGTTCCTATAGAACCGTGTGCACGGTCTATCAGAAACCAGAGCCTGCAGCTCACTCACTCATCTGGCTGATGTGAGTGCCACCAAGAAAAGCGCCTTCCAAGAGAGGAAGCGGAGATGGCAGGTAGCCATCGGCTCAAAAGGTGGGTGAGTAAGCTGCTCTAAGACCACATCCAAATCCCATTCGGTAGCCGGGGGACGAACTGGGGGTTTCAGCAGAAGTAAACCTCTCAGGAACCTGGACACCAAAGGGTGTACAGAAAGAGGTTGTCCTTCCACTGGAGAGTGGTGTGCTGATAAGGCACTAAGGTGGACTCGGACAGAGTCTGACTTGAGGCTTAAATCTGAGAGGTAAAGCAGGTATTGCAAACACCACTGACACTTGGCAGGAGAAAAGGTCTTCGCTCTGCTTATCACACCACAGCTCAAACCTATGCTACTTAAACACATAGGTTTTCCTAGTCGATTGCCTTCTTGAGGTTAGCAGTACATCCTCTACATTTTTAGGGAGGAGAAGTGGTGCAAGAACTACCCTTTCAGCAGCCATGCCATCAAGTTGAGAGACCTAAGGTTGGGATGCAGAAGAGTGCCCCCATCCTGTGACAGGAGGTTGGGGTGTAATCCCAGAGGGATTGGAACCTCTGCCGCCAGTTGGAGCAGCAGCGGAAACCATGGCTGTCTCAGCCACCTGTGTGCAACCAGAATAACCGAGGCTTTGTCCTGAAGATCTTGAATAGAGTCCGGGCCACCAGCGGCATGGGAGGAAATGCATACAGGATACCCACAGACCATGATATTAGGAAAGCATCTGCAGCCACTCTGCGTGGGTGTGGCTGTCTGGAGCAGAAGCGGGGCAACTGGTGATCCTGTGGGCTCGCAAACAGATCTATGGATGGTCACCCCCAGCACTGGAACAGCTGCTGGACTATGCTGGAATCCAGTTGCCACTCATGTGGCTGGAGAATTCGGCTTAGCTTGTCGGCTAAGAAGTTCTCTTGACTTGGCAAGTAAACTGCTTTGAGGTGCATACCCTGGTTGACCGCAAAAGAGCATAGGTCCAAGGTCCCTTGACAGAGAATGCGAGACCCTGCGCCCCCTTGCTTGTTCACATAGAACACTGCCACTTGGTTGTCTGTCTGAATTAAGACAGGCTGGTGAGCCAGGGTTTGACAGAAAGTCCGTAGAGCTAGGCGGATAGCTCGAAGCTCTAGGAGATTGATCTGCTATGTGCCCTCCTGTGGAGACCACACACCCTGAGTGCACAATTTCTGGCAATGGGCTCCTCAGCCTAGCAAGGAGGCATCTGTAGTCAGTACCCTTGTGTACGGGGGAGGCTGAAAAGGCACTCCCACCAGTAGGTTGTATGGCTGAAGCCACCATGTGAACGACTGCACCAGTCATTTGGACACCTTGATGCTGTCTCTGAGTCTGCCTGTGGCTTGTGTCCACTTGTCCCTGAGGCACCACTGAGCTTTTCTCATGTGGAGGCGGGCATTGGGCGTCACATGCACCGTGGAGGTCATGTGACCAAGGAGGAGCAGAAAGTGTCTTGCTGAGATCTGGGATCTGCGACTCACTTGCTGCACTAGGGCCACAAGTCTCTGTGCCCTGTCTTCTGGTAGATAAGCCCTTGCTTAAAGGGTGTCTAACCTTGCTCCTATGAACTCCAGTCCCTGAGAGGGAACCAGAGTGGACTTTGTGTAAGTGATCACAAACTCTATGTGCTGTAGCAACTGGATAGTGTGAGACGTGGCCTGTTGGGCTTCCAGGGCTGACTGGGCTCTGGTAAGCCAGTCGTCCAAGTAGGGGAAGAAAAATACCCCTTGGTTTCTTAGGAAAGCCGCCACCACCACTAGGCACATTGTGAACACCCTGGGTGCAGAGGCTAGGCCAAATGGAAGCACCTTGTACTGAAAGTGGTTTCCTCCCACCACAAAATGGAAATTACACTTACCTGGTAATTGTAGTTCCTGGAGGGTCCAGTTTAGTCCTCCACAATCGGGTAGTGCACCTCCTCCTGCAGCCTGGAGACTGGACCAATCAAACTTTCTGTAGGATGTATGCAGACGGAGCTCCCATAAGCCCCCAGTGAACTAGTAACAAAGCAAATTTAAAGAAGCAACACATGAGACTATTATAACATCATGGAAAATAAAGAATAAAACCTTTCCCCTCAATAATATATCAGCCCCCTCCCCAAACGAGGAAGCCAGAACGCTGCACTGCGCCGCTAGCGACGCCCCGGTAGCAAACAGACAGTCCAAAACCAGGAACCCAAGGGAACTGGCTGGAAGCTAAAGAGAAAGAATACCACTGACAGGAAGCGCGGCCGAAAAGAAGTAGGACGGAGAAGAGAAAGCCGCCGTAAGACCAAATCGTTCGGAAAGTCGCGCCGCAATAAATAACCTGATACTCGGGAGGGAAGGAGGACTAAACTGGACCCTCCAGGAACTACAATTACCAGGTAAGTGTAATTTCCATTTCCTGAGCGGTCCTCCAGTTTAGTCCTCCACAATCGGGATGTAGCAGAGCAGTCAACACCGGGCGGGACCTTGCCATCCAGCGCGCAGAACCGCCGAACCCGAGAGGCCAACACATCCAACCGATAGTGTTTACTGAAGGCATGCAATGACGACCAAGTGGCCGCCTTACAGATGTCCGCTGGCGGAACTAGGCTATGCTCCGCCCAGGAAGTCGCTTGAGCCCTGGTGGAGTGGGCCCGAAATCCCTCGGGAACCGGCCGCTGCTGCAAGAGATACGCTGACGCGATCGCTTCTTTGAGCCATCGCGCAATGGAGGCTTTAGCCGCCGCTTCCCCCTTCCGTGCGCCACCGAAGAGCACGAACAAGTGGTCGGTTTTCCGAAAAGTCTCAGTAACCTTCAAGTAGCGCCGAAGAACGCGTCTCACATCTAGACAGTGAAGCCCCTCGTCCGCAGTCCCGACGGAACCCGAATGCAGTACCGGGAGGAACACTGCCTGATTCACGTGAAAAGGAGAAACCACCTTAGGCAAAAAGGAAGGAACCGGCCGAAGAACCACCCGATCCTGGGAAAAAGACAAGAAAGGCTCCCTGCACGACAGCGCTTGGAGCTCGGAAATACGCCTCGCCGAGCAGATGGCCACGAGAAAAACCGTCTTCAGAGTGAGATCTTTCAGAGACGCCCTACGCAGGGGCTCAAAAGGTTCGCGAACCAGGGCCCGCAGCACGAGGTTCAAGTCCCACGGAGGAACGAAGATCCTGCGCGAGGGCCGCAAACGAAAGACTGCCGTAAGAAAACGACGGACGTCCTGATGAGACCCGAGGGGAAGCCCCAACACTTTGCCTCGGTAACAGGAGAGAGCCGCCAACTGAACTTTCAGGGAGCTAGCAGCAAGACCCTTATCAAACCCATCCTGAAGAAAACTTAAAACGACGGACACGGAAACCGTCGCTGCTCGAACCCCGCGCTGGGAGCACCAGTCTTCAAAGATTCTCCACACGCGTACAAAAGTAAGTGAAGTGGACGTTTTCAGCGCCCGAAGGAGGGTGGCAATCACTGCGGGGGAATAACCCTTCTTTCTCAACCGAGCCCTCTCAATGGCCAAACCATAAGCGAGAATCGACCCACTTGGGGCATCCGCAGGGGACCCTGAAGAAGAAGATCCGGCAACGCGGGCAGGAGCCAAGGGACGCCGTCACGCAGTCTGACCAGGTCGGCATACCAGGGCCTCATGGGCCAATCCGGGGCTACCAGGAGCACCCGACCCCGGTGGCCCTCGATGCACTGAACGACCTGGCCGATCAGAGCCCACGGAGGAAAGACATAAAGAAGACCGGACGTCGGCCACGGCTGAATGAGAGCGTCGAGCCCCTCTGACATGCGTTCTCGCCGCCTGCTGAAGAAGCGCCCCATCTTGGCCGACTGAAACGTCGCCATGAGATCCATGACGGGCGGACCCCATCGACGAACTATTTGCGCGTAAACCTGCGAATTTAGCTCCCATTCTCCAGGGTCTACCCGCACTCTGCTGAGAAAATCGGCCTGAACATTGTCCGTGCCTGCTATATGTGCTGCCGAGATCGCTGGTAGACGAGTCTGCACCCAATTGAACAAAGCTCTCGCCTCCGATTCTAAGGCCACACTGCCGGTGCCCCCTTGGCGATTGATGTAAGCTACCGTGGTCGCATTGTCCGAGAGAACGCGCACGGGCCGCCCGAGGACCAGCGCTTCGAGGGCTAAGAGAGCGAGCCGCACCGCCCGCAGCTCGAGCAGGTTGATCGACCAAGAGGCCTCCAGGGGAGACCACTTCCCCTGCGTGAAGCGGGCTTCGCAGTGAGCACCCCAGCCCGATAAGCTGGCATCCGTCGTAAACGGAACCCAAAGAGGAGGCTCCAAGGGAATTCCCCGTTTCAGGTTCTCGGAGCAAAGCCACCATCGTAGCGACCGGCGAACCGGCTTCGGGCAAGGCAATCTCATGTTCAACGAGTCGAACTGGTTGGACCAACGACGCAGAAGAGCACTCTGGAGCGGGCGCATATGGAACCTCGCCCAAGGCACCACCTCCAGGGTTGCCGCCATCGTGCCGAGAAGCCGAAGGTACCACCAAGCGGAGGGAGCGGGCATCCCCAGGAAGAGGCGAACGAGACTCCGCAAAGCCAGAACACGGCGCTCCGGCAAACACACCAAGCCCCGCGCCGTGTCAAAACGTACTCCCAGGTATTCGAGGTCCTGAGTCGGGCACAGGCGGCTTTTGCGTTCGTTCACCACCCAGCCGAGAGATCTCAGTAGAGCAACCACCCTGTTCGTGACTTGCACACACTCGTGGTTGGAATTTGCTCGAATCAACCAATCGTCGAGATACGGGTGGACGAGGATACCCTCTTTGCGCAAAGCCGCCGCAACCACCACCATTACCTTTGTGAAGGTACGGGGAGCCGTGTCGAGGCCAAACGGCATGGCCCGAAATTGGAAGTGGCCCCATGGAAATGCGAAGCGGAGGAACCTTTGATGAGACGCTCGGATGGGAATGTGTAGATAAGCCTCGGAGAGATCGAGGGACGTGAGAAACTCCCCTTGGCGCACCGCCACGATGACCGAACGCAGGGTTTCCATTCGGAAGTGCGGGACCTTGAGGGCACGATTCACGCCCTTGAGATCTAAGATTGGACGAAGGGAGCCGTCCTTCTTGGGGACCACAAAATAGATGGAGTAGTGACCGGCGCCGCGCTCGGAAGGAGGAACGGGAAGTACCGCCCCCAGGGATAAGAGCCGATGCAGGGTCACTCGGATGTCCCGCGTCTTGAGATCGCCCTTGCTGGGAGACAGGACAAAGGAATCCCGGAGCGGGCAGGCAAACTCCAGCGCATAACCTTTTTCGATAACCTGCAACACCCACTGATCTGAAGTAATTTGGGCCCAAGAAGGAAGAAAGTCGCGTAAGCGACCCCCTATGACCGGGCTTCCTTCCAGAGTCCGCCTCGCTTCATTGTGGCTTGCGATTAAAGTAAGAGGACGAAGAGGAGGAGGCTCCGGAGAAGGCTCGTCCCGCTCCTCGGAACCCACGAAACCCCTGAGTACGGGCGCCAAAGCGACCGCACTGGGAGGTCCAAAGGCAGGAAGAGCGAAACCTGCGAAAATCCCGAAATTGACCGCGCGGAGAGGGCGACGTCCTATTGGGCTTAGGCTTATCCTCTGGCAGCCTACCACCCTTAGATTCACCCAGGTCTTTGATCAACTTGTCCAGAGCCTCACCAAACAACAACATGCCCTTGAAGGGCAGCTTACTGAGGCGAGACTTGGAAGAGCCGTCGGCCGCCCAGTTGCGCAACCAGATGGACCGACGAGCCGCCACCAAGGAAGCCATACTATTAGAAAAGGAACGGATTAAATCATAATGCACATCCGCCAGGTACGCCGACCCGGACTCCATGCGGGTGACTTCCAGCAACCCCTGCTGGTCCAGGCCGGAGACCGAGCGCAGACGCTGAGACCAGCTTAAGCAAGCCCAAGCAACCCACGCCCCACAAATGGAGGCCTGAAGGGACAAGGCGTTAGTGTCGAAGGCTTGTTTCAACAAATTATCAACCTTCTTATCCTGTGCATCCTTTAAGGCAGCACCGCCCTCAACCGGGATGGTGGTTTTCTTAGTCACCGCTGACACCGCAGCATCTACCCGCGGCGACTTGAACAAGTCCTTGTCTTTGTCGGCCAAGGGGTAAAGACGATTCATAGTCCGAATGCCCTTCAAACCGGACTCCGGTTGATCCCACTCAGATTGGATCATTTGCTCCACCCACCCGGTGCACAGGAAACACCACCTGGGAGTCCCGCACCGCCTGAATGAGAGGGTCCTCTAAGCCATCCTCCTCCAAAGGCCGAGGCACGGCCAGGTTGAGAGTCTGAAGAGACTCCGTGATCAAAGGCACTAGCTCATCCCGACGAAACACGCAAATAATCGTAGCCTGGTCTTCCGGTTCTGGGATCTCCCCGTCCTCCAACTCGTCAGCCTCAGTCTCAGGATCACCATCCGCCTCTCCATCGGGGAAACAAATGGGGTCCTGTTCCGGGTCCAAAGACCTGAGCCGCTTGGCGGCAGGCTGGGAAGAGCGCTGAACCTCCCCTGAGGAAAAGGAGGGCAAGGGAGCGGGCCAAGCCTCCGGCAACTGACCGGAACGGCTCAAGCGGAATGCCTGATGCATGAGAAGAACGAAATCCGGGGAAAAATCCACAGGTGGAGTTGCCAGAGTCGTATGCGGTAACTCAGGGACAGACCCGCTGGAAAGGGGGCACCGAACCAGACGGACGAGAGCCAGACGAGGGAACACTCTCCGCAAGCAGAGGAGCCTCATCCGTGGCTGGCAGCTCCTTAAACTCAATTTGATGTTCCAGGTCAGAAGAAGCTGAGGCACAGCCCCGGCAGATCCCAGCGTCCGTCACCGCCCCCCTGCGCGACCCACAAATCACGCACTGCGGTTTGGCAGCCATGTGCTAAAGTACTCGCGCCAAGAAGAGAAGGGAGGCAGACACAGGGAAAGACAACGCTAAAAAGGCTAGCCCGATTAAAAGGAACACGTTGTCGTTTTCATTTATTTATTTATTTATTTTTTTTTTCAAAAAATAAAACACTCCCTAGAAGCTTGGGAATGCCCCTAGCAAAATCGCCACCTTAAAAAATGTCAAAAATGCCAGGGGGACCCGTGCACAAGTGTTAAAGTTGGCAAGGAAAAGTTCCCTTCAGGGCTTCAAAATGGCCACCGAAACGAGTACCCGAGCTTAAAAACGGCGCGAAAAAGGCAAGATAAAAACAAAAAAAACGCGATTAACCCAAAAATAAAGGAAACGGAGGCCAAATGAAGGGAAAGAAGTCAAAATCCTTGCCTGAGCCTCCACCACCGAGGCGGGAAATTGGAGCAGCTGACTGACCCGCTGATAGGAGCAACGGGAGCGCGCTGCAGCCCAGAGGAAGGAAATTAAAGTAAAGTTCCTACCGCAGTTGAAGATACCAACAGAAGCAGCCAGCAGTTCAGAAGAAAAGGGTAACCTGGAAATGGTAGGGCTCTTCCCCGTGCAGTCTAGGGGAGAGCTCAAAACTGGCTGTCCAATAACTCCGGGAGGAAGGCAGGAGCCCAATGCAGGACTGGCTTCTCACCGGGAGGGCCCCCTGTGTCTGCGTTTTTTTGGTTTTTTTTTTATATATAAATTAAAGAAACAGCTACCTAATGAAAGAAAAGGAAAAGAAGTAATGGGAAGAAAGGAAACCCCAAAAAGGAACTAACTAGTGTTGCTCCCCCAAGTGTCACTAAGTGTGCCAGGACAGGCACACACGTCCCCAAGCTGCAAGGAGACTGGACACACTGGGGGCTTATGGGAGCTCCATCTGCATACATCCTACAGAAAGTTTGATTGGTCCAGTCTCCAGGCTGCAGGAGGAGGTGCACTACCCGATTGTGGAGGACTAAACTGGAGGACCGCTCAGGAATCTTAGATATTGTCTGTGGTCTGGATGAATGAGAATGTGTGTATACGTTGGACCGAGGGAGTTGGACCGAGGGAGAGCTCTAGATGTGGTGTTTTTAGATTTCAGTAAAGCCTTCGACACTGTTCCTCACAGGCGACTTATAAACAAACTGAGCACCCTAGGGATGGACCCTAAAGTTACTGCTTGGGTTAGAAATTGGTTGGGTGGGAGGCGACAAAGAGTACAAGTAAAGCGTAGTTAATCACCTGTAACAGGTGTTCTCCAGGAGCAACAGGAATCAGTCCTCACATATGGGTGACGTCGGCGCCGACGGAGCCCTCGCGGAGCAATTTTCCCCAGCTTTCAAAGAAAGCCTTTGGGAATTGCAGCGCGCATGCGCGGTCCCCTTCCCACCCAAGGGTGCCATCTTAGCCAGTCAGATGACATAGCTAAAAGACAGCATAAAAATTTGCAAAAAAAAACTAAAGCAGATAATTGCAACTCCAAGGGGAGGAGGGAGGGTTGTGAGGACTGATTCCTGCTGCTCCTGGAGAACACCTGTTACAGGTGAGTAACTACGCTTTCTCCAGGACCAAGCAGGAAGTCAGTCCTCACATATGGGACTCCCCAGCTTAAGGCTACCGGAGACCCTAAGCACAAAAATGAGCTCCCTCTAGCTCAGCAGTACAGAAGGAAGGAATCTTCACTGAATTATTACCCACCGGTAGCCCCCATCCGGGATGGAGGGTAGGAGTTGCTCAAACTTCGAAGAGATTTCGGAGGACTACCTGTCCGAAAGCACTGTCCCTGCGGGACTCCCTCTCGAGGCAGTAATGGACCGCAAAAGTCTGGCTCGAAGACCAAGTAGCGGCCCGGCAGATGTCTGCCAACGGAACAGAGCGGAGGTAAGCCACTGACGTAGCCTTCGCCCGAACACAATGAGCCGTGACTCGACTTTCTAACGAGAGTCCGGCTGCCCCATAAGCCCAAGCGATGCAGTCAGCAACCCAGATGGACAGGTGATCCGCTGTAAAACCACATTCAGATCCCAGTCAGGTGCTGGCGGGCGCAGAGGTGGTTTAAGTAGAAGGAGACCTCGGAGAAACCTCGCCACGAGAGGGTCGCTGGAAAGAGGTCTGCCGTCCACCGGCACATGATGTGCTGAAAGAGCACTGAGGTGAACTTTGACGGAGTTGGACTTAAGTCCCAGATTAGAGAGGTAGAGCAAGTACTGCAAGATCACCGACACCGAGCAGGAGAAGGGATCCTGAGACTGCTGGGCACACCAAGCGGAAAAGCGACGCCATTTAAGGGCGTAGCATTTGCGGGTAGAAGGTCGCCGGGAAGCTAGGACGACCTCTTCCACCGCTGCCGGCAGTAGAAGGGGAGCAAGGACTAAACTTTCAGCAGCCAGGCCATCAGATGTAGAGATCTGAGGTTGGGGTGTAGCAGGGACCCCTGATCCTGTGTTAGGAGATCTGGTTGAAACCCCAGAGGGAACGGAGCCTCCACAGCTAGTTGCAGCAGGAGTGGAAACCACGGCTGTCTGGGCCACCGAGGAGCTATCAGGATCATGGAAGCTTTGTCTCGGAGAACCTTGAAAAGAGTTCGAGAGACTAGCGGTATGGGAGGAAAGGCATACAGAAGGCTTTTCGACCATGAGAGCAGAAAAGCATCCGCCGCTACTCGAAGGGGATGCGGCTGCCGAGAGCAGAAGCGAGGAAGTTGCCGGTTGAGAGGACTGGCAAAGAGATCCATCGTGGGGAGGCCCCACTTCAGAAAATGTTTCTGAACTACTAAGGGATCCAGGCGCCACTCGTGCGGCTGGAGGATTCTGCTGAGTTTGTCCGCCAGGCAATTTTCTTGGCCTGGGAGATAAACTGCCTTGAGAAGAATGCCGTGGCTGACGGCCCAAGAGCAGAGCCTCTGCGCTTCTCGACAGAGAAGGAAGGAGCCCGTGCCCCCCTGTTTGTTCACGTAGCAGGTCGGAGATGCGCACTAAGTCGGCTAGGCCGCCCGTGGCCTGTTGCCACTGCTTGCGAAGGCACCACTGAGCAGGCCGCATATTCAGGCGGGCATTGGGGGTCACGTGGACGGTGGAAGCCATATGGCCGAGTAGTCTCAGGAAGCGCCTGGCCGAGACCAGGGACTGGCTGCGAAAACGGCCGGCTAGGTCCATGAGCCGTTGAGCCCTGTTGAGAGGCAGGAAAGCTCGCGCTTGGAGAGTGTGCAACCTTGCGCCGATGAACTCGAGATCTTGCGAGGGGAGCAAAGTGGACTTTGCGAAGTTTATGACAAAGCCCAAGTACTGGAGAAGAGTCACAGTGCGGTGGGTGGCATTTATGACTTCTGGAGAGGACGACGCTCTGATGAGCCTGTCGTCTAGGTACGGAAAGACATAGAGGCAGTGAAGCCGGAGATAAGCCGCCACCACCGCGAGACATTTTGTGAAGACTCGCGGTGCGGAGGATAGGCCAAAGGGCAGTACTCTGTACTGGTAATGATTTCCTGCCACCACAAATCTTAGGTATTGTCGGTGGCTTGGGTGGATGAGGATGTGCGTGTAGGCATCCTTTAGATCCAAGGAGCATAGCCAATCTCCCTGCTGGAGGTAGGGCAGAAGGATTCCAAGGGTAAGCATCTTGAACTTCTCCCGCACGAGGAACTTGTTGAGGTTGCGCAAGTCCAGGATGGGTCTGAGGCCTCCTGTTCTTTTTGGTATTAGGAAATACGTGGAATAAAAGCCTTGACCTCTCAGGTGGTGGGGCACCGGTTCCACAGCCTGTTCCTGAAGAAGACTTGCTAACTCCTGAAGGAGTAAGTCCCTGTGCAGAGGGAGTCGTGGAGGCTCTCCCGGAAAATAGGAGGGAGGGACCTGGTGGAAGTGGAGAAGATAGCCTTCTCTCACAACATGAAGCACCCAGGCATCTGAAGTGATGTTGGACCACCTGTGGGCAAAGTGGACCAGCCGGCCTCCTGTGCTGGGAGGAACCAGCTGAGGGGGAGAGGCTATGCCGATGAAGTCAAAAACAACCACCCTGCTGAGCAGGGGCCGGTGGTGCAGGCTTGGGGGCTTGCTGCCTACGGGACCCGTTACCCCGTCCCTTGGCCTGCTGACCCTGTTGGGGAGCTGCGGAGACCTGATATTGAGGGTAGTGTTTATAGGCAGCCGCCTTTCTCGGGTAAAAGGACTTCTTTCCCGAACCCTTCTTCTTCTGGGAAGGGGCAGAGGTCTTCCTAGAGAGCCTAGTTCTGGTGAGAGTCTCCGTCTCGATTTGTGCAGCCTTCTCAGCCATGGGCTTGCCAAAGAGGTTCTCACCTCGGCAGGGGACATCGACCAACTTGTCCTGCACCCAGGGTTCAAGGTCAGACGACTGAAGCCAAGCCTGTCGGCGGGCACCGATGCCGGCTGTGGCTACTCGAGCCAATGCTTCAAAGCCATCATAGGCTGCTCGAGAAATGAATTTGGAGCATTCCCGAATACCAGTGGACAAGGCTAGGAACCTCCGCAAAGGTTCCTCGGACAGCCCAGCAGAGAATCCGGCTATCTCCTTAGCCAGGTCTCTAAGGTACATGCCCATGTAGAGCTGGTAGGTCTGGACCCGACAAGCAAGCATAGAGCCCTGGAAACACTTCTTACCGAGGCCATCCAGGTTGCGGGCCTCCCTGCCAGGAGGCACCGAGGAGTGCATCTTCTGGCTCTTAAGCCTATGCATGGCCGATTCCACTACCATGGAATGGTGCGGTAGCTGTGCTTTTTGGAAGCCAGGGCTCTTGCGGACTCGATAGATGGAATCAACCCGCTTGCTTAATACCGGCGACGATGCCGGACTCTCCCACATGCGGAAGAGTAGTCGTTCCAGCATGGGAGGAACCGGTACAGTAAAGTGCTCCCTGGCGGGAGAGTCGTACTGAAGGGCGTCGAGCTCTTCGGCTCGAGGCTCCTCCTCGGGTTCCGCAGGGAAGGCCAAAGCCTTGGCCATATCCCTGACGAAGTCCGAGAACCGGGCATCCTCCGGGGGGGACTGTTTCCGAGGTTCGGACTCAGGGGAGTCCGAGGGGACACACCGAGTCCGAAAAGAATCAGGTGACTCTTCCACTTCAGACTCCCAGGCCGACTCCGAGGAAGAATCGGTGGGGTCGGTTCGGGCGGGCGGAGGCGTCGGCCGCCCCGACGCCGAGGGAGTCGGCGTCGACGACCTCGGTCCTGAACGGGAGGCCGAGGGTGACCTCGACCGAGGATCGACTCGAGCCCGCATGGACTTGAGGATCGGCTCGGTCTCCGGGGTCGACTTAGACGTCGACGTCCCGGCGGTCGGGGCAGAGGCGCCAGCGAGGCTAGCGATCAGTGCCCGCTGCTGGTCCATGAAGGCAGATAGTCTGCTCTCCAAGACCGTCAACCTGAGTCCGACCTCAGGTGACCCAGCAGCCCCCGACTCGGGCCCCGACGTCGGACCCCTCGGAGGCGAGTCCAGGAGGACTACAGGACTTACCCGAGTAGGCAACTCCGATTCCAAACGAGGTCGTTTCGGGAGACGTTCCTTCTCCAAAGACCCGGGACGGCTATCGGGGCTATGCGACCTGGCCCTTGCGGAACCAGGAGCGTCCACCGACGCCGCCCTCGCGGGTTTCACCTTCCGCTGATGATCCCCGGAGGGAGAACCTCTGTCGGAGGAACTCCGGCGATGCTCAGAGCTGGAGCCTCTGGACGCCGAGGCCTCCTACGAGGTCCGGGTACGGGTGGGATCTGCGAAGATTCTTTCCCGCTGATGCCGCCGACTCCGTAACGCTTTGGAGGACATTTTGCTGCAGGCCCCACAGATCAGTTCCTCGTGATCTGGGCCAAGGCAGCGGAGGCAATTATCGTGTGTGTCAGTGAGTGACATATTTCTGTCACACTGAACACACCTTTTGAAACCACTGGCAGCCATCGGGGGAAAAAGGGCCCCTGCAAGGTCAAAGGACCGGGCTGCTAGCGAAAACCGAAAAACGAAACTGACAAGAAAAATCAGAAAAACCGAAAAATAAGAGAAGGACTCGCAACGGCGTCGCGAGTCCGGGCAGGAAAGAGACCGGCGTCGAACCGAAGAAAAAAGAGAAGTAAATCACGAAAAATCAACTTTTTCTGCGGGGACAAGAAGACCACGTCTGTAGGGCTCCGCGGAAAAAAGAAGACTGGCTAAGATGGCACCCTTGGGCGGGAAGGGGACCGCGCATGGGCGCTGCAATTCCCAAAGGCTTTCTTTGAAAGCTGGGAAAAATTGCTCCGCGAGGGCTCCGTCGGCGCCGACGTCACCCATATGTGAGGACTGACCTCCTGCTTGGTCCTGGAGAAATGGAGCTCACTCTGAGGAGAAGGAAGTTACCAGTGGTGTGCCCCAGGGATGTCCTTGGTCCGATTCTTTTTAACATCTTTGTTAGTGATGTAGCGGAAGGGCTGTCGGGTAAGGTTTGCCTCTTTGCGGATGATACCAAAATCTGCAATAGAGTAGACACCCAGGAAGGTGTAGATAACATGAGGAGGGATCTAGCTAAGCTTGAAGAATGGTCTAGAATTTGGCAGCTGGGATTTAATGTTAAAAAATGTAAGGTCATGCATTTGGGCTGCAGCAATCCAAGGGAGCAATACAGTATAGAAGGTGAAGTACTTTTGTCCACTAAAGAAGAGCGGGACCTAGGCGTGGATGTGTCTGATGATCTTAAAGTAGCTAAACAGGTAGAAAAGGCGACGGCAAAAGCTAGAAGGATGCTTGGGTGCATACGGAGAGGAATGGCTAGCAGAAAAAAGGAGGTGATAATGCCTCTGTATAAGTCTTTGGTGCGACTTCATTTGGAGTATGGTGTGCAATTCTGGAGACCGCACCTTCAAAAGGATGTGAACAGGATGGAGTCGGTGCAGAGGATTGCTACTAAAATGATTAATGGGCTTCATTATAAAGCATATGAGGACAGACTTAAGGATCTTAATATGTACACCTTAGAGGAAAGGCGGGATAGAGGTGATATGATTGAGATGTTTAAATACCTCCGTGGCATAAATGTTCAGGGAGAGAGCCTCTTTCAATTGAAAGCAAGTTCTGCTATGAGGGGACATGGGATGAGGGTGAAGGGAGATAGATTCAGGAGTGATATGTGGAAATATTTCTTTACGGAAAAAGTAGTGGATCCGTGGAATAGTCTCCCAGTGGAGGTGGTAGAGATGAGGACAGTAACTGATTTCAAAAAAGCATGGGACCAACACAGAGGATCTCTAAAGGTAAAAAGTGGACTGTTGTAGTTGTTATGGAAGGACAGACTAGATAGGCCATGTGGTCTTTTTCTGTCATCGTGGTTCTATGTTTCTATGTATCCTTTAGGTCTAAGGAGCATAGCCAGTCTCTCTGGCGGAGGTAAGGCAGCAATATTCCAAGGGAAAGCATCTTGAACGTTTCTCTCACTATGAACTTGTTTAAGTTTTGGAGGTCGAGGATGGGTCTTAGTCCTCCAGTTCTCTTTGGTATCAGAAAGCACCTGGAGTAGAAGACCTTTTCCTTCAGGTGGTGGGGAACTGGTTCTACCGCCTGATCCTCAAGAAGACCTGCCAACTCCTTTAAGAGGAGGTCCCTGTGAAGAGGGGGTCTGAGAGGCTCCCCTGGAAAGTAAGAGGGAGGTGCCTGAGTGAGATGTAGCCTATAGCCCCTTTGGACTATCTGCAGAACCCAGGCATCTGTTGTGATAGCTGGCCACCTGTGAGCATACAGGGTCAGCCTTCCTCCTGTGCATGACCTTGCTTCCTTGGAGAGAGGGACTATGCTCTGGGAGTCAAAAACCCCCTCCAGGCTGGGCCGGAGCTGGTGCCTTGGGCTTGGGGGCTTTTTGCTTACAAGGACCATGCCCCTGTCCCTTGGCCTGCTGCCCATGTTGGGGAGCTGGGGAGGCCTGATATGTGGGGTAGTTGTGGTAAGCCATACCTTTTCTCGGGAAAAAGGGCTTCTTACCCGAGCCCTTCTTCTTAGAAGGGGCAGAAGTCTTCTTCTCAAGTCTTGTCCGGGTCAGGTACTCGGACTCAACCTCGGCAGCCTTCTCTGTCATGGGCTTGCCAAAGAGGTTTTCACCTCGGCAACAGACATTGACCAACTTGTCCTATACCCATTGCTACAGGTCTGACGACTGTAGCCATGCCGGGCGGCGTGCACCGATGCCGGCCACAGCTACCTGGGCCGACGCCTCAAAGCCATCATAGGCTGTTCGAATCATAAACTTCGAGCATTCCCGGATCCCAGTGGACAAAACTTGGAAGCGCTGCAAAGGTCCCTCAGAGAGGCCATCTGAGAACCCGGCAATCTCCTTTGACAGGTCTCGTAGGTACATGCCGATGTATACTGGTATGTCTGGATTCGGCATGACAGCATCGAACCCTGGTAGCACTTTCTGCGGATGGCATCCATGTTGCGGGCCTCCCGGCCAGGAGGCACTGAGGAGTGCGTCTTCTGGCTCTTGAGCCGACGCATGGCCGATTCCACAACCATGGAGCTGTGTGACAGTTGTGCTTTCTGGAACCCAGGGTTCTTGTGAAATCGGTAAATGGAATTGATTCGCCTGCGGAGTACCGGCATCGAGGCCGGTGTCTCCCACATGCACAGCATCAGCCGTTCCAGAATGGGAGGCACCGGTACAGTAAGGGCTTACCGAGGGGGAAGGTCATACTGCAGGATCTTGACCTCTTCGGCTCGAGGCTCCTCCTTGGCCTCCGCCGGGAATGACAAAGCCTTTGCCATGTCCCGGACGACGTCCAAGAACTGAGTGTCTTCCGGGGGGGGCTTCTCCGAGGTTCAGAACCAGGGGAATCTGATGGGACGTATTTGGTCCGAAGGGTATCCGGTGACTCCTCGTCCTCCGTTTCCCAACTGGACCCCTCCGAGGAGGAATCGAGTGGCTCCAGTCTTGAGGGTTTCGGTCTCGAACTCCCCAATGCCGGTGGAATCGACGTCGACGACCTCGGTCCCAAATAGGAGTTCGAGGGGGACCTCGGCCAAGGATCGACTCGAGTTCTTAGTGTCTCGAGGATCAGGTCAGCCTCTGGGGTTGACTTAGACGTCGATGTTCTGGTGGTCGGGGCGGATGGACTGGTGAGACCGGCTATCAGCGCCCGCTGCTGGTCCATGTAGGCAGATGCTGCGCTCCAAGGCCACCATCCTGAGACCAAGCTCAGGAGGCTCCGAAGCCCCCGGGTCGGGTCCCGACGCCGGCTCTCCCGGAGGACAGTCCACAACAAGGGCAGTGCTTACCTGCCTTGGTGTCTCCGGTTCCTTACAGGGGAGTTTTGCAGGCCTCTCCGAATCAGAGGATTCGGGGCGGCGGGCCGGGCTCCACGACCTAGCCCACGAGGGACCAGGCCACTCGGAGCCATCTAGCGACACCGCCCTCACGAATTTTTTCTTCCTACAATGTTCCCGCAAGGGAGACCTCCTTTCAGAGCACACCCAACGCTGCTCAGGATCAGAGAGCTCCCGAGAGGTCGAGGCCTCCGATGAGGTCCAGGCCCGGGCGGGTGCGGACTCAGGAAAAATCCTATCATGTTGCTGCTGCCTGATCCTCAAAGCCTTGGAATACATTTTCTTACACAGGCCACAGACCTTCGGGTCATGGTTAGGCCCGAGGCAATGGAGGCAGCAGTCGTGTGTCGGTGAGAGACATTAATCTCATGCACCGGTCACACTTTTTAAACCCGCTGGCAGCCATCGGGGGAAAAAGGGCCCCTACGAGGTCAAAAGACCGGACTGCCAGCTAAAAAGAAAAAAAAGAGCGCGAACGCTAGTCTCTAAGGACAAAAAACAAAAATTTGGGTCGGACCTGATACCGATGTACCAAGCCAAGGTGGGAAGGGGAAACGGCGTCAAACCGACTAAACAGAAAAAAAATTTTCTGACTTTGGATCACTTTTAAACACTTTTTTTTGCGAGGGAATTTGAACGACATCCATTGGGCTCTGCGTAAAAAAGGAGACTGAGCAAGATGGCACCCTTGGGCGGGAAGGGGACCACTTATGCATGATGCAATCCCAAAGGCTTTCTTCGAAAGCTGGGGATTGCTCCACATGAGGGCTCCGTTGATGCCGACGTCGCCCATATCTGAGGACTGACTTCCTGCTTGTTCCTGGAGAATACAAGATTAAGATCCACAAGGGTATGATGGACTGCAAGGGGAGTCAAACCTGCTTCACGGCACTCAAAAAATGCGAGACATCTGGATGGCATGCCACCAAACCCTCTCGCACCTTGCTCTGATAACAGGCCAAAGCCACCATCTGCACTTTCAGCCAGTTCAAAGCGAAGTCTTTCTCCAGCCCCGCCTGCAAAAAGGCCAGGACATCCACCACAGAGGCCCCCAGAGGCCACACGTCCTGCTCAGCACATCACTCTTCAAAGATATCCCAAACTCAAATGTAAGAAAAAGCCAATGACCACTTCCGAGCCTTCAAATGAGTACCAATTATCCCCAAGGAATAATCATGCTTCCTCAGCCTCGCCTGCTCAAGAGTCAGGCCATAAGGGAGAATTGATCCACCTAGGGCATTAGCACTGGCCCTTAGAAACATAGAAACATAGAAATATGATGACAGAAAAAGACCACATGGCCTATCTAGTCTGTCCTTCCATATCAACAACTACAACAGTCCCCTTTTTACTTTTAGAGATCCTCTGTGTTTGTCCCATGCTTTTTTAAATTCAGTTACTGTCCTCATCTCTACCACCTCCACTGGGAGACTATTCCACGGATCCACTACTCTTTCTGTAAAGAAATATTTCCGCATATCACTCCTGAATCTGTCTCCCTTCACCCTCATCCCATGTCCCCTCGTAGCAGAACTTGCTTTCAATTGAAAGAGGCTCTCTCCCTGAACATTTATGCCACGGAGGTATTTAAACATCTCAATCATATCACCTCTATCCCGCCTTTCCTCTAAGAAGGTGTACATTTTAAGATCCTTCAGTCTGTCCTCATATGCTTTATAATGAAGACCACTAATCATTTTAGTAGCCACCCTCTGCATAGACTCCATCCTGTTCACATCCTTTTGAAGGTGCGGTCTCCAGAATTGCACACTATACTCCAAATGAGGTCGCACCAAAGACTTATACAGAGGCATTATCACCTCCTTTTTTCTGCTAGCCATTCCTCTCCGTATGCACCCAAGTATCTTTCTAGCTTTTGCCGTCGCCTTTTCTACCTGTTTAGCTACTTTAAGATCATCAGACACAACCACACCTAGGTCCCGCTCTTCTTTTGTGGACAAAAGTACTTCACCCCCTATACTATTTATTTATTTAATTTATTTATTTACATTCTCTTATATACCGCGCTATTCTGCATCAGTGCGGTTTACACTGAACAAACTGAAATTACATTGAACAGGGCATTATAACTTGGAGATAACTATTTTACAGGGAACATGGGCTATGGAGGGTTAAGTGGCTTGCCCAAGACCACAAGGAGCACCTGTGGGACTATATTGCTTCCTTGGATTGCTGCAGCCCAAATGCATGACCTTACATTTTTTAACATTAAATCCCAGCTGCCAAATTCTAGACCATTCTTCAAGCTTAGCTAGAACCCTCCTCATGTTATCTTCACCTTCCTGGGTGTCTACTCTATTGCAGATTTTGGTGTCATCAGCAAAGAGGCAAACCTTACCCGACAGCCCTTCCGCTATATCATTAACAAAGATGTTAAAAAGAATCGGACCAAGGACAGATCCCTGGGGCACACCACTGGTAACATCCTTCTCCTCAGAGTGAGCTCCATTTACTTGTACTCTTTGTCACCTCCCACCCAACCAATTTCTAACCCAAGCAGTAACTTTAGGGTCCATCCCTAGGTTGCTCAGTTTGTTTATAAGTCGCCTCTGAGGAACAGTGTTAAAGGCTTTACTGAAATCTAAATACACCACATCTAGAGCTCTCCCTCGGTCCAACTTCCTGGTCACCCAGTCAAAGAAATTTTTATTTATTTATTTATTTATTTATTTATTTTCTTCTATACCGCCCCTTCCAGCGATCAAGGGCGGTTTACATGAAACTTAACAATTGTACACAGTTGTATACATTTACATTAAACAATCGGAGTCAACTATTTACATTGAACGGTTAGGTACAACTATTTACATTGAACAATAAACTTCAACTTTATGAGGTGTTGATAATACAAACAACTATTAATTATTTACATTGGAAATTTACAGTGGTTGAGTGTTGTGTGTAGGGCATGTGTAGGGCATGTGTAGGGCATGTGTTGTGTGTAGGGCATGTGTCGTTAGGTGTTGGAATTTATTTCCTTTTATGTCATAAGTCGGGGTGTTTGTGGGGGCAGGGAGGAGGGGAGGGAGAGTTATTTAGTTTTGAGTATGGGGGTTTTAGTGAGTGTAGGGGTATGGTTGTTATGGAGGTCTTTTAGGGGAATATGGGATTTCAAAGTGTTCAGTAAATAGGTAAGTTTTTAGTTCTTTCCTGAACTGGGAGAGGTCTTTTATGATGCGGAGGTCTATAGGGAGGTCGTTCCAGAGCGTAGGGGCAGTAAATGTGAATGCTCTGGAGCTAGTGGTTTTCTTTGTTTTTCTGAAAGCTTTTGATGTGGTAAGGGAGTGGGCCGCGTTTTGTCTATGTGATCTAGTTTCGGTTGGTGAATGCAGTAGTGTGGATAAGTGTGAGGGGGCTATGTCTCTTATGAGTTTGAAGGTTGTTAGGATAATTTTGTATTTTATTCGGCTGTTTATTGGGAGCCAGTGTAGATCTAGCAGTATTGGGGTTACATGGTCCGTTAGCCGAGCTTTAGCTATTACTTTAGCGCAGATGTTTTGAGCTCTTTGAAGGAGGTATGTGTTTTTTTGAGGGAGGCCTATTAATAGACTATTGCAATAGTCGAAGTGGGGGGTGATTAGTGTATTTACTACAGATCTAAAATCTTGTGTTTCGAGGAGTGGCCTTAGGTGCTGAATAGTTTTAAGTTTATAGTAGATGGTTTTTTACGGTTTGTTTTATGTGTGGCAGCATGGTAAGTGTGTGATCTATTATAACACCTAAATATTTTACCTCTTTTCTAACAGGTATGGATGTTTTGTTGATTGTGATTGCTTCTGGGAAGGTGTTCTCAGTGATTGATGACCTTGTTACAAACATTGCTTCTGTTTTTTTGAGGTTGATGCTGAGGTAGTTAGATTCTAACCAGGAGGAGGTCTCAGTCATGCATTGTGATAGTGTGTCGTATGAGGGGTTTTTAGTGGTTATGGGGATAGCGAGCATGATGTCGTCAGCATATATGAAGTGGTTGATCTTGTGTTTTTAAATATGTTAGTTATGGGTTGTAGGTATAAGTTAAACAGGAGGGCGGAGAGGGCTGATCCTTGGGGTATTCCTTGGCCTTGGGGGAATGATTCTGACGTCTCTTGGTCAATTTGGACGCGTATTAGTCTGTTTGAGATGTAGGACTTGAACCATTCAAGGACCGTCCCACCTATTCCTAGGCTTTGAAGTCTGTTAATCAGTGTGGGGTGGTTAATGTTGTCGAAGGCGGCAGAAATATCTATGAAAAGAAGAAGGAAGCCTTGGTTGTTGTTATCTGTGCCTCTGATGAGGAAATCCATTAGGGTGATTAATAGAGTTTCTACTCCATGGAAGGGGCGGAATCCAAATTGGTGTGAATCTAGTTGTTTATGTTCATCAATGTGTTCTTGTAACTGTATTTGAATTGTTTTTTTCTATTATTTTAGCTATGAAAGGGATGCTGGCTATGGGTCTGTATGAGTTTGGGTCTTTTGGGTCAAGCTTAGTGTTCTTTATTATTGGTCTGAGTGTTGTGAGTTTTAAGGCATCGGGCATTATGCCTTGTGAAAGGGATTGGTTCACTATGTGATGTAAATTTACCGCTAGTTCATCCTTTGTACATTTAATCCATGATACAGGGCATGGGTCGAGTGGGGAGGTTGTTGTGTTGATCATTGTTATGGTTCTAAGGAGTTGTTTTTGATCTATTATGTGGAAGTTCGTCCATTCATCTATAAGTTTAGTGCTTGAAAATCTTGGTGTCAGGGTGGTGGTTTTGCTTTTTAGTTTTGCTGCAAAGTGTGTTGCTAGTGTTTGTACACTTATTGCTGGTTGTTTAGGCTCAGTGTTATTGGCTTTAGTTAGTGTTTTTACTATCGCGAATAGTTCTCTTGGACGGTTGATGGCTGAGTTTAGCACTTTAGAGTGGTAGTCTCGTTTTGATTTGTTGATTGCATTTTTGTATTCAGTAAGTAGTAACATGTATTGGGCTTTGTTTTCATCTGATTTTGTTTTCCTCCATCTCTTTTCTTGTTTTCTCAGTTGCTTTTTTAGTTTTGTTAGCTCTTTCGTGAACCATTTTTCCGTCCTTTTTGTTTTTTCTATGTGTTACCAGTGTGGGAGCAGCTGCATTTTGAATGGTTAAATTCCAATGTGTTATGGATGAGTTGATGTCAGGTGAGTTTGTGTTGAGTTTGGGTAATACTTTGTTGAGGAATGTATTTTTATTAAAGTGTGCGAATCGTGAGGTATGTGGAGATGTGTTTGTAATGTTTTTTTGGAGCTTGTAATGGTAGGTAGGTTGTAATAAGGTGGTGGTCCGACCATGGTACTTCGGTCATAGTTGTAGTGGTGTTTGTCTGGTGACTGTATAGCATGGAGGGAAAGAAGATTAGATCAAGTATGTTACCCTTGTTATGTGTGGGGGTCTGTATTATCTGTGTGTAACCCATTTGCGTCATAGCTTCAATGAAGTTATTCGATTGTGAGTGGTTTAGTGATGGAAGGTTCAAGTCACCAAGGAGTACGAGTGGTTTGCTTTGAAATGCTGTGCATGCAAGTTCAAGGATAGGGGTGAGGTTTTTTTGATCGGTTGATGGTGGCCGGTATATGAGGGCGAGGGCAAGGGTTCTATTTTCTATATTGACAATGTCCATTCCGTCTATGTTGTTTAAATTTGTTAGGGTGAAATTTAAGTCTTTTTTGGTGAGTATTAAGGCGCCTCCACCTCTTTTTATATTCCGATGACAGTTGAATATGTCATATTGGTGTGTGGCTAACTGGTTTAGTAGTATGGTGTCTGTGGGTGAGAGCCATGTTTCAGTAATGCAGATGAGATCTGGGCTGGTGTCCTTTATTATATCATTAATTATTGGTATTTTGTTTCGTATGGAACGGATGTTTATTAGGATGAGTTTTAGGTTAGAGTATGTGTTATCAGTTTGTTCATTTATTGCACTATAGGGTTGGTGTTTTATTTGGATGAGACGGTGAAGGCGTTTGTCTGAGTTGTTGTGCGAATGGTGATTGTGGGGATTTGTGTAAGTAGTGCTGTGTGTTGGGTTCTGATACTGGTTATAGATGGTTGGGAAGTTATTATAAGGGTTCCGGTAGTGTTTGTGGATGATGGGGATGTTATTGTAAGGGCTTTGGTTGGCTTTGTATGTATATATGTGTTGGGCTAGGAGTGTTGTCAGCAGGAGGGTGAGAGAGAGGTTTGCAGGTTTAGTAGGATACATTGTGTTTGAATTTAAGTAGGGGGTTGAGTGAGGGGCAGCTCTGTGGAGATTAATGGTTTCTGGAGAATAGTGTGTGTATCTACAATCAACTATGTATATATTTATTGGCAGGAGAAAACTAGTTACTATCAACAGTATTTTCATCTATTGGCGACAGTATATTCAACAGTATATTCATCTACTGATGATAGTGGAGGAGTGCAGGAACTAGTTACTATCAACAGTATTTTCATCTACTGGCAACAGTATATTCAACAGTATATTCATCTACTGATGATAGTGATTTAGTTACTTTCAGTGGTATCTAATTACTGGCAACAGTAAAGTTATTTACTTTCGACAGTATTTTCATCTATAGGCAACAGTAAAATTAGTTACTTTCAATAGTGTTTTTATCTACTGACAACAGTATAATAGGTTACTTTCAGTAGTATCTTCAATTATTGACAACAGTATATAAGTTAAGTGGTCATTACATATAGTACTGGTGGCAGTAGTTGAGTAGTAATTAATTTGTATATATGATCAGTGTAAATTGTTGGTGACAGAGGTATACGGGGTTCAATGGTTACTGGTAACAGTGAAGATGGATGTCAGCAATCCTGTATGAGAGTTAATATTTACTGGCAATAGCATGTGTATCTACTAGTAACAGTATATGAGGGGTGAGTGGAGACAATAATGGTTACTAACGACAGTAAATATGGGAGTAAATATGGGAACAATATATATGTGAGCTTGTATACTGGCAAAATCATATACTGGTGTAGATATTAGTCCATAAGGAGTAGGTGGTAGTGTACTAATATTTAACATCCGTATGTGTAGGCCATGTGTGCAGGTTAAGAGTGAGTCTTGGTATACTTGCTGTGTGAGGTCCAGTTGCAGGCCGATCCGATGGAGAGAGTCTGTTTCTTCTAGTGCCCCGCCTAAGGGCCACGCCAAAGGGCCCTCTGGTGAGGCCCTCAGGCGCGGGCCCGACAGGCGCGGGCACGCCTGAGTGTGGCTGCTGTTTATGCCGGTCTCTGAGTGCCCGGATTGGGCCGCACGTGCTGGGGAGGCAGGTCGTTGCTCCGGGGCTCGATCCTCCGCCGAGGAGAGCAGATGGCTGACCGGAGGAGTGCAGGAAGTAGAGGGAGATGCACCCGATCGTCTGCGGCTTTATATGCTGTCTCCGAGTGCCCGGATTGGGCCGCACGTGCTGGGGAGGCAGGTCGTTGCTCCGGGGCTCGATCCTCCGCCGAGGAGAGCAGATGGCTGACCGGAGGAGTGCAGGAAGTAGAGGGAGATGCACCCGATCGTCTGCGGCTTTATATGCTGTCTCCGAGTGCCCGGATTGGGCCGCACGTGCTGGGGAGGCAGGTCGTTGCTCCGGGGCTCGATCCTCCGCCGAGGAGAGCAGATGGCTGACCGGAGGAGTGCAGGAAGTAGAGGGAGATGCACCCGATCGTCTGCGGCTTTATATGCTGTCTCCGAGTGCCCGGATTGGGCCGCACGTGCTGGGGAGGCAGGTCGTTGCTCCGGGGCTCGATCCTCCGCCGAGGAGAGCAGATGGCTGACCGGAGGAGTGCAGGAAGTAGAGGGAGATGCACCCGATCGTCTGCGGCTTTATATGCTGTCTCCGAGTGCCCGGATTGGGCCGCACGTGCTGGGGAGGCAGGTCGTTGCTCCGGGGCTCGATCCTCCGCCGAGGAGAGCAGATGGCTGACCGGAGGAGTGCAGGAAGTAGATTAGTCTGATTAGTCAGATTAGTCTGATTAGTCTGACAAGACCTGCCTCTTGTGAATCCATGCTGCCTCGGATCCTGTAAACTGCTGGACTCCAGAAAGGTGAAATTAGACTTACCTGCTAATTGTAGTTCCTGGAGTGTAACCGGTCTAGTCCCGGACCTCTGGGTTCCCTATCTCATCCAGCAGCTTTGGAGACTGAGAAACTCCATCTTTTATGATGTCACAGGTATATCCTCACGGGATCCGCCTCTTGCCATCAGTAACCTATTGACAAAGTAGACTCACCGGAGACACAAGCAAAAAAAATCAAACCACCCGCACATATGTGCAAGGAAACAAAACCCCTTAACCCAAACTGCTTGATAACGACTGTGACTTAAACTTACGCAGGCTGGTCCTTCCCCTAATGAACAGAACAACCAGCCATCGAAAAAACAGAAAGAGAGCCCCTTACCTGTAAAGATCCAGAACACTGCAAGTCCAGTAAGAATGGCACCCACAGGGGGAGGGATACGGGACTAGACCGGCTACACTCCAGGAACTACAATTAGCAGGTAAGTCTAATTTCACCTTCCTGATCGTGTAACCGGTCTAGTCCCGGACCTCTGGGTAAGTACCAGAGCAGTGAGAAATTCAAATCCGGGAGGGCCTCGGAAGACCAGCCTGAAGCACTGCTGCCCCAAAAGCGGTCTCCTCCGCCCTCTGCACATCAAGACGGTAATGCCTTGCAAAGGAATTCAGGGACGACCAAGTGGCCGCCCTACAAATCTCCACCGGAGACACGAGACACGTCTCGGCCCAGGAGGAGGCTTGCGCCCAAGTGGAATGAGCCCGCAACCCATCTGAAACCGGGCGACCCCTCAAGATATAGGCCGAGGCAATAGCCTCCTTGATCCACCGAGCGATGGAGCCTTTCGACGACGCCTCCCCTTTCCTGGGCCCCGCGAAAAGGACAAAAAGCCTGTCGGACTTGCGAAAATCGGCCGTACGCCGAAGATACCATTTAATCGCTCTGCGAGCATCTAATAAATGCAACCTCCGCATACCCGAAGAATCCGCAGACTGCGAAAACACCGGTAATTTCCTGCTTCACATGGAAAGGCGAAACTACCTTAGGAAGGAAGGCCGGCACCGTTCGCAACACCACCCTTGATGGATAAAACGAGAAATAAGGCTCCCTACAGGAAAGCGCCTGCAACTCGGAGACCCTCCGCGCCGAGCAGACGGCCACCAGAAACACCACCTTCAAAGTGAGGTCCTTGAGCGACGCTCGGGACAAGGGCTCAAAAGGCTCACGCTCCCGCACATCGAGAATGGACGGGAGATGCCACTTCGGAACGAACGGTCACACCGGCGTACGCAGTAAGGACACCGCCCGCAGGAAACGTTTAACATCTGCATGGCAGCCGATCGTCTGACCCCCTATCTTGCCACGGTAACAAGACAAGGCCGCGACCTGAACTCGCAATGACGCCGCTGCGAGACCTTTAGCAAAACCGTCCTGCAAGAAATCTAAGATCTGTGGAACGGAGGATCTCAAGGCCGTGATCTCTCTGTCGAGGCACCAGGCCTCGAAAACCCACCAGACACGGACGTATGCTAGCGAGGTGGAGCTCTTCCGAGCTTTCAAAAGAGTAGATATAACCGCCGACGAATAGCCCCTTGCTTTCATCCTTGCCCTTTCAAGAGCCAGGCCGTAAGCGAGAATCGATCCACGTGTAGCATGAACAGAGGACCCTGCGACAGAAGATCCGGGCGAGACGGGAGCCGCCAGGGCTTCGCCACCACCAGTCGAATCAGGTCCCCGTACCACGGCCGCCGAGGCCAGTCCGGAGTGATCAGAATGACCTGACCCCGGAACCGTTCAATCCGTTGCAGAACCCTGCCGATGAGAACCCACGGGGGAAACACATACAGCAATTGTCCTACGGGCCACCTCTGGACAAGCGCATCCAAGCCTTCTGACATCCTTTCTCTGCGTCTGCTGTAGAAGCGGCTGGCCTTCGCCGAGGCAAAGGTCGCCATGAGGTCCATGACCGGCGTTCCCCAACGGCGCGCTATCATCTCGAAGACTTCGGGATGGAGTACCCACTCCCCCGGATCCACCCGAACCCAACTGAGAAAATCCGCCTGCACATTTTCCACTCCGGCAACATGTGCTGCTGACAGGTCCAGGAGGTGCGCCTCGGCCCACTCGCACAAGATGCCTGCCTCGAGTTCCAGCCCCGTACTGCTGGTGCCTCCCTGACGGTTGACATACAATACCGCCGTGGCATTGTCGGAAAACACGCGGACTGCCTTGCCCTGAACCAGAGGTTGAAACTCCCGCAGCGCTAGCGTCACCGCCCGCAACTCCAGCCGGTTGATGGACCACGCCGACTCCGGAGCCGTCCATTGGCCCTGCGCAAACATCCCGAGACAATGATCACCCCAGCCCAAGAGACTGGCGTCGGTCACCACAGGCACCCATGCCGGAGCAGTCAGCTCCCTGCCTCTCGCCAAGGACTCGGGGAGCAGCCACCACTGAAGGGACTGCCTAACGTCCTCCGGATAGGGCAACTTTCTGGACAGGGGATCCTGTTGGTGCGACCATTGGTGAAGTAACGCTCTCTGCAGAGGCCTCATGTGAGCTCTCGCCCAGGGGACGGTCTCTATTGACGCAGCCATCGTGCCCAGCAATTGAAGATAATGCCACGCCGAAGGCGCCTTGAACCGAAGAAAACGGGCAACCAGCTTCCGCAGACCTAGTGCCCTGTCCTCCGTCAGAAACACCCTGCCCACTTTGGTGTCGAAACGCGCTCCGAGATACTCCAGAATCTGAGAGGGAACTAAGTAACTCTTCGCCAGATTGACAACCCAATCGAGCTCCTCCAAAAAGGCCACTACGCGAGCCGTGGCCGAGAGACTCTCCGACCTGGACTTCGCACGGATCAGCCAGTCGTCCAAGTACGGATGAACCAAGATCCCCTCCTTTCGGAGAGCTGCCGCCACCACCACCATAACCTTGGTGAAGGTGCGAGGAGCCGTCGCCAGGCCAAAGGGCAACGCTCGAAACTGAAAGTGACCGAAGGGGACAGCGATTCGGAGAAATTGGTGATGATCCTGTCGAACGGGGATATGAAAATAGGCCTCTGACAAGTCCAGCGAAGTGAGAAACTCCCCGCTCTGAACCGCTACAATGACCGACCGAAGGGTCTCCATGTGGAAGTGGGAGACACGGAGGCAGCGATTCACTCCTTTGAGATCCAAGATCGGACGGACGCCTCCGCCCTTCTTGGGGACGACGAAGTAAATGGAGTAGCGACCTGCGCCGCATTGGTCGGGAGGAACGGGCACTATCGCCCTGAGGTCGAGGAGCCTCCGGACCGTCACCCGCAACGCCTCGCGCTTGGCGGGAGACTTTCCGGGGGACAGAACGAAGGACTCGCGCACCGGCCGCAAGAATTCGAGAGCGTACCCGTCTCGCACAACTTCCAGGACCCATTGATCAGAGGTTACTCGGGCCCAGGCAGCGTAAAACTCCTGCAACCGCCCCCCTACCGGGAGTAAGGTTGCCTGGGCCCCCCGTATCTCATTGCTGCTTTTTGGCAGAGAAGGAGGAGGAAGAGGTCGATGGCCCAAAACCTCGTCCCGCACCGCGAAACCCCCGAAAGGGCTGACTCCTATTAAAGGATCGTCCCCGCTGGGCAGCACTGAATTTGGGGGACCGAAAGCGGCGAAAATCGCGCTGCTGCCCCCTGCCAGACGAGAACTGCCGGGCAGTCCGCGGCTTGTCCTCCGGTAACTTGCCCCCTTTAGAGTCACCTAAGTCCTTAATCAGCTTCTCTAAATCTTCCCCAAATAAGAGGCGACCCTTAAACGGGAGCTTGCTCAACCTGGCCTTGGAGGCACTATCCGCTGCCCAGTTACGAAGCCACAGGTACCGCCGAGCCGCCACTGCGGATGCCATGCTCTTGGCCAAACCCCGCATAAGATCATACTGAATGTCTGCTAAGTAGGCCGCGCCAGACTCAAACCTGGTCGCTTCACCCGATTCGGCTTCCCCAGGGCTCCCCTGAACCCGCTGCGACCAGCGAAGACAGGCTCTAGCGACCCAGGCACCGCAGATCGCCGCTTGAAGCGAAAGCGCATTGACATCAAACACCTGTCGGAGGAGCACATCCAGCTTCCTATCCTGAGCATCCTTAAGAGCCGTACTACCTTCCACCCGGGATGGTAGTCTTCTTGGTGACTGCTGAGACTGCCGCATCCACCTTGGGCGACTTAAGGACCTCCTTATCCTGATCTGACAAAGGATAAAGGCGGTTCAAGACCCTGGCCCCCTTCAAAGGCGATTCCGGCAGGTTCCACTCCTCCTGGATCATCTCACGGAAGACCCTATGAACAGGAAACACTCTCTGAGTCTTCCGAAAAACTTGAAGCAAGGGATCCTCCAAAGAGTCATCCTCTGCTGCACCGGGAACCGGCATGTTCAAAACCTTGAGGGCCTCTAAAATCAACGCAGGGAGTTCTAACCTGCGGAAGACACGCACTACACGCGCTTGGTCTTCACGCTCAGCCAACTCACCGTCTTCCAACTCCTCCTCAGCGTCCAAATCAGGGACCTCACCATCCGACAGCGGCCCCTCGGATGTCACCGAACAGTCCGTCAGCAGCCCCTCCAAGCGTGGCCTCTTGGCAGCACTAGAAGGACTCTTGGCCGGGGCCGGGGGCGCGGGCCTCTTAACTCCCACAGCGGCCTCCGGACCCCTGCCATGCGGCGGGACAGCTAGGAAAGACTGCTGAAGGAGTGCCATAAAGGACGTGGAGAAAATAGCAGACAAGTCCGCGGGGAACGCCGAAGGAGGAAGGGACATGACTGAAGCTGACGAGGGGCCAGCCACCGGCTCCCCTAGGGCCACCTCCTGGGGCAGGGCGCTAGAGGCCTCCGACGCCCCGCTTTGATCATTCCCTGATGTCTCACCGGGAGGATCCAGGGCGTCCGTGTCCTTGGCACAGGACTTGCACACCCCCGAAGAAGACCCCTTCTTCATGCCACAGACTAAGCACAAGGGCTTAGCAGGCATGGCCAAGGGAAGAAACAAAAAATGCAATGGGCAGGAAAAAACTGTGTAGGGCCAAAGCCCACCACCAGCAACACTGCCCCCTCCTCAGGGGAGGCAGAGAAACCAGGCCCCGTTGCCCTTGGACTCCGTATCTGTAATTGCCGCTCTTGATTTTTTTTCTTTTTTTTTTTTTTAAATCTGATCTGGTATCGCCCAAGTAGCAGGAAAAAACCCCACCGGGCAAAGGAACAGGTATCCCAAGAGGGCAGGGCAGGAGTAAGTCACTGAAAAGCGTCACAGAGAATCAGGCCCGCAAAATGTCTGCTCGCTTCAGGAACGGCTCTGCTACGCTGAACCGCCACACGGCAGGCCTGTGCGCCCTACTTTGGCGCCAAAACTGCTCGCGATCACCCCCGCGCCGAGAAAAGGAGCCCTCTTACCTTTCAGGCCACGAAGGCCAAAAATGCAGCACACATACCGGGACCGCACTGCTCCGCTCCCTGAGCGCGGTCAGAATGCCGGCGGCAGCACACTGTCACTCAGCTGAAATCGGCCTGTAAGCGGGAGGGCCTGCCAGCGCACTAACAGGCAAACTTCTGTGTGGCGCTGGCTAGGCAGACCTCCGGGTCTCTCCCAGAAAGGCAGCTATCCGAGCCAGGGGGACCCCAGAGAGTGAGGAGAGGATAAGGCCCACAGGTCCCCTGAAAGAGAGAGAAGAGGAGAGGAGGGGGGGGGGGGAAAGGGGGGCCTAGAAAGGGAGACAGAGAGAAAGAGAACAGCCTGCTGCAACTTAAAGGCACAGTGTAAGATAGGACCAACTCTCCTCCAAGGTTAAACCCAACAAAGGAAGTAAGTAAATAGACGAAAAATAAGGAAAACAAGTAAAATAGTTTCTCCAGTGAGCCCGGCTGTCCGGGCTCCTATCTAACCAGCTGCTTGGAGACTGAGGTAACTGATGGCAAGAGGCGGATCCCGGGAGGATATACCTGTGACATCATAAAAGGTGGAGTTTCTCAGTCTCCAAAGCTGCTGGATGAGATAGGGAACCCAGAGGTCCGGGACTAGACCGGTTACACGATCAGGAACCTCACTATTTTCTCTTTCAGCAGCGTTTCCAATAATTAACTCACCACCGAAGTTAAACTAACCGGCCTGTAGTTTTCAACCACATACTTACTTCCGCTTTTGTGTAAAGGCACCACATGAGCCTCTCTCCAGTCCTTTGGCACCACTCCTGACTCCAACGAGGCATTGAAAAGGTCAGTCAGTGGAGTTGCTAGAACGTCCCCAAGTTCCCTCAGTATTCTAGGGTGTATCCCATCCGGTCCCATCGCTTTGTCTACTTTAAGTACGCCTTCTCGTTGAGGCACCTCCAGCTAAAACTGACCACAGTAAAAAGGACAGCAGCCAGGCTCCCGCTCCTGTCAACCAGGAAACTCCTGATGCTAATTAAATGGCTTGTGGAGGTCCCACAGAAGCTTCCTTTACCCACCAAACGGTTCCGGATGAGACTGCCTAATTTAAAATACCTGACTCAGATTGTGCTTTGTGCTTCTGGGTTTTTTTAACTCTTTATTAAAGCATGCAGTCTTAGCCTCTGTAGGTGTCAGTGACCAAAAAAAACCTATAATAGGGTAACCAGGCCTTATCCAGTCCAGACAGAAGCCTGCTTGGTAGTCCCCCAGATGCTAGAGACCAATACTGCAGGGAAGTGGAATATCCTCTGTTGTTAAAGGGTGACATCACAAAAGATCTGCATAATCAGCCTCCAGTTGCTGATTGATAGACACGGCCCATCTTTCTGGAGTGGACTGGAGGGACATGAATGAAAGGGTGTGGTTTGGGGCATGGTGACTGACAACCTCTGGAGACATTAACACATATGAGAATGCCGTTTTCTAAATCCGTGAAGAGATGATGCTTTATAGTAAAAACAAAAGCTGCCTCTTGGTTAAAGAAATGTCAGTTAAGAGCTGATGCACAATTATGCTGCATTTTTTTTAAATGTGCCTGATTTTTAGAAGAGAAGTCTGTTTTGTGTGAGTTTAATCGAGACACACTACAGAAGCTTTTAGGTTATTAATTATGTTGTGGTATGTCTGTGGTATGTAAATTGACAAAAGGTGTTCTATATATGATTAGCACACATTTTTAAAATTTTATTTATTTATTTAACTGGTCAAATACACCACTTTATTTTGAAGTGAGAGCGGTTTACAATTAACATTACAACAGTGAAGAAAACGTAGTTACTCACCTGTAACAGGTGATCTCCGGGAAGAGCAGGAATTTAGTCTTCACATATGGGTATCATCGGTACCAACAGAGCCCGTGCGGGAACGCTCCCCAGCATCCAATAGGAAAGCTTTTGGGAGCATCCCACAGCGCATACGTGCTGCCTTCCCGCCTCTGTACCTCTCTCACTTCAGTTGAGTTTCTAGCTGAGACCAAAGGAGAGAAGTAGAGAAAGAGAGAGATAGAGACAACTCCTAGGGGAGGTGGGTGGGTTGTGAAGACTAAATTCCTGCTGTTCCCGGAGATCACCTGTTGCAGGTGAGTAACTACGCTATCTCCAGGAACAGGCAGGAATGTAGTCTTCACATATGGGGACTTTCCAGCTGAAAAATGCCAAGGAGTGACCCCAGCTAGCTGCGAACCCAGGTGAGATGGGTCATGCTTCCTCCCATGGACCTAAGGCATCCAAGCTGTGGATGGTGGGTAGGAGTTGTATTAAGTATGGAAGAGATGTAGAAAAGCCAGGCCAAATGAGGCATCCCAACGGGAGTCCTTATCTAAGCAATAGTGGGATGTGAAGGTATGTACTGAAGTCCAAGTGGCTGCTTTGCAGATGTCATCAATAGAGACAGAACGAAGGTTAGCCATTGAGGCTGCCATTGCTCTCACATTGTGAGCCGTGAGATGGCCTTCGAGAGAACGTCCCTTACTCTGATATGTATAGGATATGCAATCTGCAATCCAATTTGACAGAGTTCTTTTAGAAACTGGAAGTCCCAAATGACTAGCGTCAAAAGCCACAAAAAGCTGAGAAGATTTTCTATGTGGCTTAGTTCTCTGGAGATAATAAGCCAAGGCTCTTTTACAATCCAATGTGTGAAGATTCCTTTCCGCACCGGAGGCATGAGGCCTAGGGAAGAATATAGGAAGATAAACCGACTGGTTTAAATGAAAAGGCGAAACCGCCTTTGGCATAAAGTGAGGATGAGTCCTGAGAACTACTTTATCATGGTGAAACCTTGTATAAGGAGGGTCAGCGACCAATGTCTGTAGTTCACTAATGTGTCTTGCAGAAGTGATGGCAATTAGGAAAATAACTTTCCATGAAAGAAACTTTAGGTCTGAAGTGGCTAAAGGTTCAAAGGGCGGTTTCATAAGCTGACCAAGAACAAGATTTAGATCCCATGCCACCGGTGGTGGTTTAATGGGAGGTTTTGTTAAAAGTAGGCCTCTCATAAATCTTGATATAAGTGGATGAGAGGAAATAGGTTGTCCATCGAAAGGTTTATGAAAAGCAGCAATAGCACTAAGACAGACCCTAACTGAATTAGTCTTCAGATCAGAAGTTGATAATTGTAGAAGATACTCTAGTAGCAACTCTACAGGTACTAAAAGGGGGTTAAGTCCCTTTTGTAAACACCAGACAGAGAACCTTTTCCACTTGAAAGTGTAGGAACATCTTGTGAAGGGTTTTCTGGAAGCCAGGAGGATATCCTTTACTTGTTGAGAATGGTTAACAACGTGGAATTCTAGGCTTTCAGTAACCAGGCCCTGAGATGTAGGGACTGGGGATTGGGATGCAGTAAAGCACAGTTACTTACCTGTAACAGGTGATCTCTGGGAACAGCAGGAATTAGTCCTCACATATGGGTACGTCGGAACCGACGGAGCCTGCGTGGGAAAGCTCCCCAGCTTCCCAGAAAGGAAGCTATTGGGGCCTCCCACAGCGCATGCGCGCTGCCTTCCCGCCTTCCTGACCAACTCTCCTCAGTTCGAGTTTAAAGCTGAGACAATAGAGAGAGGAAACGAAAGAGAGAGAGAGAGATACAACTCCTAGGGGAGGTGGGTGGGTTGTGAGGACTAATTCCTGCTGTTCCCAGAGATCACCTGTTACAGGTAAGTAACTGTGCTATCTCCAGGAACAAGCAGGAATGAGTCCTCACATATGGGGACTCCCTAGCTAAGATGCCGGGGAGATCCCCCTGCAAGAATTCCTTATCTTCCTATGGATCTCAGGCATCCATTCAGGGAAGGTGGGCAGGAGTTGTTTAAGAATGGAACAGGTGTCTGAGGACAGCCCTGACCAAACAAGGCATCCCGGCGGGAGTCCTTGTCCAAGCAGTAATGGGCTGTGAAGGTATGAACCGAGGCCCAAGTGGCTGCTCGACAGATCTGATCGATGGATACAGAATGAAGATGAGCCATAGATGTGGCCATGGCTCTCACATTGTGAGCTGTGACATGGCCTTCCAGAGAAAGGTTCTTACTCTGGTAAGCAAAAGAAATACACTGAGCAATCCAATTGGACAGTGTTCTTTTTGAGACTGGAAGTCCTAAATGAGAAGGATCAAAAGCAACAAAAAGTTGAGAAGACTTTCTATGTTGCTGTGTCCTGTGGATGTAAAAGGCAAGAGCTCTTTTACAGTCTAAGGTATGTAGGTTCCTCTCTGCACTAGATGCATGAGGAGCTGGAAAAAAGACAGGTAGATATACCTCTTGATTAAGATGAAAAGGTGAGACCACTTTAGGCATAAAGTGGGGATTTGTCCTAAGGACTACCTTATCATGATGGAACCTTGTATAAGGTGGATTAGCCACTAAAGCCTGCAGTTCACTGATGCGGCGAGCAGAAGTGATTGCAATAAGGAAAATGACTTTCAAGGAAAGAAATTTCAAGGAGGTAGTGGCTAAGGGTTCAAAGGGTGGCTTCATAAGCTGACCAAGAACCACGTTTAAGTCCCATGCCACCGGAGGAGGTCGAATGGGAGGTTTAGTTAAGGTTAGGCCTCTCATGAATCTCGCAATAAGAGGATGAGAGGAAACAGGTTGTCCATTGATAGGCTGAAGCGATGCTGCAATAGCACTCAAATGGACCCTTACAGAATTGGTTTTAAGTCCTGCATTGGAAAGATGCAGGAGATATTCGAGTAAATAATTCAAAGGTAGTGCTAGAGGGTTAAGACCTTTTTCAGCACATCAAATGGAAAATCTTTTCCATTTAAAAGCATAAGAACGCCTGGTGGAAGGTTTCCTAGATGCATGGAGGACATCCTTCACCTGTTGAGAAAGATTGAAGTCTTGAAGGTCTAGGCCTTCAGTAACCAAGCTCTGAGGTGAAGGGACTTGGGGTTTGGGTGCCACAAAGTCCCCTCCTCTTGAGACAGAAGGTCTGGAGCAGCTCCTAGATCCAGGGAGGGTGCTGGGAGAGATGCAGAAGTAGAGGGTACCACACTTGGCGTGGCCAGCGTGGAGCTATGAGGATCATAGATCCTTGATCCCTCTGAAGTTTGAATAGAGTCTTGGGAATCAAAGGAATGGGTGGAAAGGCATACAGGAAGGCCTGACCCCAATGAAGGAGGAAGGCATCCTTGGCCTGAGCTCCCTGACACGGGATTCTGGAACAGAACCGGGGAAGTTTGGCATTGCACGGACTTGCAAATAGGTCTATGTCCGGGGTTCCCCATTTCTGAAAGATTCTGAGTACCTGATCCATGTGCAGGGACCATTCGTGTGGAAGCAGAACTCGACTGAGTCTGTCTGCCCAAGAGTTTTGGATTCCTGGGAGGTACACTGCCAGGAGATGGATTTGATGCTCTCTGGCGAAGGGCCACAATTTTAGAGCTTCGTTGCAAAGCGACAGAGAGCCAGTCCCTCCTTGTTTGTTTATGTAGAACATGGCTACTTGATTGTCGGTATGAACAAGGACTGTCATGTTGATGAGGAGGGTATGAAAGACCTTGAGAGCAAGGAAAATTGCTCGTAGCTCCAAAAGGTTGATATGAAGGGTGGTCTCCTGTGGAGACCAAGTGCCCTGGGTTGAGAGGTCTTGGAGATGAGCTCCCCAACCTGTTTGGGAGGCATCTGTAGTGAGAGTTGCTTGGGGTAACAAGGGTTGGAAGGGGGCCCCCAACAACAGATTTTGAGTGGATATCCACCATTGGAGAGACCAAAAAAGACGTTTTGAGGTTGCTATTTGGTCTGAGAGAGCTCCTGATGCTTGGGTCCACTGGGTGGACAAAGTCCATTGAGCTGCTCTCATATGTAGGCGAGCATAAGGCACCACATGAACTGTGGATGCCATGTGGCCTAGCAGTTGTAGCATCTCCCTGGCAGTCAAGTGGCTGCTGGACTGTATTTGAGAGGCCAAGTGCACTAGACGGTGGCAACGGGCCTGAGGAAGATAGGCCCTTGCAATGGTGGTATCTAGCCAGGCCCCTATGAATTCTAGGGACTGAGTAGGGGTGAGTTGAGACTTTGGCAGATTGATGACAAGTCCCAGATACTGCAGTATGCGTCTGGTGTGGTCCAGGGAAGTCTGAGCCTCGGACTGAGATGGAGCTCGGATGAGCCAGTTGTCCAGGTATGGAAAGACAAAGATTCCCAGAGTGCGTAGAAATGCAGCTACTATTGCCATGCATTTGGTAAATACCCTTGGAGCAGAGGCTAGACCGAAGGGAAGTACTCTGTATTGGAAATGTTTTCCCTGGAACAGAAACCGTAGGAATTTTCTGTGGGATGGATGGATGAGTATATGTGTGTACGCATCCTTGAGATCTAGAGAACAAAGCCAGTCCTGACTCTGTAGGTATGGAAGGAGAGTGCCTAGAGAAAGCATCTTGAATTTCTCCTTGTATAGGAATTTGTTCAATTCTCTGAGATCCAGAATGGGTCTGTACCCCCCTGTTTTCTTGGGAATGAGAAAATAAGGGGAGTAAAAACCTGACCCTTGTTAAGGAAGAGGAACCTCTTCTATTGCCTTTTGGGCGAGAAGAGTGGTCACCTCCTGGCCCAACAGGTACAGGAGAGATGGGGGAGAATTGAATTGTCTCACCATGGTATGGGGAGGAAGGCTGGAGAAATGTAGTTTGTAGCCCTCTCTGATGATAGAGAGGGTCCACTGTTCTGATGTGATTTGTTCCCATCTGGGAGCAAAATAAGTTAACCTTCCTGGAATGGTGAGAGGCTCTGGTTGTTGCAGAGCCAGAAAGGTTAAGTTCTCTAGAATCAAGTCAAAAACTCTGAGGGGGTTGGGACTGCTGGATTGTAGCAGCCCCTGTAGACTTTGTTCTGGCCTGTTTAGCTTGCTGACGCTTAGGAGAAAAGCGAACTTGGGAAGATTGCTGGCCAGTATTTGTGGAAAATCTGGTCTTTTTATAGAAAGGCTTCTTAAAAGGTTTTTTCTTGGCAGGGGTAGAGGTAGACTTAGAAAGTCTATCTAAAGCAGCATTCTCTGCATCCATTTGAGTGGCTTTGATTTGCCACTCCTTGCCAAACAGATTTTCACCTGTATAGGGCAGATTGCCCAAGCCTTCTTGTACCCAGGGTTCCAAATCAGAGGCCTGGAGCCAAGCAAGTCTGCGAGCAGCTATGGCAATGCCAGAGGCTCTGCTAGCCCCCTCAAAAGAGTCAAAGGCTGCTCTGTTGGAGAACTTTGAAACATCTTGAGTTTGCTTTAGCAAAAGAAGGAACTTCTCCTTCTTATCCTCTGGGATAAAGGGGAGAAAATGACGTATCTTCAGTGCAATCTCTTTCAAAAACATGCCCATATAGAGGCTGTATGAATTGATTCTGGCAATAAGCATGCTAGCTTGGAAGATTTTTCTACCAAAAGCATCCAGAGTCCTACATTCTCTTCCTGGAGGGGTAGAAGAGTGCCTTTTGGTACTCTTTATCTTTTTCATAGCAGACTTCACCACAATAGAATGGTGAGGAAGCTGAGTTTTTTGAAAACCAGGAGAAGGAGGAACCCGATACATGGTGTCCAAACGTCGAGAATGTGGAGATAGGGTGAGAAGAGCCTCCCACAAGTCCATCATGTGTTCTTGAAGAATTTCATGTATGGGTAAGGTGGCTGCCTCTTTGGGAACCTTAGAGTATCCTAAAATATCCAATTTTTTTGCTCTAGGTTCCTTTTCAGAGGTTACAGATATGGAAAGTCCTTTAGCTACTTCAATAATGAAGTCTTGAAAGGACAAATCCTCTGGAGGAGACATTCTCCTTTTTGGAGAAGAGGGCTCCTCAGGAAGAGTAAAAGAGACATCAGCAGAATCATCTGAGGTATCAGAATCTTCAGAAGATTCAAAGTACCGCCTATTTGCTTCCAGAGATCGATACGCGTACCGACCGGTATCGACATCAGGCGTACCGGGAATCGGAGCGGTATCGAGAAAATCTCCGGAACCGGAGACCGGAACCGGCATACTACTGGAAGTAGATGCTCTGGGTACCGGTATCGGTTGCGGTACCGGAATCGGAGTCGGAACCGATTGTCGCGGTACCGAGGGCGTTGCAGCGTTAATGAAAGCCAGTAAGGCCTGCTGCATGGATTGTACCTTAGTACCCATAGTCGCCACAACTGCCTGGATGTCGGTACCGGTGTTAGCCGGTACCCCAGAGCAGTCTAACAGGAGATCAGTCGAGGCCGTGCCATCGATGTCTACCTGTAACCCCATAGGAGGAGCTTTGGAAGCCGGAGCTTCCCGCCGGGGTTGTTTGGCTGGGGCAGGGTCCTCAGGGTCAAACCCAAGGGCCTCTCGCTGCTTAGAGGGAGATTTGCCCATTGAGGACCTGCCTGAAGAATGTTTGGTTACCTGAGATCCATCAGGAGAGGAAGACCTGGAGGATGTTGATGCTGGAGTATCCGTAGAAAACAGCATATGAAACTTAGCTGCTCTGTTCTGTAAGCCCCGTTTGGACATCAGAGAGCAGGATGGACAATCCGGAATGGAATGGTCAGGCCCCAAACATTTAAGACACCACTCATGGGTATCTGTGACTGAAATAGTACTGGTACACTTGGTGCATTTTTTAAAAGCAGAGGCTGATTTCTCCATGAGGGAGACTCTGAGAAGGCCTAGAGGCCTCACAGAAAAAACACACCAAGTGAGGAAAAAGTAATTTTCTTTTTTTTAAAGAAATAAATGAAAAAAGACCGGCGGTACCGGTCCGGAATCGGGGAAGGCAGACACGCGGTCAAAGAAACAAATTAAAATAACAATTTCTTCAGCGGTGACAGGAACACGACCTGCTGGCTCCGCGGAAAAAGAAGAACTGAGGAGAGTTGGTCAGGAAGGCGGGAAGGCAGCGCGCATGCGCTGTGGGAGGCCCCAAAAGCTTCCTTTCTGGGAAGCTGGGGAGCTTTCCCGCGCAGGCTCCGTCGGTTCCGACGTACCCATATGTGAGGACTCATTCCTGCTTGTTCCTGGAGATAGATCCATCCTCCTGCGACAGGAAATTTGGAGCATTCCCCAACTCCATAGGAGTGGTTTGAGAGAGACGCAGAAGAAGAGGATACCACGTTAGCAGTGGCCAACGTGGAGCTATGAGTATCATACGACCACTGTCTCTCTGAAGTTTGCATAAAGTCTTGGGAATGAGGGGAATGGGTGGGAAGGCATAGAGGAAGTACTGTCCCCAGTGGAGTAGGAAAGCATCTCTTCCCTGACAGTTTTGAGCCAGAATTCTGGAATAGAACTGGGGAAGTTTGGCATTCTGTGGACTTGCAAAGAGGTCTATATCAGGTGTTCCCCAGATTCGAAACACTCGAGCAAGCTGGTATGAGTGGAAATTTTGCTTTATTAGAAACAAGCAACAAAATACATACAAAAAGCAAAACAGGCAACCCAAACAAGACCCACACCCCCAACCACCCCGACAGAGCACAAACAAGAAACTGAGCCCCCCCCCCCGTGACCCACCTACCCAAACCCACCACCAAACACAGCACACAGCACACAGCCCACGTGCCCAACCCCTTCCCCCCCCCCCGACAACAACCCATACCAGTCCAGGCAATGTTCATGTCCATGTCCATGGCACCCAGCTGTTGGGGACTGCCAACCCCCCCCCCTAACCAAACCTGATACCCCCGCACCAGCATGATAACCCAAGATACACAATCCGCCATCCCCACCCCCGCCCCTTAGAAGGAGCAGCAGCTCCCCCACCCCCTACCCCAATCCCTGCCCCATCCCCATCCACCCCACAAAGAAAAACAGCGAAAGAAGCATCCACATCCCCTTACCAATATGTAAACCATCCACCCCCTAAAACAAAACATAAAGGCAACATCTGGCCCTTCCCCAACAAAATCCCACCAAAAGAAACCAAAGCAACAATACAAAACCATAAAAAGAACAAAACATAGTGCTGCCCTGCAACGCAAGACAGCAGAGCGGGATGCACACAAAGACAATGAAACGTTGGCACTCCTGAAAGGAGCGACAGAGCGATCAAAACCCATCACCCGAGGAGAGAGGGAGAGCGGAAGAATGGCCAAACCGCCTTCGAAAGCTGCAGTACCATCACCCCCCCCCCCTGACTTCCCCTCCCTGTCCACCAGGAGAAAACCCCCCAAAGCCCTAACAAGGAAACCCCAGGGCAACCCCCCCCCCTCACGGGGGGCGGAGGGTGAGGTGACGCCACAGACGCTCCCAACGATGGGCCTCCACCACCCGCCTTTCGCGTTGCGCCATGCTGGCCACTTCCTCAAGAATGTCCCGCACAACCTCATCAAAGGGCAGGACCAACCCCCGAGCGGAGACATGACAGCGCGCTTGCCACAGGTGGTAGCGCACTACTGCCGTGACGAGGTAGAGGGTCCCGGAGTCCTGCCTTAGAGGAAAGGACCAGGCCCCGTACACCCACTCCGCATACGTAAGGAGGGAAAGCACAGTTACTTACCTGTAACAGGTGATCTCTGGGAACAGCAGGAATTAGTCCTCACATATGGGTACGTCGGAACCGACGGAGCCTGCGCGGGAAAGCTCCCCAGCTTCCCAGGAAGGAAGCTTTTGGGGTCTCCCACTGCACATGCGCGCTGCCTTCCCGCCTTCCTGACCAGCTCTCCTCAGTTCGAGTTTATAGCTGAGATAATAGAGAGGAAAGGAAGATAGATAGAAGATACAACTCCTAGGGGAGGTGGGTGGGTTGTGAGGACTAATTCCTGCTGTTCCCAGAGATCACCTGTTACAGGTAAGTAACTGTGCTATCTCCAGGAACAAGCAGGAATAAGTCCTCACATATGGGGACTCCCTAGCTGAGATGCCTGGGAGATCCCGTTCCACGGTTCGCCATCTTCGTATGGATCTCAGGCATCCATCCTGGGAAGGTGGGCAGGAGTTGTTCAAGTATGGAACAGGTGTTTGAGGACAGCCTGACCAAACAAGGCATCCCGGCGGGAGTCCTTGTCCAAGCAGTAATGGGCTGTGAAGGTATGAACCGAGGCCCATGTGGCGGCTCGACAGATCTGATCTATGGAGACAGAGTGAAGATGAGCCATAGAAGTGGCCATGGCTCTCACATTGTGAGCTGTGACATGGCCTTCCAGAGAAACGTTTTTACTCTGGTAAGCAAAGGAAATACACTGAGCAATCCAATTCAAAAGTGTACGTTTGGAGACTGGACGTCCCAAATGAGAAGGATCAAAAGCCACGAAAAGCTGGGAAGACTTTCGATGTGGCTGGGTCCTGTTGAGGTAAAAGGCAAGAGCTCTTTTGCAATCTAAAGTATGAAGGTTCCTCTCTGCACTGGATGCATGAGGAGCTGGAAAAAAGACAGGTAGATATACCTCTTGATTAAGATGAAAAGGCGAAACCACTTTGGGCATAAAGTGGGGGTTCGTCCTAAGGACCACCTTATCATGATGAAATCTAGTATAAGGTGGATTAGCCACTAAAGCCTGCAATTCACTGATGCGGCGAGCTGAAGTGCCTGCAATGAGGAAAACTACCTTCCATGAAAGAAATTTCAAGGAGGTGGAGTGTAAAGGCATAGGAACGCCTCGTGGAGGGTTTCCTAGAGGCATGAAGGATATCTTTCACTGGTTGAGAAAGATTGAAGTCATGAAGGCTTAGGCCTTCAGTAACCAAGCTCTGAGGTGTAGGGACTTGGGGTTTGGGTGCCACAAAGTCCCTTTCTCCTGAGAGAGAAGGTCTGGCGCAGCTCCCAGGTCCAGGGAGGGTCCCTGGGAGAGATGCAGAAGTAGAGGGAACCACACTTGGCGTGGCCAGCGTGGAGCTATGAGGATCATCGATCCGTGATCCCTCTGGAGTTTGAACAGAGTCTTGGGAATCAAAGGAATGGATGGAAAAGCATATACGAATTCCTGACCCCAATGCAGGAGAAAGGCGTCGTTGGCCTGAGCTCCCTGACACGGAGTCCTGGAACAGAACCGGGGAAGTTTGGCATTCCACGGACTTGCAAAGAGGTCTATGTCCGGGGTTTCCCATTCCTGAAAGATTCTGCCTATCTGGTCCATATGTAGGGACCATTCGTGTGGAAGCAGAACTCGACTGAGTCTGTCTGCCCGAGAGTTTGAACCCCTGGAAGATATACTGCCAGAAGATGAATTTGATGCTCTCTGGCGAAGGCCCATAATCTGAGAGCTTCGTTGCACAGCGACAGAGAGCCTGTCCCTCCTTGTTTGTTTACGTAACACATGGCCACCTGAGTGTCTGTCTGAACTAGGACGGTCAGGTTGGCAAGGAGGGTATGGAATACTTTGAGGGCAAAGAAGATTGCTCGCAGTTCCAGGAGGTTGATGTGAAGGGTGGTCTCCTGCGGAGACCAAGTACCCTGAGTGGAGAGGGATTGTAGATGGGCTTCCCACCCTGTTTGGGAGGCATCTGTTGTGAGGGTTGCTTGGGGCAACAAAGGTTGGAAGGGGGCCCCCAACAACAGATTCTTGGTGGACATCCACCATTGGAGGGACCAAAACAGACGTTCTGAGGTGAGTATTTGGTCGGAGAGTGCTCCTAATGCTTGAGTCCACTGGGTGGCCAAGGTCCATTGAGCTGCTCTCATATGAAGACGAGCGTAGGGCACCACGTGTACCGTGGAGGCCATGTAGCCCAGAAGTCGCAGCATTTCTCTGGCTGTCAAGTGACTGCTGGACTGAGCTTGGGAGGCCAAGCACAGCAGACGTTGGCCCGGACTTGAGGCAGGTAGGCCCTGCAGTGGTGGTGTCCAACTGGGCCCCCTATGAATTCTAGAGACTGAGTAGGGGTAAGTTGAGACTTGGGAAGGTTTACCACCAGTCCCAGATACTGCAGAAGGTGCCTTGTGCGGTCCAGGGAAATCTGGGCCTCTGACTGAGATGGAGCTCGGATGAGCCAGTCGTCCAGATATGGGAATACAAAAATTCCCAGACCTCTTAGAAATGCGGCAACAACTGCCATGCATTTGGTGAACACTCTTGAAGCAGAGGCTAGACCGAAGGGAAGTACTCTGTACTGGAAATGTTTTCCCTGAAACAGAAATCTTAGATATTTTCGGTGGGATGGGTGGATGAGTATATGTGTGTACGCATCCTTGAGATCCAGAGAACAAAGCCAATCCTGACTCTGAAGGAATGGAAGGAGAATGCCTAGAGAAAGCATTTTGAATTTCTCCTTGTACAGAAATCTGTTCAATTCTCTCAGATCTAGGATAGGCCTGAATCCCCCTGTCTTCTTTGTTATGAGAAAATAAGGGGAGTAGAATCCTGTCCCTTGTTGAAGGAGAGGAACCTCTTCTATTGCCACTTGGGCAAGGAGAGAAGAGACCTCCTGATCCAACAGGTCCAGGAGAAATGGGGGAGAATTGAAATGCCTCACCATGGTATATGGAGGAAGGTTGGAAAAATGAAGTTTGTAGCCCTCTCTGATGATAGAGAGGGTCCATTGCTCTGATGTGATTTGCTCCCATCTGGGAGCAAAGTGAGCTAACCTTCCGGGAATGGTGAGGGGCTCTGGTTGTTCTAGAGCCAGAAATGTTAAGTTCTCTAGGGGCAAGTCAAAACCCCTGAGGGGGTTGAGCCTGCTGAGGAGTGGTAGACACTGCAGGCTTTGACTTAGCCTGTTTAGGTTGCTGACGTTTAGTAGCAAAGCGAGGCTGAGAAGATTGTTGGCCAGTATTTGTGGAAAATCTGGCCTTCTTGTAGTAAGGCCTCTTGAAAGACTTTTTCTTGGCAGGAGCAGAGGAAGACTTAGAAAGTCTATCCAAGGTAGCATTCTCTGCATCCATTTGGGTGGCTTTAATTTGCCAGTCCTTACCAAATAAGTTCTCACCTGTACAGGGCAGATTCCGTAAGCCATCTAAGACCCAGGGTTCTAGGTCAGAGGCCTGGAGCCAAGCGAGTCGTCGGGCTGCAATAGCAATGCCCGAAGCTCTACCGGCACCCTCAAAGGAATCAAAAGCTGCTCTGTTGGAGAACTTAGAAACATCTAAAAGCTGTTTCACCAGAGAAATGAACTCCTCTTTTCTATCCTCAGGGATAAATGAGGCAATAGGTCGTATCTTTAGGGCAAGTTCTCTAAGAAACATGCCCATATACAGACTGTAAGAGTTAATCCTGGCTATAAGCATAGTAGCCTGGAAAGTTTTCTTGCCAAAAGAGTCTAGGGTCTTACATTCTCGTCCTGGAGGGGTAGAAGAGTGCCTTTTCGTACTCTTAATCTTTTTCAGTGCAGACTTCACCACAATGGAATGGTGAGGCAACTGAGTCTTTTGAAAACCAGGAGAAGGAGGACCCGGTACATGGTGTCCAGCCTACGAGAATAAGGAGACAACGTTAGAGGAGCCTCCCATAAGTCCATCAAGTGTTCTTGAAGGATTTCATGGATAGGCAGGGTGACTGCCTCTTTAGGAACCTTGGGGTATCCTAAAATATCCAATTTCTTTGATCTAGGTTCTTTTTCTGAGGATGTGGTAATAGAAAGTCCTTTAGCTAATTCAATAATGAATTCTTGAAAGGACAAATCCTCTGGTGGAGACATTCTCCTCTTGGGGGAAGAGGGGTCTTCATGAAGAACCAGAGACAGCTCATCAGAGTCCTCAGAGGAGTTAAAATCCTCTGAGGAATCAGAGTATTCTGTATTTGCTTCCAACGCACGATACGCATACCGATCGGTATCGACATCGGGCGTACCGGGTATGGGATCGGTATCGGGTAAAAACCCGGATCCGGCATGCGGAACCGATCTGCGTTTGGAAGTCGATGGTCTCGGTTCCGGTATGGGAGATGATACCGGAACCGGACCCGGTATCGCTGAACGCGATACCGAGGGCCGTCGCAGCATGATAAAAGCCAGCATGGCCTGCTGCATGGTCTGAACAGTATTGCTCATAGACGCCACTGCTGCCTGGATGTCGGTACCGGTATGGGCCGGTACCCCAGAGCAGTCCAACAGGTGATCAGTCGAGGCCGTGCCATCGATGTCAACCTGTAACCCCATAGATGGTGCTTTGGAAGCCAGAGCTTCCCGCCGGGGTTGTTTGGCTGGGCAGGATGCTCAGACTCAAAAGAGAGAGCCTCTCGATGCTTTGAAGGAGATTTGCTCTTTGAGGACCTGCCCACAGAGGGTTTGGTTACCTGAGATCCATCCGGAGAGGAAGACCTGGATGACTGTGATGCTGGATTATCCGAAGCAAACAGCACATGGAACTTGTTGGCCCGGTTCTGCAACCCACGTTTAGACATTTGGGAGCAGGATGGGCAATCCGGTATGGAGTGGTCAGGTCCCAAACATTTAAGACACCATTCATGGGTGTCTGTGACAGAAATGACAGCACTGCACTTGGTACACTTTTTTGAAACCAGGAGCTGGCTTCTCCATGAGGAGAATTTGAGTAGGCCTGAAGGCCTAACAAAAGCTACCAAGCTGTGCTGAGAAAATAAAAAGATTTTTTTTTTTTTTTTTAAAAAGAAGAAAGAAAGAAAGAGAGAGACCGGCGTGGGTACCGGTTTCGGTATGGGGAAGGCAGGTACGCGGTCTAAAAAAAAAACAATAAAAATAACAATTTCTTCAGCGGTGACAGGAACACGACCTGCTGGCTCCGCGGGAAAAAAGAGAAACTGAGAGAGCTGGTCAGGAAGGCGGGAAGGAAGGCAGCGCGCATGTGCAGTGGGAGACCCCAAAAGCTTCCTTCCTGGGAAGCTGGGGAGCTTTCCCGCGCAGGCTCCGTCGGTTCCGACGTACCCATATGTGAGGACTTATTCCTGCTTGTTCCTGGAGATAGATCACGCAGGTGAAGAGCAGCGGACACCAACCGGCAGGCCGCCACATTAAAGGGGGCACTGCTGGAAGAAATGGTCCATGGTCTCCGTCTGCCCCTCACACCCTGCCCTTGGACAGCCCCGCTCAGCCTGTGACCTGTACTTGAGGTTGTCCCTCACGTACAAACGCCCGTGGAAAGACAACTATGCCACATCCCGAACCTTCTTCGGCAGCCGAGGGGAGTTCAACTGCCGAAGGCCCCGCTGTATCACATCCGCTGGACAGTCCCGCAGGGCCCACCGGAGCACCCCCTTCAGCGAGACCCTGCTGCCGCCTAAATGCATCAAAGGCCCCCTGAGGGCCCTCCGGAGCTTCCAAGGCCAACATGATGGCATTACGGACCTGTTGCTCGGTGACACCCAGAGGACCAGAGACCCCCCCCCCCCCGCACCTCTGCCCTGCGTTCCCAACCCATCACAGGGCTCCTGAGTTTCCGCCACTACCACCGGGGACGGACACTGCTCCCCCCCAGTCCCGGGATCTAGCTGCACCACCCCATCCCCCAGCCCCACAGACATCAATCCCTTCCCCCCATCAGGACAAACCAGTACCTCCCCTCCCACTGGTAGACCAGTCGTCCGCTCCCCCTCCCCCTCCTTGCCAGCTACCGGGGTACCCTGCACTTCCCTACGGACGGCAGACACTGAGGACGCCAGACCCTCACCCAACCCGCCTTCCGCTACCCCCTGTAAGGCTACCGGCAATAAGGCCGGACCGTCCCGAGACAGCAGGACAGATCCCCTACCCTGCTCCTTCCCCTTTCCAGCACCCTTCCGGCGCCAGACAGCCACCTCAGGGAACTGGGGCCAGCCAGTCTGCAGCCTCCGGGGATCCTGGAAAGAGGAAGCGGAACCCCCCAACTCTCCATGCACAGCCGGAGGCTGTACAGCACCGGGAAGGGCTGCAGCAGGCAGCCGACATGCCACAGCAGCATCCGCAGACCCCCGACGTGGAAAAATAGCAGGCAGATGTTCATCGGCATCTTCAGAGTCCCCTCCGGCAGCAGAGCAACAAGAGAGCTCCCATACCGCCTCCGCTGATCTTCGCCGGTGCTCCTTCGGCAGGACAGAGGATGGAGGACGGCTGTCTGCACACTTCCGGGAGAACCCGGAAGTGACCTCACCGGACTCGCGGCGGCATCTTTGGAGTGCAATCTGGTGGAGGGAAGCACTACAGCGTCATCCTGCAGCGGGGGAACCCTCTCAGGAACCCGCATACCGTCTGCAGGCACTCCCCGGCGATCAGAAGGAAGAGATTCTTCTGCAGTTGCTGCTGTGGGAGACGCAGGAAAACCGGCCAAAAATGCCCGAGGGTGGGGGGGATCGATGCCACCGGACCCCCCCTCCAGTGCAGGACCAGCGTTGCTGGAAACAGGGAGCAACAAACGAGGGGCCACTGTAGAAGCCCGCAAACGCTGGCGAGCTGCACCTTCCCTCGAAAAGGACCAAGCGCCAGCCAGTGAACCAGGGATCACCGGTTCAACCTCCAGGAACGGGATAGCCCTCCTTCCATCAACACCTGTTGCCTGCAGGTAAGGGTCTCCGAACCACAAACATTCTTCTCCCCTCACAGGGGTCAGATAGGGGAAGGGCAAGCTGCGGGGTTGGGGATAGCCACCCATTCTACCTACCCCCGTGGGCCTCCCCTGGACTGCAGACATACCATGTTTATTAGCCCACCTATCGTGATTGTGATACATTTCAGAAAGGGACCCACAACCCTGGCTTTTCAAAGATGTTATCTGCTGATACTTGGCCTTCAGGGCCCGCTTCACCCCCTTCCTATATGTCGAATAGGCCACCCACTCCTCACCGGGAATGGTGGCCTGCAGGCTCTCCAGGTGGGAGAGCTGGGCTTGCAGCTGGGCCGCCTCCTCCTGGAGACCCCGGAGCTGCCGTACTGCCGCCACAATCTCGTCTGGGGCCCTAGCTGGCTGCTGGAAGGATGGCAGGCCCGACCCTCCGTCCTCATCCTCACTGGAGGAGGTAGAGGCCTCCTCCAGGACCCGAGGCGGAGGTGGGAACCCGCCTCCCCCAGTACCGTACGAGACAGTCCTCCAAGGCCTCCCCAGGGCCTCTCCCTGCCTCCACCCAGCCTCCACACCCTGCCTGGGAAGGAGAAAGGAGCCTCCTCCCTGGGGCAGCGGGCCCGAGCCTCCGGGCGTGTGGGTCCCTCCTCCCTGGCCATGTGCAGTCCTACCTGGGAAGTCCCCCTCCCGGGGTAACGGCTGTACCAGGCTTCCATCTTTCCCCATCCGGTAGCAGCAAAGGAGGCCTACCAGGCTTGGTAGGCCTCTGGGCCTGGGCCTCTCCCGCTGGAGGTGGCCCAGGATCCGTCATCCAAGCTCAGGCACACAGCTAGGCTCCGCCCCCTAGCAGGAGCTCTGCAAGATAGGTCCTCACACCTTGACTGCTCAGGAGCAACTGAGTGGAAATTTTGTGTTTATTATACAAGCAACAAAAAGACATACAAAAAGCAAAAACAAACAACCCAACCAAGACCCACACCCCCCAAAACCCCCACCCACCCCGACATAGCACACCCAAGAATCAAACCCCCCCCCCCGTGACCCACCTCCCCAAACCCACCACCAAAGCCAGCAACCAACTCACGTGCCCACCACCCCCAACACAACCCACCTCAGCCCAAACAATGTCCATGTCCCAACCCCCCCCCCATAGGTCCAATGTCCATTGTCCATGTCCGTCCCAACCCCCCCCCCCCGCAACAACACCCCGTAGCAGTCCAAACAGAGTCCAAATCCATACCCAAACCCCTCCCCCCCCCCCACAACAACCCGCACCAGTCCAAACATTGGCCAGTGCCATGTCCGTATTGTCCGCTGGTTGAGGACTGCCGGAAACCCCCCCCAAGCCCACCCAAAACACAGAGTCCCCTGTCCCCATCCCCTCCCCTTCAGAGGGAGCAGCAGCTCCCCCACCCCCACCCCCACCCCAATCCCTACCCCCTCCCCATCCTCCCCACAAAGTAAATACATCAAAAACAAAATCCCCACCCCCACCCCCCCAAACAAAAACATACGGGCACCTCGAGCCCGTCCCCAACAGAATCCCACCAAAAACAAAATCAAAGATACAAAACAAAAGAGCAACACAACCCAGTGCTGCCATACAACCCAGGCAGCAGAACGGGATGCACAGAACACAAAGAACACTTACACCAAAGCAAAACAAGTGGGACATCCATCCCCCAAGGAGAGAGGGAGAGCGGACAAGTGGTCAAAATGCTGCAGTACCAGCGCACGCCCCCCCCCCCCCCCCGGGAGAAAAACAACCCCAAATTCCTACCACAGAAGAAACCCCAGGGAGGGGAACCCTCCCCCTTCTTTCACACCCCCCACCCCAGGGAGAAAAACAACCCCAAACCCCTAACACGGAATAAACCCCAGGGAAACCCCTCCCCCTCACGGGGGGCAGAGGGTGAGGTGACGCCACAGACGCTCCCAACGATGGGCCTCCACCACCCGCCTTTCGCGTTGCGTCATGCTGGACACTTCCTCCAAAATGTCCCGCACCACCTCGTCGAGGGGCAGGACCAACCCCCGGGTCGAGACATGACAGCGCGCTTGCCACAGGTGGTAGCGCACTACAGCCGTGACGAGGTAGAGGGTCCCGGAGTCCTGCCTTAGAGGAAAGGACCAGGCCCCGTACACCCACTCCGCATACGTGAGGTCGCGCAGGTGAAGAGCAGCGGACACCAACCGGCAGGCCTCCACGTTAAAGGGGCACTGCCGGAGGAAATGGTCCATGGTCTCCGTCTGCCCTTCACACCCGGCCCTCGGACAGACCCGCTCGGCCTGTGACCTGTACTTGAGGTTGTCCCTCACGTACAAACGCCCGTGGAAAGACAACCAGGCCACATCCCGAACTTTCTTCGGCAGCCGAGGGGAGTTCAAATGCCGAAGGCCCCGCTGCATCACATCCGCTGGACAGTCCCGCAGGGCCCACCGTGGTTGAAAGTGAGAGGTGAGTACCATCCGGTACAATCCTTTCCGCCCCAAGGACTGGGCGAGCGGGTCGGTCACCCCCCACCGCCGAATGAGCCCCACCATCGCAAATACGTACGATGGGGCCTGTTCCCCGCTCCAACACACACGTGGGACCGAGGACGCCCCCTCCCACTGCTCCCAGAAGCGGGAGAACCACTCCCGATAAGAGGCCACCCACCAAACCCCACCCCCTTCCCGCATCCTACCTAAGTGAAACGCCATAGACAAGACTGACAGGAAAACAAGGGGGTGCAACATACCCAAACCGCCCTCTGCCCGATCCAGGCAAACGATGTTGCGCTGGACAGGGTTCAGGCGGTTCCCCCACAGAAAACAGAAAAAGACGGCACTGACAGACGCCTGACGGGACGACGGAAGAACGAAGACCGTGGCCACGTGCAGAAAGAGGGGAAGCAGAAACGTCCCGAGAAGTTTGATCTTCTCCTCGAACGTACACCTCCATCCCCTCCACCGCAGCACCCGACACCGTGCAGTCTCAAGACAACGATCCCAATTGGACTCCGCACAGTCCTCCGACCCGAAGACGAGGCCCAAAATGCGGACCTCCCCCACGGGAGGAGGAAAGGGAGCGCAGGAAGGCAGGGAGGCCTCCGAGGCGCCCAACCACAGCGTCTGGCACTTGCTGTGGTTGACAACAGAGTGGGCTACCTCCGAGTACTCCTCCACGGCCTCCCGCAGGGCCTCTACCCCTTCAGTGCCGTCCACGTAAAAGATGTCGTCAGCGTAGGCGACGACGGTCACCGGGGGCGCACCAGGCGCCTCCAGGCCCCGCAACCCACCTGAGGACAAGCTCCGGAGGAAGGGGTCGAGGGAGAAGACATACAGCAGGGGGCTCAAAGGGCACCCCTGTCGCACCCCCGAGGCGACACCAAACGGCCGTCCGAGCCACCCGTTAATAAACGGGAAGCTCACCCCCCTCGGTACAGCGCCTGCAAGATGAAGAGGAAACCTGCGGGGAGGCCGAAGTGCTGGAGCACCACCCACAGGTACCGGTGACTGACTCGATCGAAGGCTTTGGACTGGTCCAAGGAGACCAACCAATGGTCCCGTTGGAGCGACCGGCCTCTCTCCACCACCTCCCGGACTGTGGCGACAGCGTCCAGAACCCCTCTCCCCCGAACGGAACAATACTGGGAAGGGGACAGCAAAACGCCCGACACCTCCACCAGTCGTTTGGCCAAACACTTGGCCAGGATCTTCCGGTCCGCGTTCAGAAGAGAGAGCGGCCGCCAAAAGTCCAAGGAGCTATCGTCCTTCCCCTTGGAGAGCAGCAGCAGGACAGACTCGCGAAATGACCGCAGGAGAAACCCCGTGTCCATGATCTCCTGAAACAGGGAGGTCAGGAAGGCGGCCAGCTGGGCGATGAAAGTACGATAGAACTCCACCGGGAGCCCATCGCGCCCAGGCACCTTCCCCAACGGCATGGCATGAATCGCCCTCTCCACCTCCACCTGCTGAATCGGAGCAGCGAGTGCATCAACCTGTGCCTGGACCACAGCCGAATACACCGGGGGAAGGCCCAGGTACTCCTCGGATATGGGTGAGGTCCACGGGGCGATCCCCAAACAGGTCCGAGAAGTATTCCCCCACCATCCGCAAAAGGTCCTCCTGGGAGGTATGAATGGTACCGTCCTCGCCCTGCAGGGCCATGACCTCCCGACGCCGAACCCTCTCCTTGCAAGTCAGGAAAGGGTCTGGGGTGGCGACCCCACCGGACGTCCCCTCGAAGCATAGGGAGGCATGGCGATCATAAAGCAGGCCACGGAGCTGGACTCGCACCTCTTCCACCTCCTCCCTCGCTGCCCCTCGGGATACCAAACCATCCAGCGACCTCCGGAGGACAGTGTAAGTGAGGTAGCGGGATCGAGCCATGGAGGTTCCCCGGGAACGGAAGAGTTGGCGGGCACGCATCTTCACCTCATCCCACCAGGCGCTACGGGAAGGAAAAACACCCAACAGGGTCTCCTGGTCTGCGAGAAAGGCCAAGAACTCCTGGACCACCTCTGATGTTGCCAACAACTGCACATTCAGTCGCCACAGACCAGGACCCCTGCTGAGCTCCTCGTGGTTAGCCAGGAAGGACACGGAGAGGACGCGGTGGTCCGAAAAGTCAACCGCCTGCAGCTGCGGAGGGGAACACTCCACCCGGGCACTCACATATATCCGATCGATACGACTCCTGCAGGTCCCATGGTTAGTAGGTGAACCCCGGCGACCGTGGAAAGGCCCGGTGGAAGACATCCACTAGGTCAGCCGTCCGGGTCATCTTGGCCAAAAAGAGGCCCTCGTAACTGGGTGGGCAACGATCCCCCCCTCGGTCCTGCAACAGGGTGGTGGTGTTGAAATCCCCGACGAGGACCACCAAACTGGAGGTGTGTAAGTAGGGGCGGATGATCCGAAACAGGGTCTTCCGCGCCAACTTAGACTGGGGGCCGTAGACCACCACAAAACGAAACCGATAGGGCCCGCAGTAGCCGTCTAAGAGCAAGCACCGGCCCTGCTCCAGTTCCCACACATACTGCACCTGAAATCGGTTAGACGTGAACAAAACCGCCACTCCTGCGTAGGGCTGGGCCGCAAGTGACCAGTACGAAGGACCCCACCTCCACTCCCGCTTCGCCCGATGAAGGCTAGCGAGCGAGGTGAGCCTGGTCTCCTGCAAGAAGATGACATCCAGCCCACTCGTGGAACGAACATCAGAGGCCGTAGCCCGCGCCTGGTCCGTAAAAATGCTGGCCACGTTGATAGTGGCGCACGAGAACGCAGGAGTGCATGCCATGCCTAGTTCGTGTGCAGTGACCCTTTCCTCCTCTTCTCACCATACCCTGGATCCCCGGAGTCCCGCTTGCAGGACAAGCCCGCGAGCTGGAGCAACTCCTCACGGTCCACGTTGACCACCTCGAGGATCTCCTCCTCCTCCTGCTCGACCCTGTCACCCCACGAGGTGCTAGTGTCCTCGGGACCACCAGGCAAAGCTGTCGCAGGGGCTAACCCAGCTCCCACGGGGCGAGGGGGCACGGACAGGTCAGGGGTCGGAGGAATGATCTCCTCCGTGGGGTCCACCACCGGTGCCGCGCCCCCCCCTCCCCGGACAAAGACTGAGACAACGGACCAGTGCCCACCTCCGCGGGGGAGGCCGGGACGGCCGGGTCAGCAGGGGGCTCCTGCGAAGGCCCAGCACCCAACTGCGGGGGCAAAGGCCCGTCCTCCCTCACCCGTCGGGCGCCAGTATCCACCTTGATTGGAGGACCCTGACCGCGGCGCGCCTTCGGTACTTTTGAAGGCCGCCGCTGAGGAAGAGGGGCCGCCCCCGCCGCTAATCGCTCCGAGCGCCGCACAGAAAGCCCTGCCTCCACAGGCAAGCCCTCATCCGCCTCAGCCGCATCAGCAGCCAAAAAGACGAAACGATTGATGTCCAACACGGGCTCTGCATCCGGCAACGGGGATGTCTCCCGTTTCTTCCTTTTGGACTTGCCACCCTTAGAAGGGACCGTGGTCCATTCTTGAGGTGGCACCACCCGCAACCCACTATCCTGTCGTGACACAGCAACCTCCACCACATCAACCCTCTCCTCCTTCCTACCCAAATCCCCTCCCCCTGGTGGCTCCCTCGGTTCAATGGACTCCTCCACCCTAGGGCCCCCGGACTCCTCCTGAGGGAGAGGGTCCTCCACAAACTCCTCCCGCACAGGAGTCCGAGGTGGGGCGACGGCATCCCCCCCGATCCATTGTGTGATGCGGAGGGGCAGCGGGCAAAGGGGTGGCCCAACTCCCCGCAAAGGTTACACCGAATAAGCAAACACCCGGCCGAGGCATGACCCCATCCACCACAACGGGTGCAGACCTGCTCGGGACAGTTCATGCTCAGATGACGAAAGGAGCCACAGCGGTGACACTTGCGGGGTTGCCCGGGGTAATAGCACAAGATGCGATCCCGACCGAGGAAACCGGCCGAGGGCATGTGCTGCACCACGTTTCCCACCTCACGCAAACGGATCCTACCTTTCCACGACCCGTCCCACACCCCTAGGGGCCCAGCGCCCTTAACCAGGGGTGCGAGGAGCACCGCATGGCGCGACAACCAAAACTGGATGTCCTGCCCTGGGAGCGACTCATTCCGGGACAGGATGGTCACAGGTACCGTCCCCTGGCGATAGATAGGCACAAAACGAAAGTCAGCCCACCCGCCCTGCCCCCTCTGCTGCTGGTATCGGTCCCAGAAAATCTCCAGCCCCCGTCTCAGCATGAAACTAACATCATATTCAATGGTGTTGTTCATGTGGATGAAGGAGTAGAGATCTCTCGGGAGAAACCCCAGCCCAAGGACCATCCTCAAGACCTGTTCCCTGGCTGGAGGGGGCCCCTCCCCAGCCCACCGGCTCTGCTCCACATCGCGCCGTCGGACCTCCCCCGCTCCCCCTCGGAACCCTCCCCCACTTCCGCCCCCTCCTCCAGGACCGCTCCCTTGGGAACCCCCCTCCCCCCAGCCCCACCTGATGTCCCCGGAGTGGTGCCGGACCCCCTCAGAGCATCTGCAAAGGTACGGGGGGGGGGGGGAAACTGACCCCCCAGCTCCCATCCCCTGCCCTCTGCTCACCTCCCCTGCATCTACCTGCGAGGGACCCTGCTGCTGGCCTGCAGGATCCGCAGCCACCTCGCAGGGGGCGACCTGGGGGCTGGACAGGACCAGCTCAGCAAAGATGGAGTCAGGTATACTGTCCCTTCCGGATCCCTGGGTGCCACCGAGAAATTCCGGAGCACCCCCTTCTACAACGATCCCTGCCTGCCACTTAAAGGCAGCAAAGGCCCCTTGAGGACCGTCCGGGGTTTCCAAGGCCATCTGGATGGCCTCACGGACCTGGTTCTCGGTGACACCCAGAGGACCAGAGAGCCCCCCCGGACCCCCGCCCGGAGCGCCTAACCCATCGCAGAGCGCCGGAGGTTGCGCCACCACTACCGGGGACAGACACTGCTCCCCCCCAGTCCTGGGATCCATGGGGACTACCCCATCCCCCAGCCCCACAGACAGCAGACCCTTCCCCCCATCAGTACAACCCATTACCTCCCCTCCCGCTGGTAGACAAGTCGTCCGCTCCCCCTCCCACTCCCTGCCAGCTACTGGAGTACCCTGCGCTTCCCCACGGATGGCAGACACCGAGGACGCCAATCCCTCAACTGACCCACCATCCGCTACCCCCTGCAAGGCTACCGGCAATAAGGCAGGACCATCTCGAAACAGTAGGGCAGATCCCCCCAGAACTAATTCCCCCAAACCTCCGCCCCCCTGCCCCCCGTCACTCCCAGGTCCTACCTTATTGCTGGTGCCAGACGTGGTACAGGGGTCCGGAACATCCTGGCCGGCAGCCAGGGCTCCAGCAGCAAGGGCGGACGCCCCCCTGCGAGCCAGGCCTCCCTCAGCCACACCAACAAAACAGACAGGCAGCTGCGCATCCCGCTCCTCTGACCCAGGCCGCAGAGACAGCTGACCAGCGGTCTTCCGGCCCCCCCCCCCCCCGGGGGCTGCAGAAAAGAAATAGCAGCCCCTACCCTGCTCCTTCCCCCCTCCAGCACCCCTCCGGCGCCAGACAGCCACCTCAGAGAACACTGGGCGGCCATCCTGTAGCCGTCTGGGAGCCGGAAGGGCTGCCACAACAGGGGAATGCTGCCTACCAGCCACCCCCCCCCCCCCCACCACAAACCTGCCCCGGGACCCCAGCAGGTGCTGGAACAGAAGGAGCCGAATTTACATCAGCCACGGGGCCCGCAGACCCCCGACGCTGCAAAACCGGAAGCATATCAGATGAGGCAGCCACCCGAGGACCTCCTAATGACAAAACTTGCTTGGAGAAAGGCAAACAGTCCTCCACGGATCTTCTGCGATGTGCCGGCAGCAGGGCAGAAGCAGACCCACGGCGATGTGTAGACTTCCGGGAAGACCCGGAAGTGACGATATCTAGCCGGCGGCGGCCATCTTGGGATTCCAGGCGACCCGGGGAAAGCCCTGCCAACCCCTCCTCCTCCGGGGCAACTCCGGCACTGTGAGGAACGGCAGACCAAGAACCTCGGCGGCCATCTTGACGACGTCCCCCAGCAGACACGGATGGCGAAAACTCCGTCGATGGAATTGGAGCAGCTGCACGGATCTGCCGTTCACCTCCCCTGCCGTCAGCACAGGAAATCAGCAGCTCTTCTGGAGGGAACGGCACAGCAGCCATCACCGGCTCCCGCAGATCTCGGCGGACCGTGGCTCCGCCCCCAAACATCCCGACAGCACCGACCTGCAAGAAAACCGGATTTTTTTCGGGTACTGTATTGCCAGCATCCACGGAAGTCCTCTTCAACTGTCCAGAAACAGCGGTCTCCGGCAGGTAAGAACAGCTAGTGTCAGGGGCATGTAAGAAGGGTAGTTGTCGGCTTCCCACTTCACCCCGGAAGGGTAAGGGTAGTACAAAGGACCTTGGCAGATCTACCAGCCGTCCCACCCCCGGGGGCCCCCCCTGAACTGCACCCTGGGCTGCCCAACGATCATAATGTTGATACATTTCCGTGAGGGAATCACAACCCTGGGTTTTCAAATAGACAATCTGATGATACCGGTCTCTCAGGGCCCGTTGCATCCCCTTTTTATAGGTCTTATAGGCCACCCATTCCTCACCGGGAACGGTGGCCTGCAGGCTCTCCAGGTGGGAGAGCTGGGCTTGCAGCTGGGCCGCCTCCTCCTGGAGACCCAGGAGCTGCCGCACCGCCGCCACGATCTCGTCTGGGGCCCTAGCTGGCTGCTGGAAGGACGGCAGGCCCGACCCCCCGTCCTCATCCTCACTGGAGGAGGTAGAGGCCTCCTCCAGGACCCGAGGCGGAGGGGGGAACCCGCCTCCTCCAGTATCATATGTCACGGTCCTCCAGGGTCTCCCCAGGGCCTCTCCCTGCTTCCACCCAGCCTCCACACCCTGCCTGGGGAGGAGACAGGAGCCTCCTCCCTGGGGTAGCGGGCCCAAACCTCCATACCTGTGGGTCCCTCTTCCCTGGCCAGGTGCGAGTCCCACCTGGGGAGTCCCCCTCCCGGGTTTTCTTGGTTTTTTCTTTTTTTTTTACCGGCTGTCACCAAGCTTCCACAGGTTCCTTCATTCCACGGTAGCAGCAGAAAGGCAGGCTTACCAGTCTTCGGTAGGCCTCTGGGCTCTTGGGCCTCTCCCGCTGGAGGTGGACCCAGGATCCCGTCATCCGAGCTCAGGCACACAGCTAGGCTCCGCCCCCTTAGCAGGAGCTCTGCAGGATAGCGTCCTCCACACCTTACGACTGTGCTCAGGAGCCAAACTGAGTGGAAATTTTGTTTTATTGGGACAGTGCAACAGAAAAACACACAAGACAAAAAGCAAAAACAATCAACCCCAACCAAGTCCCACAACGCCCACCACAAACCCCGCCACCACAACTCGGCACATAGTAACACCACAACACGAATCATACCCCCCGTGACCACCACCTCCCCAAACCCACGCACCAAAACCCAGCAACCAACACACGTGGCCCCTCCCCCCCCAAAAAAAAACCCCCCCCAACAAAACCCGCAAGTGAGTCCAAACAATGTCCATGGTCCGAACACCCCCCTCCCCCCCCCCTCAGTCCAAGTGTCCATGCCCTAGACCCAACCCCCCCCTGCTAAAAAACAACCCCAGGAGCCAGTCCATCACATTGTCTCATGTGGTGTTTGCCAGACCCACACCCCTCCCCCGCACAACACACCCCCACCAGTACAATTGTTCATTCTGTCCGCTGGTTTGGGACTGCAAGACTCCCCCCCACAACCACCCCCAAATACAGGAGTCCCCTGTCCCCATCTCCCCTGCAGAGGGAAGCAGCGGCTCCCCCCACTTTCTTCCCAATCCCTCTCACCCCCGATCCCCTCCCCGCCCCCATACTCCATCAACCCCACAAAACAAAAACACATCAAAAGGCAAACCTCCCGCCCCCACCCCCCCCAAAACAAAAACATAAGTGGCACCTTGAGCCCGTCCCCAACCGAATCCCACCCAAAACACACAACATAACCAATTATACCTAGCAAAAGCTAAACACAAGATAAAAACAATAACCCCGTTGGGCCCCTGCAATCCAGACAAGCGGAAGAATGGATGCACAAAGGACACGAAAAGAACAGACATAAACATAAAAACAATTGGGACAATGTTGCACCCCCAAGGAGGGAAAGGGAGAGCGGACAAGTGGTCGATCACCCCTGCAGCGCAGCACTCAGCTCACCCCCCCCCCCCTTCCGGGAGGAAAAAGACAACCCCAAAATTCCTACCCAGGAACAAACCCCAGGGAAGGGAACCCTCCCCCTCCTGTCACACCCCCCTCCCCAGGGAAACTAAAACAACCCCAAAGCCCTACAGGGATATGAGAACCCCTGGAACCTCTCCCCCTCACCGGGGGGGATGGGCGGAGGGTGAGGTGACGCCGCAGGAAGACGCTCCCAACGATGGGAGCCCTGACCCCACCGCGCCATTCGCGTTGCCGCCAACGACCGGACACTTCCTCCAAAATGTCTCCTGCACCACTCCGGTCGCTCACAGGGAGCAGGACCAACCCCCGGGGGTCCGAGACATGACAGCGCGCTTGCCACAGGCGGTTTGTTAGAGACAATACAGCGCAACGTGACGCGGTAGAGGGTCCTGTGTGAGTCCTGCCTTAGAGGAAAGGGGCGAACCAGGCCCCGTACACCCACTTCACGCCATGACGTTGAGGTCGGCCGCAGGTGAAGAGCAGGCGGAGACACCCAACCGGGGACAGGACTCCACGGTATAAAGGTGTCACTCTTGTCCGGGGATCCGAGGACATGGTCCCAGTGGATCCTCCGTTCTGCCCTTCACACCCGGCCCTCGGACAGACCCGCTCGGCCTGTGACCTGCTACTTGAGGGTGTCCCTCACGTACAAACGCCCGTGGAAAAGACAACCAGGCACACATCCTGAAGGCATTCTTCTTCGGCAGCCTGAAGTGGGATGTTCAAATGCCCACGAAGGGCCCGCTGCATCACCATCCGCTGGACAGTCCCTGCAGGGGACCCAACCGTGGAGAAAGTCGGAGGCGCAGGTACCATCCGGTACAATCCTCTTGACGCACCGTCCATAGGGAGTCATTCGTGGGGCTCAGTGCCTGCCGAGCGGCACCCCCCACCGCCGAATGAGCCCCACCAATCGCAAATACGTACGATGGGGCCTGTTCCCCCGCTCCAGCGCACACGTGGGAACGGAGGAAGCGCCCACCTCACAATGCTCCCAGAAGCGGGAGAACCACTTCCCGATAGGAGGCCACCCAACAAACTCCACCCCCTTCCCGGGCATCCTACCTAAGTGAAACGCCATAGCCAGGAGATGACGAAAAAACAAGTGGGTGCAATTTAACTTAACTTACTTTATTTTCGTACTTGTAACCGCTTACGTTAAGAACATTTAAGCGGTGTACAAACAATATAAAAAGCAGCACTGCAAAACTACGGAAAGACACTCCAAGAATGATAAGAAAGGAAACGCTGACAATACCAAAGACATGAGTAAAATAAATAAAACATAAATGTTAAAACCATTCCTCTTAAAACGTAATGTTTAAAAAAAAACCATAACATTAACTATAAAACCATAAAACAGCCAGCAGTTAACAATATTCAATTTAGAAATAATAATTTCCACATAGTAAAAATAACAAAAAAAAGAAAAAAAAACATACCCAAACCGCCCGCTGCCCGATCCAAGGCAACCGATGTTGCGATGGACAGGGTTCAGGCGGTGACCCCACAGAAAAAAGTAAAGACGGCACTGAGTTCGAGTACGCGATGACGGGATCGACGGAACGGTAGGACGAAGACCTGTGGCAACGTGCAAGAAAGAGAGGAAGCAGAAGAGAGTAAACGTCCCAGATGGATATTGATCTTCTCCTCGTACGTAAACCTCCACCCACTCAACACCGCAGCACCCCCGACACCGTGCCGAGTGCATCTACGCCCAGAAAACGGTCCGAATTAGGACTCCGCACAGTCCTCCGACCCCGAGACGAGAGTGCCAAAAACGCGCGACCTCCCCCACGGAGGAGCGGCAAAGGAAAGGGGGCGCAGGAGACATAAAGCGGGGAGGCCTCTCGAGGGACCCCACACCACAGCGTCTGGCATTTACTAGTGGTTGACAAGCAGATATGCGCCTACATCCGAGTACTCCTCCACGGCCTCCCGCCGGGCCTCTTACCCTGCCTAGTGCACGTCCACGTAAACTGCGATGTCGTCAGCGTAGGCGACGGTCACCGGGTGCACCAGGCGCCTCCAGGCCCCGCAACCCACCTGATGGCAATCTCCGGAGGAAGGGGTCGAGGGAGAAGACATACAGCAGGGGCTCAAAGGGCACCCCTGCCGAACCCCTGAGGCGACACCAAACGGCCGTCCGAGCCACCCGTTAATAAACGGGAAGCTCACCCCCCCTCGGTACAGCGCCT